>JAUPFZ010000006.1:18456071-19696785 GCA_036937285.1 Euphydryas editha | reverse complement strand
TAGATTAAACATTGTTTAACACATATACACGAGTACAAATCATGCAAATCACTTATAAGATAATACATAGACATTTAAATGGAATGTAACTCTTTCGTAAGTTTGAGTCACGCTCGGTTGGATATGTCAGAAAATTCCGTTAAGGTGTAGCCTGTCACGATATTTCTCCTTGCAACTAATTGTAAGTAGAAAAACCCACACGGTATCATCCGTTTATTTTTACTACTAATTTCTTGTATTAGTAGGAGTAGTAATTTTATATATCTTCTTGCTATTTATTTTCAAATTCCGTAAGGTTTTATATCTGGATCACCCATCATAAAACCCCAATTTTTTTATTTTACCGCTCCCTATACATATATTAAAAACCTTAATAAAAATGTTTTATTAGCACGAAATTAATATTGACTAGCCCGTGGCGCAGTTAGCAGTGGCCCTGTTTTCCTGTTTTCCACGGTTGTGGGTTCGATTCCCGCCCCGAGTCTGGATGTAATATGTATTTATTTATATATGTATTATTTGTATGATTATTTATTTTAAAAAAATGTATATCAGTCAACTGTTACCTAAAACACAGGCATCAAGTTGCCTACCTTAGGGACAGTCGACCGTGTGTTTATGTAAAAAAAAAAATCGGTAAGAAATTATAAAAATGAAAATGATGCACAGATCATTAGACTATAATTCTTAAAAGGTCTTGGTGTCTCTTCTCAATATAATACCTATTCCGAGATGAAAGAATTCCTATAAAACGCTCACCTAAACAAAGTAAAATTAGATATGAATTTAATTCATTGATTTGATTGATTCAGTCTGACGTATTTAAACAATATTCAATTACCTCAAAACGTCGACGAGAACGAGTCAAAAGTCAAAAACTACTGTGCAAACGGAAGAAGACATGTATAAAAATGGTTTTAATATGGAAAAATTACTGTTTGATGAGCAACAACTTAAAATCAAAATTGAGGGCTTTGTTGTAGCTCAAAATTTTTGTTTTTTATCGACGATAAGATTTTCAGGTGCGACTTTGAGAAAAAAATTTTGCTCTAAAATGAAGCATCCTACTCGTAATATATACATTAGATATATATGGCTCATAAATTAAATTTCGAAATTTATTAATTTTAAACGCTGTTTGTTAAGAACGTAAAATATTTATATTAATTATGTAAGCTTTACTTTCAACCATGCATCCATTATCTCTATACAGAGCAAACCTCTAATGAACGTGTAAAAATTAATGATTACTTTAAGCGTGGGTCTAAAACATCAAACATTTATCTTGCGTTTTAGCGAAGGATGGTAATAATGTTCCCACGTTTAAATTATTTTTAGCATTAAAGTTAGCTTATACTATGAATATGCTTAATAGCTGTGTACCGTGTGTACCTGGAACTCAATTTGCGTGGTAGATAGTAATTTATTAAAGGTTTATTTATTAACCTTTTAAATCTTGGATTGATTGGAAATTTTGATTGGAGAGGATTGATCTTTGTTGTTAAGTAATATTTCTATAATGACAATATATTTTATTATATTACTACATTTTTTTTAAATGTTTGTTAGATAGGCAAACTGGCAGACGTTCCACCTGATGGTAAGTGGTCGACGTCGCCCATGAACATAAATTAGTTTACCTGGAACTAGCCCAGGCAACTCATTTATGTGTTGCCTATCCAGAGACATAAGGTGTTAAAGTTTCGGTGCCAGTAATTACACTACATATGATACCTATTTACTATTGTCATTAAAAAAGTATTTTTAGCAAAATCATAGCAATAAGACTAATCACGTCTCAGTAATAAAATAACAATAAGAAAAAACGCGATTGAAATATACGAAGTTTGAAAAGCAATATTTTCTTAATTCATTTTTAGGTTATAAAAATTCTTCTCTATTTATCAGTGTTCAAAAAATATAACGGAAACTTAACGAAAGTCAGCTTCATTATATTGTCGAATAGATTAAAAATTGTTTAACACATATACATGAGTACAAATCATGCAAATCACTTCGAAGATAATATATAGACACTTAAATGGAATGTAAATCTTTCGTAAGTTTGAGTCACGCTCGGTTGGATATGTCAGAAAAAATAAGGTGGTAAAGTCTCGGTGCCAGTAATTACACTACATATGATACCTATTTACTATTGTCATTAAAAAAGTATTTTTAGCAAAATCATAGCAATAAGACTAATCCCATCTCAGTAATAAAATAACAATAAGAAAATAATTATATAAATTCCGAACAACGTAATTCTAAGAAGTTCAATGAAACATGTATGCAACACTAAAACAATATACTGAAATTTTCCACAAAGCACTATTGATATAATAAAACCGTGTCAAAAAGCATCGATCATCGGGATCGGGGGTAGTTTTTTTTTACGCCATCATTGCGGGTGACCACGTTCAAACAACAATTTTCACGTACAAAGGCCAATTACGTCGATACTGTGTCTATCAAACGGGACGCTGTGAAAAATGTTTGTCCGTTGACCGGCAAAAAGGTTCAGCGAGCAGCGATAAAAAATAGCCCATGATCGCCATACCGTCATGGCAAAGAAAAATCGTGGATATAAATACTTCGATCGAATAACGTTGACGGGAGGTTTTTTTTCGTCTGTGAAGGTCCCTTTTTATTGACGATAAATTGGACTCAATACGTTACACCTGAAGAAACCGGATTAGATGGAATCGATTTGTATATTCGGTAACATGTGTGCATTTTCAATATTTTGCATTGTGACCAGCTGCCGGCTATCTTGATATCGGAATTGGGTATATTGTTTTTTTTTTTTCATTTTTTTTTGTATGTGGCGAATATATGTACATTAATAAAAAAATATATAGATCTCTTCGACAGACGACTTGAGAAGAGTCGCCGGAAGCCGTTGGATGGAGGCTGCTTCGAACTGGTCGCTCTGGAGGTCGTTAGGAGAGGCCTAAGTTCAGCAGTGGACATCCAATGACTGATATGATGATGATCGTTAATTGCAAAAAAAATAATAATAACCAAAATTCAAGCAAAAGTAGTTATTGGGAATGTATTACATGTAAAATTACGTATTAATAATGTAATAGTAAGAAAAAGTTATTAATTTATAACTTTTTTTAATTTTAAACTTAATCAGCCTGAAAACCACCACCCACTGTTAGGCATAGGCCTTAACTCCATATAAGTTGGAACTTAATCCTCCTCGTTACTCCACTGCGGATAACTTCCCTACCATGAGTAACGAACTAACGATCGTTATCAGATGTCTTTCGTGCTCGTCGAGGCACAGTGGGAAGGACATACACCCAGATCAGAAGCATATTTGTACGAATACAAATATCTTCTTCGAGCGGGATCGAACCCGCGACCGCCTTAAGGTACTACATAAGAACGATTGTCACTGTATAACATAACAAGTATTATATTAATTATCCTAACTGGTGACAATTTTATTAATTAACGTAAAATTAATTTTGTAAAAGACATTTTCTAAGAATAAAAATGTTTATCTTTAAGATCATCAATTATTAGTTTAAAAGATAAACATAAAAGACAGATAAAATAACTTAAACGGGTCGTTTATTTACGAAGAATTTAACAATATCAATTTATTTACCCGCATAATAATGTCAGGATAAAATTGTCAGAAAACAACCGTCAGCCCGCAGCTTACGCGCTTTACAGATCCTTAACAAAATATTTGTTGTCTCTTTAATACAGTAAATTTCTTAGACGATTGCTTTGATACAGTATTCGTATATTATTCCAATTGATCGATACAGTACAAATAGAGAATATTGAAAGCTATTGTTCGTTCAATGAATAAAATAAGAGCAGCATAAGTAAAAATAATCACACATATGCCTTGCCAACCCGCCTGCCAAGCGTGGCGAGTATTGGTAACCCCAAGAGATGATGAGGGAAGCCTACGTTCAGCAGTGGATATCCAACGCCTGATGTGATGGTGGTGGTGTCTCTCAATTAACTAATAGAAAAAAAAATGGGTCGTAATAGAAAATGTGGATGCATTAAAGAATTCTTTGTTTAGATATATATCCGACGATCACAAGGAAAGGTCAAAGAAATTTTAGCGAATGTCAATGAAGTTGATGAATGAGAACAGGCAGTAGATAGAGAGGTTGTTATAACTGTGCAAAGTCCAGAGATTAGATCATATCGATAATAAGAATTTTTCTAGTAAATTCAAGTAACTTTCAATTGAATATATTAAAGTGTTGTCTAGAACCATTGAACAAAGCATAAACGTAAGTTTCTAACTAGTATCCTATTACGATACCGAGATCCAAACAATCCTGAGTCTAGTTCGCCGCAATTAAATTAGAATTGTACCACGTGAATTCCATTAATTTCGAAACTAATATCTCTGTATATGTACTCCGTTTTCATAGATCACTTAGAATTTACATTTAAAGTATAATCAAGAAATTATATACGTTTGCATATATAATACGTTAATATTCACACTTAAGATAATGCCTTTGATGTAACATTTAAGTAAAGATACTTCGAATCGTCTTGGTGTGCGGTTCTGTGTGTGCGTCAAGATTGTACAGATATATTAATCGTGTGTGTGTGAAATGAAGTACGGACACTAGATAGGTTCCTTTTTTTTTAAAACGTTTTTTGTGCTTCTAAAAAATGTATATATAATTTTTTACTGACTGTAACTACTTAAGAAAAAAACGATAAGTGTTGATGGGCGACGTTGTCACGTCACTGTCATTAAAATTCAAAATTGTATTTTTATAAGAACACATAGCCGCGTGCTTTCAGTTAAACTATCTATACATAAATACCTTACATTGTTTAAATTTTGTAGTGTATTTATTTTAAAATTGTGTTAAATTATATTGATATTTTAACCTTTATAAAGAAAGTTCATTGTTAATAAATAACAAGAAATTCCTTTTTCATTCTTATAAGTTTCTAATTGGAAATATGTGATAGTCAAATGTTGAATTCACTTTACAGTTTTATCTTTTTGACTGCCTGCTTAATAAAACACGTTCAAGTTAGGAATTAATGTCTCTACCTATAATGGCATCATAATATTTAATGGTCTTTTAAAATAGCTTATAAAATTATAACGCTCATTAATTCTCTCACATTTTCAAAGTTCAACGCACTAGTCTGATTATATAATCCGACTATCTTTGAAATTCTGGAAATTAGTAAACGAGGTAGGAGGATTTTCGACGAAAACATCTCAAAGGCGCGATCAAAGGAAATCCCTTTGATATTACATCGATCGATCAAAGAAATACAATGGATTACACAACCCTTACGATACCGATATTATCATTACTTAATGTGGCTGACACATATTCAAGCAATCTATAAATGTCGCGTCATTTGTCGTCGATTCCCCAATCACGCTCGCAGTCACAATGCGAGGATCTCATTACTGATGATTGGTTCGGCCATCTGTCGCTCGAAATGAATAATCGATCGATACTTGTGTTACGAACGTAAATCTTTATATTAGGTTCATTTTAGAAGCGCTGCTAAAGAATATAGAGATTCACATCTTTACCTGAAACGAGCTGAAGATCATCCTGACATAATTCATAACGCAAAAACATATTTCAGATTTCTAAAATAGGTTTCAAAGATTTTTGAATATTTAAGCTACTCGGATTTCAAAAAATAAACTTATAAATACATATACACTTTAAGGATAATGAAAACATGCCTTAGAGATTGGATTTCGGAAAATTTATTTTGTGTTGATGCCTCATTAAATTCTAAATTCTAAACTGGTTTAATTTATGCAGCTGAAGAGAGTAATAGAAGAAGTAAATCTATAAAATCAATGATTATTCTATCTATTACAGTCAAATCTATCCCACTTTAAGATTTATTGATTTTATTCGTTTGTTAATTAAACGATGCTATGCTTAAAGCTCAGGAGAAGTTAAATAAGATAAGCCATAAACTCCGTGCACTAATTACACGTTTGATCTTCTGCAGCTCAGTATTTGAAATGCATAACCAGGACTAGTTACAAATTTGAATCAAGCTTATAATATATAATTGTGAAACAAACGTCTAGAGTGGTTTTAAAGAGCTTTTGCTACAGTACGTCAATCCAAACATGCAATGACTAATTAATTGTCTTAAAGAATAATGAATAATTAAAATAAGAAATAAGGGAATTTTAGTTAGCTGAATGATTTCTCCAAAATTTTCAGTGAGGGTATATGGTTTTGAAATGTGGTCCCTGACTATAGAGAGTTACGCTGAGATTGTTTTTCCACGATCAAGTTAAAAAAAAGAAGATCCGTTGAATAAACGAAATAACTGACGTAGCTTGACGAATCACGAAGCTAAAGTAATGGTCAAGACACAGTCTGATGAACCGATTGTCATTAGGATAGCGCTCCAGGTTGTGGAATGGAAACCTTGCACCGGAAAACGCAGCGTGGGCAGAGCGCTAATCCGGCAGATGGGCAACCCAAAGTAGTCGCTAAGTCTCTGGTTTCTGGCTATCCAAGTCCGCGATTTATAAGGTTCATACAACAGTTATAGACAGATATATATATACAACAGTTATAGACAGATATATATCATAGACATATTTAGTGTTTGGTGACCATTAACGGTGAAATGAATAAATGTAAAAAAAAAACTTTAAAATAATATAAATGAAAATATTATTATTCAGAACTTTGTGTAGTAAATTTTAAGGCTATAACATTTTATTTATCATTCGTAAGATGACAAGGATGTTATTTGGAAGTAGGTGGAACATTCATGCATTTGAACATGAATGTTTATTGAGATGGGAAAACGATTCTGTATGTGACGTCATCCCTAAAAGCCTTCAATATTTAGGCAAATGCTCTCTTACCACAGCGTACATAATATATGAGGAATAAAACCCCGCTGTCATAATGTCGGACAATAATCCAGTTATGTCTAGTTATAACCGGTTATGGGCGGTTATTGCTGGTTATAGCTTGCTCGTAAATTTCACGTGAGCCAATATCGCGAGTCGTGTACGCTAAGGAAGCTACGTGTTGGCACGTGTTTGCTTTAATTGAACATCGGCTTGATCAACGTCAACCGAAAGTAAGTGAATTACATTGTTGTGGAAATATGTTGTTCATGTCTTTTTTTTATATTTACGAAAACAGTAAAGATAAAACTAACAATTTTTATTGTATTTAATGACAAAGTTTACACTTAAATGTATATCAGATTTATATTATACGATCCTATATCAACATATTTATAATTAATACATGAATTCTCTTGACATTTGGTGAATGGGCAACACCTGGCATATATAAGAGCAGACAAATGCTTTATGAATTGTACAGTGCAAAAGCCTATAATCATAGTGTATCGTTTGCTTCTTTTGTAAGTGCCTACTCAAAAATGTTTAGAAGAGTATGTTCCGTGGCTAAATCCTTGTATATTAAAGACAAAATAAGAAATGCACATAATAAAATCAAAATTACATGGAACATAATTGCTTGTGAAAGTGGAAGAGTCGCAGATCGCAGCTTCGATTTTAAGTTAAATATTAATAATAATTTTGTTACCTCAGACCGAGAAGTTGCATCTGAGTTTGAAAAATTTTTCACTGACATTCCACTTTCAACAACGCAATCACTTAATTCATCTCCATGTATTGCCGAATCTTTGCTAAAGAAAAACGTTAAAGAATGTAATGTAATATTTACATTTAAACCCGTAAACCCCAAAGATATAATAGTAGCCTTCAGAAGCTTGGACGTCAAGAAAACAGCTGATCTATGGGGTTTATCTGTAAAAGTTGTTAGTTCCATAATTGATGTCGTTGCACCTCATCTAGCTACTATATTTAATGGCTGTATAGAACATGGTGAGTTTCCTGATCTAATGAAACACAGTAAAGTAATTCCTATTTTTAAATCAGGCAGTACCCTAGACCCTAATAATTTTAGACCTATTTCAGTACTGCCAACATTTAGTAAAATTTTTGAAAAAATTATACTCGGGCAAATGTTATCGTATTTTAATGCACACAATCTACTACATAAGAAACAGTTTGGTTTTACAAAAGGTCGCTCCACAGCAGATGCTAGTGTTGAGCTAATTAAAAATGTTTTTGAGGCATGGGAAAGGTCGCAGGATGCTCTTGGGATATTCTGTGACTTATCTAAGGCCTTTGATTGTGTGCATCACGAGACGTTGATCAGGAAACTGCATCATTATGGGATTAGAAATAAGGCACTCAACCTCCTGAATTCCTATTTGAGTAATAGAATACAGAGGGTTGATGTAAATGGTAAGAGATCTCCTGGGGCTCCTCTAGATATGGGGGTTCCACAAGGCTCTATTCTTGGGCCGTTTCTCTTCCTTATTTACATAAATGATCTCCCATTTTTTGTACAGGACAAACATGAGATAGTATTGTTCGCTGATGACACTTCACTTATTTTTAAGGTAAAACGTAATTTACCTATGTATGACGATATAAACGATGCTCTCTCAAAGGTTGTCTATTGGTTTGATTCGAATAATTTACTATTAAATAACAAAAAAACAAAATTAATAAAATTCACGACACCTAATGTTAAACTTGTTGATAATGGTGTAGAATTAGGAGGGGAAATGTTAAAACCGGTAAAGTCGACTAAATTCCTAGGTTTAATTATAGATTCGAAACTGCAGTGGGATCTCCATGTTGAGGGATTAGCGAATAGGCTCAGCTCTGCAGCGTTCGCGGTAAAAAAAATTAGACTTATTACTGACGTAGATACAGCTCGCGTAGTATATTTTAGTTATTTTCATAGTATTATGTCCTATGGAATCTTATTATGGGGAAATGCAGCTACGGTTAATATAATTTTTGTCCTGCAGAAAAGAGCTATTCGTGCAATTTATAGTTTAGGCCCTAGAGTATCATTAAGAGATAAATTTAAAGAAATAAAAATATTGACTGTTGCTTCTCAATATGTGTACGAAAATGTTATGTATGTTCATAAAAATATACACGAATTTCCCAGGAATTGCGACATGCATATCATTAATACTAGGAACAAACATAAACTTGTAATGCCTGTAACTCGCTTACGCCGAGTCAGTAATTCTTTTTATGGACAATGTATACGCTTATACAACAGGCTTCTAGAAAACGTTCAAAAAGCTTCTATTGCTAAATTTAAAAAAATTGTGAAAGAACGTTTGTGTACTAAAGGATACTATTCGATAAACGATTTTCTAGAAGATAGTACGCCTTGGGAATGATGTGATCGCCACCAGGCTATTTCAATTTACAGAGAATTATTGTTAATTTCAATTTACATTAGAAAAAAAAAACATTACGTTAAAAAAAAATATATTAGTCCCGCTGAGTTTCTTTCGCCAGTTCTTCTCAGGTCAGAGGCTTCTTCTTTCCGAACTGGTGGTAGACTCATGACGTTCAGTGAATAATTGTAATAATATTATGCTGAATAAAATTTTTTGACTTTGACTTTGACATTAATTTTATATTTTATTCATGTATTTACATATTATATTACAACATATAATTATTTAGTTTGAAAGAAGCAAGCATGTTAAGAGGACATTTCTCGGTCTTCCAATCAGTCGAAGCACAGCTTGCAGATTTTATCAATTACTAAAAAATAATTTCCAAAATCATGAATGATTGTTAAGAAAAGATTAGGATGACAAACATAACTTATTTAAATAGCAATTGTTGATAACAATATCAAGATTAAAAAAACAAAGTGTCTGTAATGAAGAAATCACTGCTATTGTAATGATACTAAGAATTATAACTTACTTAATTAGAATTATAAGAATATTAACTTTTGTTAATTTCAATGAAAGAGAAATTGTTTTTACATCTAGACACTTGAAAATACAAAAATTGTAATCATTTTTAATACTCAACTTTATAATCAATTGTAACTTTTAGATTCAACAAGAATTCATAAATAATTTTTTTATTAATAAGACACAGATTTTGTGTTTACATAAAAAATTGACAATAAACTTGGCTTCGTTTTTACTTCTATAAAATGTTATATTTACGCTCTTTAACACGCATCAATTTACGGATTTTTTAAACCCGAAAAGAATTTTTAATAACTGATCCATTCGCTTCAGCAATTAGCGTGTTCAAATAAAAACTTAAGGATAAAATTTAAATATGTAACTGACTTATAACGGTATCCAATACATAAAAGTTTTTGATACGTTTTTTATGTTTCACCATCAAATCCCACTTTATCTGTCAGATATATATTCGTTCGTAGCCTATGCAACCAAAAGTTGTAGTTTATTAGTTGAGGTGAAACAGGCTGTAAGGACCTGCTTACCCCCTGCTGATAAAGGATTGCGGAATAAAATTTCTCAGCAACACATTATATTGGTCCTAAATTAACTAGTTTTTGCTATGAACATATATAAATCTTAATACTGTATGTACGTATTATTATAGTTAGTACATCCATAGACTAACACCTTGGCATGTTTAATCAACGTAAGCTAATGTGTTACTGGTGTACTTTAACGATAATGGCATGCGGAAGTCTGATTTCAAATGGTAATTTCTCCGTGTAAATCTGTCATAACTAGGCTACCTAATAATAGCTGACCTGCCAACTATTGCTATTTGTGTTATTGTTACGAGTTCTATTATTGTGACGGATTATATCATTATCGATGGTAAC
The DNA here is from genome assembly GCA_036937285.1 of Euphydryas editha. NCBI lineage: Eukaryota > Metazoa > Arthropoda > Insecta > Lepidoptera > Nymphalidae > Euphydryas > Euphydryas editha. Next base: position 19,686,091 of record JAUPFZ010000006.1, on the reverse strand, counting down.
AATGGGTTTGTGATTTTGTGACATGAACAATTGATGAAAATATTTATACGGTATGCCGTTTAAAATATAAATTAAAATTATATTTTTTTATATATGTGTTTCTTAAATTTGTTATACTGTAGTGATTGAATTGTATAACTTTATCATTAGTAGGTAATCAATCATCTATTTAATGAAATATATTTACTTCAAGATAATAAGACTTTGACGATGCGTTGGCGCAGTGGTCACAGCAACTGGCTGATGCGCTGGTGATCGCGGCTTCGAAACCGCACATGATAAATATTTATATAGGCCAAATAGATGTTTGTCGTGGTTTGGGTATTTGTGCTTGTATATTGTGTTTCCTGACAACTGACACAGGATTCACATGCTACTTGGGACCGTTACAGGCACTTACTGTTAATTGTTATTTACTTAAACAAATCATGTATATTAAAAGGATTCACAAAGTTATACTTATGTCTTATACAGTCAAAATACTTTTAATTTTAATTGTATCTATGTAGTATCAGGCATTTTTTATTTATTATTTCTTTATTTACCATACAATTTAATATTGAAGAACGTAAGATAAATCATAAAATATTAGAGCTTCAATCGCAATTTAGTTCTCACAAATGAGTTACTTAATGCAAGAAATACAACAATAAAAATGACAGAAAAGATAAAACAATCCTATATTTGACGATGGAACCCTACAAAACGTTTCAAAAACACTATCATATGTATGTAAAACCCCACTCCGGCATCCATTTCCTTACACAAAACGACGTTCATTTGTTTGTTACACGAATAAATATTCATCGTCGACAGATGAACCGCAATAACAGACAATTTTTTCATATGCCAAAGTATTCTTTATACGAAAAAAAAAAATAAGTATTACGGTGCGGTTAAATGACTGTCTGCACAAAATAAGACAGGCTGTGTCGGTCGAATGCGACACAGCTTGCCAAATGGAAACTAATTGAATGCAAGTAGATGCCACGGGAATTGACTTGACATAGCATTTGAGGGGGGAGACTGAAAGCTTATTTGAGCACACGTAATGTAACATGTGAAGATGCGAGTGTGTAGTAATGCCAAATCGCGTGTTATATCTGTTTGCGGTTGTATTGACACAGTAAAAACTTTACGTATTTCGATTATTGACGGTCACTAGTTAAAATCTGGCTGGCATCACTTGATTGCTAAAAAGAAGTGCTAAATTTGTCTTTAAAATTCGCCTTAAGCTAGGCGGTGAATAATTTTTAAATCAGTTGAGAGACTTATATATATTCGTCTATTCGCAGTATGGTGGGAACAATCAAATTCTTCCACATCTTAAGTTTTTCCATTTTTCATAATAATCACAGACGAATTCGTCGTTCGCTGTCAATATTATCGTTCGGTTCGCTTGCTTAACTGTGTTCGCTTTATTGTTTAACCAGCGTTTTACTGAGACGAGATGACGTATTTAAATGTCCCCCTATCGTTGTCACGAACACGTTTTTATCAACAAAACTGTATAAGTACTTCATACATTTTTATTCAAAATACTATTATAACGCAGATATTTTAAATTGAAGGTTTGAATGTGGGATGGTTTTGTAGTTATTAAATTTATTTTAATTTTCGCGTAATTTTTTTTCTAGATATTTATCTATCTTATTTAGTAATTATTTTACTCATATTAACTCATTCTATAGAATGATCAACGCTTTTATAACGTCGAACAAAAATAAAAGGAACATACCTAAAATTACTAAGAAAAATTTTAATACTAAGAAATATCTTTATTGTCAGTATTTTATAAAAGCCCTATCGGAACGTATTCGAAATCGAACGCGAAAAAAAAATCAAAGAAATTCAATAAATACCAGTAAGCTGGCTCTAAGGAAGAATTCAACGTTTCTATCACAATAATGTATATTATAATATCACGTAACAAACAAAGTCGAGACACAAATAATGCACCTAAAAGGAAGTGTGACGTCACCATCGCTCTGGCAACAAAAAGAATATTCGAACACCGAACAGGCTTGCTCCGAAGATTTATGCACGGTTCGGGTACATCCTACATGCATGGAAAGCTCGAGAGCCTTAAATACATTGTTTATAAACTTCGAAAACCATTTCAAAGGCTTTGTTATTTTGAACTATATTACATTTAACGATATTACGTTTATGTGCTCTCGATATAAATAGGTTTTAATATAATCTACACTAATATTAGGTGTAAATAGGAAACGAAATTTAATAGTGTGTAGAATAAAAAAGTTACATTATTTTAATATTTCAAAGATACATAGAAAGATATAAAGGATAAGCAAATATATTTTGTTACGTAAAAGAATGTTACCATTTTATTATTTTTGTTCTATTAATACAAAGAAGGTTTATCTAGAGTCTAGACATAATAAAGTTTTTTGAAATACAGTTAATTTCGTCGTTTAACATTGAAAAATAAAAATAAATCCTTAAAATGAAGTTTTTTCTCTCTAATATCTTCATCTTCTTATTCTTTATCTCTCTTACGTTAACCTAACATACTATCCTCTGTCATCTTTTATTTTGAAAGCAGGTTATATTATCTGGTATCATTCGCATTAATTATGTGGATAACCTCATTTGATAACGATTCGCTCGTATCAGTTGTGTGTCTTCATTAATAACGCATGTATGAACTTGTCCGGTAGGTAGGATTTTTTTGAAATATAAGCGTAAGAAAAATTAAGAGTTAATTTCGTGTGACTGAAAGCGACTGCTTTTTATTATACCGTCTATAGAGTCTATAAAGATCCCAGAGCTGGGCATATGCCTCTTTTCTTATTAACAAAAAGTAGTAGATCTCAATTTGCCACTTCACTCTACGGACGTCTACTATTTATTCACGTGTTCTGATCAACTAGATCACGTTAGCTCATTCGATAAGAATTTTACATTCTAATTTTTAATCTATAAGTATAGTAATATAGTACCATACTTGAGATTTATAAAAAAAATCCATCCGGTAACATATATTTATTTATTGTAAACCATAAAAAATATATATATTACACAATAAAATAAATAATATAATATTTTTAATATAAACAGGAGATGTTTATGACAATTACTAATTGTAATATAATACAATACAAGGGGTAGTCTTATGGCTAGCTATCCATTTCTTCCAGACAACCCGAAATAAGTTGGAGTAATTTATTTAAGAGAGAACGGTTAGGTGGTGTAATTATATTATAATAAACTTATACATACATAACAATTGCAAGAAAAAAACTTAATTTGAATCGTTCCCATTATTAAGACAATTCAATGCCTTTTAACGGAGTGTTGAAATATTAATAATTAATTAATCTAATGTAAGTGGCATTGACATTTAAATATTTGTATAAGTTAAAAAAAAACAACGAAAAATGTTTGAAAGATATTTGTGCCGATTTTAGACAACAATAAAAAAAACACTTGCGCAAAATACATAACTTAACCGTATACAAATTTCTCATTTCAACTTGTTTTCACTTACGAAAATGAAATAAAACATCAAAGAATTGACGCATCGACAATATTTGTAGAGCAAACAATTCATATCGTATCTGACACAGAAATCGTTACACGTGTCGTCGACCGATAAACGTCGATAGTCGTCGATAATACACCGATAACGATATATGGCCCTTGTATTGCGAAATGTATGAGTAATTTAGGTAAAGTAAATATAAGTACTATTATTTCTTATTAAACGTACCTCGCGCGATAGAGACACTCGAGTTGATATTTACGACTACCTTTTTTGTTGCTATAATAAATAATAAATAAATAAATATTAACCAACAATCACACCACGTTAACCTAGCCCCGTGCTAAGTTCGTAAGAACTTGTGTTACAGGTACTAGGAACGGATATAAATTTAAGAAATTTATATTAATACACATATACATAAATACACATCCATGACCCGGTGCAGACATATATATTCGTCATACAAATTATCTGCACCAGGCGGGATTCGAACCCGCGACCGCTACGTAAAGTGTCCAGTTTTGCCTGACCACTAAACCAGCCGGCCGTCGTATAAGTGATAGCGTGATGCTATTTAGCCTATATTATTATAATTGTAATAATGTAGCTTTCTAATGGTGAAAATAATTTAAAAATAGCTTTGGTAGTTTTAGAGTTAATCGATTGCAAACATATTTTATTTATAATTGTAGTATAATTATAAAAGTTAAAAAATATATATTATATGGTATATAATGTATAAACATCCATTATGTATATAGTTTATTTATAAGTACAAAAAATATCTCATGTTTTTTCTTTTCTTTTGTTACAGGTAAGCTGCGTTATGCAATTATGGATGAAAGATACATCCATGACTATATTTCTGTGCAAAATGGGTATGATAATTTTGTCTATGAATACTTAATTACAGACATTAAACAAAGACCAAATAATGAACGTTCAAATAATGTTTAAAAAAAATTAAAATAAATTTTATTAAAGTAACTCTTGATTATTTCTAAGTAAACCTTACAATTACAATATCGACTAAAAATTCACACGACTTCATATAAAATTTAATCTTAGTATAACATTCTCAAACCGTTTGTAAGAACCGTTAAGACAGGAAAAAGCAAGCTAAAAACTCAACGACAATTACATTAATTCATTCCTAGGAATTAGTTCTAGAAACTAAATAATTTGTTAATATTTTAAAAGGTAGCGTAAATAATTTAATATTCCAAGTTCATTTCTGCCGGTTGCAAAACCGGTTATCTAAATGTGAAACAGGGACACGGAGTAAACAAGTTACGGTGAATACGGTAATTGTTACAAAATAAACTTGTTGCAATATCGTGTTGACTTTATGAATAACGATGACATGAATATTGCATTATATATTTAGAAAACTGAATCGGCCTGTAAACTTCCCACTGCTGGACAAAGGTCTCTTCTCCGCAAAGAAGGGTTGGAGCTTATTCCACCACGCTTCTTCACGAATGCGGATAAACGAATAATTTCCCAACCATAAGTAACAATCGCTTTACGTGCTCTCTGAGGCACGGGCGACCGACAAGGACATATTATGCCCAGACCAAAAACTAATATTTATATAAATATAAATATCTAGCCCGATAGGTCTGGTCTGGATCTGGTTCGTGACACGATAGGTACACAGGGACAAACACCCATACCAGAAACAAATGTTTCTATGAATACAAATCTACTACGGGCGGGAGTCGAACTAACGACCGTCGTTAGTTTAGTTTTAGGCGCGTTTAGTTAGAGGCGTAAGTTAGCCGTTAGAGTCTTACGAACCACTAGAATCGTTACGTTCATATTATATGTGTAACTAATACAAAAAAAAATCTTATAATAAAATAGACGGCCTAATAACGCAGTAATTACGATTAACACAATTATATCTCAATAATTATTAGATGTCCATAACTATGTAAATTATGCCCTAATAAAGGTCCTGTAAGTAATAAAACGTTAAAATATACATTTCTTGGTTAAATTATAATATTATGTCGTTTAAAATCAATGTATGCACAAAATATAAATACGTAATGATATTTAAGGATTGAACACGGCGTTACGACTGAGCGAAGTGATAGCGAAACGAATTTTATTCGCTCCAAAATTATAAATCAATGTTTCAAAATTCTGTAGTTAGATAACGCACAGTTGTTAGGATAGTTTTTGTGTTTATTTACAACAAACCAATAAATTTGAAGTGACAATACCTACTTACATTTAAAAAAAACTAATTTACTCGTAAATTTGCTATTGTAGCAAGCATTAGTTATTCTGTCAATTGCCAATGCGCTACCTTGTAAAGTGAAGTAGGTATTTCTTGATAAGTCACCGCAACAAAACAAATTTTCAATTTAAAAAAAATATATATAGCGTCATATCGCTTCGCTCGGTTACGCCACTGAGTCAGATCCTTGCACACTTATCGCGGTGGCGTTATTGGGGCAAGTCGAACGTGAGAAATTTAATAAAATGTAAATATTAATAACTTATTCACTGGAGTGACTTGTGCTCTGTCATTGTTGTTAATTCATACAAGAGCGAGTGAAATATCATTACGTTTCCATTATAGTTACGTTTATTTTAAAATTTCTTTTTTAAATAATTTTAAGTTGCTGTCCTGATGTATATGTTTGTCATTTGTATGTTGATTTATTTCTATACCAGACTACTCGCGCGGTTTGACTTGATTTCATGTTTATGGTTTGTGTTCTTCTATATATGTAATCTTTCTTAACTAACGAATACATAAAAGAAACAATAAAATTAATATCGGACCTGTGGGTCGTGATTCCGATTTCATCAAACAAATAACAGACCTGGCTTTACAATATTAGTTAATTTTATTTATCTGCAAGTATAATTTCGTTTCGTCGTAAAAATTATTTTTTTTATTTCTCGTCGCTTAATTTTATTTACACTTCAAAATATACCCAAGGTAAAATATCTTAACAGTTTATCACAAAAAGTATATTAATAAAAAATAAAAAATAAAAACATTTAGACGCATTATTCACTATTCAGTAATAAAAAAATAAAAAAACACTAAAAACAATTTTATAATATATTACCGTGTTTTGGAACACCTAACTAACACGTATTAAAGGTAACACGTATTACAGTACGCGCGCGAGTTCATGTCCATCGGGGCCTGAGGTGAAGGGCGGGAGCAGCGCGCCCCGCCTCGCCGAATTCGTCCGAAATCGAGTGTTGTCCGTTGACGGTGACGCGTGCTTGTCGATACTAAAAACTATTGACCGCTATTGTATTATTTTTTTTTTACGAAACCATGAGTACTTCGCCTTCAACAATTTCAAATAGAAAAAAACTTTTATAATACATAAGCATGATAAGGCCACCATTGCACATTTACTGTAAATTTTTTTTCTTCAATGCTATTATTTAATAACGTGTGTAATAAAGTATTAAATAAAAATAAATAAATATTTAATTACTTAAAGTTGCAATAAATATGGAATAGATATTATGGTTGACCAAATGAGATTATCGATATCGACATTATGATAGGTCACAGAACTACCGCATTCCTCAGGATGGACATGAACTCGCGCGCGTACTGTACATTAAATGACAAATTATATAAATATATTTTTGTGTATCAAGTAAGACCCCGTTCAGATGACAAGCGCTTAACGCGCGTTATGATAACGCGCGCTTACAACTACATACATTTTATTCAGGCCGTACACATGCTAACGCGCGTTTAACGCGCGTTAGCATGTGTACGGCCGTACGTACGGCATGTGTAGTTGTAAGCGCGCGTTATCATAACGCGCGTTAAGCGCTTGTCATCTGAACGGGGTCTTATAGTTTAACAAAGTGCTAAAGATATTTGTATTCAGCTCAGTGAAGTTTATTGAAGATTACAACCTTAGAAGGGATCGTCTTCAAACCCACTGGGCTTTGTCTGATATTTCATACACGATGTTACGTTTCTCGGGTTCAATGACCTTCGGATTTGGATACTTGATTTGTGGGTTAAAGTAATCGAGTAATAAATGTATCCTATAACTGTTTACCGCAGCACTGCGCAGACAATGTAATATATAATCAGAGCTGCGTATACTGCAATGAAGACAACTTACAAACGTATTATCAAAAACGGATCGGTTGTCAATAGCGTATAAGTTTCTTTCAAAACTTCCACAGTATTTTATACTGTAGAGTGTTCCTTTCAGTACTTTAAGATACCCCTAAAAATCTAGTTACCTCTTAAAAATATATGATTTACTATGTTTTTTGATTGAATCTTATCAATAAAATTTGGTTCAGTTGTCACACTAATGGACTGTGTGCTATCAGTCGCAGTTTCTAGCCCCGATCACAATAATTACTCTCTGAAAAGGCTATACTCGTACATGTGTTTATCGTGGTTTTGAAGCTTGTGTTATCTGTGTCCGGACTTCCGACACAGGATTCTCATCCTATTGGATACCGTTAAGTGTGAAGCGCTTATTTATTTGTTTAAAATGAAAATTAAAATAGTTAAATTAAAAATAAAAACAAATAATTATAAGTATATATTTTTTATGAGATAAGTCAATTAGGTAATTAAAAAAGAAAACTTTTGTGATCATTTGTGCTTAACTGATCTTATCTAGTCTCGAAACAAACAAGTGAAATAAAACATAAAATAAAATTAATTAAAATAATCAGACTAATTAATAAATATACAATTAAAAACAATACCTCGATTTAATTTGCATGTTGATGTTGCTTTTGCTTAATTTCTTTGTATTCAATTACATTCACATTGCCTAGGTTCAATTAATGAATTTAAATATAAAACCGGAGTTAAATTAATAAGTATAAGTAACTAAGTATATTATATAACTTATAATAGGTATTCTAAACTTACGTCAAGTTCAGCGAACTCATATTGTATGAAAATTATAAATTTAATTTGTAATACATAAATTGATATATAAATAGCCAATTTTACTTGTAAAAATAATATCATGATTAGATTATTTCTCTTGATTTGAAAAATACTTTTTGAGTTACTTAACCTATTATTTGAGAAATAAGATATTTTGCGATGAATCTTAAAAAGAGTAAAACTATAACCATAGCACTAAACTAATTTTTTCTTTTGTGAAACGCGAATGAAATCGCGGGGGAAGTATAGTGGCTACGATATTTACCTATGGATTACAGATGCAATATTAAAATTTGTGCCATTCAAGTGTTACACAGTACACAAGAGCAAGAATTGTATAGAACTTCTTTTTTAAATTTTATGTTGTGTAATATACAAAATATAAAAATAAATTAAAAATTATGTTTTATAAAATTATTTTAAAAAAATTTCATTACACATACATATAAAGGCACGTTCATAAATTAATATTTTTTTATATTCTTACAACAAATATTTTCATCCTTTTAACGTGGAATGATCACACAAGATCCATTATTCTCTTATAAGCTTTATTGTAACCCTACAACGGACGTGAAAAAACCGAACCACCGTGTACAATGCCGTATCTCAGGCGTCGATAACTCGAGCAAACACATACGAACATATCCTTCAAGAACAGAACAGTTGCCTGAGTCAAATTTTTAAATTACTAATGTGAATAAAAATAATGTTTCGATCCGATGATTAATTTACATTTAATTTACTTTATATATAACGCGTGAGAAATAACGCCACTGTGAACGCATTCTTAACCGGGACGTTGATAACTCGAAGAAACAAAACAGGCCTGGTTTGTTACAGGAAAAATGAATTAACTAATAATAAAGCCTTTATTTTCACGTCATAAGGTGTGTTCGTATTAGCTAATGCGTCATATCACTTCATTGATGTGTAAGGGCGATGAGGAATATTGTCAATTGTGTGTGTGTGTGTGTGTGTGTGTGTGTGTGTGTGTGTGTGTGTGTGTGTGTGTGTGTGTGTGTGTGTGTGTGTGTGTGTGTGTGTGTGTGTGTGTGTGTGTGTGTGTTATCGCAAAAAGCTCGATATCTCGAGCACTCATTTAACCAGTATAAAACTTTATTATTGTAACAGTCCTCTGTTAATATCTAATAAAACGGAATTTAATGATACCCTAATTATTTATTTATAGTCTTATGTGATCTTAAATTTGTAGTACTAGATATAGTGTTTTTTCAACTGTTTTAGTTATGTTTTATTGATATATAGGTTTTACTAATCATTAGGTACACTAGATATGCGTTGTTTAATATGTTAGGTGTTTACAGATTACATGTTCGCATTTGAAATCAATTCAGAAATCGGAAGGCAAATCGTGGCCGGCACCGGTACTCTCGAGACTTACGCTGTCAGTTAGCCTAGAATCGGGATTGACAAATTGACCCCAGCGTTCCCTGATCGACTCCCAGGCGACGCATAAGTAATCATTTATATTTTTATTTCGCCTAAATAAGTAATGTTTCCTTAGGGAATAACTTCTACAATTTTTTAAGCATTCTTCTCTACAGTACAACGCAATTGTGTCATTTTTTTTAAAATTATTTAGTTATAAAAGCAGATACATAAAAAGTTTAAAGCAATTTGAAACATTAATGGGATACGAATCATATTCCAGCGGTCTGGGGTCAGAAACGAGGCTCGGTCAAAGATCAACAAACATGTTTGTTTTTTAATTTCTTTTTCATTTTAATTTTCATGTGTCCAGACTACAATATCCTACTGGGGGCCGTCGAGAGCAAGGCGTTTATTTAATTAATGATCGTTGAAACGAAAGAATCGTATGCGTTGTGTTAACTCAAAGTTCGTTAAACGAAAATTAGAAATGAATTATTGTACACATGTTTTGTGTTTACAAATACTTGTAATTTAGAATATTCTTATAAGGATTTATTTATGTTCCAATAAAAATAAAAGTTAAAGTTAAGTTTAAAAAATTAATAAGTCCTTTAACCGTTAATAAGGCTGTATAATTTTATTATTGGCTAAACGTTTAATGCTGCCATTAGGCTATAACCAGACTATTAGGGAGGTTTTCGTGTGAAATAACCCCATCACCGCTTATATAATTCCCGCTATTAATTCTCTTCAAAATGATAAGGTACGGTTCTGTATAATTACGTTCGTGCTAGTTCGTATGTAAATTATTCGATGTATTGTTCAGAAATAAAATTCGACGATTAAATCATTTTAAGTCCTTTTTTAAATATTGTTTTAATGTTTTTTTTATTAAAATATATACACAATAAAAAAAAATGTTTATAACAAGTTTTATTTAGTAATATGACGACCGTTCTGGTGTAGTGGTGCGAGTAGTCGCCTCAACGCAACGGTCGCGGGTTCGATCCCGTGTGGAACAGATATTTGTATTTGTCTAAATATTTGTTTCAGAATCGGCGGTAGCTCAACATTAACTATAATTAATCAAGTACGACGACCTTCTGGTGTAGTGGTGCGAGTAGTAGCCTCAAACCACACGTCGGCGGTCGTGGGTTCGATTCCCGCTCAGGACAGATATTTGTATTTGTACAAATATTTGTTTCCGGTCTGGGTGTATGTCTTTGTGGGTCTCCTCACCGTGCCTTGGTAGAGCCGGCGGTCCCGGTTGTTATCAAAGACATCTGATAACGGTCGTTACTCATGATAGGGATATTATCTGCCAACCCGGAGCAGCGTGGTGGATTAAGCTCCAACCCTTCTCCTATATGGAGAAGAGGCCTTTACCCAGGAGTGGGACGCTTACAAGCTGACTTGACTGTGACTTTTACATGAATAGAAATAGATATTTTTTGTTATAAATTTTGAAAATGAGTTTTAATTAACAAATTACATTACAGAATACGGTGTTAAATTAAAAGACAAATGGTCTATTTTAAGGGTTGCTTTATCTGGAACATAAGTTATTAATAGGCTTTTTTGACACGACAAACAGGCCCTAAGGGCCTTTTTCACCTCAAATTATTACTAGAATTCACGGGTTACGCATAGAAATATCTCACTGATAAAGAAGTGTCCTAAATTCTAAACAATTTTTTAACACAATTTTTAGCTTATATTATTAACTTATAAAACTTGATTGAAATTTGATTCAAGTTAAGCATTATCAATTCCAATATTGTAAATCTAATTTAAAAATAGCATCGGTAATTAAATAATTTCTTAGCAATAAATCAAATTAATTATAAAATAAAAGTTTATATCTAAGAGCGGAATGGCGGCGGGATATATAACACATTAGAAAAGGCTTCGAAATTATGTTCATTTAATTTTAGTTTTCAAATTATGTAAATCGAGTGTAAGAAGTATTGAAGTGAATTCGGTATATTTCAAAACAAGATCGAACGGACTTAAGGCATTAATTTCTCCCTATAGTTACAAATAGGATTAAACAGGATGACAAAACTTCAAATTGTCTCTTTGTATCACAATCACCGCATCGGTCCCATTGTCGCCGGAGAAACTTACACATATTCGATTTCTATTGAGATATTGTACTTCAAAGTCCAATTAAAGTAGGACTATGTTCAAATACCACTTATAAGTTACTAGAGCTTAAATGTTTTGGTCACCAAAGAATTGTAATTTCAATTTAAATACCTATATTTGAATTTAACTCAATTATTCTATTAAAATACATTATTTATATCTTATTAATAAATATATTAGCTAATTTATACCAAATACTTTTCGACGATTAATACTTCGTATTTGAAATGAATGCTAAAATACTGGATTACACATGCTGATATTTTTAAAGTTTTTTAAAATTCGAATTTATTACATGTTTACACATTAATTTCAACTTAAAGAGAATTATTGTTAATTTCAATATACTCTGAAAAAAAAAAATAACATTACGTAAAAAAACTTTGACTTTGAAACAGTTCTATACCAAGGCCCATTAAACATTGTATATATTTTTTACTTTGTAGCATTAAAAAAAAATCCGCCTATAAAACTTGTATAACCTCTTTGCTGTTATAAAATCGGCTGTTTATCATTAACAGAAAAAAAAATCAAAATATAGAAAAAAAAAAAATTACTGAAATTTAATCACTTAGGTAATATAATTGTCGATAGAAACTTAATAGCCGATATTTGCGCATATAATAGCATAATTCTATTGATAAATTACTCATTACTTAGTACAATAGCAATAAGTTTCGTGTGAAGCTGGCTTAGGACAAAGTTGCTTAACACGATAGCTTTGACTGAGTTACCATCTAAGTCACTACTTAAGTTATCATAGAACTTGTATCTATATACATATACATAAACATTCGTAAAAAAAAACATAAAATGTATGTATATCAGTACTTAAATTATAGTTCTCTAAATCGTAAAAAAAGTAAATAAACGAATTAATATATATAAAAGTGTCGTCAAAAATTATATTTTAAAATATACGTCAGATATTATATTTTTGATGAAACTGTTTGGTGTTAACACATGCTTTGGATATATAGGCACTTATAGTTCTCAATTTTTATTTCGTTGATTACATTTACAATAGTCGGTAACTATTTTTACCATACCCAATACAAAAAGTGTAAATCCTACTAGAAAATGACTGCAAAACAAATTTGAATTTTTAATTTGTTAAAATAAAAATAATTCGTTAACCCTAGATCTTAGAACTAATTGTAGGTATGTGTCCAAGATTATTATAAAATAAATTATTTCCAGTTTAATAGGTACCTATCACTGATGGTACCAGATTATCACCAGTGAGTGACCGATGCTAATACCGAGTGGTGAAAAAGTATGAAATGTTTATTTAATTAAATTAATTTAATTTAAATTCAATTCTTTTTGAGTAGTTTATCCTAATAGTATATCATATATATATATATATATATATATATATATATATATATATATATATATATATATATATATATATATATATATATATTTTTTTTTCATTAAAAGCAATTAGTATTTTAATACTTCATAATTTTGCTTGCGTTGAATCGCACTTTAATATTTAATACTCCTTAAACTTTCTTTTCCTAACTCTTTCTTCTCTAATTCTCTCTCTCTCTCCCTCAATAAACAGATAAGAAATGTAAGGAAGAAGAATTTTATAACTTACGCGACAAACACACAAATTTCTGGATTATTACATAAGTGTAGGTTTTATCTTATATCTTTAAACGAGCAATTCTTGTATATATATATATATATAATTTGAATCTCGGAAACAGCTCCAACGATTTTCATGAAATTTAGTATGCAGGGAGTTTCCGGGGCTATAAATCGATCTAGCTAGGATTTATTTTTAGAAAATGTCGTTGTATCCTTTTTTTTTACGCAATTAAAAAATATCATTAGAATACGAAGATAAATTTCGCTGTCATTAATTAACTTATAATAGCTCGGATGGGTATCGGACGGATTTGATGCCAGAAAACTCGGGTTCGAATCCATGTCTACAGACCAATTTTTTTTCCTTTTTTTTTCAAGTTTCTTTTTTGTGAGAAAAACTATTACTTTTTGATATGAGCTCTTTTTTATTTTTTATTTAAATAACCAGTTCCTATTATTTTATTATTATGTCAGTCAGATCGAAAATATTATTTATGTTTCATCAGTATGTAATAATATCTAAATATAATTTAACCGAGCAAAGCTCGGTCATCCAGGTACTATTTAATTACGTACAACGATTATCAAAGTTAATGTCATTTATCGATATTCGAAAATAGAATGAAGCCACCAAAATAATTAGTATATTCATAATAACTCCAATTAATCCACTTTTACCATTTCCCATAGGATTCCATATGGTATTTTAATTACTGGAGGTAATTTCCTTTAGATCGATAAGTGTTAATTAAAGTGTATAGGTGTACTATTAATTAGTTATAATTAAGTCGGGATGATACTTGCTTATTATTATACATATATTTTTTGGAGTGGGTGTCAAAGTGATTATTTAGAATATATTTTTAAATTGTAAATTTGAATTTAGTTAAATAAACTTTTATTTTTTTTTATCTTTTTTCATTACATATACCTAACGGACAAGTTTTTATAACGTTTACGTCAATTTTATATAAATTATGTAATGAATACTCATCCTTACGTATAATTCAATTAAAATTCGTGATAGAAATTATTTTCGTGATAACAATTCTGTTATAAATATTTGTTCTTGTTGGAAATCGCACTGTGCCTCCGAGAGCACAAAAATTCATCGCTCACGGTTGTTATTATAAATACCTAATGTCGTTACTTGATAGGAATTATCCACCAACTCTCAGTGGAGCAGCGTGGTGCATTAATCTTCAACCTTTTTCATATTTAGAAAAAGAGGTATTTACTCAGAAGTGGGGCATTTACAGCTGATTCATTTCACTTCAGTCCACATACTTGTCGATTACCTACAACTAGGCATTACCACAGTTGTTTTGCAATAAAAAAAATACTGACAAATATAGAAATCAGTTAGGTAATAAAATAATCTTGACTCTATTCCTTGACCCGATATTATTAAGATAAGAATCATCCTCAAACTAATGAGCGTGGCACTCAAACAATCGCACTTAAAGGTCGTGAAAGCAAACCATTATAGTTTCGAGTCACGTAAGATATTTACGGAACCGCTCGCAATATAAGCAATTAAGATATTGTTAAAAGTAACATGTGTATGACAAATTATTATTTTCATAATACATTGCGTAAAAAAATCTAACTATCGGTCAGCTAAAAAGATCTCAAGAAGAAACTTTTAAACACGACGTATATCAGATTTTTACAATGTAAAGAAGAGTTAATATTTAGAATAAACTAGCAAACCCGGCGAACTCCGTTTCGCCACCAGATGGCTTCGTTTTTTGTAACATTTCGTTTGGGGATTAAAAGATGAAGTAGTACATGCTATGTATCAGAGATGGCGCTGTATGTGAAAAATGATTTTGCCTGTTTTCCTGCTTTTCTGTTGAAATTTTAGGTGATTTTTTTTTGCTATAAACCTCACGGAGCCCGAGACCTTTCCAACGAATGCAAAACCGTGGAAATCGGTTCGTGCGTTCTGGAATTATAGCGTCAGGAAGGAAAACCCGACTTATTTTATATAAAAGATTACATTTTTATACGCACAGTATTATAAAAAGACACACAAGTAAAAATTGTCAAATTGTGTGTTTTCTCTAGAAAAGATTTCTTTCAGCACATCTGAAAATTAACAATTACAGAAAAATTAGAGGGGAGGTACACGTACAATTACTTAAAAGAAAACATTAAAATATAAAAAAATAACAAAAACAAATAAAATAATAACAGTATATTATACATATATCACAATTATATATATATATATATATATATATATATATATATATATATATATATATATATATATATATATATGTTTTGTTATTATATATTATCGGGTTGTCTGTAAGAAATGACTAACTAGCCACAACTATCTGTATTATTATGTTGTCGTATAAAATAAAGAGTTAATAAATAAAATGAAAATATATAAATATAATACATTCTTATACTCTAGTGTAGTTTCCAATAAAATATGATATATGACCCGTCAAAATGTTATTATCAGTATTTATATGTTGTCATTAAAGAACAATTTCGGTAATAGGTATGTTAAAAATTTCTCTAATCAATATTTTTATTGGATATCGAACTTACTAGAAACCCATAAGTTCCAATGGTATCCCATTGTACCCGTGATGAGCCTATTAATTTGATGGAAACCTAACTAATTGGTGATATTCAACTAATGCACGTACGACGTCTCCCGTTAATTTTATCTTTACGACACGATAAATTTAACGTATCGTTCTCGGGTGTTTTGTTAAATGACCGTTTTATGTATTCGAATCGGTTTTCTAATTTTAAATAAATAAATATAAATATAAATATTAACCAACAATCACACCACGTTAACCTAGCCCCGTGCTAAGTTCGTAAGAACTTGTGTTACAGGTACTAGGAACGGAAATAAATTTAACATATAAATACATATATACATAAATACACATCCATGACCCGGTGCAGACATCTATATTCGTCATACAAATTATCTGCACCTGGCGGGATCGAACCCGCGACCGCTGCGTTAAGTGTCCAGTTCCCTGACCACTCGACCAGCCGGCCGTCATAATAAAATAATTTATCTTTATATATTTAGCAGACTTAGAAGTATTCTGATTTGATATAACTATCATTAGAGTTTTGTGTCGAGTTTTCTTGTTAGAAATATATTTCATACTTACTTGACTTGATTTTGTCAACACACGATTTTGATAATATTATTTTAGACATCTGTTTATAAAAATTATCTTAGTAATGTGATATTTATTATAACTAAATTAATGAATGCATAAAAAACAGCGTTCCATAAGAGTCTTAAAAAATCCTAAATTAAGTTAGGTAATTTATATCCAGATCCGAAATTTTAACCAATCTCAGAGAAAGAGTAAAAACATTTCAAACACGTCTAACTTATATAAATAAATATTGCATCTGAAAGTATATCGTATTCCACTCGACGTGAAACGAAAAAGTAAATGCTAAATGGATCGAATCCTAAATGATTTTTCAAAATTAACTTGAGTCTTATCTATCTATTCACTACAAACACGCATGCACGAGATTAACTCAAATCAACTGCAATCGTTTGACGGCTGGCTGGTCGAGTGGTCAGGCAACTGGATACTTTACGCAGAGGTCGCGGGTTCGAATCCCGCCAGGTGCAGATAATTTGTATGACGAATATAGATGTCTGCACCGGGCCATGGATGTGTATTTATGTATATAAGTATGTATTTATTTAAATTTCTTAAATTTATTACCGTTCCTATTACCTGTAACACAAGTTCTTAGGAACTTAGTACGGGGCTAGGTTAACGTGGTGTGATTGTTGGTTAGTATTTATTTATTTATTTATTATTTATCATATACATTTTATGCAAAGATTTTATTATAACAAGGTAGAATATTTAAATTTATAAAAAAAATGTACCTACTCATATTATAAATGAAAAAGTTTGAATGGATTTTTGTTAATCTTGACTGAAATAACACTTAGGTATCATAGCTGGAGCTCGAGAACAACACATAGCCTCTTTTTATCGGGACCACAGAAATAGTAATAATACCCCATTACTATTTCTGTGATCGGGACATTTCCGCGAGATCGGAAGTTACGCTTATGAAATCCGCGAGACGCAACTACTTCAAAGTTAAATAATGAAATAAATAATGTACTAATAAAAATCCACTCCTGAATATTACCTTTTTTTTTACCAATCTAGAGAATATTACCTAATCTAGAGACTACTATCAATCTCACTGTTATTTCTTTATCACATACAAAATAGAACCGAAGCTCAGTATTGCGTATACATATTTCGTAATACAGAAAATAAGAAAATCCACAAGACTAATACTAATATAGAGATGTTTAACATAGTAATGATTTATTCGTATTCAGAGTATTCAGAAAACTATGTTAAAAGGGAAAGCTGCGGGACGTGTTCTCGTGAGCACGGTTTTATTAATGTCGTTAGTCGCCACAGATTTTTATCGCGATACTTTTAGCGTAGATTTATTTTGTAATATGAAAACGCGTCGAGTTTCATCGTACCTAATGGAATGTGTTGCGTAACTGTACCTTTTTTGGATCTGTATTTAGAATAACAGTATTATTCTATATTTCCAACATTATTATATTTGTAGCGACTTTCTGGTAGATGAGATTATGTAAATGGATAGGTAATTTTGTGTAAAATGAAATACAAAAGATTTTTTTATTATTTATTGATTAGTTAACTGTTTTTGACGAATATGTTCCTAATGAAAAAATTGTAAAACTTTATGTTTTGTCCAATATAACAACTCGTCCAGCGCGTACAGCAGCGCCGGCTTGAACATCAGGATGACCAGCACCAGCGACAACGCCGCCAGCGAGCAATGCCCGCCCGACAGCTCACCTAGCGACTCTTTCCACACATATTCCAACAAAGTCGAAACAGTTAACTGGTCCATATTATATATAGTCAATTTACGTTCTTGCTTATCTGGTAACAACATAAGAATATAAGTATTTATATATTAACATTTATAACAATAGAAATGGTTGCACGATCCTAATACGAAGTAAAAATATAAAAGAGAAATTTTCATTTCAAAATATCTAAAGCCATTATATGTGAGTTATTGCATAACGATAAACAATAACGTGTTTAATTAATATTAACAATAACATTTTATTTGAACAAATAACCGATGGAATCGATTTCATTTCATATTTCTAATAATTTATTTTACATACGCATTTAATATAAAAGTTAAATCACGAACCAGCTATAAAACATGCGGTTATCAAATAAATGTAGAAAGATAAGTAATTCCCAACCGATATAAATTTTCTATTTCCATTCACAACACGTAATAAAAAAACACCTGCATTTAATATTCCATTAAAAAAAAATCTAACATGCAGTAGTCGTTTAAAAAAAAGTTTTTTATAAAGTGGCGAAAACGCAGATGCAAGCGTTCTGCCGACATTTTACGATGATTGCCGTCGACAAACAATGGCCACTTATTGTTTTATAGAGGCCATTGAGAGCAACAAAGAAACGCGACTGGATGGGGCATTTAACGAAATAAACGGCTGAGTAGTCGAGATTAGTCATTTAAAGGAAGCATTTAACTAAAAACAATAACCGGTATACCGGTAGTATTTTAGCAAACATTTCGTTACATAATGGGGGTCGTTATGACCCATTCATGGTGTATAAAGAACGATGCTACTGGACGGTCCCGTAATTAATGTCCAGACTGGAGGCTAAAAGAGCAGTCGACTTTACGTCAAGTTTGGGAAAAAAACCCTTAAATAGCAAAATTTATTTATAAAATATTTTAACTACCCTCTTTTCCCTATTTTCAGCGTTGATGTCAGCTTCAGAAAGTTTGAAAAGATAAATATGTATTAAAAGATAAAAATGTATTAATTACTACCTATGTCTAAGTTGCAAATGATAGGATAAAAGATGAAATAAAATTAAAAGAACTTCCAATAACTAGCATTTTCTAATTGAAGTTTATCAATATAATTGAAATTAGAATAATTGATTGCAGAACAGGTATATACTCGTATACCCAATTAACAAAGAACTTTTTTTTTATTTTTACTATGTAGACAAAATTGTGAAGAGAAACTTGTAAAACATCGTTACACAATTTGTTTCATTTAGAATTAATATTATCGAAGATATTCTAGATAGTATTTCATTTACGAAAATTGGCAAAGTTGAACATAAAGCTGATTTGGTACAAAAGTCTGAAAATACTATCTAGAAAAGCTACATTTATTTAAGAGAGAAAAATCAAATTCCTTACGATACTCTCCGATACAATAGAATAAATAGAATGTACGTTTCTTATTCAAACAATCGAATCATATCTTCTAATCTATAGCAATATAATAAAAAATTAAGTTAGTTTGTTTTTATTTTCGAGTCTGGGTGTATTATGTATTTATTTATATATGTATTACTAGCTGCTGCCCGCGACGTCGTCTGCGTGAACGCTATACAGCACCAAAAGTACCTACTATTATACCTTTTAAAATAACATTCATTTACCCGTTTCTTCTTTACATTTCATATCTACAGAAAGTACAGTAACAGAGGGAGACTGTCTTTTGTAAAATTGACTTTCAAAAAGTGCTTATTTTAAGCCTGCTTTGAATAAATGACTTTATGGTGATTCTGCTGAATTAAGTCATAAGTTGTGACTGAAACGGATGGAGAAAATAATAAATAAGGAATACAGAATATGGTAAAAATACATATTTATAGGACTTCTCGATAAACAACATTAGTAGTTTGGCTCTCCGCAGCCAAAATGTAAAGAGAGTCAGGACTGGTGACGCGGGAGCAAGCGACGTACAGCTGCCCGTGTGAAGCAGCTCGTCCTGAGGTCGACACCAGCTACCCTCAGTGTCTGCCCCTGCGACTTATTGATGGTCATCGCGAAGCAAACACTCACGGGGAACTGTACGCGCTTGAACTGGAATGGGAAGTTATGAGGTATGAGCGGAATGCGTATAAATACTGCTTCGCCGACGCCACAACCCGTAAGAATTTCCGCCTCAATGGTGTGTCTGTGGAGCGAGATGACTTTAAGGCGGAAGCATAAGCATTTCTTATTTTTATGATATATATGGCATGCTTAATTTTCCTCTTTCTTCGTTATTTAACTCAAATTGTTTACAGCAATAGCGTGCCGTTTTCGAGTTTAAATTTTGTTATACATCTATGCAGTTTTTTTTGAGTTCTGTTTGTTATTACATACAGAAAAACTCGATGAATTTTATAAGACATAGATGAAGCAGCTTAAAACTTATATAAACACATTTTTTTAAAATTCTCTTGCTCATCTCTGAAACGAATCAACGATACAATTTTTATTAAAATGCACAACTCCATCTACGACTTTTATGAACAACTATTAACCTCGCCAACATGATCAAATTTAAATTATTTATATCCAAAAAGGGTTTACACATGTAATTCGACTTGATGTTTTTAAAATCTCATAGATGGCGCTGCTCTAAAATTGTCTTGATACTACTTATATTCATTTCTTATATTACATTTATTCTTACATTCATTATGTTTATCAGCCTAAGTTACTTATATTTCGTGATTTTTTTAGTGTGAAGATAGCTTATAGCATGGTTATTAACATAATAACAACATTCAAATATGCGTCGTTAGATTACACGCTGTTACAGAATGCGTTGAAGAAATAAAGGTTCACTGCTCGTTCCCCGTAGGTGATAGCGTGATAATATGTAGCCTATGTTATGACCCGACTTCTTAATAATATTCGTGCTAAATTTGAAGTAAATCCATGCAGTACTTTTTGAGTTTATCCCGGACATACATACAGACATACAGACAAACAGACAAACAGACAAAAATTCTAAAAACTATATTTTTGGCTTCGGTATCGATTGTAGATCACACCCCAAGTATTCTTTTAAAAAAATATTCAATGTACAGTTTTGACTTTTCTACCATTTTATTATATGTATAGATTTATATGTATATTTATTTTTAAAACAAAGTATATCAGTCGGCTGTTACCTAAAACACAGGCATTAAGTTGTCTACCTTAGGGACAGACGACCGTGTGTGTATGTTAAACATATTAAAAAAAAAGATCTTATCGTCACGATATTTGAAATAGTTAAATAAAAAATCATCCGGTTACTGAGAAACGAATTAATGGCACGCCTCATGTAACGATTAAAATAGATTAGTATAAAAAGTTCCAGCTAAACTAACTCATTAATAACGTTAAAACGTTTTAGTTTTCAATGTGAATACATCGTTAAACTTAGTTGCTTTTAAGTTAAAATTGAATATCTAAATTTGTACCGTTAATACGAAATGAATTCGTATTCAACGGATGTTGTATTAAATTTTCGCAAACTACGAACACTTATAAAGATAGTCGGATTTATCAAATACAGTATGTTGTGGATAATTTTTAGTCACGGCACGGATCGGCCCGGCTTATTGACTAGTGAGGAACCCGACGCTGCGTGTCTCTAGGGTATGAAATCTGCGGTGAATGTAATATTACACGGGACAGAGACGTGGGTTAGACAGAAAGGACGTTTTGTAAATAAAACTTAGATTAATTATAATGTACGTATGTGTATACGTGTATTCCACGTATTATATCGACTTTGCATAAGATAAAGGTAAATACATGTAAGAATAAACAACGTGTTATTTTAATAGTCAATGAGAAAACAATACATTGTTATTAACATGTGACAACTAAATCAATGCTTCGACAGTCGTGAAAGCAATCAGTTGATGTCAAAATGCTGTTTTAACAACATATTAATTATATAGTGTCTTCTCCATTCTACTTGACATTGGCGAAGTCATCTGTTCTATCTTGGCTCTAGTGAAAGCCATTAATCCTAATTAATAACAACATTATTATATGAGCAAAGTGAAAACTAATACTGCTTTAATAAAATAAGGATGAAATATTACTTTGTATATTTGAGCCAGATAATTTTAGGAACTAACTACTGTTTCCATTTTTGTTACATAGATCATTTATTGCGAAATATGTTTAAGTAATATTAATAATATAGAAAAATACTCCAACTGCGTAACAAATATTATAAAAAATTTAATTAACCAATGCTGTTCCCATAATAAAACGAATGTAACGAAATCATGCCAAAAATAACACAGGAAATATTATCCTTCTTCTGGGGCAGAAAAAAATGTAGATGCAAGCTTAATATGACCTGTATAAAGCCAGGGAGATAAGCTAGGATCGTGGCGCATCTGCAAATGCCTACATCTATGTCCTCGTGAAAGCAGAGCCCTGGCGCCACAACGTCGTCTCAAGACCGACCCGTATTATGTTACGAATATGTGACAAACAAGCACTTTCCATTTGAGAATGGAATCAATCATTTATTTATAACGGGAAAATACTTGCTCCTCTAAATGAAATGAGTCATTTCATTATTGTACGAGTATAAAACTTATAATACTTTTTATACACTAAATGTTAATATAGTATTTAGTGTATAATTGACTTTAATGATGATATCTTAATAATTATATAACCTTACAAGTCAGTATCTGTGCATAGAGTATTTCAGTAATTCAAAATTCAGTACATTGCGGATCAAAATAAGTGGAATACATAATGTTATGACATCATAAAACATAGGAAGAACTTCTAAATTCAGTTGATGTTCCAATATTGCACGTTTTACGAGATACGGACGGAAGCTCTTAAAATTCGCTGTAATTAAATAATATCTTCGAGTTGTTAATCATACACACTCCAACAAGATTAAATACACGTTTATTGTTTGATAGAAAACTGAGAGAAAGATATATGTAGATTTAAAAATATAAAAATCTAAGAGAGCATATTATAATAACTGAAATAAAGAATGTTAAATTATTATACAAGTTGCGAAGATATGTGAATTTAGTTTCAAACATAAATGAAAATGATGAAAAAATGTCCAAACAATATTCCATTTAATAAAATTTCGCTAAAATGTCATTTCAAAATAAAATATTTAAAGTATGTTAATTCTTAATTTTTCTATGTAACTAAATTGTTTCCACTAGTAAGAAATGTCAATATTTAATACAAAATTTATATTCATTTATTCACAAAAGATAAATACAAAAATAAATCACAATATCTCGTTATTAAAAACTCATGCGTTAAATATAAATGGTATTAGCCAGTACTCAATTTTCGTAGAAAATATTTCTCTGATACAAAATTGTATCCGGTATTTATTCAGTAAAAGAGGAACTGCAGTTTATTTTCGTTTTTCGTAGACATTTCAAACTGTATAAGTAACCTTTAAAAAAAAAAACTTATTTAAAATGAAACGTTATTCGAATTAATGTTATATTTAAAAACATTAAAAACATAATATCATTATGAAAGAAACTGATAAAAAGTTAATTTAACTTAAACAGTACATTTGACACATAATGGATCGTCTTCCATCCATTACTGATTAAGTGGTAACACGTCCCAGCCAAAAACCGATCTATTACGAATAAGCTGGAATGATCAAAAAATGTTGTGAAAATACCAAACGTTTCCAGTAAACGATTGACTTAATGGTAAATTCTCACTTCATTTTTAATTCGATCCATTGCAACGGATCGGCCACTCAATCTAACCTGCACATTCTAACCTGCCGTCACGGTGTCGACTCCGCCATCCATTACGCGCTGGAGTGGCGACGTGTCTGCGTCGCTCTGCACCCGAAGATCGATAGTTATGACGGTTTGATAGCGTCCGCACTCGAATGTACGATCGTCGAGACACGTCCCGGTGAACGGATAAAAATTAAGCTCACTGAAAAATTGTACCGTTACGGTGATATTTCTTAATGATAGTTGATTTTAAACGATCTTCACTATGACTGATGTTCTTTTTATGCCGTAACTAAAGTAATAACATTTAAAAATTGTAAGGACGTTAAATTCAAATAGTATTTTGAATAAATTTTATTTTCATAAACCAGAAATATTATTAGTTGATTTTTAAAAAGCTAATTCTTGAGGCATAAATTTTTCAACAGTGTACTTCAAACCAAAAGAAGTTATAAAAATCCGTCCGCGTTTAACTTGAATTTGCATAACTTTCAAAATCACCAGTTTCACTTCACAGCTCTGAGCTCGATTCATTAAAATGGTTACCCATTTATAGTTACCGAGTTTTTAGTTTGATATAGTTTAGTAACTTAATTAACTTCCATCAAATAAGCAATAAGATATAACTAAAACCTTAATATAATTGAACGTAGTTTGTACAAACGAAAAACTCAAAATTAAAGCACTTTCTACTTCCTTTACAAATATAATACCTAAAGCAACGATAGCTATTAAGAGCTGTCGTACTGACTATTGTAATAGTTATTCTTAAACACAAAATCTAAATATTTTTCATTCATATATTTAATTAAATATTAACTATATTTAGGCAATTTAAAATAAACGCTACGGTATTTGAAATAAGCATTGCTTTCTCATTCAACAGAAATAAATTTAAGCTACCGATAATATATCTACAATTTCACTTTTCTTCGCGCTTGTCATCTGAAAGCGCGCCATGTTCGTGTACGAGTTTCTGAAAGGCGCCACTCTTACATGAATGAGGAGGCTTTACAACTTTTTTGATATGTACAAAGAAATTGGATTCAATGGGAAAACCATTTAGACCACCCCGAGAAAGACTGCTTTCAATCTAACATATATGTAAATATTTATTTGTTAGCGGGTGAAGCTTTCGTTATCTGATTTTCATTTCAGTAAGTATTCCATTTTGTAAATATTCTCTCACTTGATGTAAAAAGTTGCACCTGTTTCAAATTACATTTGTCTACAAAAACGTAAACAAATATGAAAAGCAAAAAACGCCGCGTCTCATATTGTTAAGCTCATTTCGATAATGGCTTGCTTTTGAGTTAATACATATTTTAAAACTGATTTTAAAAAGCCTAGCATAAAATTATACACGAATCTAAAACCAAATAGAATGTCGGTATTATATTATTACAAATAATGACAAAATGTACCTATATGGATGATAACTGAACTCAACTGAATCAGCCTGTAAACAACTCACTGCTGGGCAAAGGCCTGTTTTCCATATAGGAGAAGAGTGAGAGCTTAATCCGCCACGCTGCTCCACTGCGGGTTGGCGCATAATTTTCCTACTATGAGTAACGGTCACTATCAAATGTCTATGATAACAACCGGGACCGACGGAGACACACATTCAGATCAGAAATATTTGTACAAATCAAATATCTGTCCCGAGTGGGAATCGAACCTGGAACCACTGGCGTCAAGGCGACTACACGCACCACTACACCCGAACCATCGTCAAATCGTGAATAATAACGTTTGCCAATATTTAGGATAAAACATAATTTCACGTCGCGAGTAATGGTGTGTAATTTGTTTATGATATAACAGACGCCTCTAGTCCTTTCAATGAAAAATTGCGACGATCACATCAATGACAGGATTAACCTCAGTTAATGTCAAAAGATCCGTCTTCATCAATCACTAGTGAAATTATACCAAAGATTAATGACGCAGTGGCTTTCAGTATCTTGAATACACTTACTCAGATTCTTACAATTTTTTTCGGACGAAATGGGCTAAATTTTCTTCGAATATCTTATATGTTTTAGATTGAAATAATTATTGTAGACAATTCTCGGAGAACTTTAATAAATTAAATGTATAATTAAAAATAATTTTCATTTATTCCGTTTGTGAAATTATATTTTGTTATCACTTTACTTATTAAAATATTAAGGATGTAAAGAGATATTTTGTTTTAATATTCACGTGTACAGTGTGTAGGATAAATTAAAATAATACCGCAACACTAGGCCCGACCAAAAAACATAGGTGCACGCTAATTGTCGGATTTGCGTAAAACTTTAAAATCCGACGAGGCGCAACCGAACTTTTACAATTCAACTTTGGCATTAAATTTACAAAATTATTTTAAAACGAAACAATTATAAAACCGACCTTATTTTTTGGATAACAGGAGTTATCGATATTGCGAACGCAAATTGGTTTAATGAAATCCTTGTTTTGACAACTCATTATCGGAGCGTCCGTAATTGGCCCGTTCGTTTGCACAGATCGGCTGTGTTCGGAAACATTCGAGTAAAACCGTAAATACTCGCCGAATCGCGATTATTTGTTGAAGATATTTTCGTATTTACACAACTGATTGCGTTAGATGAGGTCGTGTTAAGTATTCAAAATAGGCACGCGAATTGAATTTGGATTACCTCTAAATAAAATTTTACGTCTACGACATGTATGTAGAGTATTTGTGGCACACGCTTACATTTTCATCTTCAGTAAAATAATCGAGTAAAATTTGATGAATATAAACTCTTATAAATATATAATTATGTTGACTTTATAAGCGTTCACAATGATACATTATTTTTTGTAAAACTAAAAAGCTCAAATAGCAAAATTGTTTTGCGATTGGTCGATTGTATCACTAGACAGGCGATCGAACCAATCAAACTTTGTTCCAAAATTAAATCCGTAATTTAGCCAAAATTGGTAACCGATATAAGTAATGGTTCTTGGCTTAATATTGGACAGATCGCTTTGATATATAACTCTGCAATGAGAATAATAAATAGAAACGTTAAGGGAATCTTGATTAGTTTGAGACAGCACCTGTTAGCGTTATTTATTATTAGAGTGCTCATTTCGTTTATTGAATAAATTATTTTCAATAACAAGCCGACTGTTATTAGAAATATTATGGGATATAGAAATGATAAAGTGCGTTTTATTGCTTACAATTCTTTGTATCAAAGAAACCCTTAAAATCTAGTCTATAATTTCTTATCTCTTTGGTTGATATGTAATTTAAATCTAAAAATATTTTGTGTTTCACTTTTTAAGGTGAATCTAAAAATATATGAAATTTTCGCGTTCAATTAAACTAAAAGAAATACTACTACGACTATAACTAAAATAAGCTTTAAAAAAATCCTATTACTGGACATGGGCATCCTCTCCGTACAGAAGTCAAAATGGTTTGTGCCTCAACCGCTACGTATTGGCGGATGACTTCGAGTGTTTATGATTAAAACTAGGACCCGAAGGCTTTACGTGCTCTTCCGGGGCTAGATGGGTAGACAACTAAGACATCTAGACCAGAAACAAATATTGAATCAATTG
Organism: Euphydryas editha; assembly: GCA_036937285.1. Lineage (NCBI taxonomy): Eukaryota > Metazoa > Arthropoda > Insecta > Lepidoptera > Nymphalidae > Euphydryas > Euphydryas editha. Next base: position 19,658,310 of record JAUPFZ010000006.1, on the reverse strand, counting down.
AACTGGAATTGAACCCGCAACCGTAGGTTTTAACAGAACTTTCGCATCACTACACCAGAATGGTGTCAAATACATGAAATACATTATATTTATGGTGAATCATTATCGATTGCTGAATAGTAGTCATCCACATGCTATTTCATTTTCAACTATTCATTGTACATAAAATTAGTAATAAATGCGCCTCGTTTTCCCGGACTTCATTTAAATCTTAGAACTCTCATGAGAATTATTAACCGGTGCTGCAACAAAATTAATTGGTTTCAACATCCGTATATTAATAACTTTAATTCGTTCACTTAGGTATGTATAGGTAGTTACGTCTTTCTGATTTCTTAGTTTAAATATTCAATGGAATTTTATATTATAAAGAGGTGCTATAATTCGTTGCCTTCAATTAAAACTTCCAACTTCATCGGTATTGTTTTTATACTACTAACAGAAATGTCATTCGTCAAACGTTAGCGCGATGATTTGTGTAAACCATTTTCAACGCGCAATCAACGGACGCAAACGAGCAAAGTCGTGGGCAAACAACGATCGATTTTATTTAAAAACTTTTCACAATACCGACGAATCATTTGTGACGAACGATTCAATTTAATGACTGATGTTTGGCAGTGGTTCCATTTATAAAATAAAAATATTGACAAAATTATCTTCGTGAAAATTATTTTCGGTATAAAAATATATTTCGTAAATTGGAAAACGAGAGATATTGAACCACTGAAGTGTATTCATAGATACAAATATCTAAAATATTCACCATTTCATTAAAATTATTAGTAATACGATACGAGGGTTTTAAGTACACACATTGTGGAACATAAATAAATATGTTTGACAGACACACACGGTCGTCTGATGGTAAGACTATCTGCCTGTGTTTTAGGTAACAGCCGACTGATATTCATTTTTTTTTTTTTGTAATTATACATATCAATAAACCATATAGAAATAAATACATATTACACCCAGACTCGGGCGGGAATCGAACCCACAACCCTGAAGCAGAAAGCAGGGTCACTGCCAACTGTGCCAACGGGTCAGTCATAATGCCTTTAATATTGTCAATATTTGTTAGTTGCTTAGTCATATACTCATATAGCTTTACCTTGACCATATTTTTATTTAACCGTGTTATACTTTCGGCAGCCTCACATCACTACACAACACCAAACAAAACATCAACGCTGATAGTTTATCCTTATCATTTTATCATTTAATGTAAATATCATCTGCGTGATATCAGCATGAGGCATGAGAAATGCATACCCACCAAGACTCATTACTTTGGTTTTTATAGTAACCATTTGAAATACGTAAAACCTAAAACTAAACGATCTAACATAAGCACACCGAACTCCTCCAAGTCCATATAACTCAAGACTTTAATAGCTCTAAACAAGTCCATTCTATTTCAATACACGAGGGCCAATAACATAGGTGGCGTGCGAATCCGCCGGGGCTCGTTATTCAGGCTTTATGACACTATAGAATATTTTAAGAGCGTAAAACCGCCTCGGATGGAAACTGAAAGGGATGTGTCTGTACCATAACACATACAAGATATACGTGTTGGTAAATATATATGAGATTCGGCTGTTAAAAACTTATTTATACTTGTATAAATTAATGTTTTATTGGGTGTTTAATGTTAAGATTCTCTTCCTTTTAATGGTTTTTTTATGATAGTTTAAATTGGCTACCTGTTGGTTCATTGGTATCTCAGTCACAATTAATCGGCATTATTAATCCTTATATTGTTGATAAAAATCGACACTCCATAATGGGGCCTCATTATATTTTTTGTGGATAATACTAGCTCAGTCGCTTTTACTTCCTAATAGTAATACAGGTCATTACACTTGAGTAAGAATAATTAGTAAACGAGTGTTACTTTACTTGACAAGCCTACACTAAACTCAGTCGTAAAATAAATATTTACCGTTCATCAATACATAAACACGTACAGAGTACGAGAAACGAAATGGACGAGAACATTTAAAATACACAACATACATGATTCAGAGACATATAGAACACTATTTTTCAATCCAAAATTTATGGAAGGGGAAGGATACACATATTTTCGCTTCAGTGGCAAGCATCAAAAAACATGATGCGAGAAATTATTTATTTCCGGTATCCACCCGCCGAGCCTTTTGATTCCAGATACTTAACCCATTTTAAAACAACTCGAAAAATATGAAATTTATTTCCTCCATCACATTTAACTACGGTTTACAAATTTATACTGAGTCTTCCTTAAATTCATTAGTTTTAGGTACTTGGAGACGCTTGAGATATTGTTAATTAAAAGTGCAGAATTAACTTTGTTACACTATGCAGCTGTAATAGCTAAACTGGAGTCACTTTTTACGTCAACCTGCTAAATTATCGCTTATAATTTTATGCAAAATATTCTAGATGCTGGGCGCTTTGGAAACTAAATTCTGCTAGGTTAGAGAGTGGTATGCGAAGGAAATTATAATATTAGATTTAATTTCACAGATGGTAGTTTTTGGTTAGTTAGTTTTGGTTATTATTATCATCTAAATTGTGCTTTGTGTTTCTTAGCATCCGAAAACCTTCACCTTTTAATATATATCTGTATCACATTGAATATCCAAATAATTACATACATGTGACACATATTTACATTTTATTTATTTATGATATTATTTTCTGTTTACGTAAACCGTTTATTTTTGTTTCTATTTAATTACACAGTTTGTAATAGCTACTAGTCAAAACTGTTTTGGTTAGAAAACTGACTTAAAAGTATTATTATCGTATGTATATTGCCTGCTTTAAGTTTTCCTGAACAAAGAAAATGAAATGTAAATCAAAATATTTTATTCATTCTTTTACGCCCAAATATTTGTTAAAATATTAACGTAGGTAACTAAATATAATTCAACAACGTATTCTTAAGATGCACAGTTCACATCCTAAACAGGATGACAAAACTAATTTGCTTTCTTGATTGCTAGCAAGTGCAAGCGCTTTGTTCTTAACTGTGAAACTTCCGGCTGTAATTTAGACATGATGTGTCATAATTGTTAAGATTTCAGCTGATTTAACTGATAAATTTCTATAATGTCATATTTATTTTTAAATAATATATAGAGATTTTTTCCTACTAAGTTTCCTAACGTCGATGGCCGTGAGTACGATTCGTAGCGGATAAATCAAAATTTGAACTGAACTAAATTAAAAAATCATGTAAATGTGTTCTGCTGCTGCTGCTCAAACTGCTGTCCAAAGACTTCTTCTCCATATAGAAGAAGGGTTGGAGAATAATCCACGCTGCTCCACTGCTGGTTGGCGGATAATTTCCCTACCATGAGTATCGATCACTAATCGGGTGTTTATGATAACAATCGGGATCGACTCTTTCGAGGCACGGTGAGGAAACCCACAAGGACATGCACCAAGACCAGAAACAAATATTTCTATAAATAAAAATATAAGGCCTCCAGTGTAAATCTTGCCGAACCCGTGACCACAGGCGTTTAGTTGACTACTCCGCACTATTACACTAGAACGATTGTCGCACATTCATACATAGTAGGTACTTAATATTTAAAAAACTGTGAAGTACTTATTTTAAATGAAATCGATAATATAAACATGAAAACATTACCTATAAATAGAAAGACAGTTCCCGGCATTATATTAGCTACCAAATTTATAAAGTAAATTGTTTTACAAACTTAAAACCTATCCTATTTATATATCACTAAGGAGTCTAAGGACTATATATTTCAATTAAACGCAAATAATTATTAATTAACAAAACATACCATACATTCTTAAAATAAAAAAGAAAGTATCACCATAATTGGTTACAACTTGTTTAATGACATTGTATGAAAGTCAAGGTTTAATTACAGATGCATTACGTGATGTGGGCGAGATACGAGAATTCGCTTGAGATAAAATCTCTTCATTCAATTTAAAGTGCTATTGTATAAGCAATGTTGATTGAATTCCCGCTCGTTTTAGTCTTTTTGTGTCGTTTAATAAAGATATAGGAAGGTACATCGATGTATTCTACATACTACATCTAACATTAATGTAATTTTAGAGGTCGTGAGCGATATTAAAATTTAGGTACTTTTCATAGAAATTTAAAATAGTATTTTTTTATGAATAATAATAGATATTATTGTTAATATATAGATACGTCACAGAATTTATGAATATTTTTATATATATAAGGTTACAATGTTAGAATACCAATTATACTGTCCTTGAAAGCAGTTTTTTTTTTAAAGTCTGGGCTATAATTTTGATTACTTACATAATATTATAACGAAGGAGCTTAGAATCGTTTCGAAAAAAGTTAATGTTTCTGCAATTAACGATCAAATTATTATTATTTATCAAATTATTATTTAAAAAAAAATTTATGCTAATAAAGATATTATTATTATTATTTAAAATCGCTCATTCTTTGGCCACAACTTAGGTCGCCTTACCACTTCTAATTTCGAATTAATTCTTGCTGCTAACTCTTCTTTGAAAATCTTTTTACCTGATTTTATCCAATTTAGAAGTGATCACATAGCTTAAGTCAGGAGGGTGTTTCCATTTGTCTCCAGAACTCATTTAAAATATTTTGTCAATTTTAATAAAATTTTCCTTTTATTCTTCTGAGTAGATATTTATTTTTAGAAGTACACATATGCTTGAAATCATTTTATGTGTATTGTATACCCCATTCTCTCTCGAATATAAACTTATAATTATATTATAGACAACTGTTTATCATGTGGCTTTTTCATATATAGAAGGCACGGGTATTCGTTCTGAAAAGGTCACAAAAAAATCAAATTGGAGTGACATTATTGCTGGTATTCGTTAAAGCGTTAAAAATTGTCAGTATCATCTATATGCTGATGATTTGCAGTTTTGTACACAGTTAGTGACCTAGATTCGAAATATAATTTTTTTAATACCGATTTAAAGGTGTATTAAAGGTATGTAAATAGACAATAAAATTCGATTTATAATAAATACCGTAAAGTTCCAAGCGATTATTGCAGGTAGTCTTCGGCAACTAAATATAGCTGGCTTAAATTATTTCTTGCTATTTTTCAATTAATATTAAATACCATATTTTATATATATACATATTATTATTATATTTACATATAAAAAATTTAGACCATTATAAATAATCGTTTTAGTTAGACTGACCGGGTAGAATGATTATTTAGTAAATTTTACTCAACTTTTCATCCTTACGTCTTTAACACTCTCGGAACGCCAAACAATACTTGTTGTTAGTCGATTTTTTTTTTTTATTGAATTGGGTATGTGCGATATTTGTATCTTTAAGGGAGTTCATTCGAACAAAGTCGATCGTTTATTCATTGTTATCAAAGCCCAAATTTCTCTTCATAACTGTTAAAATGTATGTAGGTACATTTTTGTGATTTCCTTTTTTCCGCCGATACGCATATATGCTGAAACCGATTTAAATGTGTAACCTATTTATACGAGTATAATAATTATGTAATTAATAAAAGTGTACCACCGACAGTGGTTCCAAGTGGCTCAGAAACCTACTAAAAATCCTTATTTTAATAAGTATTCCATTTAAGTGAAACGAAAGCAATTGTAGTGCTCTAATTAAATAAATTATACAGTTTATTGTCACAATTTTGTTAAATAAAAATCAAAACAAACACGTCCCAAATTCATAAAGTCATTCTGCCGTTAACGATGACGTCACTGACGTCACAGCTGAGCTTAACATTTAAAGTGCACATTTTTAATATTTGTAACAGTGTTGATTTAGCCCCGAGCTGACCTAGTAAGACCAAACTTAAACTATTTAGGCCAAGAGGAAGTATTGTGACGAACGAATAGACTTGACATAACAAAAGTTTTTAGTTTTTGAAAAATGTTGCCCAGTGGAATTCATATTTAAAGAGATTTTTTTATATTTTTTATTTATACTTCTTTTGGCGCGTTAGGGAAAAATGATGAGAGTAATTTTTTACGATGCGCGCACACTGACAAAAAACCCACACCATGAATTTGGCTAGTAGGCGCTAACTCACTTCACTACGCTGGATGTGTCAACTCACTTTTTACAAGCTTTTATTTACTTATTTAGTTTCACCTGTCCCGATGTTTGTCATCAAATCTTACAAATTAAATTTGAACCACTTCCCGGTTACCGATTGAGCTGAATTTTTTTTTCAAAAAATTTGCATACGTGTGTAAATCCGTGACAATGCAATATTATGATGACATGGTGTTGATCTGATGATGGAGCTGGAAAGTGGCCATAGGAACTTCGCAATGAAACAACACAACCTCATCGAGTTCGGGCTCGTTTGAATCATCTTGACGAGTAGTTTGTCTTTCAATGGTAACCAGGGTCTGATGATGGAGCTGGAAGGTGGTCATAGTAACTCTGTAATGAAACGACGCAACCCCATCTAGTTTCTGCTCGTTTGATTCGTCTTGACGAGTACTTTATTTTTAGATGGTTACCAGGGTTTGATCTGATGATGAAGCTGGAAAATGGCAATAGGAACTTCGCACACAAACGACATGAACACTTTTTTATTCTTTTAAATAATGTAAATATATATTGTCCAATATAATTATATTGTTAAACCGACTTTAAGTAATTTTATCAATTCAAATCAACGTATTATTCCGTTATATCCGTATTTGCTTACAGCTTACGCTTGTTCGATTTCCATTTTGATCAAGTCTTCAGAAATAGTTACACCACTTTGGTAACACAAAATTTTGTCACTATTTGTCATTGTCTAAATTTAACCCGAATGGGTTAGTGGTGGTCGTTAAAGACGATGTGTTTATTTTTTTATAGAAAAGACATTTTAATATGTGTATGTGTGAGTAATTATTATAATCTGTGAAGGATGACAATATTGAAATTTAAAAAAAATTAAAGATATATATACGTCAACGATTTTATTATGTACAGAATATATAAGGTTAACAGCACAGTGACCTGATTCTAATCCCCAAAGGATCTTTTAGCTGGTAACATTTAATTCTAGGTGCAGATAACATGGCGTCACATAATCTCCCCGCCCTTTTCAGACCACTTACAGCTGTGTAAGTTAATTCCATTTGAATATGTACTTTATTACTAGGTATATAGAGTCCTAATTAGCGATGACACGCTTGAGCATAGTTTGTGCTGTAATACAATTTTGTGTTAGGATTAATTGAAGATTAAACCTTAATAGATAATTATTTAAGCTATTTTCGCTTGGATTTATGCTCTGTTATATCTTGATTGTGATTATAATTATTAATAATAACTAACAAACTACGAGTACAAATATAACTAATTTCTCTAGTTATATTTTAATTGTAAAATATGCAATCATTGTCGCCTTCCATTGTGATTTTCATAATCGTGTTTAAATTAAAAACGAACAAGACAACCGTGACAATACGGAACTCAAAACAGACATAAACCTTCTGAAATGTAACAAAAACCAACTTTATAATCAAAATTCGTTCCTCATTTCTTTTCTTTTGTTTTGGGAACCTTTTAATGAGCTTTGAATAAAAACATATAATGGTTCTTACATAATTATTAATGAGACAGTATATTTTATGTTAGAACTCGCATTAGATGTAACGAGTTTCTTACACAATTTATTATCGATATTATATTGAGTGATGACCGTTTTGGTGTAGCGGTGTAAGTAGTCACCTCAACACCGGCGGACGCAGCTTCAATTCCCGCTCGGGGTAAATATTGTTTTTGTGCAAATATTTGTTTCCGGTCTGGATGTATGTCCTCGTGGGTTTCCCCACCGTGCCTCGGAGAGCACGTAAAACCATCGGTCCCGGTTGTTAACATAGACACCTGATAACGATCGTTACTCATGGTAGGGAAATTATCCGCTAACCCGCAGTGGAGCAGCGTGGTGGATTACACTCCAACCCTTCTTCTCCTACATGGATAACAGGCCTTTGCCCACCGGTAGAATGTTTAGGTACAGGCTGATTCAGTTCAGTTCATTATATTGAGTATATTAGACGATTTGAAATTATAATCACCTAAAATTCTATATGATTTTTTTTAACTTGTCTGCATTTATAATAAATAATCTCACAGATAAGTAAATCGAACTAAAAGAAAAATTAGCGGCATCAAAATTTACTTAACGCCGTCAAATTTTTCACCGAAATATCTCGGAGGGCGAGATTAAGCAAATTTCTAAAGTAATTAATCCACTCGCTAATTGACAGAATATCCGATTTAAAGATAAGCTTGATTACACCCTTTTTAAGAAAATTCCAGTTTACGTTAACGTCGATTTCTTTAAATAAACATTGATTGCGATCTTCGTTGTTCGCTCCATTAGCCACTTACCGTTCTAAAGTTACAAATAATATATCTTCTAAATTTTATGAAAATTGACAACTAATTGCTGAGGTTATTATTAAGTAATTACTCACTTTTAACTCGATACTACTCCCTACCGTGCCTCGGAGCACGTCAAGCCGTCGACCCCGGTTGTTATCAAAGACACCTGATAGCGACCGTTGCTCGTGATAGAGAATCCGCCAACCCTCAGTGAAGCAACGGAGTGGATTATGCTCCAATTCTTCTATATGGGAAAGAGGTTTTTGCCCATCAGTGGGTTGTTTACAAGATGATTCATGTCAGTTCAGTATTCCCTTTTTCACGCTTATGTTTTCTTACCAATTATTTAAGCATTTTTCGGGTTCCAATGAAAAGTTAGATTTTGATAACAAGAACTAGAAAAACAACGCATATATTATTGAAATATTTGACACTGCAAAATATTGCTTATTAAAATAAATCATACAACTTATAATTGAATACATATCCCTCACAGTTTTACCGTTATTGACATTAATAGCAACCAATCATATACTGTAAGTTGAAGCATAGTTTTTCACAACCATCGTTAATTCTATATAATGTAGGTATCTAATGATAAAAGGATTATTAAAATCAGTAGTTTTAGATTTAGTCCATTACTAATAAACAAAGCTTTCTTTGTAATATAAATCATATAATTATAGACTATACATTAATGAAACAATCAAAATCAACCATCATTATGTAAGTTTGTCTTCATCATCTTTAGACTAGCTACCTATTTGTCTAAATAAAAATGGTTTTTATTAGCATACTTTGCTCCGCTGGGGATTGAGAGATAAATATTATGTACGTGTCATATTGACAATATTACTGTAGGATACGTCAGTTTGAGACACTCGTGTGCATCTATAGAATATATATTTAAGTAGAAGTAAAAAAATATTGACGAGTTCAGTAAATCCAGCTTGGATTTAAAATCGTTATGAGATTAAATCCTTACGGTCTGTTTATATATTAGTCCTTATTTTTAAATGATTCTATGACAAATCGATATCCGTAGACAATTATCAAAAATGTACGTCACGTTTTGTATTGATAACATTTCTTGTAAGAAATAAGTCCTCACATGTAACAGAAAATTGCCGAATCATTTTTCCATGAAAATGGAACATGTAGTTAAAAGTTACAGCGAAGAAGTCGAGGTCAAAAGTAGTTAAAGTTATCTTGATATAAGTTGTCGTTACGAAGTTGTAGTAACACATGCGCGGCAAATGTCGGCCACTTTTTATTTGGTTAGGGTTCAACGAACCGTTGACGGTAATGTAAAATCGACTTTTAATAGTTTCACACTTGACAATGTGGCTAATGTCTGTGGTTATGGACAAAAAATGTTAACCGTTCACTAATCAAAAATGACTGCTGTCTAAACGGAAACATTTAAGTGGGAAACTAAGCTGCGTTGTTGAAACTGTTATCAATATTATTGATTATATATATTTATAAAAAAAAGTTATTTCCTTAATCCAAAAAAAAAACTGTATAATATAAATAACATAATAATTAATTATTTGTCTTTTTAAACGACTTATCTCCTTTCCTTTTTTACGTATTTAATGACATTTTCAAAATAATCATATCATCTACTTATATCCTTATGTATAATGCAATAGTACGAAGTCATCTCGACTATGGTGTTTTCATTTTAGACCCTCTTACTAAAAAGTCTTCAGAAAAACTAAATAAAATACAATATAAATGCCTAAGAATTATTCTAGGCGCTATGAGATCTACGCCTACAAATGCCTTACAGGTAGAGTGCGTTGATCCACCTTTACACCTTAGAAGGAAATTTTTATGCGATCGTTTTGTCATCAAAGCTCTCCAATTATCTTCCCATCCTTTATGGTCCAGACTAGATGAATTATCCCTACTTTGTACCAGTAATTTGAGAACATCCCTTTCTTACATTCTAGACAGCTTTCTTAAATTCACTAGACTTCCCCATCCTCTGGCATCACTGCCTTCAAACCCTCTATTTAGCACTCCGTTTCAAGCCCTAATCTATAACGCTCCCGTCATTACAGACCTTGGTCTGGTTAAAGGTGCATCTGATACAAAAACAAAGTTTCAAGAAATTATTTATCAAAATTGGTCAGACCATCTTATTATTTATACAGATGCATCAAAACTCTCCCCAGATAGTTGTGTCGGTGCTGCTTGCTGGATTCCGAAGTATAAAATTGTGCTTCAATTTAAATGTCCCCCTCAATCTTCAGTTTTTACAGGAGAAGCCATTGCACTGTTGGAGGCTATCAAGTTTACGTTTTCCCACAATATTAAAAAAATATTAATTTGTAGTGACTCTTTAAGCTGTCTGTTAGCTATTAAATCTAACCCGTTTCGTAGTAAATTAAGATTTTCTGTCATTTTAGAGATTAGGGAGGCTTTACTCTCATGTTATCAAAAAGGTTTACAGGTTATATTGTTATGGATTCCTGGCCACTCCGGCATTCCAGGTAATGAGACAGTAGACTCTTGTGCCAAAGCAGCTGTACAACTTGGTTCTCTAGAACATTTTTGTAACTCCAGTCAGGACCTGCGAGCTCTGGCGAAAACTCATTTGGACAAGTCCTGGAATCAATTCTATAGTGACTCAAAATCGGTTAAGGGCAGACATTACGCTGCCATTCAGCCTACTATTCCAAGACGTCCTTGGTTTTTTCTTCATAGACATGCAGACCGCTGGGTAACATCAACAATTTGTCGCTTACGTCTTGGACACTCATGTACTCCAGTGCATCTGGCAAAGATCAGGGTGCGTGATCACTCTCTGTGTGAATGTGGCCTCGACGAAGGCTCAGCATCCCATATCATTTTCACCTGTCCCAAACTCCTTTATCCTATCTATGATGTCCTTCCTCGCAAAATCCCCCGTCCTGTAAATATTGAATGTCTGTTGATGCTCGTGTTTAGCCCCTTTTGCTCTTTCTTATGTAAATATATTAAACGGAACAAAATTAAATTGTAAATAAAAGTATGTATTAGTGTGTGTATCTATGATTGTTCTAACATATTGTATTTGTAAATAGTCTACTAACAATATTTAGGTATATAAATTGTATTTTAAATGTTTGTGTTGTTCTAGGTTAAGGGCTAACCTAAAATACCTACTATTTCTACAGTCTTCAAAATTCTACTAAGGTTCTAACCTCAATTACACCGATCAATCTCCTTCGTGTCTTCTCCATTCTACGTGACATTGGCGAAATCATCCGTGCTATCTTGGCACTAGTGAAAGCCATTAAGCCTAATTAATAATAATGATAATATATCCTTATGAATGAATATTCATACGATATTTATAATTGTCGAAAAGTTAAATCAAAGTCGTTAAACTTTCTTAAACATCAGTATTTTTACAGGAATTATCTATCAATATTCAACTACGTTCGAGATAAAAAATAACAAATTCATGAAATTTTTAAGCTATAGCAACCCTTTCCAACTAAGTTTATTTTTCTATTACGAAGAAAATATTTCTTTTGTTAGCTAACAAATAATCTCAGAGCATTCGATGTTTGATGAAGGTAAGAATTATTTTGTTAAGAATAAAAAAATAATTCGTATAAAGCTTAAATGTATATTTAGATATATAACAATTACCCATTGTTTTGTAGATAACAATATTCTACCGATATTTTAAAATAAGATTTAAATTGGATCATATTTGTAACAACATAAAATGGAGTTTTAGATCTATACCTATATATATCGGATTACGATATATAAGATCGTCTTAATTAAAAATATATATGAGAAGGAGCCATTTTCGTATATATATTTTTGGCCTAAATTCTATAGTTTCCTGTAATATTTAATCCTATAACTCAATTAGTCACATATTGATTACTGTCATAAGCGCCGTAAAACCTTCTCTACAATATTTCGACTGCGGTTTCTCTTATAATATTTGTAGTCCTTCTATATAGTTATGTTATGTATATGTAATTTTCACTTAAACCCTTAATTAATTAACTATTTGTATCTTAACAAGCTAGTGAATTGTTATTTTATATTCTTATTGTCTTTTATTTCTATATTTATTTTACTTTATACATTTTTAAATAAATTCATGAAACAAAAACATAAATATTAAAAAAAATTAAAACCCTATTCATTCGGTAGCACGTTGAGGCCCAGGCCGCCGGTAGTTAGGGCTCCATGCTGAGGAACCTCCTCACAATGCGTGCCGTCTCAAACAACACTACCTTTTGTATCCGACCCTTGATCCAACAGTCTAGCGAGAGTTTCTTAAAGTGTTGGTTGAAACTCTTCGCTACTAAGCCATTGACCGACACAACAATAGAAACAATTTTTGTATATTTATATTATTATAATAATTATATAATATTATTTGTACTACACTCTAATAGAATATACTAATTTTATCCTCAGTTAATATAATAAGGTAATATTTATTTAGATTATACACAAGAAAAAATTACATGAATTAAATTGATACAACGGAAGAAGGTGTATGATATGAAATTGAAAGATTACATACAACAATCAATTCAAACGCTAAAACTACACATTAAATCTCGGTACGGAATAAAATATTTTGTTAAACGAAATTACGGCGTAGGCGCACTATTAATCTCACTGGTCAACAGTAAGAACGTTAACAGTAATATAAAAGGCGTTACAAAATACTTTTTGAAGTACATTAAATCGGGCATTAATGCGTATTGCGTTGTAGAGGTTTAATAAATCATGAGAGATACAATGCTCGTGCGCATAAACACGTTCGAATTATGTAATTTCGAAAGTGTCGTTTATTATCAGTCATTATGATAGTTTGGTAAGTGGGAGAAGTTTTTAGATTGTAGTTGAAGTTTTTAGATTGATAATTTTTTATAGTAATAACCGGCAAATGAGCGAGGTAAGAATAGGATGTGTGGTATGCTGTGGTATTTTTATTTTTGTCGTAAAAAACATACGTAAATAAATGTTTGATAAAAAATCGCTAGAATTCTTTACAAAGTGTCATTATAAAGTTTTGTATCAGATATTTCTAAGAGAAAATATCTCGAGAGTAAAGAGGCCACTAGAAAATTATCTCGCTGTTGTGATATTGAAGCCATATAATTAGCTATTACGAGTACATGCGCGAGGCAATTACTAACCCAAGTCTCTGTGGGTGGTAGCGAGTTAGCAATAATATGAATATGAAATACCTCTTGTGGTGGTCGCTAAACGCCTTTTCCATATCGTGATAATGTATAGGACCTGTAAAACGATTTATTATTTATGGTTTGACATCGCATGGCATTAGTTGAGTATGTATGCATATTTATGTTGGAAAGAATTTCAGTAAAGTCGGAAAATATTACTAGTACCTTCAATTACCACGCCGAAAATCAGAACAAGCGTTAAACCTCGATAACCCCTTCAAAGCGAAAATTGCGGTAAAAACGAACCTCCAGAGTAAATCTTTTAAAGGTTTTAATTAAGGTAAGTGGTGGCCCACGCCTCCAGCTTCCCCGACATCAATCTGTTTAATGCGGGGAGATACCACCTGTTCGGAAACAAAACGAGACGAAACATTTTTCCGCGTCATTCATCGCGGTCGAATTTTACGGAACCGACCGTGAAGGTAACGCAAATACAGACAGCCAATGTTTGTAGTTCAGATGCATGCGACGAAATGAATTCCAAATGCTTTATAACTTGAACACGGTTTTATTCTACCGTTAAAATACGACAAAAAACACTCTTAATGAAAAACGGTTGCATAAAGAGGTTCTCGAAAAAAAAATTATATGACATAATATTAGACAAGAGCCATCTCTTAAAAGGTAGACGAGGTAGCGACTGCGTACATTTAGGATCGCTAATTATCTTTTCCAATGGGACTCTATGCTAGCTTATGATTAAAATAGCGGCATATTGCAACGGAGGTGCTTCTAAAAATAATTTCAAAGAGGTGAATATTTAAACAGGACAGTCAATGCGCCCTCACGCGCTCTCAAGACGATACCCGGCGAGTTTTAGTAGTACCTCGAACGCTCCCCTTTTTTCAAATTAGCCGGACTTTTTAAATTGGATGGATAAATTTTAAATTGGATTAAGCCCCGGGCAGGTCGTGACGGCGCAGAATATGAGCGATGACTCTGATATACGTCTCAACACAACTCGACCAGCTCAACGTGGACTCTATTACCTTGTTCTTTGCTAGAAAACCGGCTCAACGAAATGGCTCTTTCTATTACACGGCCTACAATCATTACGGAATTAAAGCAATTCCTATGTTCCGGTTATAATATAATTGAGTCTTTATGTGAATGTACTGCGGTGCCGTTACGCATAGTGATGCAACTATTAACGGTATTCGCTTTACAACGCGTTTCCTGAGTTCGATTCCCAGGTAACGCTGGAATGTAATGTGACATCCGCTGTTTTTACTTACTATGTATGATGTATCAAACTATATTGTGAGAATATATTTTAGATTTCCTACTGAGAAGAACAACCTTAAACTATACTCGTATATCTGTAACAAAATCAAAAACCTTCTAATCTTGCTAGCGGGTAATGGCACAACTATTTTTATCTTAATAACCAGATATATACTTGGGCACCATATCACCGTATTATATATTATTTGTATTAAAACCTTATTAGTCGGACACAACCCATAGTCCACTATCGCTCTTCCCCAGCTACCCATTCCTTTAATTCGCCCATTAAACGGCCCGTATACCAGATTACATACATCCGTCGGTCGCCTTATGAAGAGTAACTAATACCAATTATGCTTATAGAGACGTTTAAAAGGGTAGGATCGCATTTATTTAAGTGAATAAACGTATCATATAACAAACGCGTTGGCTTTTTGTTTTCAATTTCAAATTACCGACATTAAAATTAAGTAATGAAGAAATAATTAGGTGTTTACTTACTGTCTACTTAAAGTACTTCGACTTATGTCCGTCATGTTAAATAATTATCCAAGAAAGTTTTATTTAAAAAAAAATTGTGAGTGAAAAATTGTATCAGGATATTATTTTTAAAAATATAACGAATTTCTCTCGATTCTTGGAATCGACCAAAGCGTCGGTGGCGCTTGACGATTCAAAAGCACTTGTAAAAAGTCTGTTTGAATAAAAATTTATTTGATTTGAGTTTGAATGTACCCAAAAGACGTAAATTTTTAGTCAATTGAGATTTTTTGCTATAAAGGAAATATATCTAAAAATAAGATAATTTTAAAATTATAATTATTGTAATTTTGAATGTAGAAAGATTAATGCTTGTTTGGTACAAAATTGGAAGTAATAAAATAAATAATGTTAATTATGGTATATGATAAATGTTTTATTTAACATTTGCATATATTTATGTATTTTTAATATGGACATTAAAATACGTTTTATATGTAAGCTAGTTAGTTATTATATCTTTGTAAAAAAGTATTTATTCAAACTCGAGGGTAAAATACCAGGGGTGCATAACTAAACAAGAGTAAACAACACCACTTGGCTTAGTTAATCAAGGCGTTGCTAATCCAACGGACTATTTGTCCGAGCGGCCGCGACATTAGTCCTTGTCCGGTTTCGATCCCGGTGTAGCTGGGATTGACCGGGATTTACCCGGGATCGCGAAGTTTAGTTTCTGATGGTTACGATGTTGGACTACCTCTGCTATATAAAAAAATATTTGATTTATTGTATTTAACTTACGATATAAACTTAATTGATTATGTTATGTTGTTAAACAGATTCTGTCCACAATACTAGCAACGATGCAATAACCAACATTTTTGAATACAATAAGTGTTAAGTATATGCTATACTCCATTGTAATTTATATTTACTATGTCCCTTAGATTTCTTAATTTGGAATTCGAATTGATTTAATTAGATTTCCCCCATCGTATCCTTGCAAATGCTCCTCCAGGGATTGTCCTAATCTCCCCCAACAGGTGACTCAGTGTTGCCTCATTTGTTTGCGGTGATTGCTTGCAATCAACATGCAGATGGCAACACCAATTTCACAGATAATTAACTGCGAATGACTTGTGAATTCAAAGATCGTTTCGAAGAATCAAAGAATTATTTTTGATAAACAAAACCTTTTAAATTACCATCGCACGTTTATCGAGGTTTACAATCTACCTCAATAAAATTAAAATACTAAATGCCAGGTAAAGTGAATCATTTAAACTGAGCGTAGTTACTCAGTTGACTTATATACCTTCAGTATGTTGTACGCAAAAATTATATAATATAAAACAAATATAAGGGATATCTTCAGACATATCTCAAAAAACTTTTTCCTTGTAGGATTTAACACCAAACAACATTTTGCAGCATAAAATTTAATAATTAATACAAATATAAAAGACGAAGCACAATACAAAATTCAACATGCAAAACTTTCTAAAAGGCCCGTAATTGTGTTATCACAATCTGTGATATCATTTCACATCGCTAGCATTACGCTTTAGAATTCCGCTCTAAGTTTGTACTATTATACTTCGTGATGACATTAAACTCTGTGATCCAGTTGACTTTTATTGCGTAGGTACCTAATTTCAAAAACCATTGAATGAGCTGACACATAAAAATGATATCATCTTCTAATCGCTTCGCTTTTGTAAGGCGCCGTGCACATTTTACTGTTTTCAAACAGACAATGTATTCAAGCGATAGAATTTAAAATTAGGTGCTTAAAAAACTTTAAGTGTCTAGACATGTTGTTGACGACACATCAAGGTTAAGTGCTAATAATATATTTAAACCACTGTATTTGTAAAGTTTAAAATTAACTAAACGAAGTTTATGATATAATAAGCTATTTTGTTACTAACTATAAAAAGAAATTGAATGAAATGTCTCATGCTAAAGTTTAATATGCATAAGATTGACAGTTAATTTGCAGTTCAGGCTATAAAATTGTGAAATAATTTGTAAGTGTAAAAAACACAAAATTACAACTGCTTTAGTTTCTTAGAAAAAAAATCTTAAACTGAGATTATGTAACTAATAATATTTTCTCCGCTCATTTTGTTTTGGACTGTCTGAAATAAATGGCTAATTAGTCATAAGGTCGACTTTTATGAAATATAATTTTTAATTTACTGTTAGTTGTCTTTTATATATTTTCTAGCCTAAAACTAAGTAAGTAAACAAGTAATAAAAAAAACTAACTAAAAATCATAGTATGTATACTTAATAAGTTAATATACAATAACTATCTTGATATAGTTAATTCTGATGTAAACATGTAATTATTTGAAATGAATCTTAGTTACCGTGTTAAAATTTAATCGAGATATAATAGGTACCTAATTATCGTACAGTGCTGAATGTCGTAACATGTAGGCCGTAATATGATGACATATCTCAATTAACTGTAGTTAAACTACTAAACACAAAACGTTATTGCTAAGCAGTACCAATAAAGACATAACATCTAGCTTTCTAACGATGACTTTGATAGTCATATTAATAGTTGTCTTAATGTCTTGACACATGACACATATTATGCGTGTACCTTTAGAGAATGTTACCGTTTTGTCACCTTTTAAATAGTTGCGACGCATTGCGAAACTCATTATGCATCCTTTGTAACGTGGAAGGCAATGTAATCTAGATAATTCGCATCGTCGCTCTCAGCATTCCCACGTCTTGAGTTCGTGGGTATTGTGCAGGAAAATGGGAGAGGTCGTTCAACTTGGACGTTTTAAGAGAAATTTTAGGCTGATATGGCTATTTATGTATCTGTAACACAGGTTGTGTCAGGTTAATGGATTAAATGGAATGTGAAAAACCTTTTTGAATTTGGAATTAAAAAATAACGTTTAACAAGAGTTGATGTACTCGTACGTGTACTGATGAATGTACCGAAAAGTATTACCTAATACAATCAGTATTTTTATTTTTATTTAAAATTTGTGCACAATGATAAATGTTAGTCAATGAAAAGAGGTTTGTTTAAAAAAAATGTTGTATAGTCAGAGAAAAGATATACTTCTATAAACAAAAAGTATCATTTTGATGGTAAATCCTTAACCAGCGTAGAAAGAAGTAAGTTCTAATTGCGATCCGTATTCACATTTTTACCTATTTATACAAATATTGTGTTCACATGTAAATTTGGAGCGCTTGGATTTATAAAATATCCATGATTTTCTTGCGAATACATTTTTTGAACAGTAACTTGATAATCTTCAATTTTACTCTCTGAACGCTCGAAGAAAATATATTTCTGATTCTACACCTATTTGAATACTCTTTACATTTACTTATAGGACAAACATTTGAAATTTTCAATAAAGTATCAAAAAATTTAATTCATACTTTAAACGTAATAGAGCAAGATCCCAGGGCCGCCAGACGTCACGTATTTTCTGACGGATGAAATGTGGACGATTGAGTAGTGTTAGTATGTACTATGATTGTATGCCTACCTGCTAGCTTGGTCAAACGGCCAATTTCCAGGTATCAGGTAATCACGGTACATAAAAACATTACTTACTTCACGTAAATTCTCATGGCTGATTTTCATATATGTTTCCGAGTGTATAGTTAAAAATAAATTGTCAATACTCCCAGACACTTTCCGTCGGCCATATTGCTTGGCAGACGCTTTAAGGGTCTCAAAATATAATAATTAGTTAACTTCACGTAAATTCTGACGCTCCATTTTTATATATGTTCATCCGACAACTATTTTAAAACCTTTGACAAGAAAACAGACCGATCCAAGGGGCCAATCATCCCCTAAACTAAATTTTAATATCACTGTGAGTGGGAGCGCGAGAGCATTATTTACGCGCATGAGTCTGAGTGAGACCGACTGCGCTGTTAAGGCTATGAAAATTACTTGAACAGATATTTTATAATTTTTAAAACTTTTGTTGACAAGTAAATTATGGCAACAAAAATAAGAAAAAAAATTGACATATAATAAATAATACTAAAGTTGGCCGTTTGACCAAGCTAGCAGGTAGGCATACGATCATAGTACATACTAACACTACTCCATCGTCCACATTTCATCCGTCAGAAAATACCTGACGTCTGGCGGCCCTGGGATCTTGGACTATAAACATCAAATTATTATTACATTACAAATATAATAATACACACAAGTCACAAGCAGACACACACACGCATATATATCATTATACTGACAGGAGTAACTTTATATACCTACATACTGTACATTAAATAATTTACGAACCTTCTGCATTGTTTTACTTAAGTATGATGTCATCAGTCACTTATGGAGCAAACTGCGTATGAAGCTGGTATTTTCATATCATCTTCGTTACAATATATATATATATATATATATATATATATATATATATATATATATATATATATATATATATATAACATGACGGAATTTTATAGTATAATTTAAACTGATATACTATGTCTAATGTATGCAGTACAAAGGATCAACGTTAAAATATGTAATAACTTATTTTGTAATATTATTATTGTTTCAGATGTTGCGGGAATGACAGACATCTTGCAGAGTAGACGACAATCTTGGTACGTTCTCTTTGAAATGTTTTATACTAGTTACTTTATTGTTATTATGTTATTAAAATACTCCATATAATTTTTTTGGACGATATTTTATTCACGCCTTTATTGACAGTATTCAGATACGATCCACTAACTTCACATTCGTGTTTATTACAAAAGATATGTTTTCGGCGAAATGTGTAAAATATCGGAGCTCAGGGACCTAACCGTTTCGTACGACGGCATTATCACAATTCTACTTTCTGAGCCAATCTTTAGACAAATCGAAGCGTATGTTAGTCGAATGGTGGGCTTACAAGGTGCCTCGAACACCCCGTGCGGCAATCTTCGATGCACATAAAACGATAGTCGCGACATTTCTCGTTATCTGGCGCGGTACGGCGCAAACGATTCGGAAAATCGAGCCGAGTCCCGTGTCGGCGTCCATTACCGGTATTAGAGTATTGGCATTCGACGATCGCTATCGCACCCGCTTGGCCCGGTTCGGTGACTGGTGAAGGAATTTTTTTTTTCTATCTGCAAGATTGAATGCGAAACGTCGATGAGATGGATCCTTAAATAAGTTAGATAACTTAGTAGAGGCGACCGTAAAGAAATGTATATAAAGAAGACATTGAATCTTATATTCGTTATTACTTATAAAAAGTAAAGTAGGTAAAGGTGTGCTCAAATCACTTCGTGAATTTTGACGAAAATACATTTACATTTTCTAGAATTTCTGAATATCTATTGAAATTGATTGTTCAATCTAAATTTATCGTGAGATTTGTCTTATACCGTATTGTAATTTATCTGAGGATAGAAGATTCAACAAGCTATTTATATCTAAATCTTTTGAACGATTTTCACTTTCAAATTCTGTACTTAATATATCTTCAACAATCATCTATCTTCAAAAAACATCTGTAATTACAGTCACGTCTGTAGTACGTAGATATTATATTTGATATTCCATTATCTTCAGCACGAACCCTCTCTTAAGGAACATCAAAAGAATTACAGTGATCAAAGCTTATCCCAAACTTTCAGTTATTGTCTCAACTTTCCGAAAACGCTGTACATTATTGTCAATACGAGTACATATATCTCGTGCGTTCCTATTTCCTGATAGAATTTGTTCACCAAAACGTTTCCGTTGGGGGAGCTGCGTAGGAAGCATTGTTTGTGATATCTCGACCAGAAATTATTGAGTTAAATTTGTCCGGAACCAATCCGCGGAGATGTAACGTTATAAGCCGACCGCTTTGTTCGTCATTCGTTTCATCTTTATTTTTCCAACAAAACATTTATTGCGTTGCTATTTTTTCCCTGAAATGCGTTTATTGTGACGATTGCAAATTTAATTATCGTTTTTTATCATTAATGGTTGAATTTTTTATATAAGCGCCTTATAAAATATCCAATAAGTACATTTATATAAAATTATGTATTTAAGAAGATTTTGTGCAATTATCACATGACATTTGACATTTCATATCGATAAGTTCGCACCTCGATACGATCTAATATTTCGATTTGATTTCTCGACTGGCAGACCTAATAATATCGAAACCGCCATTTGTATAACCGCTGTTATATTGAGCGACATTTAAACCAAATATATTAAAATAACGAAAACATTGTTCTATTCAAAATTACTTCAATGAGATTTCATTTTTAAAATGTGTTTTCGAATACTACCTACAGAGTAAATAAATATAAAAGAAATCAAAAAACATAAGAAGTGTCAAATGTAATATTACTTTTATTAAATACTATTTGAGAGTATAAAAAAGTTATATTTAAATATCTTTTAAAAGTATGAACTTTTCTTTAAAAAAAAATTAAAGCTTTATATAAAATATTGGAGTAACTTGTTGTAACTTGTAACTCGAACGATATTATTTTCTTAACATGTCATTAACAAGTTTCCGATCTTGTCGCATTTAATTGGACCAGTTACTCTGTCACTGTTTGAATTACTGCCGCATTGCAATTATCTTATTCCTTTTATCGCTTATATATCTTTAATGTTGCCATTGTTTATCTTTTAAATTATAATGAAGTCCAAAACTTTCTGTACTAAGAACTGTATCCGTTTTTTGGTGTTAATTTCACTATTCCAGTGAAAAAGTGTATCAAAATTTTGTCATTGCTACAATTTGGGATTAATTAAATTTCAAGTGTATTTAAGGGTTGCGAAAATCTTAAAATTTAAAAGGTATTAATTATTTATTTATCATTCTTATTGCGATACAAAAATTTTGTATGTATGTCCATTTCTTTGGCACGCCCTACAGGTCAAACGGCTGGACGGTTTTTGACATATGAGGTGTTGTTGGATTTGTCTAAATTGTAGTAGTGACATAGGCTATATAAATTTTCAAAATGGCGCCCGCAAATGGCGAAATGAGGAGGGGAGCTGAATTTTTTTTTCTTACTGTAGCAATATGGGTATCAAATGAAAGCTGGTAAATTGTTTTATTCTTTTTAGTATATAATAAGAGTATTTTACGCAGTCGAGTTTTTTCATTTTTTTAATTAAGCATACTTGTTTTACAATATAATATGTATATGTATTTTCTTTATATATATAAATATACATTAGGGTGGGTCTAAAATATCTTTTTTTTTTAATTCTCACCAAATATGAGCTCTTAATTTTAATAGGAAGATTCTCCGCATCACATTTTTTTTCTCTCTTTTTTTCGAATATCTAATCAAAAGCTTTTAAAATCAATACACATGAAAGTTTGATGATGAATATCTTTTGAACGCTTTATTTAATCGCCAAAACGTATGACACAATTTTTATAGAGCAGTTAATTTCCTACAAAATTTTGTATTGCGCATTTTATAATAGTCATTTATTGTCGAGTTATAAAATTCATAAACAAAAATGAAATTTGTCTTAAAATAATCAAACTTATTTAAGTTTTAAACTTCACCATATGAATGATATTGAAGATTTCTTCAATATCATTCATATGGTGAAGTTTACGGAAAAAATATAGGATACTTTTTTTTTGTAGAGCGTTAAATTTCCTACAAAAATTTTCCAGAACATTTTTCTGTTTCTGTTCTGTACATTAATGATCAGGTATGATTTTTTTTCTATTTGACTGAGAAAACAAAAAACTGCAATGCGGAGGATCTTCATATTAAAATTAAGAATTCATATTTGGTAAGAATATTTAAAGTGGCTAGCAACCCGTTTTTCCGTGTCACTTGTAAAAAAAAAAAGATATTTTTACCCACTCTAATATGTAGATAAACAAATATATAATTTTATATACTTCTATTAGATATAGAAATTAATATTTTTTACTGTTGTAAAAAGAAAAAAAAAATGATGTCTGTATTGAGTTTTTTTAAATTTATTACATCGTAAGCTTATTCTCAATTGTTACAATATAACTACAGTATTTTTGTCATCCATTAAAAAATCATCAAGGATATGTCACTTGTCATTTTGACATATGTCAAAACATTGACAGCTCCCGCGTATTGTATGATTGTTCTTGGCTTAATTAAAATACATACATATAGTGTTTGGTAGAAAATATATTTTTTTATAAAAATTTTGAAATCTTGTAAGTTGTAATTAAGTAAATAATTCGTCTGATCAATATTTATTGCTAATTATATAAGTGTGTTATTGTTTGCCTCGACTGTACGTAAAGTAACACCTGGTTAGATAGTCATGAATAGTGAAATAATGAAAGGCTGGCGCGCCTGCGCCTTGCGTGCTCCATATCTATCAAATCGAGCTCGACTCACGCGAGGGTAAGCATACACTGTATACAGAAACTTTTTTTTTAATTAACAATATTACTCAAACACTTAGAGCTAATGTGTTCGAAATCTGAAATTAATTTTCTAAGCGTATTCATTCGTTTGTCCCTTTTTTAAATAGCTATAAGCTATATGATTGTAAATATAGATCATACACACTAAGTAGTAAAAATATAGTTTTTGACAGTTTTATGTGCCCGGTCGTATTGGTATCTACCGTGAAATTTGTCTTTCTAAAACTGTTAAAATAAATAATATTCCAATTGTATTTGCAACGATTAGCCTCTAATTCGAACATTAGACCAATTTATACACATATCTGGTTTAACTAAACAACGAAATCTGTATATATCGTTGCGTGTATCGCCGCCATAAATTTATTCAGTTTTACTAACCAATTAATGCCTACAAACGTATACATACCAATTTTGAATTTTAAAGCAGAATCATAAAACAATAGAAATCGTAATATAGCATGAAATCTCGTACCGCATTTTTTTACTTATTACTTATCTATGAAAATATCTTATCTATCTTTTCGTCAGCCTTAAAAGTTTCTGAAACTTCGAATATCCGACACCATCTGATATCAACAGTGTATAACAAACTTCGAAGGTCCGTTAGTTACGTAATCTTAATCGTGCGATATCTTTCTTAAGATACTTTCATCGCAAAATTTATCTTTCAACTCTTCATTTGTTCCACAACCGAGAACTTAGTCGAATCACGTTCGCGAAACTTCTTTCGGCGCGTATCACCCCGAAAGTTCTCGAACTATCTAACCGCGGGATCGTTCTAAACTTTAAATTTCTCTACATAGCGGCGAAACCGGTGTTTAATCATTTTTGACCTGACCCTTAAACTACAGAGAAAATACATTGATAAAGCATTGATTGATTAAAAAGAAATAATAAAGAAATATAATAGGAAAGATATAGCAAAAGTTCAGAACGCAGCTACAGTAACGACGCACTTCACGCTGATTTTCTATAAGTTTAACACTACCCCGACCATTCACCAAGTCCAAGTCAATTGGCAGTAAAGCTTCGAAAATTTACGGTCGTGTAACGGTAATAATTACTATTTGTATAACATTATCCTCATTGGATTCCATGCGATCATACCGTATTTGTCTAATTAGCGTAACCGGTTCTGTTTACCTATTATAAATCAAACGACACACGAGTACAATTTACATAATAACAGGCAAACGTTATTTATGTATATTTAAAGCCTAAACATATTATCGATTCGAAGACTAGTCTATAAATTAGAAATGGGTACTGTCGTTTGTGTTTGGAAGATGGATATTTTACCATAGATTTTTCAGAACACAAATCAACGATTTCTCTTTTTCTAAGTACGTAATATTGTTATGTTGGGTCAGTTACTTATACTGAATTGTGCACAAACTTACTATTACAATTATGCTCCCATAAGTCGTTGCGTGATGATCAATAGCCTATTTATAATCTTCGTTTATAAACAGGCTTTGTAATGATAACATATATATTTTAAATTAGAGCCGATACCAAGATTAACGATTTTTCCAATAAATATAAAGCATTTTGCTTACTTAGTATGAATTAAAAATATTTTGTAAATAGAAAAAAAAATAACTGCTTTATCGAAAACGATAATGTATAAAATGTCAAGTCATTAGAGGAGATGAGAAGCTGAGACATTATTAAATGAATAGTCTGTATGATTAATATGTAGTGCTGACATCCTTTTTCCTCGAATGTCTAATGAAGAATGCCCCGCCCTCGGCTGTCGCGGTGCTTATATCCCCCCCACCAGTGATTGATGACGTCGCCACAACGTCACAACTATCCTTGCATAAGTGATGTGGGTGCGACCCTTAACGTAATTACGAGCAGAGGAAAATGTATTGGCGATAACAGAGATGGATTAAGGGGTTATTGGAGGAGACCTCCACCTTGATAAAGCTTCCGTTTTGGTTTTGGATAATCTAATAAATAAAATGTTATTTTTGGGCTGTATTTTTATCACAGCTATTTTATGGAAGACAATATTTCTAATATAAAAATTATGGTATCTAGTATAAGTATATACTTATTTAAGAAATTACATCTTATTTAGTCCTTCGTAGTTAGAACTTTTTGTTTTAACGAACCAGTCTTAAGCCTAGTCCCTTTTGTCTGTCTATTAAGAACTTTTCTCTTAATATCTGTCAATTTCTTTATGAAGGTCTTTCAAACGTTTATTATTATTATTATTATTTTTTAGTTTTACCTAATTTCAAAAAGCAGAAAGTTCTGAAATGGACTGAATATTTATAGGTGAGCAAATAACATATAAAAATTACTGAAAAATATCAAAATAATTTCAAGTGATTATTCTCGTCGGTTCTTACTCTGAAAACAAGTTTTGATTATTATGTTAATGTAATATTAAAGCTGAAGATAATCTGATATATTTTAGAGCTTTATATCTCATTAACAATTAAATATAATAAAGATAGCGACTGATAGCCACGCCTACAATACACAATGAAACAAATTCTAAAGGTTTTCAAATGACGCGTCGGAAGCCCAAAGCGTCGTTGAAACGGGTTTTACAAATATTGTCAAGACAAAAGCGAACGCCGAACGCCTATGTCGTTTTGATTAATAAGTGCCGTTGACATTCTAATTAACCCGGCTAAAAGTCAGCCAGCCTCTTTGTTTACACCGTGAATGGGATGCTCAAATACCAACGCTGATACAGGGAAAGCGACTATGGACAAACTAGGGTTATCAACGCCAGAACAAATTATTGTCAATTAAATGTTAGATATTTTATTTCAAACGTGATGAGGTTAGTGATTGTAAGAAGATTTGTCGTTATCAATTATGTGATATTTTTGTTTGAACGTTTTTTGTTCGTAATGGACACCATTTCATTACTTTATATCGAAATTAAAACGTCTTATAAAAATTTAAACGCGTGAAAAGTATTACCTATGCCTACAACAATAACTCTAAAAC
Organism: Euphydryas editha; assembly: GCA_036937285.1. NCBI lineage: Eukaryota > Metazoa > Arthropoda > Insecta > Lepidoptera > Nymphalidae > Euphydryas > Euphydryas editha. The sequence goes on along the minus strand of JAUPFZ010000006.1, from coordinate 19,631,611 downwards.
AAAGACAAACCAATCTACCTATTATGTGTAAATTATCGAATAATATCGTACAAAACAACAAAAATGATGTACTTGACTATTAATGTTTAGAAATCATCAAAAACCAAAAACCAAAATTTCATTTTTAACAACCCTACGAAAAAATCATTTTTAGACTACCTTCATCTGTTCAATGAAACGTGGTACTGTTCATTGAGATCGAGTATCGAGGTTTTTGATTTACTGGTTTTATTGAGGTGTACCTATTAGCTCTTAAAAGGTATGAATAGAAAAAAAAATACTATTTTTAAACCCCGCACGAGTCTGCAATTAACTTTACGACTAAAGTATTTTTAATTGAAGTGACAGAATTGATGTCTGCTATTTATAGACACATAAATTGACAACGCAGGATGATGAAATAGAAATGATGATGATGGATTTTAAATAGATTTGAGGCTCCTTTTTTCTAAAATAGAGGTAGTTTTACCTTCCTAATACATTTACATTCGTTTAAAAGCTCAGTTTTATAAAATAGGAGGTGGTTCTACCCTCCTGAGGAACATTTACAGACTTTACAGTGTATTACTTGACTTCTCGAGCATTTTTTATTTATTAATTTGTTAAGATAAATCGATTCATGGTCTTGATTATTTTTTGTTACGTAAAGTAAGTTAAGAAATGTTTCTGTATCGGTAATAATTTCAGCACCGATTTATCGTTCAAAGACACTTTATCACAGAGAAATAAAAAAAAATTTAAGATCAAAAAAGCAATTTATGATATAATATAAATAATGTTTTCGCTATTTCCTTCAACCTTTCGAAGCGTGTGTGTGTCTTTGACTATTTTATTAAAAGTCTATATCGGATTTTATCGCGTTTATTCAAAACTTTACCGTTTAACAATATTTTAAATTATTTCCCGACGTTTCGGACCCTTTACAGTGTCCATGATCTCGGGGGACTCAAACTGTAAAGTTCACTAAAACTGTAAAGATTTGAATAAACGCGATAAAATCCGGTATAGACTTTTAATCAAATGAGTAACATTCGAGTAAGAGAACTAATGTAAGAGAACAGTAACTTTGACTATATTATTACACTATATACAGTTTGTTTGTTCAACCACGCTAGTCTGTGATTATGTATCAAAAAAACTGATCTAAGGAGGAAAGGAAGGACTACTACTACTACTACTAGTTGTTTGTTACAAAGCCTTAAGTAAGGAAAGTTAACTACATAAAATACATCATACATTACGTTACGTCTCATACATCGTTGTGAAGGAATTTAAAATTAACGGCAGCATGCGACGAATCGATTATTTATGTTTGTGAAACGGGTGAAACCACGAAAATAATCTAGTTATTGCGCAATATTCAAATCTGTTTAATTTTATTCCGAGGCTATTATAATATTTTCTGCCTTTTAAAGTATTTCCTATTTCACCGTTTATAATCCGTCTTTTACTAGAACCTCGCTGAGACTTAGCTTAATAAATGGTATATTTATTCGTAATACCACCGTTTGTAATATAAATTTGCATATTAAAACAAAAGCATTACAGAAAAGCTAAGGTTTAAACCTCCTAAACAATACCCCGGTTGAATAGAGACGCGCCTAACCCCATTTTCCCAGGGAAAAATATTTAAAGCTGGCAACACCATTAGTGCAGCGCAACGCAACGTTTTTTTTTTTTTTTTGCATCTAATTTAAATTTTTACTCTGGCTATCTCCGGTAATATTATTGCGTTTTATTCGAACTCGTGTTTTTGTTTGTTGTCATTTCGGTATATTGCTACTTAACTTTGGTATGCTAATTCTTGTAACGACCTCAGCAATTTTTAGTCAGCTTATCTTGGGTGACCATTATGTGACTTTACTAATGTGGGAGATTAAAAATAATATTCAAAATATTATACTTTTATACTATTGTAGAATAAGAATATTTTTCTTGTTCCACCTTATCTTTTTCTTTAGTTTATTTTAAAGACTTTTTCATCATGGGTTAGTTTTTTATTCAATATATTTGTCAATATATTATCATAAAAAATGTATACGTAACGATAACAACACCGATTGCTATAAAATACGTTCAATAAAGTCCACATTAACACGAACGCCTATAACTACCTGGGAACCCGGCATGCCTATAATTTATAATGAATTATATTCATTGGGCACGCAAAGTTAAAGTTGCAAATCATCGATTAAAATAATCGATATCAAATACGTGTTCAATATTAATACCATGATGTCATACGTGTGGGTAGTGACATTGTAAATTCAAATTTGGAATGTTGTATTTTTTATTCGACAATGTCTTGACTTAGTTACTAACAAAAAATTCCAATCTTGTCAAAATAAATTTTAGCTACGTTCTTATTTCAATCACCGTTTTTTTTTTTAACAGTTGTGGAAAAATATTTTTCGTTATGAAAAAATACTGGCCACACGTAATATAAATTTAAATATAGATTAAAAATATAGTAACGTCAGCGTGGAACATGGTCACCGTGTCTACAGTCAGTAATTTACCGGGCATGCTACGTCATCGCACTGGTATACACCTGCCCATAGTTCAACATAATATATGTTACAGAGCGTAAAACCATAAAGGAATATGAAGTTTTAGCTACTCGTTATCAAAATATACATTTATTTATTAATATAAAACATTTCTAGCACTAATAAAACTAATAAAATTATTTGTTTGGCCTATTTTAATAATAACGATTAAGACCCAGTTTCACCACTTGCTATTAAGTTCCGGCTAACCTAACTGGCACTTTTTGACAAGTAATTGTATTGGTTATCTGTCAAAATAAGTGCCAGTTAGGTTATCCGGAACTTAATAACTAGTGGTGAAACTGGCCCGTATAATTATAAAGAATACGCACGAATTGTAATGTTACACCCTCGTTAAAATAATTGAAAATTACATTCAAACGTTACTTACATTCATTCATTCAGAAAGAATCCACGTCTGAATTCCAGGACAGCGTTAATAAATCATTCGGTCAATCTCTATGCCTGGTACAAGACAAGATTGCTTCAGAGTCCCGAAATAACGCGATTAGGCGAATGAAAGGACCGAAACGAACAAAAGCAAATGTGATTACCACGTTGTCGACGAAAATAAGTAATATTTCTTAGGGAGTTGCTGTCCTTCTTTTATTTCTTTGTTCTCATTGGCTCGCTAACGAGTTTATATAAACTTACACATTAATCTTCAAAGATAAATTATTCTTAATAACGTTATTAAAGTTCCCTTCGTTGATTCTATTATTTAAAACTAATAAGTTTTAATTTTTTTAGTATTATTTTCCAGCTATTTATTTTTACCAAGGACCACTTAGTATTCCTTACTGATCTAGTGAAAACGATGTTTTATTTTAAAAAAAAGTGGTATAATGTTAATTTCTATTAATATCGCCAAATAAAATGTCAATTAACCCGCTAACCCTAATTTGCACCACCAATCTGGCCGTAGATTAGCTGGCTGTGAAAGAAAAGATAACTTGGCACACGACTATATTAAAGAACATATAGAAAATATCCAGAAATTAAACCATTTCGTTCACAACCCCGTGTGAGGTCGAGCAAGAGAGGTGAAATATAAATTGAAATAATTAGATTAAATTTTATGAATAACTAGCAAACCCGGCGAACTCCGTTTCGCCACCAGATGGCTTCGTTTTTTGTAACATTTCGTTTGGGGATTAAAAGATGAAGTAGTACATGCTATGTATCAGAGATGGCGCTGTATGTGAAAAATAATTTTCCCTGTTTTCCTGCTTTTCTGTTGAAATTTTTCCTAAATTTTGTTTGCTATAAACCTCACGGATTCCGAGACCTTTCCAACGAATGCACAACCGTGGAAATCGGTTCGTGCGTTCTAGAATTATAGCGTCAGGAAGGAAAACCCGATTTTTATATTATATATTAATGTTTTATTAGCATATCACATCACATACACTACGAATCCTTTAATATAAAAAATGAGCTATTTGCTATATTTTCTTTTAAAAAAAAAGGACGACAAAACTAAAATATAATACAAAGGAGTAGAAAACGTCAGTAACAGAGCAGCCGCGGGCGAACCGCAAAATGTCCTGCGAAAGTCGCAATAACTGTGTTCTTTCATAACAAAAATAGTCGAAACTCGATCGCCGGCAGCGGGAAACTGACAAATTGTCGTCTACGAAGTTGTCACCCCAGGGACATCACGGTTAGCGAGTGCAAACAGCGCAAGTTTATATTTAATCTCGGTCAAACATCTGAAACGGTACTCGGATTTACTGGCTTCCCTGGTGAAACTATAAGGACTAGGCTATCCGACTTTTTTTTCTTTTTCTATTACTCTTGCTAGTATGGAAGAGTGTGACGATCCGATCTCAGTAATCCTTTACGAACGTATCGAACAAACTCATGTTCGACACTCTTTTGAATAAATATTGATGACAAGATAACCCAATGGATAAGAACCTACTAATCAAGCAAACACAAATCATTGCATATATGCTCTTCATGCCTTATACGATTAAATAATTAAAAAAAAATATTTAAAATCTTACACCATAACTCAGCATAAACGTTTTTAAAAAATTAATTCAATACGCAGAGGAAGGCTTAGACTGACCGAAGAAATTAAAATGACTGACAATTTTCACGTTTGAATTAAAAAAGGTCAGCTTCATTCATTAAACAGAATTTTATTCATAAATCGTTGAAGAACTGGATGAAAAGAAACCCATTAGATGAAAAACCTAAAATATTATTATTATGAAAGTAAATTCGAATAAATGGACTAAAAATTGCCGAAATACTAACAAGTTAGAAAAATATTTGACATTCATGAGTGATCGTGAAAGCCGCAATTGAATAATCAATTTGGTTTACGTGTTGACTGAAATTAAAATAAAATCTATATATTTAAAAAAAATACGCTTTATAAAATATTATATTCCGTAAATACACATAATGTTAATTTTTAATTTACATATTATGCCTTTAAAAATATATTCTTAACGAAGTTAAAATACCTACAAAAAGAATAAATAAAATTTAGAACAGTATGAAATTATTGTTGAATTTGCATTCTATATCAATTTATATTAAGCTTACTAATGTTCATTTATTGACTACTAATGATTAAATGAATGCAAAGAAATGAATGAGAAATCAGTTACAGAGGGCAAATCTTCTCACTTATAACCCATGACTTGTAATTTCTGAACGGCAAAATGATTTGCGAGATTAAGTTCAAATAGATAGAATCAGTGATTCATCCGACTGATTCAACTAAACTAACAATGGAAAGACGATCAGTTCGAACTCAAAGAATAATATTGATCTTAAGCAAGAACGGAGGTCAAAGTAAAGTAGTGTATGTCGATATTAATAATAAAATTATACATATTTCGTTTTGAAAAACTAGAATAGTGTTTGCTTGGAAAATTAAGTATTGTCTGATACATATAACTGTATGTAATTATCAAACAATATTTATTTTTTATTTAATCTGTCATGATGTAAATCTTTATATATTCCAGAAAAAAAAACGTATTTTAGAACTTGTATATCAGCATCATCATCGTCATTGTCATCATATCAGCCATTGGATATCGACTGCTGAACGTAGGCCTCCCCCATCGACCTCCAGAGCGACCGGTTCAAAGCAGCTTCCATCCAACGGCTTCCAGCGACTTTCCTCAAGTCGTATGTCCATCTCGCGGACGGCCGTCCGACGCTGCGTTTGCCGGTACGTGGTCTCCACTCGAGAACCTTTCTGCTCCATCGGCTGTCAGTTCTACGAGCTACGTGCCCTGCCCACTGCCACTTCAGCTTACAAATCCGTTGGGCTATATCGGTAACCTTCGTCTGTGGATCTCATCATTTCTGATTCGATCTCGCATAGAAATATCAAGCTTAGCCCTCTCCATTGCACGCTCTGCGACTTGGAGCTTGTTTAAAAGGCCCATAGTCAGAGACCACGTCTCGGATCCGAATGTCATCACTGGTAACACACATTGGCCGAAGACTTTCGACTTCAGGCACTGAGGTATGACAGATGAACTTGTATATGTAAAAATATAATAATTTATTGTTTTAAAGATATGTTATTTCGACAAAATCGCAGCCCAAAATAAACTTTTATATCAAAATCTCCGTCAATTAAACAAATATGAATTTTAATTACTCATAATATTTCTTTCTTAAATATCTTCTGCCATTTAGTCAGAGATAGGTCACTTGCCAACACTTTCGAAGGATCCGGTCTTTTATTATCACAATTTCTCTAAATTGCCTTCTAAGAGTGCGGACGACAGGCCAACTCATGTCTGAGCTCGATAGTACCGCGGAGGCGGGGATATCGCGATTTGCATGAAATGAGTTCCGTACAAGATGATGAGACGAGACGTCCTCTTGAAATATTACCGACAGGAATCCTTAACCGCCTATTGCCCTAAATATTTTACTCTTGAGACTTACCTCAACTCGACGAAAGTGTGCAATATGCATCTTTTGTAAAGCTATTAAAATTAATTAGTTTTAACATATACGAGTACTTAAAAAAGATAATTGTATCATATTTATAATTTAGCTTGTAAGCGGAGATGATTTTAAGATGTTCCTATGAGGGTGTCATCTTCAATACTTGAATAAACCCTCGTTAAATATTAAAGAAAAAAAAAAGATAAAACAATATTTAAAATAATCCAATCTGTTCTATATTAAGACAGTATCTCGGGAAGTTTCACCATCCGCAGCCTAGATTAAACATAACTGAACGAACTCGAAATAAATTAATCGCGCGGTTGAAAACTCGCTAAGCAAAAACATTACTCCCTATAGAACAGCTGGTCGCCGTTAATCTCGAATAATAGCGTCGAAGATTTATCGAAAGCTTGATAAAAAGAGCCCGAAACATTCCTGATTGACGACGAGATGTGGCAGTAATTAAAAGTTGGCGTGTAACACGCCTGCGAATCTACCTCCGAATGCATAAACTTATACTAATTAGGGAGGAATTCTTTTCAAGATTCGGAACTTGTCGCGCTCGAGAACTTCGACGGGACTGTCGCACGTTTAATTGGGAATCTTAGAGAATTCACTTTGTTAAGAAATTTGTTTTAGCGAACAAACTGAGATTGTGGAACTTAGTTTTGGTATCCAAACATGCATGTTCACATCTTATTACGTACACAGATATCCGTAATTAAAATTTACAAAGCCGAACGTGAAAATAATACCGAATGCGTTCGGCTTGCCGCACGTCGTCTTACGCAAACAAGTGTGACTCAAAATTCAATCAGAAGAATGACACGAATTGAATAACTAATTGACGAAACTTGCTCTTAAACATTATATTAAATCTGTCTGGTTACCTCTTCCTTCGTTAATAACGCCTTTGCCCAGCATTGAATATTTACAGTACATTACAGTATATTTATATCGTTTCAGAAATATAACAAAATTAGGAATAATCTTATCACAATTCCGATTATTTATTTGTATTCAAAGAATTCGGTGCCTTATTTTGCTCTTATTCATTCATTCATATGTTTTAATGGCTTTCAATGGTGCCAAGACGGCACAGATCAATAAATATTGTATAACAACAACGTAGTATCGAAAATGTTTATAGATATGTAATAACACACTTTATTACACTTTTCTATTTATGGAGATTGTAGATTATGATTATAATTAATGAAGACTAGTAAAATGAATATCTAAACTTTCTTGGCGACGTAATCCAAAAAACAATTTTAAACATACGTATCTACATTCCTACATTCACATAAGATAGCAGTCTCGGTAGGCGCGTTAATTAAGCAAGAATGTACTGAATTCGAGCGCGCCTCGCAAACTTAGTCGAAACCCTAAAACTTACTTAGAAATTTGTTTAGCGTCTTCACGGATCTTCATTAGGCTTACGAGTCGAAACTTATAAAGTATATTTGACTGAGGATGTGTTAGCGCTGCGGTTACGTGACACTTCTAATCTAGCCATGTTCGAATCTGTACTAATTTCGCACAGCATACAACTCGGCCAATTATAAAGCCGGGTAGTCTCAAATTTGGACCAATTAGATAAACCAACGAACTGTGTCGCACTCGGGAGCAGTTTTGTCGGCAATATAATTTATTAGGGAGGCTCAAAGTTGCCGGTTTCAACCCTTAAAGACTCGAGTGAAATTTGATTACTGATGCTTTAAACGTGTCCCCTTGCCGCACTTGAAGTTTTAAACGGATGAGACCATTTGCAGCTCAGACCGATGCTTCTCACGATTGTGTAAACAGATACAATATTAAACTGATTTAAATTATACAGTATATGGTTCAATTATTATTTCCTTTTTTAATTTTACAAAACATTCGTAATCATTCATCTTTTTCTATTATTACATTAATATAATGTTGAAAGTGTCTATTAATTACTGTTCTCTTATATTTACGCGAATTTTACTCATTTAATTAAAAGTCTGTATCGGATTTTATCGGACATTTTATTTTATCTGATATTATTCGGACACCCACCACCTCAGTCCCCTGAGATCATGGACGCTGTAAAGGGTCCGAAACGTCGGGAAATAATTTAAAATATTGTTAAACTGTAAAGTTTTAAATAAACGCGATAAAATCCGATATAGACTTTTGATTAAATAAGTGTCTATAACTATCCAAACTCGTGTATAAAAAGGACACGACTATGTTAAAAACACACTGCATATTATTTGTGTGATTAACAAACATAAATACAGCAATTGAAATGGATAGTAAAAAAATATTTAATATCCATCTCGTACTTATTACTTCATATCTCATAAACAGACCGTGGAACTCATCAAACAATTTACGATGCCAGTTTTATTATCAATGAACAAAAACTTTCATGTACAGATATTACAATTTATTGTAATGCTTTATTATTTGGTACATGTACAATTACAGCCGTTGAATTTTAAAATTAATTAAGTCATAATATGCCTGTATCCATATTCAAAAAACTAACACAAGATTTTTCAAAAATATTTGACATTTCTTGATAATCACGATCTTTAAGAAACAAACACACTTCACTTCTATGCGATTAATGTTACAGGATAGACAAAATATCACAATCGTAATTTGTAAACTAGTTTGTATTAAAGTTATCCAACTAAAGCGGAAAAGCCCAGCATTGGGCCGAGTTAAAATGTCGTTTGTATCACTCATCGTATTTTAATGACAATGTCCGCTCTGCGACTAACAGCCCTCTGAATATAATGTATCTTGTAAATTTATTATTATATTTTTATTTTCCCAATAATATCTCTGATACAATTATTTTTTCATATACTATTGGAATAACGAAGTGGATTAAGCTTCTCCAGAAGGAGAAGCTTAATCCACTTCACACACAAGCAAGAAGGAGAAGGAGAAAGAGAACTTTCTCCTTCTCCTTCTTGCTTCTAGCAAAGGCCATTGACCAGCACTTATACCCCTTCTGAAACAAAATAAATAATTTGTGAAGTGTATGCTAGAAAATAGTATAGCGTCAATTTATCTTCAATTAAAAACGAGTTAGTTTCAGACTTCTTTATAAGCCTAATAATAATAATAGTGAGTTTAGTGAAAATGAGATTCTTAACAACAACAACTTTTTTTAGAATTGTTCAAATATATAAAATACGTTTGTAGAATTCACTAGAAACTAAAATAAATTGGGTTCAAATAGGCAAGATATATAAATTCGTTGTAACTTTGAAATTAATGATTTTTACGATCTTGTTATTTTCCTTATATTAATAAAGTTTCCTTAAAGTTAAAAAACAGGAATCATCCTTTAGAAAATATTATTTAGGTATTTAGAGAAAACGTGATAAAACTAGAAAACACATATGTACGTACATATGTTTTGTCGTATGATAATTTCATTATCATTTAAATATTAAACCCAGTGTTGGCGGGAGTGGTTTTCTTCGAAAGATATTCAACCCTTGACATTTTAACCTAAATACGTGGAATATTTCTCACAGTACGATACAAGCTTAATAATTTTCCACCAATAAATTTATATCACCCTTTCCATGAATATGTCACTTCGGCATATTGTATACATTAACGCTCTTAAGCTATTATAGTTCGTATTTCAATTAATTTACCCGTACACCTACATAATAATTAAAATTAAAATAACTCAATGCTGTCTAAATTTGAGTACAATGTAATAAAATAAATATTTTAAAAAAAATCATGCTCGCTTTAATGACTATAATATTTCAGGAGTTTTTTAAATAAAATATATGACATTACTACATTGATCTATAAAGGATTTTTTATGGATCAATGTATTATATTATAACATATTTCATATAAAAATATTAATTAATAATAGTAAAGTATAATATAATTTCTACATATTTTAAACTAAAGATTTTATAAGATAAACAAGAATATAAAGCATCTTATATTAAAGAAAATCGGTCTTCGATCTAAAACTATTCCAATAACAGAGATATAGAAAGGCACGAGATTCCGTCTTGAAAAGACATTCTTCTCTCGAATCAATTAAATTCTTTGTCGTACCTTTCCTTCTATTTTCTTAAATCGCCGAGAAGGTACATCAAAAAGTCTTCACTGGAAAGGGCCAATTAAAGGTTTTGAAATTGATTCACTGAATTTCAGTGCCTTTGTAAACGTTGTTATTGACATTGGCCATTGATGCCGATTGCCGTTTGAAGTCGCAATTTCGTTTTGATTTCACCTCATCTACCAAAAAGATAAAAAAGTGATCGTATGAACTAATAAAAAAATGTATTAGGACCAGCTCGGTATAGAAATTGTATCATAAATAAAATATCTTATTATAGGAATAACCTTTTACAATATTATTTACAAAGTGAATAAGATTTTATTTAGGCTTTTATACGGCTTCCTTTAAAATATATTTTGTCGAATTCCTTCTCCGCTCCATTTGCTACAACGTCGTCACTCACACCCTTTGACCTAGTTAATTAATTCACTTTCGTAGCTCCTTTTACTGCTTAATTACTTACTCCATTATAGGTTATATTTAAAAAGTGTCTGAGGGTAAAACTGCTTGCGTGACTTTTAGCACAGATATGTATCCAGTGGATTCGGGCGTAAAGTTATCCAATAAATCATGAAAATTACTTGCTAACGAACCTCTGCCTAATCAATTAATCATTTGGGACTGGTCTGCTCGTGTTGCCACAGTGATAGGGTTTTAGCGACCCGACAAAAGGGTAATTTATAGGAAAATAATACGCCATGAGGAATTTAGTAAAATTTAGATATTTTTTTATAATACTTGAAGTAAAAACCACTTGAAAAGTTTCCGACGAATTCAAAGAAATTCGTTCCACTTTCTCTCTTGTATTTCACCTTCACTAAGAAAACGTGGATTAAATAGCTCGAGCTGAATCAGATTTTTCAAAAGTTTCGCCGTGAACAAAGTTACACAACTGCAAACCATTATACCCCTGAGTATGTCGCAAATCACCCTCTTTCGCTTCCACTATCAAGTTTTTCGTTTTCGCCATCTCGAGTGCGAACTCGGATAGAGTTATTGACACTACCACTAAATCAGCGAACTTTACGAGTTATCTCACGAGGACTCCATCAAGCCGCGGATTTCCTGAACCCAGACGTTACTATCTATTCAGACCTCAACCTCTATAAAGAACCCTTGCCCTTGTTATGTCGTCAATGTTGTTTAAGTCTCATAACTTATCAACAATGGTCTATTACGCCGGGCAAAAACTTTCACATACATAGTCGTAAGCCGCTACAAAAACACACTGTTAACCCAATTCCATTTTATAGGTCACTCAAAAAACGTTCCCTCCGCCTATTGTTCAAGTATATTGGCTGTTTCATCTACCTTAGCAGCTCGTTAAAGAAATGGAATTGTTTACCCAGATATCTTCCTTTTTCACAACAGTCTCTTGAAATTTAAAGTGCTATAGAATTTATCAAGTAGGAAGCTTACATTTGTCTAAATATTGGCGCGATTGAGTCCTTGCAATATAAACACGAGTCACGTAATTGTGTCACGAACTTCTTTTGGTACACATCTGTGGAGTAATTGTTAAGAAAAGTATTTTAATATTCTTTGTGTATAACAAACGTAGAATCGCTTGCGTTCACGAAATATATCATTTATTTCATTTGTTCCGTGAAATGGATATTGCTCAATTACAGCGAACGAAAATATGTAAATCTTTGTTTACATATTTTCCGTTAAATGTCCATGATTTGTTTTGAAGTGCCTAACGGCATTTTTTTGTCTTTTTGATACATTGTAAATCACACGCAGTCTGTTTCTCTATGAAAGTCTGAACAAACGAAAAGATTTTCACTTTGTCTATTTATCCTAAGATTTGTACGTAAAAAACAACTCAGCTTCCTAAGATTATTACCAGATTATATCAATTTTGAGCCCAAAATATTTTATTTATGGTTATTAAAAAGGCATTAGAGTTTATCAAAAGTATTAATTTCGCTTATGAACGATTATACTTTTTATACCAGTGGCGAAATACCATGACGATACCATAATAATTTGCATTAACGACTTACACAAGAGTTTGGTAAGCGGCGTTTGCCTTAATAGGAGGTGACGGTAAAATTTTATCAAATTCAACCCCCAAACTGTTTTACGGCGCTGTTTGAAAGTGTCAAATCTGATTTATTTATGACGGATTTGTTACCCCGCAACACCTGCCTTTAGGGTGTCTAAATTTTATCTCTACAGGGATATTATTTGTTTCAATCGAGTTTTCATATTATCTTTTAATTATTTTTTTTTTGGCTACAATTTATTTAATGTAAAAATATTTTCATATGAAAATATTTTTGTTTTTCATATGAAAATAGTTTTTTAGTAAAGACTTATCGTACTGAACTTTAAATTTAATTTAAAAATAATGGAATATATATGAAATTAACAATATTTCAACAATCTAGAATGACGAGTAAAATTAATAAATTCAGATAACATTTTATTGAAATCAAATGCCTTTTCTAAAAGCAGTTAAGCTTAAATGTCTAGTGAAAAGAAGAATAGAATTGGCTTAAATTTTATAATATTCTCTTCTGATTATATTTTTATATCGAGTGCATGTGTGTGCTTATTACATACATACTCGGCCTTGTTGCAGCCAAGCGATGTATAATCCTCTTACAGACGAATGAGATATTAAGCTATAATTATTATGACCGGCGACACCTGTAACCTTACTATTGAATATATTTATCTGTTAGTGTTCATATCTAACTCTTGAATCTGTTGGTATTATATGGGTAAAGTTACATACTCGTATTTAACTCGTATATTTTTTGTTATCTTTATAAAGTATCTATATTTTGACACAAGCGTTACTTACGTGAGACCTTACATGAGCAATGTTTTTTTTTTTCTTACTATAATAAGTTCTATGTAAGTAGAATGATATAAATATATTTTTAAACTTGGAACAAATATAAGAGAAATATTTTAATTTCAAATATAATATATAAAACTTTAAGATCCCTAATGCCTGAGTTATTTTAACAAGCGGTAAGTATTCCACTAATAGGCAATGAGGCCGCTTCTGTGAAAGGAAAGTAAGCTTAATCCAATACGCTGCTGTATGTTGAAGAATATTCTTGTCTTAAAATTTCTTCCGAAACAGGTACTGTTTTCTCAAAATGATTTTTTTTCACGAAGTTTAAATCTATACAAATAATAAATCTGTTAAAACCTCCGTTTTATTAATACACTATATATCATCAAGAATAAATTTCAATAGCGCGTATTTTTTTGTATCAGCGCCATCTCTTATCGTGTTTTTCTCTGATCACGTATCACGTAAAATGTACAAAACCAATGTTAATAACTTTAATACATAAAAATTGGAAATAACTCACAGTATAATTTAGTTTTTGTTTCATTGTAATTAAATTTAAAAATAAATATTTAAGAAAATAGAAATAGGTACCTACGCCGCCAACGCCATCTGGTCTAAGGAATCTTTAAAACTCACAAAACTTATATTTGAGTTATTATTTTCTTAAACTTAAAAGTTTACTAAATATGTCAGATAGGAATAGAGATCGTTTTAATATTTTAGATAAACATCATTTTCAATTAATATACTATTATGTTAAATATTAATTATGTTAAATGTCACTAAATATAAAAACGATATTCTACAATTATACGATAGATGGCGCAGATAATTTCCTGAATCGCGCTGACCAAAACTTCGGCCAAAAGAATGACACTCGCCCGTATTTAAAAACCTGTTTTTCTTTTTTGTATATAATTAAATACTTTAGGGTACTACGGTCTTGATTGTTTGTTCGTTGTTAAAATTTAAAATATTTGGTCGTTATTTGTTTGTTGATTGTACAAAGTTGGATGGTTATAGCTATTTAAGTTGTAATCTATATATATATATATATATATATATATATATATATATATAAAGTCGTGTTAGTTACACCGTTTATAACTCGAGAACGAGTGGAACGATTTTTATGATTTTTGTGTTTTTGGATTTGTCTTCGTCGGGAATAATACTTATTAAAATATGGTATTCATCAATGAGAAAATAATTAATAAAAAAAACAGTTCAATTGTTTCATTCGTACTATCTATATACATATATATGTATGTATGTATGTATGTATGTATGTATGTATGTATGTATGTATATAGATATAATAAATCTGTCACTCAATCCGTCTATTATAAAATATTTTCCAGTATCGACGCAGGTGTAGGTGATAAAAAATATAAATGTATAATTTTTAAAATTTTAGTTAAAGACCCGTGCGAAGCCGGGGCGGGCCGCTAGTTTGTACATAAAAAACTCAGTGTCACCAACCCGGATTCAAACATGCGACACAATTCATGGATGGATCACACATTCATCATTTCCCCTTCAACTAAAGCCACCACGCGAAAATATATTCTAAAAGGAAACACTCGCATAATAAAATAAACGTCAGAAATTCAACTTATATTTTAAATAAGACGATTCGTGCGTTCCAGTATTCGACAGACGTCGGTTCGTTTTCGAATTATTGTTTTTTTTCCCCACGTTCTCTATAACATTCTTCACGGAGATTTCTGGCGGCTCCTGGGAATTCTCCCGCGATATTGTAAAAAGTGAGGCTCCCAGGGGACCGCTTCGATTGTCTGACGGAACATTTTTGATGGAGAGTCTTTACGTGGTCTGTTTTCTATTATTGTTGTTTGTTGGGTGATGAGTTGCGTCTTTTGTTTTAGCATTTTATGGTATTTGTGTTTCTTTATTATTTTTATAGACAATTATTTTATAAATAATTTTATATATCTATATTTATAAAGGCCCAGTGCATTTTCGGAATTTTCTCTATTCATAATAACATTACAATCAAATTTGTCCTAATAAGTATAACTTTGATTCTGTTCAGATGATAGATGCATTCAGAACCGCATACGACGTAAGATGGTACTTTAAAATCTTATGTCGGAAGATGTTGGAGGCTTCCAACATCTTCCATTGTCGATTCATAATGACGTCACAAGTAAATTCAATATTCTGAAGACTTTTGTATAACTTTATTCGATATTTCAAGTATTCGGGTTAAAAATGTTGTTACTGCGATACAATTGTAGTATTTTTAAATTTATTTCATTTTTTATTGAAATTCCAAGCTTGATTTGTTTTACGTTTTTGTCATAAAATCAAAACATAAAATTCCATAAATAATCTAATGCCTGATATTGTAAGCTTTTATAATATTCGTGGTATTATACTTTGACTCCAAGGAAACTTTTTTTTACAATACCTATAATTATAAACTAATATGCCATTATATTCGGGTCAAAATTTAATGAAATTTTTACTGGTCTGGCTAGAATGAGTAGAAACTTACGTTTTAATAAAAAAATTCAGTTCTTCAAATACAAATTCTACATTTAAACAATTATAAATTCTACAATTAAATATTTTTTAAACAATTTCTACATTTAAACGAACCTGAAAAACTTCGAGTTGTAGCAGCGAATAAAACTTCTAATATTTTCATTTTGTACACAAAAGCTTTTGTATATGTGCTACCGGAGAAGTATATACTTCAGTCATTATATAGAATATCTAGTCATTCTTTATACAATCACGTTTAGGCATTGTATAAGATATTTTATAGTTTACACCTGCCTAGTCAATGTGATTAATGCCCAGGGTATTGCTTGTAATTCCACTAGGAGTGGTTATTAAAGTAATAATACGTCATTAGATCAAAATTCATTGTTAGGATTGAAACTGATTTTTTAACGTAAAACTCCTTTAGGCCCGACTAAGGAGTAACTGAATGCTTTGGGGACGACGACAATGCAACGAAAACCCGTTACGACTGATGACGCGTTTATAAAAAATTCAACTTTTAAATATTTAAAATATAAGGATATCATATTTAAAGTATAATGATAATGTATTTATTATGTATAATGCTCGATGTAAATAAGTGTAAAACGTATATATTACTATTGTTATATTATCATTATATACTTTTTTAAATTCTAAGATTACATTTATTTTTAACTTAATTGACATCTACCACGATGTCAAAGAAGTTTTACTTCAACCGCGTGTAAAAGTTACCACACACTAATTTTTTTTTTTTTTTTTTTGTTGTTCTATCCCTTGCATCAAATTCAAGTTTTAAGAAATTTAATTTTAGTATAAACTAAACATATTATACTCTAGTTACGTAAAAAAATTGCAAATGAATTGTTAAAATTGTTAAAAAACATTTTTTTTGCCAAATTTTAGAGGAGTATGAAATAATTCGCCTACCGAAATTTCGGTATTTTATAAAATGTCTAAACACAGTTTGAATTGAATCAAATGATTTCTTACTTAACCTAAAGAGCACATTCATTTGATCGTCTGGGTATTCTTGAAAAAGACGAATTTACCCAAATTACCGGTAACATGTACATATATTATCGGAATCAACTTTACATAGTATCTACATAAAAGGTGAACATGTTTCCATGTTTTCGTTGTTCCGTGTTGTATGCAAATGTAATATTGTTTCGTATTATTGACACTCTTCCTTCGCCGGGTTCTGCACTTTAGACTAAAGAATATTTTAACATACGGCTCTTTGTACATAGGTACAAGCTTTTTTCCGAATCTGTATAAAATTATACTAATAATAGTTGTTCCCCGCAGTTTCACCGGCTATAGATATGTGACCGAAACGACTTTGTGACGATTTCACTGCAATAGTTTATAGACTAATAACTCCTTTTCTAGATGCTGGATCAAGATGAAACGTAAACTAGATTTTTAATTAGGTCTCCAAGATGAAAACTGTGAAAAACATATACAATTTCGTGAAACAAATTTTGCGGAATGCCACAAAAAACATACAAACACACAAAAGTAATTGTTTTCCTTGCTATTGCTTTCATAAAGGCATAGAAATAGTTTTTCCTAAATTTATCAGGTACATACACCGATTACAGTTTTATTATATGTATGGATTATAAAGCTGTGCTCTATATAGCTATTGTTTTTTTTGTGTTAACTATATTAGATTAATGTAAAAATATACTGTCTAACATAGTTTTTTTCTATGTGTGTTTGTTTGTGGTCTCTCTTCCTGATTACTGACTCTACCTTTGCCTCTGTCACGTATGCCATATCTGAATCAAATCAATAAAAATAAAAAAGCTAAAAAGTAAAGCTGTAAAGCTGGATTTTACTATAGTTTATATGACATAAATAAAATTTAATCAAAAAAATATTTTAAACGTTGTACATCATGGCGGCTGTAAATCAAACAAATGGTGAAGTGTCGATTTCGAATGTTTACCACATATCATAATAATTCACGAACCTAGCTCGAAAACAGCCTAACGATATGTAAACGGTAACAATTAAACACGTTTCGCCTATTTATAAAAATATATTCGTAACATAACAAAAGTCGAGTATATACAATCATACTCCAAGTAGACCATGTGTAATGTGGTTTTGTATAAACGCTTCGTAAAAAAAGACAAACTTGACGGTGACGTCACAAAATTTGCCGTTTTATTATTTTTCATGGTGATTAATTTTGAAGATACTAATTAACTCCTGCAGTGTGTAGTTTGGTGTTTCTGCTTCGCTTCTGTAATGCACTGTTTGATATTTCAAATAATTTTTTTCAAGGATAAAGAGCAAGTGATTAATTTTGAAGATAATAAACTCCTGCAATACATAGTTTCGTGTTACTGCTTCGATTCTGTAATGCACAACAGACAACAATGTATTTGATATTTCAAATATTTTTTCAAGGATCTACTGAAACGATAGAAAAATCTTTTGGCATCAAAAAGTCTTTAATTTGAAGTATTTTATATATAAGCTGTAACAACTAGGTACCATAGATCTAAGTATCATAAGTTGTCCTATATTACTCAATATAATATCTCATTTTAGTCTCAGCTTTACTTTTTGTTCTATTTAGTAAAATATATGACATAACTGCATTACTGATAATAGGCAATGGTGAAATAGATTCAATTTGTAGTTTTGGCCTGTTCACGTGATTGATTCGATGTTCCGCTAAGCAGATTTATTTAATGAATCAGGTATCGGTTCGTTGTGACAGTATTATTATACAATTGTATTTTAATAGTTCAATCGAAGTACAATCATTCTGGGGTTGTGATGACAAAAGATCCATTAACGCCAACGATCGCAGATTCGATTACCGCTTGAATATTTCCATTTTAACTAATATGTATTTCTAGTTTGGGTGCTTATCCTTAGAGATCTTCAGTGCCCCGGTGAGTATGATAAAACTTCGGTCTCTGTTATTATCATAAAACCCTGATAATGAATGTTACTCTGTTAGGAAAATTATCCACCGTCCCGCTGTGAAGCAGCGTGGCAAGCTAAGATTTAATAAATCCTCTCTTGTATAGGAAAGGAAGCTTTTACCCCGCAGTATATATTTACAAACTGTTCCATTTCAATTAGTTCAATTTTTAAAACGATTCTCATCAAACGATCAAACAAACTTATTTGTCGTTTAATTATTTGATTCGATTAAGTTATTAGGTTATTTTAGTTGTTATTGTACGTTTTTAAAATACGATACTTCGGGTGTTACTAAATTTAACTAATATTTGCTATATTTAATAAATATTTCTAACTAGCTGAACCGCGCAGATAGACAAATAATATTTTGTAAATTATATTTTTATAATCTATATCGACAACTTATCAATCCAAACTTTATAATTTTATTATCCCTTTAGCGTCGATTTGTACTTTTATGCGACTGTATAACGTACACTTTTATAACTTTTTAAACTTTGAAAATAAACTGACAGCTACTGAGACAGTTCCGCTGAATTCACACCACGTTATTCTCTGTCATCGATTGCTTGCAATGCGATATGTATTTCTATTATTCCATTTTTTACTAGTGATCTAAAAGACAGGCACTATTTTTAAGGAAATTATAGCAATTTTTAATTTAAGCTCTTGTTTTACGTTGCTATTTTTCCATTTCAAACACATTTTACTTATAATTACGGATATGTCTAGTTACTAATTTTTACACGAAAATCATCTGGAAATCACGTTAATAAGTCAGTACAGACTAGAACCATAGCTACCAAGAGTAAAAATTATTATCAGGTGTATATAATGAAAATTCAGATCGTCGAACTTCCTGCTCTTCGAGGGATCGTGTAAACTATGGATATGCAAAGGCCAAGGACACCTAAATCAAAATGCAAATTATTATATAAATATATCAACTTTAGCAAACAAATGAAAAATTGCACAAGTGCATTCCATGCAATAACAGTCTTAATTTGATTTTTTTGACATTATTTGCAAAAGATTTAGTGAAATATAAAAAATTAATCCAAAAAAAGAAGAAACGGAAAAGAATAATAATGATATTGCGCGAATGTGTATCATAAAGCACTGATAATATGGATATCTTGCACTCTATCATGTTTGGATTCCTTAAAGTATCATATCATTCTCATATCTCTGAATTAAATGAAACTGGATAAAAATTGAAACGTTCGTATCATGACACGAACAAGTGATTACATGGCTATGCGCATGAATGGCATTCAATTTAAACACTTACTTGCTTACAAAAACCCGATAAACAAGTTTGGCATAATTTAGTGAAAAGATCCATGAATCAGACGCCAGGTGGATGCGTGTACGACGCTCAGTCTGAGCTGCGCTGGAACCGGTTTGGTTGGTGCGAGTTATACGCATAAGCGGGTTTTAGATATTAAGTTATTGTATTTTATTTTATTGAATATTAACTGAAACTTTCAAAGTGTTTTGTTCTATGATTTTTAAAAAGTTAGTTAGTAATATTAGCTTTTATTTCACAATGACATATTATGACTTAATGTTATATCGATACTGTACTATAATGTGCTTAAAAAACTGTATATTATGTTCCACTGCAAGACAAAAACCAATTAACGAGAAAGGTTGAATGTTAACAATGTTAATTTTAATTTTAACAATGTTAATACTTGAATGTCTGTCTGTATTGTGCATTTCTATTTTATTTGTATTATTAGTCAGAAATCGTTGAAATCAGTTTCATCAAATTTGTTAATTTTTATGCTGTCATGTACGAGTATATAAAATTTACTAATAAATGCTGCAAATTTGTTCTATATTATAATGGTTAATATTGGTGGATATAAAAATATATTGACATTAAGTATCCTGTATACGAGTAATATTAGTTTAGTTGAATATTTGATTATTAACAAAAGTTCATCACATGGTCACGACGGGCTAGTTGTCACCGAGCGAAGATCAAGATAAAACAAAGAATGATTTGTGACATCTCCGCCGCAGTACAAGAGTACAGCGGATGTTTTTTATTTTTTATTTTTATTGATTGTACGTTTAATTCAATCTTACGATACAGGTGCAGGGAACAATATAATATACCAATAAAATGTACGCAAGAATAATGAGTATTTATTGATGGCAATCCGACAGGCCACCCACATTAACATTCAACTGTCAAGCGAAATAATTTATATTATTGGGTAAATAATGTGAGAATAATTACTTCCGGGGCATAGCCATTGCGTCTTGCCTTACATCTAATAAACAAAATTCAAAATTTTCACATTATAATTTATGTAATGTATAAAGCAAATACGATATTTTTTTATTATCTATACTACTCTGTCAAGATGACAGGCGAGTGTCAATTACAGTAAAAACCCGCCGTGCCACGTCCATAGTGACAGCTCCAATACGCGTGTTTATATAATTGAATTGAATTGTATCTTTTAATAATTATATTTATATATTTTCAATAACCGTTACTTTAACGGCTTTGTATATTTTATATTATATTTTGTAAAATAGTAATCATAAAATATATCATACATGTGAGGTGATTTCGTATCGGATATATACATTCATATACAGAGTGGATTTCACCGTTATCCAAATTTTATTAAAACGTTTTAATAAATACTCTATAAATATACAGTATCTGTTTTAAGTATTACACGTTGCTGTTAACTTCGACAACATTTCCATATTGAATTTAATAACAAAATAATATTTCGTCTGTATTCTGTTGCGTAGTTTAAAGGCCATATCTTGTAACATCTATGAATACGTCATACATATATCTATATACAGGCTGATAAATTCATTACACTTGGTCTGTCGTAGTGGACTAAAAGGTCACGAAGGGATCACTATCTCCCACTATGGATTAGTACATAACTCTGTCTCCAAAGTTTATTTTATTAAACAAGAGTTTTCGCTACGTTTTCTTCGTTTAAAAACAAAATGATATTATAATACAAAAGCACGTGAAAATAATAATGGCCTTCCGGTAAAAGAAATACAGATAAAACAAACGATTTTTAATAACCACTATTCTAACGGCGTGGTTTTATCCGCATTTATGATTACAGCTTCGCTATGAGTCGTAACGTGATATTTTCATTGCCTTTAAAAGTTTTATATGAATCCTTTAGGAATCTTAACTCTTCTTCTTTCCGTGTTGGTAACACGGTAATATTTACTAGCAGATTTAGTATCATAACATATTATAGCCTACATCTATTATATATCGAACCAGTACATTATAGTATGTTAATAGCGCGATTTTATAGATACACAAATTTCAGCTTTATAATATATATTGATATTTCGTTTAACTACACATTTTACTAATTAGTAAATGTCATAATTTCTAACAAATAACTATACTCATCATATCTATTGTAGGTATGATAAAACTAGTTTTTATCATTATATACGAGTGTTTATGTGTACGCTTAAATTTCCCTTTAAAAAAAGTGAAAAAAACGTTTAATCTAATTAATACTTAATATATAATGACGAGTCGAAGGTGCTCCCGGGGCCTGTTTGAATAAAGTTGTTTTTGATTTTGAATAAATAAAACGAAATATAGATATTAGTTACGATATTAACAATTCCATTAATTAAGATTATTTTCATATTTATATTTGATGTTTCAAAATAATTTAATAGTTATAACCTAATTTATTACTTTTCTAAACGAAAAGTAAACTAGTAACTAACTAAATGTAAACGTATCAAGTAATGAAGTCTCCGAAATCTCTTATAAGTTTTATTGAAATTATACTTTTATGAGTAGGTATCAAAGCTTTGTATACTGAGAAGATTTATTTATAAAAAAATTAGGTAAACGCTGGCACTTATTTATTAATAGAAAGTGAATTTTATACTATTAATGGATATTCAGTTAGGATTAATTGCATAGCAAATGCGTATTCCCTTAATTATGAAAAGGATTGGTATTCAATATCCTACGCTATTTTATTTTTTATTTACACTATTTTAAAACTCTAAAAACATAGGCGTTTATTTTATGCAAATATTTTTGACAATTAAGTTTTTTTTACTTATCTTCTAAGATTGCTTGCTGATTGCTAATCGCAAGCGCTCAGACTACGGTAATAGTATGTTATACTCGTAGCAATTGCGTCACAATAGCCGATGAATGATCGATCATTGTCATCATAAGTTGGTTCTGATCTGACAGTTTTAATCTGAAGATTAATTCAATGTCCTCAATATTGTCATTATCACTACCATCTATCATAGACATAACTGTAACAGAGGATAAACAATAGACAGAATTATAGAAATCTTACCCCTCACACACTACTTTTATTATAGCAGTAAAGGTATACCATACAACATACACTAAACTAAAAAAACGCATTAAATTCGATTTTTTCGAATGTATATAGAATACACAAATTCAATAAACGTTGAAGAACTTCTAAAGGTCGTGAGGGTAGTAATAATGGATCATCATTGACGAACTCCGAAAGTTGCATAACCACCCCTTTTGCGTGCGAAACGAAACTTAATACTCTACAAGAATGTGCGGTCGTCCCAAATGTAAGGGTTACCTACAAGTACCTAACTAAATTTGGTAGTTTCGTTACTTAGTTGTTTGAGAGCCGTCGCATTGTTAGCCGTTTCGGTTGATGAAGTTAGTTAGAATTAAAAGTCACCGGGTCTCATTAGGCCGGGTTGTGGACGTGGAACTTAGCACTCTGTTTATATCTTAGTATTTACTTATGTAAATAATATCCACTCTCTCTGAGTGAAACGTAATTTACAAACACAAATTATATACTACGTTTTATCTCTTATGACGATTGACTAAATTAGTCGCTTGAATAGTTCAGTAACTAAATTCAGTTAGGAGGGGTCGTATTCAGTCAATCAGAAGTCTTAATTAATAAGTTAGTATACTTACTGACTTATTCATTAAAAACCTAAATGCAATATTAAATTATTAAATTTGGCTTACTTTAGATACCTTAATTGAAAAGCAATTTAGGGAAAAAATTAAAAGTATCTTGATACCAATGTTTTATATTGCAGACTTCGTATATTAATATAATTCAATATATTTTTTTTTGCTGCGTAATCACAACCATAAATATAAATAAGTGAACGACAATTCCTCAAACACTCAGACATGCGGTAAATAGAATCAACGATTAAATGCGATTACAATTTCCGTAAATTTGTTTCAACCGGATTATGTTAAAAATTTTACGTGAGTTATGAAATTTATTTTCTGTAAACCTTATGAATAACACACATATATTCAAAAGCATAATATAATTTTATATTTCCTCAATTAATTAACGTAAGGTAAAGTCGCCAAATAACGTCCCCTTTTTGTAAAAACCAAATTTTTAAAATAATATACCAAGTGAAGTAATAAATAAAACATCAGAGTTAAGTTGAAACATTTATTTATTATTTTTAACATTCAAAAACTTCTTAACTGCGTTACTTTTTCTACAAAAATGGCTTTAACAAAAAACTAGAAATTCTGAGAATATTTTTTTAGGCGCCTAATTACGTCCCGGGGACGATATTGAGATCACAATAATCAGTACGTAAACTTAAATATTGGCGAATAAATAAATATTTTAAACTAGCTGTGCCCCGCGGTTTCACCCGCGTTAATTTGAGGGGAAAAACGTACTTAAATGTTTTTAAACAATTACTCTAAGAGTAGGTGCCCGCCTGGTTGGAGCGTTAGCATCGAGTGGTCTCAAGCGTTACTGCCGAGCAAGGGATCTCAGATTTGATTCCTGGGTCGTTCAAAGTATTATTGAGTTTTATTTAATTTACGAAAATTCTCAGTAAAACAGTGATGTTATATTTACTTGAAAAGTGGAACTATAGTTAAAAAATGTCTCGAGAAGAGAAATAATAAAGGACGCAACGGAAGCTCTCAAAAAAGTTTTTTTTTTTTCGTTTCTGTAACATTTCTTTTTGTTACTCAGCCCCTATTGATCATAGCGTGATGTTATATAGCCTATAGCCTTCCTCGGTAAATGGGCTATCCAACACAAAAAAGAATTTTTCAATTCGAACCAGTAGTTCCTGAGATTAGCGCGTTCAAACAAACAAACAAACTCTTCAGCCTTATAATATTAATATAGATAGATAATGCCGTTTGTGTTCTTGGTCTATAGACCTTGTGGGTTTCAAAGTAACGGAGGAATCATTTACAATAGATGTTGTGCTGCTTGAACTGGTTGAAAGAGGAGCATTTGACGAGTCTATGAAAATGTTTTCATTGAGTGGGAATATTTCTGTTTTTCGGAAGCCATTTACAGCTGTATTAATTTTACATGTTTTTGCATCTTATGCATTCCCAAATATTTATACAAGTTGTTAGTGAGTAACAATCCGCCCTGGGTGATTTGTTAACCAATTTTCTACTTCTTGGGCATAAAAAGTTTTTAAGGGAAATATGAATTTAGTTCGGACAGCTTCAACGGCTTTTTTCATTGCTTCAGAATCCCATAGCTTTCTCCTCGGCATCTAAAACTAAAAAAATTAAACATAAAACCTACAAAAAAGTACGCCTAACGACAAATAATGTAGTGACCTAAATACCGTCCCGGGGGCGATATTAGGCTCATGTGAGGGGACGATATTAAGAATTTGTCAAGTTTGTGGATATCATCCATTAAACCAAAAGTACATGTCATAGCCTTAATAAAATTTCAATCAATTTAAATCTAAGAAAAAGCACCAAATTTTGTCAAACAATTCATTACAATAACTCAAATAAATCCATATTTAAACAGTACTCATAGTATTTAAATTAAAAACTCACCTTGTACAGTTTTTTCTTTTTTTAAATATCTTGCGCCAGGAGCAACGTTTCACAGTCAAACTTTCACAATGGCTGACTGACATAACCAACTTTAGATTTGACATATTAAAACTAAATGGTATTATTTAGAAAAAGATATACCAATGGGGACGAAATTAAGCTAGGGGACGGAATTTGGCGACTTTACCTTATTTAAATTAATTTAAAAAAAATATATAAAGATTAATTATTGAATTCATAAAAAAGCCCTCCGGTATGGCCGGTTGAAAAAAATAAATCGTAAAACATGATTTTTATACACGAGGACGCATACTTATGTTTTTCATACACAGAGTTACTTCCCTCGTTACAGTAGACCCAGTTTCATTTGGGTCAACGTTTTTCGACTCTTCCTGAACGTTATGAAAGTATTAATTAATGTAAAAAAAAAAAACTAGAAATGAATAACATGACGGTTGGAAATGTTGCCGTGCAATGTAAAGCTTCCATCGGTACTATCTAAATTGATGTAAAAGATAATTAGGTTAAAGACGGTTTGGATACTCGTATAGGTTTATTAAAACATATGAGTATAGCGTAAATATAATTTATGTAATTAATTTTAGTAAATAGTTGTTTCCTTCGATTTTCTTTATGACATTATTTCGATAAAATACGATGAACTAAAGACACAAGGCAAATATCGGGAAATAACACCAGAGGCATTACGAGTGGTGTGTTACAACAATATATTTAATCAGAACTGATTGAGTTATATTTATATTATTAGAAATAGTTTGTCATTATATATAAGGTGGCTAAATTACTATCGACATTTAACAACCACGTTAAAGATCACCATTTTAAGCTGGAGACGATTTGAATTCAGTTTTTATAGTATCAAATGCTTTTATCTTATAATTTTTTTTATATTTTTTTTAAAATTCCATTATTTTATTTTATTATTATTGTACGGTGTGTCCGTACGAATGTGTATAAATAAAATATTAAATAGAACTGTAAAATATATAATTATAAAAGAACTTAAGACTATAATGAATTTAATGGCGGAATGCGAATGGTGAGTTACGTGCGGTACTCTTGATGACCGATAGCGAACTCTGAGTTACGTGCGATACTCTTGATGACCGACAACGAACTGATTTATATATTGTAAGTAAAATATTAAAGTGATGTAATTAGGTCACAACAAAAATGCAACCTAAGTACCTAAATGTACGCGCTTGCTCGTACATATTCCCGGGCGGGAAAGATGAGGGTTAGTAGAAGAGATGAGATGCTGCGATGATTACAAGGTGATATAACAAACTTACTTAAACTAACATGCACCTCTTGATTAGTAATGATTAACAAGATGATTGCACATTTTTCTTAAAATCTAAATTACACAGTAGAAGTGTTCAAATATCCATCAGGAACCTTAAATCTAGGTGTCTTTTTCACTAACACACACGCACTTTTATCACAAACACCTTTCACTTCACTACACTGAACTTGTTGTACACTGCACTGGAGTGCCGGGGTCGCCGGAGTCGCCGGGCCCGCTTCTGGACCCCGCTCCGGCACTGGAGCGGGAGCCGGGGCCCCGCTCTCCCGCCTGCTGCTGCACCTGAAGCGCCTGCACAGCCACACTGCTCCGCCGAGCCCCACTAGCGCGAACAATATGTATATCGCTGCGTAGTGGTGGATGTCGTGATTGGACATTTCAGCGAAGGGTTCGGTATTTTTCATAAATTCGATATTTCTCTGAATATCTTGGAGCTGAGCGGTATGGTTACGAGTGAAGTTAGAGGTATAATTTACAGAGACACTCGGTAAGGAGATGTTTATTATGTTATTGATCTGTGAAATCTCAGGCGATAGAATATTATATGATACATCGAGTCTACTCTCTTTCTGTCGATGTGAGAAGACAACGAAATCTGATGATTTTATAGTGCAGCCTTCATCGATGCTAAAAAACCCAGAGGTAGTCAATTGTAGAGGTGTAATGCGATCATTGCATACTAGTTTAATAAGAAAAGGTTCACAACAAAAGAAAAAGTACTTATTGTAGTGATTTAATTCTACCCATCGGTTCTTGCAAGCTGTAATGATTGTTTTACATTTCCTTTCCTGTGGCATCGTTTCACAGAAACTATGGTCGTCTTTAATAATGTGAATTGACTTCCTAAAGTGACATAAACTTAACTGCGGTTTTCGTTCTAAGCATGATCTTAAATCCCATTCGGTAAGTGGTATGAATGAGTCATGCTTCAGATTGACGGCCACGTAGTCGGCCACCGGTACCACAACCAACTCATTGCTGGTATTTGTCCGGTGCGGTATAGGGATAATTTTTAATATCTCATACAAGTTGTCATCAATAAGTGGAATCATTATTTCAAAAATTATGAATCTGGAGGTTACTCTTGTGCGGACATGCAATAAATTATATATTTCTGATAGACTGTCGGACGTCTTAATCGGAAGCGACAAGTCTTTAGGAATCTGCTCGGAGATAACTCCCAGTTCGTACCTCAGTTGGTCGGGCGTGAGAAGATGAAAGTTAAATTTTCCACTGTAAATATTAGTTACAGCATCTAGAAGCGTTTGTTGCACGTTTTTCAAACTAAATATTAAATTGTTCGCGATCATAGCTGTAGTCAAAAATTCATTCACGAGAGACACATTTTGAACTTCAGTTTTCACTTGATTAATTGCTCCTTCTATGGCGTTAAGTTTCTTGTGAATCAACTTATGGTTTTCATCAATCACTACTTCAGTGCGTTTCAACAGATTGAACTCTGCTTCGACGACGGATGTCTGGTTCTTCCAGAGCGCAGCTAAGTGGTTCTGATTTTTTCTAATAAGATCTATGTCTTTCTCGTATTTTTGAGCGAAACGATCATCTAAGACCCCGAATAAGCTGTTTGCTATATATCCGACCCCATTGATCAGTCCGCGTTTGTGACGTATATTATTGTTTACATTGTGAGTCATTAACAGGCTATTATAGTATTGCAGTTCGCTCACCTCATGCCGTAACTGCAACAGGACTCCGTCGCAATGTGATCGCGATTGAATTTTTACACATATGTTATCTAAGTATTTCATGTATTTCTCAATGGCCTTATTGCCTTCTGAATACGGTCTAGTATCGTAATATACTACTAACCGCCAGTCGTCTCTAATTATTTGTATGTCTTTAATGCGATCAAAATAAAGACTATTATTAGCCGGCAAATGAGTAATGTTATAAGAACAATGGCTTACTGGAATAGTTATAAAAAATAATAACAAAGATATTGCGACAGAGGCAAAGCTAAAGGTTTTATTTTTTCTGATGGATTTAATTGAATTTTGTTCCTTATTTACTTCCTTACAGGTTTTTTGACTTTGTTCTTCATTTACGGGTAGCCTGCATAGCTTGACAACCGGTCGTTTCATGAAACCATTTTTAGTTCTAAGTGTCACGACTCTTACGTAGCCGTCACTTCCAGGGTGTAGCTCTACTACGCGACCTAAGGCCCATTTCCCCGGCGGGAGATTGTCATCCTTAATAATGACAATATCGTCTAATTTTATATTCAATTTTGGTTCCCTCCATTTACTTCGCTCGGTTAGTAATGTTAAATATTCCTCGCGCCAATTGTTCCATATGTCATTAAATATTTTTTGAGTGAGATGCCACTTAGTTATAAGATCTGCCTCTGCGTCGTACAAAGTTAGAACAGGACCACTACTTAAATAATGGAATGGAGTTAAAAAATTCAAGTCATCGGGGTCTTCTGTTAAGGGACAGAGCGGGCTCGAGTTTAAACATCCCTCTGATTGTTTCAAGAATCTAACCGCAGCCTCCCACAGTCCACTGGAGAATGGCCAAGGTGGGCAATTATGGTGACATTCTATACTTATATCAACTATCTCTGTCTTAAATTTTTGATTTTCCTTAATCTCTATTAGCTGCTGTTTTAATACGTTATTGGCCCCAATGAAATTCTTTCCTTGGTCACTATATATGTGGCCTGGAACGCCTCTTCTAGCTACCATACTGCGCAACTCCGCAAGGAAAGCAGACTTTGATAAGTCTGAGACGAGTTCCAAGTGTACAGCCTTGGTTGCCATACACACAAACACTGCTACGTATCCCTTGGTGGTCTTAATACCACGCCCCTTACTGGATTTGACGTTTACGTGTCCCATGTAATCAACACCACACTGAAAAAATGGCCGCGAAGGGTTTATGCGCGCTGAGGGTAAGTCTCCCATTATCTGTTGATGAAGTACAGGATTCTGTCTCCTGCACTTAACGCACAAACGAATCCGGTTTTTTGTATCATTATTGCCGCCGACGAGCCAGTATTTTCGCCGAATAAATGCATTTGTTAATCGCGCACCCCCATAGTAAGTAAGCTCATGCGCTTGGTCAGTGATGGGTTCCGCTAATCTCGTGTTACAGGGGATGATGGCAGGATGTTTCATCTCGGGATCGATGTTCGCATGCTTGAGCCTGCCACCGACTCCTAAGATGTCGTTATGATCTAGCAAAGGGTTAAAACTAAATATTTTGTTTTGCGTACTAACACTTCTTTGCTTTAAAAGATGAATTTCTTGAGAAAAGCTTTCAATTTGACAATTTTTTATTATTAAATTGTTAGCCTTATTTAATCCTTGTATGCTTAAATAACCTTGCTTTTTAGTTGTAGTGAATCTTAATATCTTATATCTTAATATATATCTTAATATCCACCTCAATCTTACCGCTTCAGTTAGTGAGCTTTGATTTTCAATGGTATGCTTAATAATTTCGCTTCCGCTTAGTACAATATTTATTTTCAAATTCTGATATTTACTACTGATCCATATTTTCTTAATCATTTTTTCTATGTCGGCCGTAAATGCATATTTATATTGTCTCCACTTAAAAATGAGACTCTGTAAATTTTGCTGAAGATTCGGTCCCCGAAACATAACGTCATTTAAACTTGAGCCCGATGACGTTTTACTTGATGTACTCGTATTTAATATAACACGTAACTTATTTATCGTAGAATCGTTTCGGGTGACACAATGATGAGGTAAATAACATTTAAGGAATGCATTACGGTCAACGGCCGCGGGTGTCATATGTCCGAGCGATAAATATTGCTTAATGAATTGCACATAATTATTCATAATAACTTTATTTAATATGAGTTTTTGTTCTAAATTATAAAATGGAGCTATTTCTTTTGATTTAGAACTGCTTAATTTTTCCTTGTTATCGGGTTTCAATGGTAACCAAAATTTTTGTATTTCTCCGATGTTATGTAAAACTACGTTGCATTGAAAGGTTTTCGTGTTGCCACTCAAAATCCATCCAAGCTGCGTCTGTTGAGCGGTCGGCAAGGTCGAGTTTACTCTACATATTCCATCCATGATAACGACGGAATATATATCTGCGCCTAATAAAATATCTACCGGGCGACTTTTATAGAACTCCGGGTCCGCCAATTTAATGTGATTGAGGTATGACCAGTCCGGTTTTGCAAATGTGTAGCTAGGTAAGTTTTTAATGAGTTGTTTCATAATTAACGCATCGGTTTCAAATGAAAAATCACTCATTATAGAGGAACAATTTAGTGTGACTATGCCCTTACTGTTGCTTTCATTGTCGCCGACACCCGAAATAACCCCTTTACACTTTTTCCTCGGAATCTTTAATACCTGGGCTGCATGCTCGGTTATAATACTAGTTTGTGAGCCCTGGTCCAGCAGGGCCCGAAGGATACAAAAAGAACCATCTACGGCTTGCACCTTTATCATCGCGGTGGGAAGTAAGACTTCATAGGGATCCTCCTGAATTGACACGTGCGAGTTACATTGGACTTGTTTCCCTGCGGTGGCATTTTCACTGACATTAGCGGAGTTGCCCCCGCGCGCGCTCGTGCCCTCCCCGCCGTGACCGACTTCCGCTGGGTGCGAACAATGCGATTGCGCAAATGCCTCATGTAAAAGGTGATTATGAGCCTTATTACATTCGCGACAAGCTTTATTTGATTGGCATTGCTTCCCTTGATGACTTGATAAACAACTTGTGCATAAATTTAATTTAGTTATAGTTTTCAGCCTGTTGCTAGGTGGCATTTCTAAAAATCTTTGGCAATAATAAATTCCATGCTCATTACTACACAATGGACACTTTAATTTTGAGATCAAATTACTTTTCTTCTTGAGAACTGGGGAAATTATTTTACTACTGGTTAATGCCGTTTTATAATAGTTAGATTTGTTATGATGCGTACTAAGATACTGATTTTTATTACTGACGGGATTTTTTTGCTTCGGGGTGTCTTGTTTCCTATGCGACGATTCTAATGATATAAATTTTGCCTCTAAATATTGTAAAAATTCTTTGAGAGATGGCAATTCGCGCGGGTTTTTGACAAATTCCATATAATCTGTATAGGATGTGGTATCTAATTTCTTTGTTAATAAATATACAATTATAGGATCCCAGGAACTTATGTCAACCCCCAGATTTTTTATTGCATTAAAACATTCTTGAGTTGTGTCATGCATTTGTTTAATTAGAGCGACTGATTGTTGTTGCATTACTGGGAGGTTCATAAGTGTGTTCATATGTGATTGAAAAATAAGCCTATTATTGTTATACCTCTGGTTTAATATATCCCAGCAGACGCTATAATTATCTGAGCTAATATTTAAGTGTTGAATAAGTCTCTCAGCTTCACCCCTTACCTTGGACTTGAGGTACTGCATCTTCTGGGCATTTGAGATACAATTATTCTTATGAATAGTCTCATTGAACAAATCCTTGAATGAGACCCAGTTGTTGTAGTTTCCGCTGAATGTAGGAATCTCCAACTGAGGCGTGGACTTTTCCATGTGTGCTACTGACCACATTTTCTTATTAATGGCCTTCTTGATGGCCTGGTACTTACACTCATAAGCCGAGAAAGCACGCTCATACTCTTCGTTGGATCCGTCCAGCTCGCTGTCCAGCTCCCAGTGCAACGAGTCAATAGCAGCCCAACGGGACTGGACGGTGCGGAGAAGATCTTCCAATTCCCATCTTTCACCTACCAAATCTAAATGTATTCCTTCTACTGTCCGGTGAAAGGCCTTAAAGTTGCTGTGTTGTTTTCTCAGCAAGTCCACGGTCTTACTATCCGGACTTGAGTATTGTAGAGCAGCCCTACTGCCGCTCGGTTGTGGATTATCTTGATTCAATCCTTGCTTAGGGTCACGAGGTTTCGGTACGAACGTGGGAGGTTTAACTAGTGGAGATTGCGGTCTTTCCTCAGCTGCCAACTCACAACTCTGGATGTAACTCTTAATGTTACCATACCTCTCGTTCACCCTCTCCCGATCCTTAGTAATAACATCACGAGTGTGAATATCTAACTCCTTAGCCGATAGTCTCGTAAAGTTAGCCTCATACTCGAACCAAAAGCTGTCAAGTATGTCCAGCCTTTTCTTTATATATTCCGCAGTCTTCCTGCTAGCACCATCTTTCTTAAAATTGGTGTATACGGTCTCAATAGACGAAGCCAGCTGCTGCTGGTTAGCCAAAATATCAGCGACCGAAGACATCGTTGAGTTATATAAAAATTAAAATAAATGGACAGATCTTACTTGGAATCTGCTTGCCCGAATCCTTAATTCTCAGGCGATCCTCACTGCAGACCTTAATGTCACAGTAAGGTGTCGAATACTAGCCACTATTCCTCTTGATAAAACAGTAGCGTTGTACACGAAAGTCACTTCAAATGCACTATGTCTCTATAGGTAGACCGGTAGACGGAACCGAGAACACGTGTACGAACAAGGATCCCGCCTTTCGGTAGACTCGAAGGACCAATATGTACGGTGTGTCCGTACGAATGTGTATAAATAAAATATTAAATAGAACTGTAAAATATATAATTATAAAAGAACTTAAGACTATAATGAATTTAATGGCGGAATGCGAATGGTGAGTTACGTGCGGTACTCTTGATGACCGATAGCGAACTCTGAGTTACGTGCGATACTCTTGATGACCGACAACGAACTGATTTATATATTGTAAGTAAAATATTAAAGTGATGTAATTAGGTCACAACAAAAATGCAACCTAAGTACCTAAATGTACGCGCTTGCTCGTACAATTATATTTAATTAGTATTTATTACTTTATAATAAGAATATATATTATATTTTAATTTATATATGTATTTTGTATAAGTAATATCTAGAAGTATGTAAATTTATTATATCACTACACCACTTACGCGGTCCCTATGTGAATATTTCCTTTTCCCATTTGGGTTCTCTGGAAGAAATGGCTAATTAGCCGTAAGTCCACCCGTTATAATACACAATAACTATCTTTAAACTGTCTATAATAAGGTATTTGTGGTGTACAATAAAATAAAATAAAATAAATAAACGCTTAAAGACAAAATTTTTGGACATTTTGTCCTACATAAATATACTATATAGGTAAATCTCATTTAATGTGGAGAAATTTTTAAGTAGATGTGCATAAGTAAGTGTGACATAATGATACAGAAAAAAATTTCTATTTTAGTTATTATGTTTTTTAATTTATTTATTTAGTTAACGCATGTAGCTAGCAACGCAACAACTTTATATACATAATTATTTTTGACATCTTGTTCTAATATAGTTTTTATGTTACTTCTTTCTTTTAAGATACTTTCCTTCGTTAGGGTATAAATGGTAAACGAAAAAATTAAACAAAGTATCAAAAAAGTCTATAACATAGATTTAAAAGCAGTAAATTAATTCCCTGACTAATACAAGATACAGCGTTCTACCCCAGACACGAGAGGGTACAAGTGCGTTGCAGACGATCATATGCATCGTTCCTCAATCTGCGAATTAATTAAAAAAATAACACACCTATTACAAGGTGTTAAGGCACATTATCGTGAGCACCGCAAATGTAATTAACTGGGATGTTTTTACGAACATAATTTTCACAGTGACTTCATATTTTCAAACGACCCTCGCTTAGGTCGCCTACAGACGTAACGTCGACCGCACGAACGAATTTAGAAATGAAACACTACATAAGGTGTACTAACTAATAACTGAGGTTTCTGTTACTAAAACTATTAATTGATTAATGAAAATCTTCTTATTTTCGTTACGAATTGTAAGAACTAGAAAAAACATTGGAATTAGAATTTTGAAATAGTTTTAGGTGATTGATGATGTGTTTGATGTGATTTTCTCATTTAATTAGTGATTAAATTTCTCTGTGATTAAATCTGCTTATAATTAATTACTAAACTAAGAAAACATTGATTAATTATAGACCAAGCGCTTCGCGTAGTAGCTCAACGACCAGACTATTCAGATGGAATAAAATTACAAAAGCGTTCAGACTCTTTACGTGAAAACAGTTGTAAATTAATTTAATGCTATTGTATGTAATTTACTCTCTCAGAAATCTGTTTAATTAGGAAATATTACTTAAATCAAGTCTAGACTATTCACTTCGCAATGAGCCGGCAGTTCTTTACACTCGCACTTTGAACGCAAGTGAGATGCACAGACGAAGGCCTCCGTCTTTTCAGCATCCGAGTAAGGGTTACCGTTAAACCTCATTAGCGGCAAAATAACACTTGTAATATAAAGGCGTGACGCAGCGCCTCGCGGCCTATTCATCATGTTGCCCTAAAATGTGCGTAAAAAATATACGTATAAGTACCTACACCGTTAATTTGTTGGAAACGAAACGTAATTGTTTTTTTTTTTTTAATGAACTCGTGAATCTCTTTTGAATCAGTCTCTGTATATAATAAGTATACTAAACGAATAAGTTCTCATACCTTTTAATAGATATACACTATTTAACACACGTTAGTTTTCGTTACGTTTATGACTACTACTGAAATTGTAATCGTGATGTTATTTAGCCTATAAACGTTCAAACAAACGCATTGTTAAGCTGTAATTTTAAGTCTAGATAACAAACACAAAAATAAATCTTTGTAATCCATTCCATGTCAAGATGCACACATAAATAATATCATATATCTGTAAAATTAATATTATATTTTTAATATTTGTTACAGATCTTTAACTATCAGTTCAATATCAACGTCAACGGATATGTAAGGTAAGCGCTTTTTTTACGTTCTACATATTAAATAATATAACTGTAGGTTCACTGTATGATTTTATCATCGAGTTATCTATACTCCTAAACCACGCAATTAATTTTGATACGATTTTTACAGTTATTCAGAGAAATTTACCGAACAGGTTTTTCGTAAAGAATAAACAAAATATATTTTGATAATTCGTGTCCGCATAATCAAAAGGTCGCGTTAAAACGAGCACAAATTTTTTCGCAGTAGTCTAAAGTTACTTAAAACAATTTTCAATAATTCTATATCTGAGAAAATTGTCTAAGCTATATTTGTTGGTTCATAGTAATTACTTTTTCTATAGCGACTAGACTAAACGTATTTTGCACCCAAGCAAAACCGGAAAGATTGTTAGTCATAAGTATACAAGAAAAATAAACTTGTAATCCGGAACACAAACACTCTGTTCATTAAAAGATATACTTACCTGAGAATTTATCCATCCGGTATCACAAACTGTCATTTTATTTGATACTGTAGTCTTATAAAAGATTTACCTTATGTTAAAAAAATAACTAAATTAACAAACAAACAAGTAAAACGGTTAACGTCAACCTATTTTTGTCATTGTCTGTCAACTTACTACATCTTTATTCGACAGGATTGTTTAAATCAATGCTTTATACATGTGCTTTAGAGTATACATGTTCAATGGGGGAGGCTTACGTTCAGTAGTGGACATCCAATGGCTGATATGATGATGATGATGATGATAGTATACATGTAGGTATACCAGTGTGCGTGCGTATGTGTGTGCGTACGTGCGTGCGTGTAATATGAAAGTTAATTTCACATAAAATTATTCATATTCATAAATTATCTAAATTAATAAGAACAACCCATTATACCGAACAAAACTAAACTTGATCTAAAAAAAAAAGAATCTATTAAAACATCTTCCAACCTCTTAAAAGGTGAATACGATAACGTGAAAAGGGTAACTGCGGGCTTAAAAGAAAAACTGAATGGAATCCTTTCAAGGAACACTCGTAATATTCAACGTTTATTTCATCCATTCGCATAGAATAACATTATTCTGTAGTGACCATTTTACCTAGCAATATAAAAAAACCGTGAGAAGAATATTACCTCTAATGCTCTATAATATGACTTTAATTCATATATAAAAATATTCTTTAGCAAGAAAAGGTTAAAATTATTTTGCTATAATCCGCCAACAGCAGAATCTGTATGGTCAAACATGTAATTAAAAGCTAAGCACCGCTCACCTTCCCAACCAAGCAAGAAAGCCAAGTTCACAAGCAAGCAATACCACCACCATTCACATGCACCACCACACAAGACTCTAACACTACTCTCGACGCACGTTTCGCTCCGACACCGGAGCATCCTCAGGAGATATCGACTTTACAATGCTGTATTGTCTAGTGACGTTCGTGGCAAATGCGCGGTCTTATATACCGTTTGTTACCCCTACACCTGTTGCCCCGCCCATTACCCCCCTCCCCCCTGGACCCCTCGCACCCCCCCCCCCCCCCCCCCCCGTCCCCTTCAAACAAACGAAGCAATGGTGAACTTGAAACGTTAACTTGTTCATTTAGCAATTTAAACTGATTATTATTATTATGTTTTATTATTTCTAATTGTTCCAACATACTCAGTCGAAGCCCTTTATCGCAAGTGTGTAATATTTTATATGAATGGTCCGATGATAATTTGTGTCCACTATCAAGGAGATGTTTAGCGAAGTGTGATTTTTGGGGTTGGTTGTTCCTAACCGCGGCTATATGTTCTTTGTAACGTGTTTCAAATTTACGACCCGTTTGACCAATATATGTGGCTTTACAGTCTGAACATTCGAGTTTATAAATGCCAGATTTTTGTTTATTGTTTAATTTATCTTTCCCGTTGCAAATGTTTTTAAGTGTATTATTTGTCCTAAATGCTACATGTATATCATGCGCTTTAAGTGTCTTCGCAATACGCTCCGATACTGTTCCAAAATAAGTTAAACTTGATTTGTATTTATTAATTTTATCAGGTGCTGTTGAGTATAAATCTTTTTTGATCCGCATCGATTTTTGTTTTTTTATTATATTATTAACAATGTTATTGTTGTACCCATTAGCTTGTGCCATGTGATAAATTAGATTTAATTCTTTTAAATAATTTTCTTTTGTGAGTGGGATAGATAGCAACCTATGGACATAACTATGGAACGCTGCTAGTTTATGCTGCCAAGGGTGACAGGATGAAGCTGGTATGGTTGTGTCTGTGTATGTGGGTTTCCGGAAAATTCCAAACTGATGTTTATTATTAACGCGGGTTATAGTTAGATCGAGGAAGTTTATTGAGTGATTTTGTTCTAATTCTGATTTGAATTTAATTTTTGGGTGTATATTGTTTAGGTTTTTGACAAATATGTCTAATTGTCTGTCTGTCCCTGTCCAACATATAATTATATCATCTACATATCTGTAGTAATACAGAATGTTGTTATTTTTGACAATATGTTTATTTTCAAAATCATCCATGAAGATATCTGCCATTAGAGGACTTAGTGGTGACCCCATAGCTAATCCCTCTTTTTGTTGATAAAATTGGTTATTGAATTTGAAGTAATTTTGTTTCATGCATAGTTTGGTTAGTTCTATTAACTCTGTTATTTCGTTGGCATTTGTGTGATTATTTTTTAACAATTTGGTAAGAATGTTTAGGGTTTCTTTAACTGGGACATTGGTCTATGGGGTCACCACTAAGTCCTCTAATGGCAGATATCTTCATGGATGATTTTGAAAATAAACATATTGTCAAAAATAACAACATTCTGTATTACTACAGATATGTAGATGATATAATTATATGTTGGACAGGGACAGACAGACAATTAGACATATTTGTCAAAAACCTAAACAATATACACCCAAAAATTAAATTCAAATCAGAATTAGAACAAAATCACTCAATAAACTTCCTCGATCTAACTATAACCCGCGTTAATAATAAACATCAGTTTGGAATTTTCCGGAAACCCACATACACAGACACAACCATACCAGCTTCATCCTGTCACCCTTGGCAGCATAAACTAGCAGCGTTCCATAGTTATGTCCATAGGTTGCTATCTATCCCACTCACAAAAGAAAATTATTTAAAAGAATTAAATCTAATTTATCACATGGCACAAGCTAATGGGTACAACAATAACATTGTTAATAATATAATAAAAAAACAAAAATCGATGCGGATCAAAAAAGATTTATACTCAACAGCACCTGATAAAATTAATAAATACAAATCAAGTTTAACTTATTTTGGAACAGTATCGGAGCGTATTGCGAAGACACTTAAAGCGCATGATATACATGTAGCATTTAGGACAAATAATACACTTAAAAACATTTGCAACGGGAAAGATAAATTAAACAATAAACAAAAATCTGGCATTTATAAACTCGAATGTTCAGACTGTAAAGCCACATATATTGGTCAAACGGGTCGTAAATTTGAAACACGTTACAAAGAACATATAGCCGCGGTTAGGAACAACCAACCCCAAAAATCACACTTCGCTAAACATCTCCTTGATAGTGGACACAAATTATCATCGGACCATTCATATAAAATATTACACACTTGCGATAAAGGGCTTCGACTGAGTATGTTGGAACAATTAGAAATAATAAAACATAATAATAATAATCAGTTTAAATTGCTAAATGAACAAGTTAACGTTTCAAGTTCACCATTGCTTCGTTTGTTTGAAGGGGACGGGGGGGGGGTGCGAGGGGTCCAGGGGGGAGGGGGGTAATGGGCGGGGCAACAGGTGTAGGGGTAACAAACGGTATATAAGACCGCGCATTTGCCACGAACGTCACTAGACAATACAGCATTGTAAAGTCGATATCTCCTGAGGATGCTCCGGTGTCGGAGCGAAACGTGCGTCGAGAGTAGTGTTAGAGTCTTGTGTGGTGGTGCATGTGAATGGTGGTGGTATTGCTTGCTTGTGAACTTGGCTTTCTTGCTTGGTTGGGAAGGTGAGCGGTGCTTAGCTTTTAATTACATGTTTGACCATACAGATTCTGCTGTTGGCGGATTATAGCAAAATAATTTTAACCTTTTCTTGCTAATCATGAACTTCCGCAAAGTAACGCCTGATTCTATCCAAAATATTCTTTAGTAACGGTAATACATGCTAATAGAACAAAGTTAAACTGTTTGTTTGTTTATACTATTTAATTTTTATTTATTATTATTTTACACTCGATTCGTCAACAAAGTAAAAAAAAAACAATTTGGAACAGAAGGCTATTGTTTTGTGGCACTTTCTCAACCTTTAGGCCAAACAGAAAAGTTACAAAAATCGTAAAATATATACAAAACATACATATAAAGATAAAAGAAATATATACATTTATTTCATCTCCCTCGAAACCTTTATTTACAAAGAATTAAAAAGATTGAAAGTAGCCTCTAATTGCGAAAAAAAGATTACAATGAATTGATCATACTAATATTATAAATGCGAAAATAAGTTTTTTTTTTTTTGTTATAATTTCACGCAAAAACTACTTATGTTAGCCGATCATCATGAGACTGTACAAATTTTGTTGGATGTATTAGAAGTAACATAGGATTCTTTTTTTGTCACGATAACCTACATCCGCGCGGGCGAAGCCGCGGGCAGAAGCTAGTAATATATAAATACGCTGCTTTCAACAAAGAAGAAGGAACAGTATAAATGTCTATCATCATCTAACAACACGCGTAAAACCGCGTGTCTAGTCATGTTTTTTTTGATCAGTGAATCGTGTGGATGCGATATGATTTTAATTAATAGCTATCGAGAATGGAGGCTTATGAATAAACTCACTGCGTACACTCAAGGACCTTAAAGGCTTTATGGGCGCCAACTTAGTCTTTATATAAAGCCGTGTTTACTGAAGATATCGTTCATTTCTTACTTTATAAGTTATTTTAATTTAATAAATGTTTAAAATTATAAAGTAAAGCCTTTTTTTGCAACGAGATTTTATTGATTAATATTGTTAACAATACTTAAAGCATAAAAAAGTTAGTGTCAAACTTCAATTTGATTAAAGAAATGTAATGGGTTCAGCTTTCGCATACCTTCATAATTTTTTTTATATTTACATAATTATGTTCTAAAATATATATTTTTGATGTGTACGATAAAATTTAATAAATAAATACATACATTTTATAGTAAATATACATAAAAAATAGATTAACGTAATATAAATAACCGCGTGCGTAATCTCAGACTGTCCGATTCGCTTCGGTCACGATCGGTTCTGTTAACATTATGCGCTTGCTCATGCGACGCGCTGTTGCGAATAAGTAACTTTTAACGTTTCATCATTCCATAGTACCTATATATAAAATACAGTCAAAACCCGCCTCTATATTTTTTCCGCTTTCTTT
The DNA here is from genome assembly GCA_036937285.1 of Euphydryas editha. Classification (NCBI taxonomy): domain Eukaryota; kingdom Metazoa; phylum Arthropoda; class Insecta; order Lepidoptera; family Nymphalidae; genus Euphydryas; species Euphydryas editha. Next base: position 19,590,354 of record JAUPFZ010000006.1, on the reverse strand, counting down.
TTCAGCCACGCAATTGACTTTGATACGGTTTTCACTATCGATTAGAGATATTTTCCAAACGTTTTATAATATACAATATTTTATTGTTAAGTGGTATATGTAGGTATTTTCTTTATATTTTTCTAGGATAAACAAATGTATTCTAAATATAGATAACATTCGACCTTTATACGTCTGATTGAATATCGTTTCTGAATAATAGGAATAGACGTCTAATTGAATATCTACTTCAAGCAGCTGACTGTAATATATTATTCTTAAAATCTAAGAAAATTTGATGGAAACAAATAAAATATGTATAATATCGGAAAAATAAATATAATCGGGTTTTTTTTTTAATGGCATTGAATGAATGTTTCAGGTGGTCTTTGGCAGTTTTATTACATACATTTTGATTAGTAAAAAAAAAATATTTTAACATTATTTTTATTTTAGTAAAACTAGTTTGTGTAATATTGTGTTAAAAAACTAAAAACACTATTCTCACACACCAATATTCTAAATTCAAAACGCCTCAGAAACAACTCATGAGCAGTAATTTCGCATTCACGACGCGAGCGACGCACGCGCTGAATGAACGTCTTCGTTTTTGTTTATATTTTGAGTGGATTTTCCTTTTACGTTATCAGTATGTGGGCGTGGTTAAATCATGCATCGCTAATTCAAGTTATCCTATATTTTATAAAATGTCTAGGTTTATTGAAGGAAAATTTACATTAAGCAGAAGTAATAATGTATGATTGGCGAAGTATACATGTTATTTATATTAAATTTATTGATTCGTATTTATTATCTGCACCACGTTAAAAATAGTCTAAAATTCAATTTAAAAAGTGAGAACTGCTTGTGAATATCACAAAAAATGACTTGAATGAAATGATCATTACAAAAACTAAATTAAACAGAAATTAATAGGCTATAAATTATGATACTATGGCTCATAATACAATAGCTTTAAATATAAATTAGAGTGAAACAGCGAGGGATGACCAGTACTTGTACATACTTGTATATAGTAGCGATTATCACAACATTTGCTATATAAACGAAATATGCTAATTTAAAGAGTAGAAGTTATTACTCTTAATTCATCTTTTAGCAGAAGCCTTATCTCGAGCTATAATAATAAATTCTATGACCGTCCGTGTATACCGTATAAGGCTAAACACAGGCTGTTGATAGCAATCTAGATAATTCTTATTTATTCCCGCCATTTGCTTATCGTGAGAGTTTATTTTTGCTTTTAAATATAAAGGGATGGAACCTGCGACAGAGTGCACGGGATTCAATACAGCCGAGTATACAGTTACCGTTTTGAATGCACGGTGTGGACGGGGATAGGTGATGGTATAAGCTATGAACGATAAGCGGACTTACTAAAATTCAACGTAACTATAATATTCCAGTTGGGCAAATGCCTCTTCTTGAGGTTAGAATAAATCGCTACACTAATCGCTAAACTTTTTGCGGATGATTTCATTTGCTACTGAACCCGCCGCCCGTACCGCGTAATTGGCATTTTTAGTTTCAAAATTTATTTGTTTTTAGATATAGACGTTCACTTTTACAATTTAAGCTCAGCTTTTCAGTATAATACCGGACGGTTTTTCGGAAATTTTTATGTCTATTATTATTATATCTATTATTATATAATACTTATATTTGAAAAACAAATAACATTAAAAAAGTTTAAATAATAGAAAATTCATTAAAGTTTAAAATATATTTGAAAATATATACAATAAGGAAAAACAATTTTTAAATTAGTCAAATATACTATAATATAAAATTTTTTCTTTGTCTGAAATTTCATAATAAAATTGTAATAAATATATATTTTTAAAATAAATATTTAAGTCTTTATACTAATGTAAGCAACACCGTGAACGTAGGTAAAATACCAAAAAATATTATTTAATGCTCTCGCCTATAACACGTTCCATCCAAAACTTATATAATACTATTGCTACGCATCGCTTAGCATAAGATAAACAGCGGAGCACACTCGACCTCACTCACGACTGGCGCAGGCGCATACTACTCGTATTTGAATATCTCTGTTTTCTTCTGGACAATGTGCGCGCAACTTTATCCAAGCGTTAATATTTCATGAAGACTTTTAATCTAAAATTCAATGTCGGACGAGTCTTTGTTTTCATATTTACTTTTGTTTAAGAAAATGGATAAAGGTAATTGTTTTCTTTTTTGTTTTAATTTGTAGACGTTGTGAACATTATACGAATTGTTTGGAAGGATATTGGCTCTATTGAATACCAATTGTCATATCAACCAAGTATATATCATTTTACTGGTTGGCAACGAACATATCGACGTTTGAGACAGATTTTTAATAACTTATTGCAATTAATTAATTAGAAAGTACACATTTAGTTTAGCTTAAAACAGTTAGCTTTCAACACTACTAGATAATTGTAGATAGAAATTATTATACTTATATCAGTCGTTATTAATTGCATATTATACAGTTCATTGTAAGAACGGCAAGGACTATACGGGCCTACTGTCACACCAAATTAAGGCACGTCGATGCTCCACTACGTAAGTGTTATAACTGAACCCTGAAATAAAGCTGACTGTTTATTTATAGTCTTATCTCCATCCCGATCTTCTAAATGTGTATACAGTCTGTATTTAATAGATAGACACACTACAATATCAGTAACAGATTATATTTACAAAATATAATAATTTTCTATATCCTTTAACTATAGTTTACAAAATAATATAAATATTAGTATTGAAAATTGCGATATAATAAATTATGTAATGTAGAACAAGAAAAACAAACCAAATAAATATCAATATTCTATTCCCCATTGTCTCTTATACTTCAGCGGCAATATATTATCTGATAAACGTCCGTATTCCGTAACTTAAAGAGAATAAATGACGCGTTTCTTGTCGATAATTTTCATCGATAACCGCAAATTCGATGCTATCGACCGCAGCCCTATCGAATAATGCGATAACGCAAATCGTATTCGAGCTCCATTAATCTGGAATTGCGAATAAAAGTATATTAAATATAAATTGTGGCTAGCCGGTAATTATAGACGGCTTTATGATTTCTATTTTACTTTATGTGTAATTTTATTTATCGTTATTTAATAATACGTTTTAAAATGAACTGAAATGTAAACGTGTTTTGTTGGTTGTTATTTCTTTCCGTGTACACGTCGAGGTTGTGGGAGTTTTGTATTATTATTATGTACCGTACTAAATTGAGTACTTTTTACATATACTCTATTTACACGTAGCGTTGTGAAGCGTCAATAAGCGCCGGCAAAGCGCGTCTTAAAGCATCCGTTTTCTAAATTTTGCACGAAGTTCTTTTTACTGTAGCTTTAAATGGAAATCCGTATGATATAAATAACTTTTTTTTTTCGTTTTAATTATAATAGTGAAAATACTATCGTCTAAGCCCGCATGCGAACTACTAAGATGCGAGTTAAATTTACTTATCATAAATTTGAGAGTTACTAAATCGAGGTAGTTTTCGCTTTAACTCTACACAAATTTGATAGAGATTTACTTAAAAGAATTTCTAGAGCGTAATTCTTAAAACTGTTACTTATATATACAAATTATTATATATTTACAGATGTACATGTCTCATAACTTATTTAAAGAGATGTTCGGGTTTAAGTAATACAAAATAAGTTATAATTGTAGAATAAGTTTTATTACAGAAGATAAAATTATTACGTCGTTTTAAACATAAAATTTTCTGGCAGGCTTATCACAGATTGCTACGAATTTGTTATAATCACGTTTCCCTACTAATATATAAGATGAATCTATAAAGTATTTATAACATGAATAATCGTCGTTATTTATGTACAAATTGTTTTTGCAATATTGATTTGCATGATTCAATCAAGGGTAGAGTAATGTAGGCGCAGTCTAACCCACTCGGAAGTAAGGTTTTATTTATGGAGTCTAATCAAATTAAACGTAGGCGTTATTTAATGTTTATTAAATGTAACGATTGTTTGAAGGTAAAGTATATTTATTTATTTTAATTAAATTTAATTATTAAAGTATATAGATTAAGTTGTCGTAATGGGAATGTTATTGTGTTTATAGTCGTAGTAGATAGATTAAAAAAAGAAACAAAATTTTTATTGAAATGTTTTTCTACATTGAAATATAAATTTGACTGGCCCGTGGCGCAGTTGGCAGTGGCCCTGTTTTCTGCTCCAGGGTTGTGGGCTCGTTTCCCGCTCTGAGTCTGGGTGTGTTGTGTATTTATTATATGTATATTTATTTCAAAAAACGTTAAACATATAAATAAATAAAAAATTATAAAAAAAATTTGTCCTAAATATTATTATGAATCTATATTAGTATTATAAAACTGAACTGATCCAAATAAACGCATGTTTATTAAGAAAGGCTTTAAGCTATGAAACATTACGCTATGATGCATGAAATTAACCGTTACCGTTAACACGCGCCAGCTATATAGTCAATACATATTATGAAACAAAGTCCTCCGCCGCGTCTGTCTGTGTCTGTTCGCGATAAACTCAAAAATTAGGTATTGCACGGATTTTCATGCGGTTTTTACCAATATATAGAGTTTTTTATGAGGAAGGTTTAGTTACATATACATAACCCGAACGCAGCCGGGGCGGGTCGCTAGTTAATAATATAACGTACATTGTAATAATATTCGAATTCATTGATTGATTGATATATTAAACCTGCTAATATAAATGTATTTTAATCTTTGAAGGTAGAATGGTAAAATCCATCACTATATCAGCCGTTGGATATCCGCTGCTGAACGTAGGCCTCCCCCATTATATCTGGGAGATTTTCTAATACTCGCCACGCTTGGTAGGCACGTTGGCCAGCATAGTGTGTTTTGGCAGGGTATGGTGACGATGCTGCCCATCACCATCCTGGTTGGTGTACAGCTGTTCGCACCACTATGGCCTTAGTCGTCTTTTACGACACCTCGTCAAGAAAGAGGTCGGGTCTATTCTTCTCTGCCGATCACCGCACTGTTAATAATATTAATAACATACGTAATCTATTAATTACGTGATTTAGTGAAAATTGGTAAAATTTGGTCGGACCCCCTTCCCCCTTACGTAAGATTTACGCTAAAGTAGTTAAAAAACTAAATTTATTTTTATTAATCGGGAAAATAATAAGACGATTAGGTGTTAAATTTAATAAAATTATAAACAACAGCAGGCAATTAAAATAAACATTTAAGGGGGCAAAATGAACACTATTTTTGTTTATTATCTGTAAAATAAAATATATCTTTTGAGAGTTGAGATTTTCGACTATAATAGATGCCCTCTAATACTCAACGACTATTTTTTTTTTAATTTTGAAAGCCAGATGACACCACATAGATACATGTTTTGCCCTTAGCATATTACGTTCTTGACACATTATCAACGTCATGTTGTATAATAGTCTCGTTACAGTCCGAATCGATCTAACAGACTTGGATTAATTGGTCTCAATAATACCCATTGCTAGTTCAATAGTAATTAATTGTCCTATTTACAATCAAGATTTAGCCTTTAAACTCAAACTTAAGTCCAATAATCGATGCCTTTGATTTTTTTATTGCGAATGTTTCTGTCTACAAAATTTGAATTGCTTGTTAAATCTTGTCAAGATTATCGGTGTTGGGTGTTGTCGGCATTTATCTTATTTCTGTTTTTTTAATAAATAAACTTCATTTTAGCAAATAATGGAATGGTAATGTGATACGGTCTCTGTAAATGAAATAACTTATCGCGGTAAATCGTATCGATTAAATGCAAAGGCAATTAATTAATTATGTTTGTCTGTAAATATTCAAAAACTACCTGACGTATTTTAAAAAAAAACATATAGGATGGTATTTTACCAGTGAATTATAACATAGCTTCATAAAATTCAAAAGGATTAAATGATGAAAATCTTTTGTCGTTTTTAAATCGTATTTAAGAATAGTAAAGGTACAAAAATATATATAAAAAATCGATATCAATTCTATTATCAGCTGCTCTAAGATATCTAAACGTTTAGTGACGACCTACTTTACAATGCGAATCGATTGACTCGATTCCTATTAATCATCCGCTTGAAAACTACGCATTAGATCAATTTAGGTCATCCCGTGTTCAGTGGCTATTTAGCCCTATTAGCAATTGAAGATCAAGTTCTAAAAATTACAAATAAACTTATGATAATGAACCGAAGTGTCTACATTGGATACCTTTATAGGAGAAGGTTTGGAGCTTAATCTGACACGCCTCTGCACTAAGAGTCGACGAATAAAATTTCCTATCAAAAGTAATGAGTTCTTTTTAATGTTGTTTAGCTTTATTTCACATGTAACGCTTAGGAGTAGTGTTCAGTGGCTATTTAGCCCTATTAGCAATTGAAGATCAAGTTCTAAAAATTACAAATAAACTTATGATAATGAACCGAAGTGTCTACATTGGATACCTTTATAGGAGAAGGTTTGGAGCTTAATCTGACACGCCTCTGCACTAAGAGTCGACGGATAATTTTTCCTATCAAAAGTAACAAGTTCTTTTAAATGTTGTTTAGCTTTATTTCACATGTAACGCTTAGGAGTACATGATCGTAAATATACATAATTGGAGTATACTAATAACGCTCCGGTAGGATAGCTAAGAAGAGAAGAGGGTCACAGAGAGTGATAAAGTTATATAAAGTTAGGTATATGATACAGAATTTGTTATATTAGTATACAGTTTCTTAGTCGTCTGTGTAACTTCTTATCATTAGGACTTAAAAACTAAGATTTTATTTATTTGGTCATCAGGGGGGGGGGGGATTAGCGATTAGGTACTGTGTCTACCCCTATCGAAAACCGATAATAAATAATATGAATACAATAAATTGGTGTAATGAGCTTATACAATATAGAAATAGGGGATATAACATACAAGTACGGTGCCCGTAAATAGAAAATAAAATAAATTTTTGAGATACATGGTTAATAAGAAAACAGTCTTATAGCAGTAATCTAATAAACAAACGTCTGGTCAGTAACTAGAAACTAACAAGTAATCTGAAGTATGCCAAGCTTGCCAATTATATTTTAGTTAAATAAGGTAGAATTTTTAAAATATATGGCTTAATGTGAAATCTTAAGTTTAATAGTAGTTATCTAGTGAACAAACGTCTAGTAAGTAGCAGGAATCCAATAAGCTGTCTGGAGTCTGCTAGGATTGCTGTTATTAGTTGTTTATGATAACAACCGGAACTGACAGCTTTACCTGTTCTCAGAGGCATGGTGTGTGGAAGATAGTAGGGTCTGGACAAACATCCAGACCTGAAAAAAGTATTTGTATAAATAAAATATCACTTCCCAGGAAAATTAAAATGAGCACTAATAGGACTATCGTATCACGACACCTGGAAATTCGTCTTGTAATTTCAACGAATGTTAAAAACAAGAATATGTTTTATGAAATTATTAATAGAAAAAACTGTAAATGACTATGTTTAATTTGATCTTCAAATTAAATTCTAACGGGGAAAATATCCCCAACTAATTTAGCAAATTGTAGAAATCATGCAAACGGAACTGTCTACAAGCGACACTAACACAAAAAAGAAAACACAAAAAAGCAATAGAAAAGTTAAACCACAAAATACAGCTAGTTCGAACAAAAGTAGACTTCAAAACTTATGCTTAATTAATTACGTAACAGCTATTACGCTGTTTCCATTCGAAACTGTTGCAGTCATTAATATGTAAACTGGATCGCCACGACTAGCATTTGCGCAAACAGTTCACTTCTAGCTGAAAGCAGGAACTTTTAACCGCAACTTACAAAACAATAACACACTTATTATAATAGTACAATATTCATAAACTAGTACAAGTTGGTACTTGATCATATAGTATAATAGGTAATGTATTATTTTTAAAAAACACACACGGTCATCTGTAGTTAAGATAGACAACTTAAACTATGTGGTCTTATGTTTTAGGTAACAGCCGACTGACATACATATTTATATACTTTTTAATAAATATATTTAAATATACATAATTTATACATAAATATAACACCCACATTCGAAGCAAGAATTGAACCCATAATAATGAAGCGGAAAGCAGTGCCAACTGCGCTAACGGACACAGCTCAATCTAAGAAAATCTTTTTATTATAGTGGAATCGTGAGGAATGTCAATCCAATCTTATTTGGATACATCAAATCGAATACCAATACCCGACAGATTTGTTCACATTTTTCTGGACTGCTTCATTCATATGAGTACAATGTTTTATAGCCTATCCTCAATTAACAGGATATCCAAAACCCTAGATTTTTTTTAAATTGGACAGCTTAATCCTGATATTAGTACGTTCTAACGAACTTCTTCGACTTTTTTAATGGTCGTCAGACCCTGTGGGCTCTACAGTATACCATACAAGAACCGAATTTAAGGAACTCGATCTTGACTAGCTTACTTAAAAGTTATAGACGTCTGTCACTATGGAAACCAAAAGTCTACTATTCCTACGGTCTTCAAAATTCTATTGAGGTTGTAATCTCGACCGCACCTATTAAATCCCTTCGTGTCTTCTCCATTCACTGTGACATTAGTGAAATCACTCGTGATAGTTTAGTACTATTGAAAGACATTAATTCAAACGAAAGAATAGAGTCTATAAGATCTAAAATGATAAATATTAACAAAATATATTAGGATGTAGAAATAAAGGTCAGTTTGAAACGTAATGTGAAACCAAGCTTGTCTATAAACAGTTTAGAGATTAGTACAAACAACGCTTGTAAGGCGTCAGCTAAATACGTGAATCCTACAAAATGTTTACGAAAACCGATTCGATCGAAGTCGTCTAAAATTTTCTTCAAACATCCAATTCCTAACACAAAATATATTCAAGAAATAATTCAAATACGATAGACTGATATGATGCGGATTTGAATTATATAAGGTTAAAATATTTTTTTCAATAAGTCTTTAAATGTTCATTTAACAAGTTCGAAAGGCAAACCCTGTCGGAAATAACCGACAGAATTTTAACACTCATTAGTTCTTTTAAATATTGACAATAACGCCAGCACTACCAAATCTATAATAATATAAAAATAAGTCGGGTTTTCCTCCCTGACACTATAATTCAAGAACGCACGAACCGATTTCCACGGTTTTGCATTCGTTGGAATGGTCTCGGGCTCCGTGAGGTTTATAGCAAACAAAATTTACGAAAAATTTCAATAGAAAAGCAGGAAAATAGGAAAAATAATTTTTCAAATACAGCGCCATCTCTGATACATAGCATGTACTACTTCATCTTTTAATCCCCAAACGAAATGTTACAAAAAACGAAGGCATCTGGTGGCGAAACGGAGTTCGCCGGGTTTGCTAGTCATTATATAAATTTAAGACTGGTACAGAGAAAAAGCACGTTGTTGAACTTGTCAGTCCTGACCTGAATAATTTGTTAGTACTAAATTGACTTGTCATAAAGTGCAAAAAAAAATCTTCTACCAATTTCCTTTTTCTTATAATAATATTAATAAGTAATGAACTATTTTATAAAGGCGACTTCATAAAATTTGAGTGTCATCAAAAATGTCAGTAACTTTGTATAATGTTGTTAAAAAACGACAGCATCCATTTAAAGGTGGAATGAAATCCATCTATTCCGATCCATCCGTTAAGCGTTAGGATGTTTAAAATAAAACTGGCTGTTAACTATTTATAGAGCTAGGTATGAGCATAAATATTTTTACTGCAATATTATACGATTTTCTTTTAAACGTTATTTGTAAATAGCTTCCCAATAGAAAATTCAAGATGTTAAGCTTTTGAAACTCGCTTAACAGCGCTTAACAACGATTAGGTGTAGATTCGATGATTTTATTCCCGTGGGCACGAGGTGCTGCATCAGCGCTGTTGGCTGGTTTCCAATTTGTATTTTTTTTTTTGTGTAATATTCAATAGCGTTAAAATATTATCCATTATTTGAGTATATTTAAAATAAGAATTCGGTTACTTAAAATTGTATTCGTTCGTGAAAATAGTATCGATAATTCGATATTCAAATATGAGATCTTACATATAGAATAAAAATAGTCGAAAAGTTATTTTCGATGATAAGATTAATTTTTTATAATGCAAAATAAGATAATTTTCTTTTGAGATGAATTTTAATATTCATAGCTCGTATTAAAATATACAAATAACTGTTTATATAAAACACGACGCAAACTGGCTATGTATCTTAATGAGACATCAGAGTGTTCCCAGCTTTATCGTTCATCTGTTAATTACATGCAGATTTCTGCAGATTTCTATTTACCTTACTTTCGCAGTAAAATTACTCTTGAGTTATTAAATGTGAGACGATTTCATCCACGTTGTTATTTATGACTGCTTTTACGCGATTACGTGGTCCGTGTTACTGCTTAATTAAACTATCTCATTGGAAAAAAATATATTAAAATAGATTGAGAAGGCTTAGGTTAGAATTCATCGATTAGAAAAAGTAACAAACTAATTAAGAAATTTCTATTATATCTTTGTACGTACATATCTTGTAGAAGGGACATGGGATGTAGTTTTTGGTAAGAATATCACTTTGGATCTATCCTTACTAGACAAAATAGGTTAATTTTAAATTTTATATCTATCGTAAATAGCCCGAACAAAGTTTTTAAGGAAAAAAATGTTAAAATTAAATCTAAAGTTGTAAAAAATCGGAAAATCGTAAAGGAAATTTAGAAAAACTAACAAGTCCATATCATAAATTTTGTTTCCACAACAATATATTATGGAACAGGTCTAGTAAATACAGGGACAACCGAAAAGCTATACTACTACGTAATTAGATATTTGTCTCAAAGCAAAACATAAGTATTGCACCTATGTACACATAAGATTGTTTATATCTTTCGTTATACCTAGCTGCTTAGATCTAGATTTAATTATCCTTGTATTACTACTAAGGTGACCTTTCATACAAAGCTCAAGTCGAAAGGTTAGGTCAACATATTATCAATGGTATATGGTTTCGAATAATAACCTATTTACATCGCAATTATTTATATCATTTGGGATGTAATTAGGTTGTAAATGTTTGATTAATAAATATTTTGTTTGAAGTGTTCGTCTAATTGAATTGGGTTATGTTATACGAGTATTATTTGGATATCAAAGCTTATTTAATAAAATATTGTACATATTATGTACATGTAAACGCTTATACAAATCGAGTCTAATTTGCATCCTTTCTCTGCCTCGTTTTTAATATTTAGTCTGCTTTGAATCATCGTATTTTAAAACGTAAAATAAATTATTAAAGTAATCAAAATTCTTTTAATAATTTATTTATTAAAGAAAACTATATAACTATATTTATTACAAAAAATTCGTTGAGAATAAATTTTATTAACGTGAACTTTCATTTACTTATTCATATCTGTTACAATTAATCTAATCTTAAAGTCAGTAATATATGAAAAGCTATTTTTGTTAGAAAGCATATTTGTTGAGGAATGTGCTGTGAGATATTATGTAACAACTCACATATCTGTGCAGAATAACCGTATAAAATCAGCCTGGCATCGAACCACAGCTGGGTAAAAACCTATTCACCTATAAAACTTATCTCATCACGCTGCTAGGCTGCGAGTTCATCGAGTGAATGTGACAGAAATTCTTCTGAAATGTACAAGTGTTCTGACAGTATTTTCCTTTCTCGTTCTCTCAGCAGTTCCCGACTGGATTTTTTTGCTAAAATCGAAAGATAAATCAAGCTACACATCCACAGCATAAAAAATAATTTGTTGCTGTAATCTGTTGGTATTATCATTTTTGATAAATGTCCAACATTATTATTTTTTTTTTTATTTCTTTACTACGATTACTAAGTGATATTGATCACGTCAATAATGCGTAGCATAGAAAAATAAAAAACCACCTCAATCTAATGAAATCGATTTAATAATAATTTATAATGGATCCTAATTTAGATAAATAATTGCATATGAAAACAAATCCTAAAGAGAGAATACGACGGCGCGGATCTGATCTACGCGGTTTTATTCAGTGCGGTATCAGTGCGGCTCTTCCTATACATAAACTAACGCGTGTTCTCTACATAAACTCAATGACTTTTTACATTAATGGTAGCACAATTTATCAAAGATATTCAAATCAAAATCCACAAAAATCGCTCTTTAAATATGCCGCAGATAAAAACATAGACAAAATCGCACTATGAACAAGATGCATAGCACTCGTAAAACCTGGTTGCACAACAAATGATGTCGGAGCGAGTGGAATGTTGCCAAGCGTCATAAATGTTTGATTCTGTGCCACCGACAATTTGATTTGACTACTTTATTATTAAAGTGGACATGATTTATCTTGGCTGATGAAGTTTGAAAAGCGCTTGGCACTGATTTACTTGAAGGCTTAACTGGGTACGAATTTCGTCATTTATAACGAACTTTTATTTGTATTTTTAATAACACAAAAAAAAAATAGGATGCATTAAATTAACTGATGATATATTTCTAACATCATTTAAACTTGATTTCACTTTAAAGTTAATATAACATGCAGTCGTAGCTTACTACTATTTTATAAATGCTAAAGTTTGTATGCTTGGATGATTCTTACTCAATCACGCTAGAATGGGTGAATAGACCTAGATGAAAATTCGTATGAAGATTGACTATAATTTGGAATAGTACAATGCTACTTTTTATCCCGAATAAATGTTTGGTACTGTAGGATAGGCTTCCACGCGAACGAAGTCCCGGCCAACAGCGAGTATGTTTGGCGTAGAGGGGCTGCCTTTGAAAAGGAAGGATCCTTCGACCAGACAGATGTGTCTGGTGGGCTACGCGCCACTTAACATTTGTTGTCGGGTTCTTGTATATATATTCAATTGCTTTGAAAACTTCGATAGCGCGATGTAGGATACGTCAGTTCATATGTGGCGAGATAGATGTCGCTACATCATTCCCCCTCCGAGACCGGAGGTCGATAGCAGGTTGAGTCGTCCATACATCTTGTGATGATTGTCGGGCCAGTGGAATGTTCCAGTGAGTCGGAACCAGATGCCGCATAGTTCACGGTGAGTCGGAACTGTCTGCGGTGATGCCCCAGTGAGTCGGGGTGGTGCAGTGCTGCGTAGTGGCTGGCTGCTGCGTCGACCAGGAGAGAAGTGCGTCTCTGCTTGCTGACCGGCCGAAGTGCAGTGTGCTGTGCCAAGGTCGCTGAGAAGGCTGTAGGTGATGACCAGGAATGCGCGTTCCCTGCATGCTAGTGGTCAGGATACCCATAGTAGCCGTGGATGCTGGCTGGCTGTATGACTCGCTGCTAGAAAGCTTGAGGAAGTGATGATGACGTTACGATGACGTAGATTTGCGAAGGCTGCGTTGACGTTCATCCTTCACGAGTCACCAGTTTGTATGTAAGGAGGCTGCCATTGAAAAGGAAGGATCCTTCGACCAGACAGATGTGTCTGGTGGGCTACGCGCCACTTAACATTTGTTGTCGGGTTCTTGTATATATACTCAATTGCTTTGAAAACTTCGATAGCGCGATGTAGGATACGTCAGTTCATATGTGGCGAGATAGATGTCGCTACATATGTAATAAATATTTTCGTTTATTTGTGCATACGTATGTTATATACAACATTCTTAATAGAATATGAATAGAAACTGATAAGTGAATTCGGCTGAATCATTTGATATTTTTTAACTTTTTTATTATACGTCGTTAAAATTTATTCATTCACGTGAGTCGACAAAACATTATCATAAATAAAGTTCAATTTCGAAAGTTCTCGTCAACGGAAAGTTCGTTTTACGGTCATTTCCGTGTAAAAATTGCACCTCTGCCCTACACTTGTTTTCTATCGCTACATTGTTTACATTAATTTTGCATTCATTGTGTCAACGTTTAATAATGAAACTATTTTGTTGAAAAAAAAGGTTTTACCGGTTTTATTTACATTCTACATCTAATAAGACAAAACACACAGCATATCTGAACAGATTTTTAAAAGTGCAAATCGTCCACGTCCAATGAAACTTCGCGGGCTCTTCTGCAAATCTAGGGATACATAGGTTTTCATATTTTATAGTACATATTTTTATAATTAGAACACTGTGAAAATAATGAGCTGCTCTTTTTAAAATACGTTTGTTGACAATAAAATTTAAAAATTACATTTTATATTAAATAACCGAATTTATATTAGAAAACAAATGTATGAAAACCACCTAGGTAAACAAATTGTCGGTGATAAGAATATTTATCGAGTATCTTGTTAGTATACGTGGGCATCACTATCTCCACGAGCCCCTAGATTTATAGTGACGTTCGGCGTGAATTATCGATATCGACGCTTTGCTCGATTGCGTGTCGGGTTTTGTTGCGACGGCGTGAATATTTTAGCTTATTATTTGCATTTAAATTTCGAATGAATTACGAATCGGGACATATTTCTTTTTTATATGAATTATTTTATACATGGACATTGTTGATTGATGATTAATTATTTTTAAATTCGACTTAATTTATTATCTTTTTCCGATTTCGACGTTTGATTTATGTCCGCCATATTGTTTTGTAAGTTCGCAGTTTGACCGCATTGTGGACGAGTAAATAATGTGTCTTTTGCCTAAAGGCTCACACGTGGACATTCCTGTAAAACTACAGTCATATTCTTCTAGAATTTAAAGAAGAAAGTGGCATTATTTTTCTTGTTCTTGTCGTCTGATCTATTTTTGAACAATACATCGTTTAAATCGAAGTAGGTATAGTGAATTGGTGATATTTTTCCTTTCTTCTGTTAAATGTAAGAGTGCTTTTGAAAGAAATTTGAGAATTATCGTTTTATTTAAATTTGTCTACAGTCTTAAAGTGATCAGATGAATGTTGCGATATTTATTAGTTTTAATTTTTATTAATTTTTTTAAATAATTTATTCTCATAAAAAAATCAAAATTATTATTTTTTCATCAAAATTTTGACTGGCCCGTTGGCACACTTGGCAGTGAGTTTTCTTTCTGCTCCAGGGTTATAGGTTCGATTTCCACCCCGTGCCTGGGTGTAATATTTATTTATATATTTGTATTATTCATATGTATATTTATTACAAATAAAAAATACAACAGTCGGCTGTTCACTAAAACACAGGCATTAAGTTTAATAGGAACTTAACTATATTAGGAACAGACGATCTAGTGTGTGTACCTATTAATAAAAAAAAAATATAATAAAAATAAAAAGTCTTGTATTCATTAAGCACCCTTATAGATACTAATTTTTTGTCGAAACGATCTAAATCTCCATTATAGAGGTAGTTTATTTGTGTATTCCAAATAGCTCAGTCCTGCACGCCGTTCACTATCCGAAGTGTTAATAAAATAAACAACGGCAAGTGACTTACCCTGCACTATCTGAGTGAAACCAGACACAGGTGGAACAAACTTCATTACTCATAGAACAGGACTATAGGTAAAGGTCTTTGAATACAATGAGAAAAACAAAACAAATAAATATATGGTATTTCCATACATTTTCATTTATCTATGAAAAACAAACTTTCGCTACGTAACTTTTTTACATGTTGTGAATCAAGTTGGATAACAACTGAACTGAACTAAAACAACAAGTAAACTTCCCACTGCTGGGCAAAAGCCTCCTCTTTATATATCAGAAGAATTGAAGTAAAGTCCGCCACGTCACTCCACTGCGGGTTGGCGGCTAATTCCCTACCAAGATAACGAAAATTATCAAGGATTTAAAATAACAACCTTTACCGGTTTTATGTTCTCCTCGGGACACGATGGATAGACTCAGAGTGACAAGGACTCACACACAAACCAGAAACAAATATTTTTGGAAATTAATTATCCGCTCCGAGCGGCAATTGAACCCGTGGTCGTCGATTTTAACAAAACTTTCGCACCACTAGGCCAGAACGGTTTTCGTATCCATGTCTGCCTATGAGTGTTATTGTTAGGGTTGCCAATCATGTTTAGTCGCGTTTCTCGCTGTCACGGAAAATTGGACGAAAGCAATTCTATGTGAACGATATTGCGGATTAATAACGGCAGCTACAACATTTAATATAGTATATTATATTTCATAGAAATGGCATTGACTTAATGTTTTATAATCAGAATAAAATATTGAAGGTGATAAAAAAACTTTGTGTAAGGAGCTTTATTTTGATACAGTATTAAAAAAAAAGTTTAATAAAAATATAATCATTTATATTCTAAATCAATCTACTTTTTGTACCTTAAAAAATCAAGATTAATTCATTAATAATCGTATCTCAATTCGAAAAAAAAATGATATAACATTTAGAAAAAACAAATATTATTTTATGTACTTGAAGTTCATATAATATGTTGTGTCAGTACGATTATATTCCATGTTTAGAAAACCACTTTCAACGTGGCCAATGTTCTGTGTTAATAGATATTGTGCAGTTGTACAGAACACGTAAAGTGCATTATATCGTGCTGAGAACATCTGTATGAGTTAGTATTATTTGTATGAATAATGAAATTAATTTTTATTTCATTATTAAAAATTTACCAAATAATTACGTGTGATAAAATCTATAATTATAACATGAAAATAAAGTTAATAAATACAAATGCTATGTAGTATGAATACACAGTATGTAAATGTATATAATATTAATTATATACATACATTATAATAAATGTGAATACAAAGTATGAATACTAAGGAAGAATATAAAAAGAAATCATACTGACGATTCGAATGATTGGTGTATCGAATAAAACCGCGCACATATTCTAGTATAATCGTTCCGATAATAAATAGACGATCGAGAAATTGTACGTAAAAATTGTGTCAGAATACTATCTAGTAAGCAAAATCAGAGGTAGAATTATTCAAACCGAACAGTACGCAACGCACGTTACCTAAACAACATACATACAAAGGGATCAGTTTCATTTTTAAATTATGGCAGTTATATTTCAGTTTTATTTTTATAAAATGATTTCTATTAATATATCTTAACAATAAATAAATAATATAAAATAAAAATAAAACTATTTTTATTTTCACCCATGAACTCGAAGTATAAAATTAAATGTAACAATTTCAATTTACTTTCCAATTTAAGCTCATTGACTCCCTTGCACTAAAGGTACGTAAATGTTTATCCACGTATAAAGATGCTGGAATAAACGTTAAAATAATTTAAACATAAATAGATAAATAATTATTTCTTATCCAATAGCCCCCATTAATATGAAATCCTGTGTCGTAGGTCTGGAAACACAACACAAACACAGACGCCTAGATTATGATAAACATATGTATGTCCTATACAAAAATTTGTTATAAGCGGGAATCGAACACGACAATCATTAAAGCAATAGCCAGTTGCAGTGACCACTGTGCCGAGTCTTGGTCTTAGAAAATAAAACGGTACTAAAAATCTTCACGAACCAACGAATTCATCTCGAGAAATAATTTCATATGAGCGACTCGATTGATCAGTAAGGTCGTAAAGGTCGAACCGGAGCTTTGGAAACGAAGACCTTTGAAATGTTCTCAAGATTTGAAGTTTTCCGTAAAAGATTTTATAAGGACTTATTTTTATATTTCTAAATTAAATTCCAAAATGTAAATTACATACAAAACTAACCAATTTATTATGTTTTACTAAGTGAAGTCCCTGGTTAAGGGACCGACTTTTTTGTCACAAGTTAATGCTATATAAAAATAACAAAATAAAATTATTAATATACAATGGTACAGCCTGTAAATGTCCCACTGCCGCGTAAATTTTTATTTTCCATATAAGCGAAGAATTGGTGTTCGACGCTACTCAACTGCGTGTTGGAAGACAGTTCACCAAGGCCAGCCCGGCCTTGGTGAATTGTCATAGTGTTACGTGTTCAGCAACGCACGGTGGGGTAATCCACAAGAACAAATACCCAAATCAGAAAATAGCTTTATAGACATTTTATAAAATAATAAATTAATTAATATTCTTATATTTTTCATAAGAAATAACCTGAATAGTGAACCATGAATTGTAAATAATATTCAGAAGGAATCCGGAGTTCGCCCAGGGCGTTTCCGAATGCGTCCGACGTTTCGGAGCTCACCTGTCTTGACAAGTTTAATAAAAATGTATCCGTATATTAAACTGAGACGTCACAGGATCTCCTCGACTTTTGTTGGATTAAACTGAGCATTACATGTCAAGGAGTATTATATATTAATATTTGTATGTTATGAGTAATAAAAAAGTACGTGAAAAATATCTACCAAAATGAAACTTAGTTTCATAGTCTCAATATAAAATTTTAGATAAGTACGAGTATATACATACACGAGTATATGTATGTATAAATAGACTTATACCTTTTTCTCTTTGATTTTCTAATCGAACCATATTAAAAATCATAGTTATAATAATATAAAACCTCTACCATCACTCGTCATAAACACATACGTACATAAAGATACAAAAAAAAACACACACACACACACACACACACCGATGAACGTAAGAATATTTGAGAAACTGAAGTAACGCAAGCCACTCAATCTGCATACTGTCATCGAATATCTCGCTATTCCGCCATTCCTCCTGTCAAAACCGTTTCACAACAACGCTTACTGAATGCATAACGATATTTTGACGTGCTGGTGCCCTCTGCATTAGACAGTTGGGAATATGTACGGTATGGATAATGCATATTTTGAACGAACGACCGCAACCCGGCCGCCATTTTAAACGAATGATACGAGTTTTGCCCGGGGATAAGGAGAGATAATGGAATGAGTGATCCGAAAGGGATGAATTAGAGGTTTTACTTGATGGAAAATGCAAAAATGCTTAAAAAGATGATATCAAATGCAAATGACTGCTATTCAACATTTAAAATTAAAATTTTCTGCTAATATGAAAACTAGTTAAGGTTGGATTCAGCCGATTATCTACCAAAATCTTTCTAAAAAGAACAATTAAATTATTGGAGGAAATATTTATTAGAGTAGTATAGAAGTACAGATAAGTTATTATAGAAAGTGTATTTAGCTTGTGTGTTTAGCTTTTCCCGTTTTTCGGGATGGCCGGATATTGGAGCGTCGTGTCGGCGCGTAAATTAAAAATTCCAAAAGATATTATTTTTTCCCTTTTCGCTTGAAGATAAAACAACGAAATTGTAGTGCAGTTCTTTATGCTCAAAGCTGCCTCATTATCTTATGAGAGATATTTTGGTTTAATGACTACAACAGGGAAAATTTTAATAAAAACATTTTAAGTAAGATCTACGTTCTGGTATGGATGTTCTGAAAATTTGAACACAGCTTGGTGTTGTGTTCTAAACAACTGACTATTGCATCGGTGGACTATATTGGTCAGGGATTTGTGGTGAGCCTCATGACAAATGCTTATAGGCCATAAAGATTTTTGTCTGATGATCATCTGGTGTTTGTGCTTATGTTCAGTGTTTTTCGGATCTTCGACACAGGATTTCGTCCCATTGGAGATAGTTAAGATCTGTTAACGACCTCCAATGGGACCTCTCGCGTTTTTATTATGTATTTATATGTGAAAGTGAGGTAAACCACGCGATGTATCTAATAAGTAATACGTAAGATACTCTGTTATAATATACCTTTTAAATTATATGAGATTTTTTCAAATAGATGCAGCTATTTTAGAAATTGCATTATATACCAAATCCCAAAATTATCTTATTTTATAATATTGATTCAGCTCAAAAAATCACGAACTTAGGTACACACTTATAAGCGAGCATCTTGAATCGTGAGCTATCGTTATCCACAGTTCTTCGCAAACGCAATATTTCTGTCCGTTGCATTAGTAACTTGTATTTATTTATAGTCGGCAAGTACGACAGCCACCAACGTCGCACGCACGGACGAGATTCTAAACCGATGATATTAATATTATACGTACCTTTATTTATCTATTCTCCATTTGACGTAAATTGTAGGACTATCTGAGCAAATAATATTTATAATATTGCCTTAAATTTTGTTTTTATTATAGCTTGCTAAAAATAATTTTCATATAATAATATAAAATAAAAAAGCGGAAGAGTTCTTGAATATATGCTAATCTAGATTTTACTGTGTTTAGTAGCCCGTTTATTAAAGAAGATTATAGACCGTAAGCGTCACTTTTTCATTCGTAGGAAGCACTAACTAAAATATTTACTACACGTACAAATATTGTAACTCAACAAGGACAAAACCGCAAAGTGCATCTAGCAAATTACATACAAAAGAGTCAATAGGATTTATTACGACAGTATAAAAGTCAAAACAAAGGCATTACTGAAAATCTCAAACAATTCCAGCCTTCATAGGATAACTCAGATTCATCTAAGTAGAATAGTTTAAGTGAAATAAAACGATATCTATTTCAGATTTTATCTTACGCTATTATCCTTTGGCTGTATCTTTAGCCGAGGAAAATTCCTTGCTTTATCTACAAAACGTACCGTAACGTCTTCGGCTCCATTAGTTGAGTCGCATTCGGCTTTGTCTGAATTCCTTTGTTCGCCCCCAATTAGTCTTCGAGTTAGAATACCCAACCACACCTTGCTACTCCTTTATTGCTTAATAGATTATGGTTCGCTAGATCCCGCTTAGCATTGCCTTTGTCTTTAGCTTAGAAACTTGAAAATCTTGGAATATCACTATAATGCACCTAAAGTTTGCTCTATTCTATTATTAAATTACAATTCTGTTACTACATATGTTAACTTTAAACCAAATACTTACTACTATATTTAAAAATACTTTTTTAAACGAATTTTAAAATTAAAGTGGTCTACCGTGTCTTGCGAAATTAACTGATGACTGAATCACGAAATGCTATCTCTCCGCTGCGTCCTAATATAGGCGTGGCGTGGCAGAATGAATTGCTATTACCATCCAAAAAACAATTCGTTGTTAATGAGAAGATGCGCGTCTCGTATATGTTAGGTAGCTTTTATGCTTTGGTACTGTTTCCGGTGGTCATTTAATGTTTAGTGTAAGTCAAATGTACAATTTTTAACATAAATGATTATTTAATCAATGGTATTGTGACGGATTTATTACAGTTTTAATTTTGTAGAATATTTATAGTTATTTTAATTATAATTTTGATTTATTATTTTGTTAGATATTGACGTTTTAGTTGTGTTGTGTTGTGTATAATTTATTATTTTGTATTGTGAATTGGGGAGCATTATCTAGACGGAGCGCGAACGGTCAACACGCCTCCTGGATAGCTAAAATAATTCTTCAATATTGTTATAGAGGTGTACTGTGGAAAAACTATTAAATATATGTTTCATTTGAATGAGCTGTTGATTTAAATTTTTGGCTGTAGCCTAAATATATAATTATATATATATAATATACATTCAACATACACACACGGTCCTCTGTACCTAAAGTAGACCTCATACTGCTTTGTTTTCGGTAACAACTGACTGATATATAATATATAAATATTACACCCAGAATCACGGCGGGAATCGAACCCACGGCTCTGGAGCGAACCAGTAGTTCCTAAAATTAGCGCATTCAAACAAACAAACAAACTCTTCAGCTATATAATATTAAAGTATAGATTATTGTAATAGTCGTGTCATGTTTCTTTAAAATATATAACTATAGTCTTAGTTTTTAAAATAGGCATCACTAATAATCGGTTAAAGAAAAAATAACTAACTATAAGGAATGTTAAACTAATGAATGCGAAATAGTATGTTGAAACAAACAATTTCCAATTCATACGACTGTTACTTTTTAATATATATAAATATATATATACATATAAGTCTCTTGTATGTGTATATACTTATATTTTTCTCAATCACGATCCTTATTCGAATGATCAAAGAACGAAAATATTCAAAGCTTTCGATTCATTCATAATTAATTCTGCGTACGATTATTATCTGAGTGTACGGAACCTTCTTTATATAATAAATCTCAAGTTATTAAGGGTCGAACACACCGCGCGATCAAACGAACCGTGAGCGATTGTGAAGCAATGCGCATACGGAGAAAAATATCCGGTTTACATGTTACAGGTAATTTGTTTAAATAACAATAAAATTTCATTTAGTACCATACAACTGCTATAGCTAATATCTATGTTGTAAATATTGACTAAGTTGTAGCCGATGTGTTAATTAAATTTATTTAATTAGGTATTATCAAAATAGCTGTACATTAAAGTAATGAGGGCTTACTCCCATTATATCCCTCTTTTCATTTTGTATTTTAGCTAAATTTGAATCACAAATGAACATTAGTTTTGTATATTATTACTTTGAATGTCAGAAACGTGTGGTATCTTAAGATCAACCAATTACGATGATCTAAGTCCGAACTTGTTACATAAATCTTCTGATTGGAATGGAGTACCAAAGATATTTAGTTTATCTTTGTAACTAATTGTAAGGTCTTCGCCGATGTAGATCTCGGCTTAACAAAACGTATAACGTCGCTGTTGATCGAACGATGCCAATGATTTTTTACGGGAGGTCAAAGCTTCTACCCCCATCCCTTCTCCGAACTTACACAAAACCCTAGGAGTATAATATACATGCACAAGATGCAGTTAAATTTTCTTCGGAGTTCTTTTATTATATTTCCAATATAGCTAATAATAATTTAAAAAAAAAACTTCTCCTATATATATATAGAAAATTCGTTAGCCCAGCAAAGGCACGTTTATAGACTGATTCAGTTCAGTTCTATATTAACCACTTTAGCTGTGACCTATATCTCATTCTCGACTTTATCGAATAGCTCACTGAATTATTTTACAAAAAGAATAATTTTTAAATATTAAAATGCACAGAAAAATATACTTTCTTTTTAATTTTGAGCACATAGCCTTATGCGGATATTTATAAACCTGTGGCCATATTTTGTCGATATAAGTAATAACAAACACGCCTCTCGATTGCTTGATCGCTCATGTTCCGCTGTAACATAACATCGCAGTCGTTTTCAGTTCTCTCGCTAGCGCAGGTGTAGCCGATCCTTTACATCGAGTAGATCATTTTTCATCCACGTCGGATGTATAGCTATATGTTTGTTTGAACTGACAGTTCTGTAAATATAAATCAGATGTAAGAAAGAACAACGCGTATTAATATATTATTCGATTCAGACATGTTAGCTTTTGTTTTTAATCTGTAGCGAATATCGTTTACATGTCATAAGTTTATTGTTTTACTACAATTCGAATAATTTTTTATTTTAACTTTGGAATTGCTTTTTTTTTAGTTTTCAATGATGGGTTGGCTCAATGGTCCCAGTAATTGGCTATTGCAATAACAGTTGCTGATTCGATTCCCGCTCGCAACATATGTTATAGGTGACACAGATGATTGTCGTGGTCTAGAAGTGTTTGAAGGATTTCATCCTACTTCGGGACTTTTTATGTGAGGAGTTTATTAATTAAATTATACTATGTACTTCGAGATAAAAAAATACATTAGAATACCAATTATTACAATACTAAACTTGATTGATTGATTGATTCAGCCTATTGATGTAAATATATTTAAACCTTTGAGGGTAGAATGGAAAAAGCCACCACCACATCAGCCGTTGGATGTCTACTCCTAAACGTAGATCCCCTATCATCTCTGGGGTGTTTGCTTGGCGAGAACAGTGTGTTGTGGCAGGATATAGTGACGCTGCTGCCCATTTATCCTGGTTGGTGGACATCACTATGCTCGCCACGGATATCAGGACTATTCTTCTCTGCCGGTCACCGCACGGCTAAATTATTGCTAATTGTTTAAAAAAAATACTGTAGATACCATGTTCACAAACATGACAAGAATGTAGCTCCCCATTGAATCGCAAAAAAATTACAAACGCTATATTTATTAATATTTTTCCAGCTTTTACCAAAAACGTTTTTCCGTTTGTATAAACGCGTTAATCTTAAAAAGGCCTAAACTGATATTAATAAAACATAAGACATTTTACTTGAAACTGGACACAACAATAAATACGTCATGTTATTACTTACAAGAAACCAGATCAGTTAGTAATAAAATAGATTATTATAACAATTATACTCGACAAAGATGTACAAAGCTATCGCTCTTGTCTAATATGGCATTAAACAAAGCATCTCAAAGCGCGTCGCCTCTTTAGACTTGATATTCTGAGACTGCTTTCAAGCTCTATGTTGTGAAAATACACGTATTAACTGTCCGTCTTCTCTTTGTAGCGTTAACTATGAAGAGCTGATAAGTGTTATCTTTAGGTTTTAATAATTTTATAGTACACTAGCTATTGGCCGCGACTTCGTTCACATAGCTATAAATCCCACGGGAACCGTTAATTTTTCCGGGATAAAACTAGTTTTGTGATATTTCAAATTATTAAGTAATATACTGACTGAACTGATTGAATCAGCCTTTACGAGAAGGGTTGGAGCTTATACCACCACACTGCTCCGATGCGGGTCGATAGATAATTTCGGACCAACGGCTTTAAATGCTCTCCGAGGAACAGTAGCGAGTCCTCCAAGGAAATACATATATCCAGACCAGAAACAACTATTTATACAAACACAAATATCTGCCCTGATCGGAAAATGATTGTCAAAACCAGAACGATCTTTTTGTTGTTGGGAGGACCGTCTTTACATGGGCAGCCGATTCTCAGTCGTACCGTTCTAGCATGGCTGGCCCTCCATTAATGTAAACAAATAAAATAATTAATGTATAAAATAAACTTTGTGAGATCTGTCCAGTCGTACTGGTGTGATTGAGTAACAAAAATTTAATTCATACAAAATAACGTATTTATAATCATATAAATATATAGCATATATATATATATATATATATATATATATATATGCTTTAATATTATTGCACAATAAGGCGGTCTTATTGCTAATAAGCAATCTCTTCCAGACAACTTTATGTTGTGAGGAATTGAAACATAGCCGAATTGAAACATAGGTTATGATAATCGCAGTAAAATGCAATAGTTTTTAATTAATTAGCATTTATGATTACTACAATTATTTATTGCTCAGATCCTGTAAATCGCAGCGTGATGTATTATAGCGTATATGATTTAACAGAAATATAAGCAATTAAAAATATTTTAAAGCTTACATTTTAAGCGTGGCTGTGGTAAACCTTGTTTATAACATGACATAAAACAATAAAATATTTTTGTTAAAAAAAAGTATTAAGCATTATTAGCCTCAAAATAAATATCACATTTGTGACACTAAAATGTATAAATCTACAAAATATTAAACTTTTTAAAACAATGCTATAATATATTAAATCAATTTAACATAGAACACTTCCATTATGAGGACATATTTTTATAAAATAATTTAAAAGTCAACCTTCGTCTGAACTAAGCCTGAAGCATATCCTCGTACCACATTAAAGGCCTGAAACCGTGTCCACACGAACATCGAACATAAAGGTGCAGACACGTCCAAACTTCTTATAAATTATATTCTCCCAGTCGAAAATGTTTCTTTATATATTTATAAAGAAATAAGTGAAATTTATGTTTATATAAATTGTACCTCATAAAAGTTCAAAGTAGTAGTCTCGTGACCACGGAACATGTAACTGGTCCGAAATATCGACAAAAATCTTTAAAAATGTATATCGTGGTATGTATCCGTTTTTATATGTACTTGAAATAAACTATGTTTTGAAACTTATGTCGATATTTCGGTACCATTGCAAGTGCCATGGTCACGGGTACCTACACTCCCATTTCCCGGTAATATCCCGTTTTACATATAAATCATATTTTGTTTAAATTCAATAAGGATATTTAAAACTGAAAAATTAGTAAGTTAATTGTACCTAATCAAAATAATAATACTGATAGCATTTCTAATACCTGTGTTTAAAAATAACAACAGGAAAATGTAAATAAAATATAATAAAGATAGTTATAATTACGCCTCGTCCATCCGCCCTAGATTAAGATTCATAGAATAAGACCCATAAACTAAGATTCATAGAAATAGCAAGAGACGCAAACTCAGCGTCTGGTCGGCCCACCGCTGGGCGAGAATGTTAGTCATGTCAGAATTATTAAAGATGTAGCCTCCAAATTGGTTACACGTCTTTAATCATTTAATTTTAAGTTAGTTTAGTTGAAAGACATTAAAGCCTTTAAATCGGTTCCACGTCTTTCATTTTTTTTATTTTATTTTATTAATTTAAATTCAGTTAATTAAAAGTTAGTATAAAAAGTTTTCAATACGCTCTCAAACCAAAAGTAGATCGTCACATACACTATATAAACTGCATACAACAATTTTAAAAACAACGACAACAATAAACCCAACAACAATTACAATAAAACAACCTTTAAACGGTTGAATAATACTCAAACATTGCTGCTAAAACCATTTCCATAGCGACAAAGTATTGGTTCCCATTCTTAAATTACTGTTCACGTTCTCAAACAATATAGTTAAGGACGATCTCGAGGGAATCCATTGTTGTATCGTAACCCGCATCCAATTGAATTAGGAGAAAAATAAAACTAGTAAAGGAATACACTACTAGTACTTTATGTTCCAGCACTTTCCATATGGAGCACTTGGGTCCCTGTCACATTTATCTTTTAGAATATTTTCACCGTAATATCGTGTGTAGAAATTAATGGATAATATGATAGATTTCTAAGATGTAACATATGAATTAATATTAATTGCAATAATTAATTATTATCGGTGAATGCGTGTTGTAAAAATATTATAGTTTTTGGTTAATTAATTGTTGATAAGAGAATGGATAAATGATTCATTGAGTCTACAATTGTTTCATATTTTAAAAATAATATTTTTTTGAATATAAATGTAATAAATTAAAAAGACTATGATAATTTTTCTTATATATGTTTTTTAAATTGAAATACATCTAGTAAACATACATACTTACATACTTGTATTTTTCTATTTTTATATCGTTTTTTATATTATTTAGTAAACCCAATCGTATACTACTTATACGAGTGTATCATGTAGTACTATACGATTGGGCTGATCTTTCTTAAGGAAATATAATTGGTAGTTATAAGTTCACTTAAAAATGAACATATTAATATGTACTTCGTTTGTTTATATATACATATAAAAATATATAATAATAAGAATAAAATAAAGATACGAGCCTTCAAAAGTTAGCAGTCAGAAGGAAAATGTGTTATATTAAACGTTGACTTAAGACAGACGTCGGATGAAAGAATGATAAATATTACTTGTATAAATGAAATTCTTAGCTTGCGAATATCAACTACCTCTTACAGCTCAAACTATTTCTTCAATGACAACTCTGAAAGTATACTTGTATAGTTATAAATAAATAAAATATTTTAACTTGATACTGGGATAACGGGAATGTTTTCAATTTACTATATTATTTAATTATCATTTTTTTTTAAATTGCTTATATTTTTCTAAACATAAATAATAAATAGTATTTGTAACATTTCCTTCTCCATGTTTTGTATCAATGATATATTATATTCTTTAGCACTAGTAGATGGTATCAATAAATAAGTCGAATGTCTGTTACAAAGCCCAGGTGTTACTGTTTCGAGCTATTCAGATAACGAAGTGAAGTCGATGTTAACAAATCCACTTACTTTAAAGGAATACGGTTCATGAGATAAGTAACGTTTCTCAAGTGTAAGTGTCCCACAGATTGGCTTAAACCTGTTGTTAATATAATGCTACGGAAGCTTATTCTTTGCTTTTCTGTAAATTGACAGAATATACATGTTACAATTTCTTCTGTAAAATTCAAGACAGTTGTACAACTTGAATTTATTCAGAACCTACTTGAAAATTTTTAGTATGTCCATAGATACATTTAATGAAATATCCAAATAAATTCTTAAATAAGCATGTATTCATTTTAATAATAAATAACATCTATCATATTCTAATGAATATATTAGATTTATAGATTATGTAAAGGAAAAATTGTTCATTTAAAAATGATGTAAAGGAAAAAATTCTTGATTTCGTAGTATAGTTTTAATTAATGACTATATTTGTTTGTTGCAGAGAACTGATGCACATACCCGGCACAACTTCACCAATAGATTTAGTATGTCAATGGTAAGCCTCAAGCATAATTAACTAAATAATTTAGAAGAAAAGCATTACAAATTTTTGCGAAATTTTTATAAGATATTGAATATTATTGCTTAGGAAGATTTTCGTTTTACGATTCCTCAGAACGCTTGCGAGTGCCCCCATAAAGTAGAATCGTCAATATTGTGACATCTGCCCGCGGACCACTCCGACAATCAGGGAACGCAAATTACAGTATCTTCTGCGTTATACGCATCAACTGAAGGGGACACTTTTCATAAAGGACTCGGACGCATTCCATTGAATAAAATGGCGTATTTACGACTTTCAGAAAATCTATCGGAACCGTGCCGCTCAATATCGACCCAACGATTATTCGACACGATTTAATTCCGATGTAAAGCGAAAACTTTTTGTATTCCCTAAAATTTGACAATTACGAAAAGATTTTTACCATTTCGAAACGGTATAAAGTGGAATACGTAAATTAAAAGGCCCCTTTGTTTCTTTATACCAAACGGCCGAAAGTTTCTGGAATCTTGTTTAGGTTCATTATTGTTTAACTTTTTTCAGTACCAGCGGAACGACTATAGCCTTTTCGGTGTACGATTTCTTTTATTAATTCCGCGCTGTCTTCGGTCACGCACCTCTGAGGTGGGCCGCGAATAATAAACTGTGAAACAAAGGGAATGAAAGGAAGCTCGGAATAATATTTACGCGGACCCTCGACCGGCGGAAACCGAACGTCGGGCTTAAATTTTCGAGTTTTTCCGGCTTTTTTCGGACAAAGTTTTGGGGTTTTCCTTCCTGACTTGCGAACACGAGTTGCGGACCTTCATGCACATCTAAGTTCACGGTGGTTTTCCGTTGCTCTTGTTTGAATTTATTATAATATTTTTCCTTGCGGATTACGAGAGAAAAGGTTGACTGATCCCAAACTTTGTGTTTCTCGAATAATCACTTGTAAGAAGCAATATTATATTTTCAGTTTTGTAATATTACTCGTAGATCTTTTTATATTGCCATGATTTCCTTACTCACGTATATATCAAAGAAGATTGTTTCCAATGCTTATTTAAAATGTAATTAACATGAAATTTAAATAGGTGATGACATTTTTTAGGTATTTCAATTTCTTTCACTGTATAGTTCACTAATTCAAAATATAAATTATAGAGCTAATATAGGATACTCATTTTGTTTGTTTAAAATAAAATGAACAAAAGCATTCCTGTGCTGCATGAACATAGTAAACTACTCTCAAATAGTTGTTTCTTTCAACTCCAGCCGCTAGTTTCAAATTCCAATGTGTGCTGCCAAAATAACTGATATGAAAACAAGTCCTAGAATTAGCCGACAACAATGGACGTAGCATACAAACAACTGCTGAAAAGCATTCTTAACTCCGTGTGTTTGTTTCGGCACTCTCAAAGCCCATTTACCCCCACCTTCCCCCTGTTTACTCGCCTTGCTCTAAAGAATCCATCTCCTGCATGTAGGGTTACGTATAAGATGTTATCTCTGCAAAGCGTTGGCTTCGCAATTTGCGATACTAAGGCCTATATTTTAATATGTGTTCAGAGGAACTTTGAAGGTGCATTATTCACAGCAGTGACTTTATGTTTTTTTTAAATAATTTTCCAGTTTGCTATTTAAATTTTATTTTGTTATGACACATCTAATACTTTTTAAACCGACATAAATGGACTTAAGAAACCAAAACATTTAACTGTTAAAAATAGATAAGAAATTAAAAAGACAATTAAGTAAAAAAATATATTAAACATTACAAGATATTAATATAGAAGTTTTAAGTTGATTTTCGGGGAGTATTTCAAGCAAACATGCGTTATCATGTGATTAATGAAGTGAGGGTTTCAGATTGCATAGAACAGACCGTATCTTTAAAGTTTTTTTTTTCTTTTTTGAGTAATTTATTAGACACTCTGTCATTAAGATTATAAACCCTGTGTTGTTTTTTCATCTGCTAGACATTTCTATAAGACTTTCATCCAGTTCCGTCTATGAGAACGTATACTTGATATTTTATATATAGGTTTTTACTATTAATGTTTAAGTTGGTCTGCGCTATATTTCAGGGTTCAAATCGATTATAATTATTAGTAAATAAAAAGAGTGCTTCAAACCTACGTTATTTTATTCTACAAAAGAATGACTTCTATTGAAAATGAAAGAGAAGTTCGATGAACTTAATTTTAAAAGTACCTCTTAATTGCTTAAACAAAACAAAACCTTCAAGGCACAGAGCCTTATTCATTAATAATGTTTTTCCTATTTATTTTATTTAAAAAAAAAAATTGATTAAAAATAGTTATACTATGGCGGTCAAATGTTTTATCTTTTAACAAATAACTATGCTAGCAACCCTTAATACAAATCTTGTGTTATGTAACAAAAAAATTGTTCTTCTTGCCGTCGTCGAGGTTGACAAATCTTGGTAACATATGCCATTGAATGGGTACTGGGATTTATCGGACTTTTTCTAGACAAACTAATTTTTATTATATTATTTAGTATCCTGCTTATGTATTTGTTACACACAAATCCTTAATTTTTTTTAAAAAAGAATTATAATATAGTAGTAATAGTTTTCATGTCATTTTGGCTAAAAAAGGATTTTTTATTATTATATAATTATATATATATATATATATATATATATATATATATATATATATATATATATATATATACATATATATAAATTTTCATTCGATGGATAAAATTTTATTAGACAAGGTCTACATTCCACTTGTCAACATAGGCTGTATACGTCACGTTCTGCAGGCACAAACACATTTTTATTTTTTTTAATCACGCAAACGTAGCAAATGAGCACTACTGTGAATACGCTCTCCACGCGTCACTGGAATCCAACATTCATTGTCTTGCAGTAATATTGTCTTCCAAAGAACACACTTAAATTTACAAACAACCCCCCATCCCCGCTGTTTACTGCTTTCGGATTACTTGCAGTTGTTAACTTTTATAGGACAAATGAAACTCGCTTTGCAGCTTTTTAAATGATATAAAAAAACAGTAATTACTGTTTACCGAACCGCTTGTTTCGTTCGTTTGTTTTATTATTAATTGTGTTCTTTAATAGCTTTATATAACAATAGATTGTACGATTATCGCAAATAATTTGTTTATTTTTTTCTTATTAGGTTCTTGAAACTTAGACTGTCAGTGTCAATATGCTTGAATTTTCTAAACATTTGCCGAAATTTTTTACATAATATCATCAGTGCAAATTGTGAAAAAATAGGATAGCAGGCCGCCAAAAGATTGGATATTAAAATTTCGTTTTAATTACACGATATTTTGATATAATTGACAATTTGACACAACATTTCGATATTATTTCTGAAAATGACTTAACGATTGTTATTGAGAAGTGTCCATACAAACTAAGATTTTCCAAGTACCTAATCTTAATGCGAAATGCTGTGTTCGTCATACTTATAGTGTAAGTTTATATATGTACACACAGTGCAGGTTGAGTATATTTCATGTGTTTCGAAATTTAAAATTGTTCTATATCTGCATCAAAATCATACACAAATCTAAGTTGTTTTTTTATACGTATACCTACGCACACATACATATATCGATCAAAGATGAGTTTAGAATTCGAATAATTTTTTTAATGTATATTATGAATAATAATAATTTGTCATTATAGACAAATATATGTTTCTTTTTGTGAGCTGTAAACATATTTTGTGCTAAAAGAAATCCTTACGTCGAACACTTAAGGTAGTTCCAGCATGAAACCACTTTTCGACAGATTCGGCAAAAAAATTTTTCACGGGTTCAGTGCCCGGGCAGGGCTTCATTTGTGAATTCCTAAAATTCCATAATTTTTGAAGGTTTAGATCGCGAGATATTTAAAGACGAAGTTCGCGATTTTGAGAGTAATGTCCCATTTATGTATGTAAAATTTCCGATTTTTTATTATATTAAAAAATTATCTCAACAGAATTGGAAAAAAAACTAGGATAGTGTTGAAAAATGTTTTTAGAATAAGCTAAAAAAATAAAAGTTTTGTTATCGAGATATTGAAATTATAAATATTAATTTTAATTTTAAATTTATAGATATCTGGCAACCCTGTGCACAACGCTCTCATCTTTTTAATTTAATAAAACTATTATTAGAAAGCGCAATACTATTTGTATATACTAAGACCATATAAACAAAAATATATAAAACACTCAGAGCAACGTTGCCAGATTACTATAACTAACGATATAAGGCAGAAGGTATTAAGGTAGGACTACACTTCACCACGCTGGAACTACCTTAAGGACGTGAGTTATCGATTGACTCTTAAATTGTACCTACATAAAAACGTGTAAAGTCGCCATATTGTCCCCTAGCCACAATAGTCGTAACTAACGTCAAGC
Source organism: Euphydryas editha (assembly GCA_036937285.1). Taxonomy (NCBI): domain Eukaryota; kingdom Metazoa; phylum Arthropoda; class Insecta; order Lepidoptera; family Nymphalidae; genus Euphydryas; species Euphydryas editha. The sequence goes on along the minus strand of JAUPFZ010000006.1, from coordinate 19,557,749 downwards.
GGATCGGTGTTTAAATGAAGCTTACGGTTCCTGGATAGCACAGACTGTACAAAAATTAGAAAGACCATTTGAATGACTTTATAAAATTCGAGAATATATTTATTATACTGACAAACTTTCTTTATTATTTGCGAATCTCTTCCATGCCTTATATACAAAAACCTAATTATTTTTATTTTTATTTTGGTTTGGTAAGTGATTCAAAATTCAATAATCCAGTTATAATAAAAAATATTCATTGTAAAAAATCTAAATTAAGAATAATACAATTTTAACTCAAAGTTTTCCTGTTTTAATTTTATCCGCCACTTCTATTTGATCGCTGTACCGTAACTGCAGGCTCAAGGGAGCACGCATCTGTCAAAGTATTACTCCCTAAGTTGCAACTCTTGGACCCCTTTGCGATCCTGGTAGCATCCTACCGCGCTAACACTTTTTGACCGTGTAATCAGAAAGGGTATTTATGTGTTATTTATAATTTAAATTTTATTTCATCTATATACAAGCTTACTTATTTATTTTTATTGTAGCGAAATATTTGAACGTAGAAATCGTTGCAAAAATGATTTTTTTAAACGACAACATTGGCTCTATTACGTCACTAGCGCAATATTGCGGCTGAATTTTATTTGTAATGACACTTAAAAGTAGAAATTGAAAAAATCAGGATACTTTTAATATATATATATATATATATATATATATATATATATATATATATATATATATATATAATATACTGAAAAATAATGAAATTAATTACAACTATATAATTTATTTTTAAATTTTATCGAAGAAGCAATTTTGTTTCTCCATAAACTGGAAATATTTATTAAATCTAATGCCAATTTTAAGTTCTTATAAAAATAATTCGTACTTGTGTACTATATTTTCATAAACATTAAAGTTTTGTTAGGTAAATATAAAATTTCATTGAACGTACAGACACGTCATTGAGTCGTCACCTTACTGATTTATTAAATATTTCCATGTAAAATGTATATTATGTATAGTTTTCATAAGTATTACTGCACTATTGCAATTTATTTTCATAATAGAACCTCTTTTCTCTGATTAAACTTTAAAAAATACAGATAAAAAATGTTACGAAACCTTTAAAGTGAAAACGCAACATAATATTCTAGCATATTATTCCTGAACTTAAATTTTTTTCGGCTTAAAATTAAAAGTTTCATCTTTTGTTCAGAACAAAAACGTAAAATTTTAATATTTCACAAAACCGGTTTCTGTACGCGTTATACTTAATACGACTTATATGCGTCGAAAATGGTTGTAGCATTGATTGATACGCGCAATATATTAATAAAAAACATATATTTGTACATAATAAATGTAAATATGGTTGTTTTGTGCAAACCGTGCTCTCTAGGGAGCCAAAATGCAAGGGGTCACTCATACCACCTAGCATCCCCTTTTATTGTTACCCCTGAGCACGATACCATGCTTTTATTACCTGACTGCACACACTGCGTGATTATTTTCTACGATATACGAATACTTCTATGACAATATGAGATTTTTATACCGTTTCTCGAAAATCAAATACATACATATTAGAAATAGGTACAGTATTACAAAATATCTTATATATGTATACATATATATCAGTTTTATATATGTATATAATAAACGTGGTTCGGTTTTGTTCGTTTTACATAACTTCCAACAATGTTTTAGATTTCATGTTTATTTTAGATTTTAATAATAAAGAGATTTTATATCCTAACATTACAAACCATTAGAAATTGCTCCTTAAAATGTTGTAATACTGGTAGGACAACATTTCGTTCCACTTATATATTTCCTACCTACAAAAGATATCTTCTTTTAGATTTAAAAATTTGATTTAAAAGCAATATTCTTTGTTATTATTTAATGACGTAACAGAAATGAAATATATTTCTATTGTCGTTTCGACGTCTCGCCAAATATTTCGCTTGGCGACTTTCATATCCCGCTACACAGTTCAGCCCATATTTGATCGAACTCCCGTATTTATTTAGTCGCCGCTCTGCGAGAAACCTAAGACGGGAAACGTAATGGGGTCCACCTAAGTATATTCTTTAAAACTTACCCTCTTTTATTTACAGCCAGCATTAACTCAGTAAAGAATTTTCTCGTCTGTAAATTTAACAAACGGAGACGAAATATGTCCTTCATTAATTTACGTATACGTATTCAAAGTAATTTACACAAGCTTGAATATTATAAACCTTAGCTACTTATTAATCAATAATCACACATAATTTGTCACACTAAATTCAAGCTACGGGCCCAAATAATGGACCGATTTCCAGCGAATAGCAATTTAATCAGAAGTTTAGACAGCGCATCAGACAAGGTCTTTGATCGCGTTGTTATTATAATATCAACACGTGCACGGGCGATACACACGCGTCCCTAGTTAAATAAACATTACACAATAAATAACCCACCGATACGTTGCGGTGTATCAAAACTCGATGCCAGTTAATCGAATGAAGAACACAAAGCTGGCTGAATGACTAGAAATTAAAAAAAAAAAAACTTGTTACGAAATGGAGGGAAAAAAATTTAAAGTGTTTTTACGTTACGCCTCGTTTTACATGAAAGGTTTTTTTATGAACGCATCGGTTACTCCTTTTGAATGTTTTATTGAGGTAAACTATGTTATTCGTGTCATAACCAGATTGCAATATTGAAAATGTTACAATTGCCAATTTCGATACATGAAGGCTGGATGAAATTTAAAAAAAAAATGAAATATGTTCCCAGTTTGTCGTGATTTATGCGTATAAATATTAATAGGTCAACGACTTTTAGACGATAAGCAGATGTACGTAACGCGAGTTGATTTCATTCGATTGATTAAGAAATGTATAATGCCGTTATAATAAATCCCTTCATCGATATGCCCTACTTTCAGCGTGGTATTCAAAGAAGGCTCAATGAGAAAAAATATTATCGAACACAATACACGTTTATGAGTTATACACAACCATTTAAAAAGTTTATTCGTTTGAATGTAAAACTATAATATAAGTTACATCGCTTTCACTCTATTTAGTTATTTTATAGAATAAACAGGATTTTTGATGTTATAACGTCTTTTAAATCGATGAATGCCGGCTACACCACACGAAGAAGCATGACACATTGTCACGTTTCACGAGCGAGAGCGCGAAACAAGCGATAGAGAGGCACGTTCGGCTTATGAATAAAAAACATTAACGCAGATTGAAGGATCTTTAATAACACACATGTACATACCTAACTAAGTTGTAAATATTTTTTTTTTTACGTTTAGAATTCAATGATTTTGTTTTAATGTTTAAGCAAAAATTATTTTCAAAATTTCAATTGTCTAATGTTCGTTGATATTTACTTGATAATACTTTTAAAAGATAATTGACCTTTTACAACTGACAAAAATATATTTTATAACGATAAAAAGAAAAAATACATCACAAAATAAACAAAAGTTGACATCCATTCACGAATCACAAATACAATAGCTTAAAATAAACTATCGTTCCATTTATCACAAAGCCAGTAATAATTAATGTCGGTTAACTTTCACTGAATGCTGTGTTGTGCTAATGATAAAAGCTAAAGGGATATTAAAAACGTCTTTAACCTCCTGGCGGCCCTTTTCACTTTAGCATACTTACTACTATTTACTTTACTACTATTATAGCTACTAATTATCATATGATTTTCACGAACTAAACTTATATGTCGACAGTATTGGTTATCGGATGTTGATCTAGCATTCTTAGGGAACTTAATTGATGGCGGGTCTTGGGGCACTAACCCTGAATGACTAATGGGTAATAAGGACCTGTCGATTCATATTCAGGGGAAAAAGGTGATAGTAAAATTATAAACGGATCTAAAATCTACTACTAATATCGAAACATGCGGGAGAAACCGCAAGGAAAGTTTAACTTAATACAATCTAAAATCTAAAGTTTTGACTCTTTTCAGTAGTATTCAAATTGTGGAACGATATTATGCATTTCATAAATAAGAACTTATCTTGTAACGGTTCAAAAGCGCTCCTTAAGTATGGAATATTTTTAATATTTTTATGTTTTATTATACTGTTATAGTCTGTAAACCCACTACTTTTAAAAAGAAACTACTTTGTAAAAGAAAAACAATCTCAGACTAAACTTATAAAAAAAGTTACAAATTTCGGAGTCGCAATCAACTATCTCTACAAGTGTATTGTTTCGTTGTACACGACTTTGTTATTAGTGATTGTAAGACCGTTAGTTTGTAGATTTAGTTATCGGTAAATGAGAATAAACAACAATGTTGTTGTTTAGATTACACCTTTTGATTAAAATAGAATAGTGTATTACTTATTTTAATTCGAAAGTATAACAGTAGATTTAATGTAATTGGATTTGAGATTTCAATCGATTAGGCTTACGTTTATTGTAACGATATTTCGGTTGGTATATTCCTAACGTGTCATCTTAAATATGCATCGTTAGACAGATGTGAAATTAATAATATATAAATTATTAATAAATAATTTAATATTTTTCTGTCAAATGGAATAGAGACTGCTCTGCACAATATCTTGTGTGTTTTTCTATGTAACAGTGACGAAATAATTTGTACAGTTTAAGTAGTAAAAAATATTAAAATGAATAAAGAAATATGTATTTACAAATTTAACTTATAATTTTATGCTATCGTCCATAAAACACGAGAGCTCCTTTTGCATGTACGTTGTAAATAATAATATGAAACATTTCTAGTACTAAAACTAAATAAAAAAAAAGATAACAAAAACAATTTAATCGTATACTTATTAATGAAAAGTTTTTTTTTTTTTTTTTTTTTTTTTTTAATATAACTGAAATGAGAGTAGTTTCTGTGATTTAAAAACGTTACTTTAATGTTTATTTGTTTAGTCTTTAATACAAAATATACAGAAAATGATTTCTAATTTACTTCCAATGCACGAACGTAGTATTTGTTATAAAGACCATAAATCGCTTGTAACAATTAACTATCGACTTTATTTATCGAAATTTTATTAAAAAATAGTTTATGCTAATGTCGGGAACAATTTAAAAACGGAACAAAAAATTATAATAAATTGAATTAAACATTATTTATACCAAACGAAATATGACTTAATACAACGTTCTAATATGAGATGAATAGTATAAATACAACTATCCGCTCGAACAGTTCATTACAATAGGTAATGAAATAAACACAAGCGCGATCCTGGCCCAATTCCAATTACTACCACAACCCCATTCATCAAGTACGGACAAGTTTCTGTTCCAATGAACTGAGAAAGATTCCTTTTTTCTCTCTCCCCAGTTGCAGGATGCATCCCCCCTTTCAGCCGCACTCCCAATTCGCAAGATTAAACTGTCAATTCGGATACTTTTTTATCTCTTGTCGATGTTAAGGCGAGTGGACAATGCTTGTTACAATTTTTTTTGCAGAGGCAAAAGTTAAGATTTGATAAGATTCTGTGAATCTTTGTTCTACTGTGTGCGATGTTTTTTTTTTAGTTTGTTTTTCTTTGATTCGTGTCTATTATTTTTATCTGTGGTGTTTTAATCTTTATCTCATTTTCAAATTTAATTCATGTTTAAGACTTAAACTAACGTAAACTATAATAAATATTAGAATTTATCTTTATAGATGTTTTCATTTCAAACACACAATTAAGAAAAAACAACCCTAAATACCCCTACCTATCTTTTAACGATATTACTTTCTTTTACAAATTTTCTTTATAGGCCATCCTAATAGCGTATTGATACACTTATCGTGAGTCCTCAGCTTTAGTTTCCCTTCGTTTCTGCTAAGCGAGACGTAATTTAGGGTTTCGCAGCTGCTTCGCGTGTAATGTTGATTGTATTGCGATCGGGAACACTTGCCTTTTTACACAATTGCAGTGCGTAGGACCCCTTAATAGCGTAATACGAGAATTAGTGCGCTTGGACCCCCCACATTTGATTCGATTAATTAAACTACTATTTCATACCTAAAGTATAAACAATTCCTATTTTTAGCATCTTTTTCTTTTGATTTTAAAATTTATTCTTAAAATTTATATTATTGCCACTCAGATTTAACGCATCGTCGCACTCCGAAGTCGACCAATTAAATATATTCAATTACCAAACTGAAATATTATTATATTCAATTACCAAAATGTCGAATTTTATTTATAGAAATACGGAGCGATAAGAAAATTATATGAGTCAGGTATTAGCTCCATTCATTCGGAGCAACGAAGATGAATCACGGAGTATTTCAAGCGAAGTATTCGCAACGAGGGCGAATGCTTAAACCTTCCGCTAAAGTGTTTTTTTTTTTTCTTTTTTTTTTCTTGGTAAAGGCACTTAACGATTAACGTATTTAACATTAATCCACGTAACAAATGATTGAATAAATTAAATGGTTTAACCGGCTCCTAACGAGAATTAAGTGAGGTTTAATTGAAACTAAGAGAGTATAAAAAACCGAACGGCCGCAGCTGATAAGCGCGGCGTAATCCCCTCTTAAACAATGGCTTAAACTTCCGAGGAGGTAAAGCAAGTAGCCAGTTTTTAACGCTTACACAAGTTCTGACGTAATCTCCGCTTATTTTAAGATGAAACATTTTTGAGCAAAGGATTTGGTTTCCGTAAGATATTATTAAATGGAAGAGAGTTTTTTTAATAAATATTTAAGATTATAATTTTTTTTTACAATCCCTTGGTTATGAATAATTATGTAATTTTATAATTTTGTAAGTCATGATACTACAGTCTATTTACTACTTACTAGCTATGACGTCTTACTCGCTTTTATGGAGCTGGCTCGACCGGGACACTACACTTACACTTATAAAGTAGGGTTTGTGGAAATTTTTGATTATTATTCCATTATGATTTTTATGTAAAACGGAATATTTACAATTTTTGACGTAGGCCATTCTGAGTACCCGATATTTCGGGAATATTGCTAGCGCCATGGTCACGGGTACACTGACTGATAAGTACGCTGTTCTAAGTACATTCAAATCATGATATACATATAGTATTAGTAGTGACCATGAAAGTTTGAAAAAATATTCCAATCTTTTACTTGCCCACAAAGTTTTATTATAGTATTCTTAGTAAAGAGGGAATTTACACACATTTTTTATTGAATGCACCAGTATCAGAAATTTGTGTATTGGAACACAAAAATCCCTTCTTTTTAACTCAAACAACTCACTGTTATCATATAGAATAATAAATATACCCATAGATCAATCTCCAACTATAATTACTTTAATTGAAAACACTTCGTCGAAGAGATCTTTTCTCCAGCTTCGACGTTTTTTGTCCGATCTTAATCTAATTTGTTATTGTTCCAAATACTTGAGATATAATTTATCAAAACAATAACTCATTTTAAAAAATCGGTTAAGTGCGAGACTCACTAGAATCGTAGTATCGTCTGTAGCTTTGTTGTGTTTAACAATGCATATTTATAGAGATTAATTTAAAAAGCGTCGAAAAATAGATTTATTACTTTCCTCCAAGCTTTTATTACTATACTACTAAGTATAGTAATAAAAACTTGGGGTATTACCTACTATACTACTAAGTATAGTAATAAAAGCTTGGGGAGGCCTTTGTCCAGCAGTGGACTGCGTTAGGCTGAAGCGAAGCGAAGTAATAAAGGCATGTGACAAACGATTACAAACAGAGCGGATCAAACGGAATATTAGTAATAGAGTTCGGTTGTCATCTCTGGATACGAAACTAAGAAAAGAACTGATTACGGTTAGATTAACGGTAGAATATCGGCCTAAAACCAACGTGTTTTTCCAACATATTGACAACTACTTAAACGATTTTTATAAAGATCGTAATGTTATCTCTAACATTAAAAAATATTTAAAAAAGCTTCCACTCAAAAAATTCTCTGCAAAGTAAAAAATAATATTCTAACCTTTTAAGTTATAGCTTAGAATAAGTTAGCAAAAGCTATATTTTATATAACAACGTACTTTCATACCAGAACAGCTGGAGACGTCCGCCGGTCCCACGACGCGGTGAAGTTTGACTTTAAATATTACTTAATATATTTAACTTAAAGATTTTACATTTACTTGTAAATTATGTTTTAAAATGTTTACATTTCCTTACTTTTTTAACTCTAGATAGTGAAGGACAGAGATCTAGAATCGATTAACTCAGGCAATTCTAATGAGAACAATCACGATAGCTCTAAAATCTAAATTGTAATTGGTGAGGAATTGAACATCACCTAGACTGGCCCGTTGGTGCATATGACAGTGACCTTTCCTCCAGGTTGTGCATTGTTCGATTCCCGCCCTCGAGTCAAAGTGTAATATATATTAATTATGTATTATTTATTTCTACATTGGTGACAAAAGAAAAATTATAATAGCCGGCTGTTACCTAAAACATAGGTATTACTTAGTGGCCTTCTTACTACAGGCCTACCTTAGGAACGGACGACCGTGTGTGTATGTTAAGCATTTATTTATACAAAGACGATCTGATGATTAAAGAGTAAACCCAAATCAAAGAGGATGTTCTTTCCAAGAATTAGAAAATATCTGACGATGATCTTCAAACAGACAAAGCTAAACTATTTTTTTAAATCGTAATTAAGAACACTTTCAATTGAATAACTTTTCAAACTAAATCAAAATTGATAATAAATCAAACTCGATTTATCTGTTTAGGTTCTCTGGTGACGCCTCTTTTATGACGTCACGAGTTAAATAAGGCCATGTACGATTAGTCGTACGAAAATAAATAATTTTTGTAGTTCCATGCATATTAAGAATTACGTGACAAACAAATATGTACATTTTTGCACACACAATATAAATATGGCACATCTGCTTTCAAGGCCTTGTATATATTATGCGTGTCCAAATTAATGGCGAGGAAACATATCAGTCAAATTGATAACGACTTTTTAAGGGTCATTACAACGTCTCCTCATGGACATATTCCCGCTAGATGGCGCTGTTCGGGCTTTCGACAGGTTTTTGATATTTTTGCAATGTTGCTATGCACAGATTTTAAAAATATTACACTTAGCGCATGTATATCAATGCCTATTATTTTATCACATCATTAGTTTACTTTAAAACGGAGCCATTTAGTGAAATAGTCTAATAATAATATCTGTCATATCGATTACTGTATATACGCAACACTCACGCACACACTGACATCAGAGTTGTTATCCAAATTCTGTGCTTCTTACATAAATGACGAATTGTTTACTATAAAATTGAACTAGATGGCATTGCAACAAAAACTGTCTCGTTTTGTTTCGTATTTTTTTAAATTTAGTTCGGATATAATACTCCTCCCGCTTCATACCGCGTCCCGCGCTCGTCTATTCGGTATTTTAGTGTATATTATGTCGATGCCGATAGCAACGCAGCCGATATGAACGTGTAATGTTTTACTTTCGCAGTTTCGCTCCGAATTAATTCTTTGTTGTTTTTACAAGTTTTACTTACTGAATGTGTATTCAATTATGTCTGATTAATGGATTTTAATTTTAAACTATTATTATACGTCTTCATTTAATTCATTTATTATATATTAATTTATTTACATATAAATCATATAATAATTTATATACGACCATTCTGGTGTAGTGGTGCGAGTAGTCGCTGCGTCGCGCGCCGACGGTCGCGGGTTTGATTCCCGCTCGTGACAGATATTTGTATTGGTACAAATATTTGTTTCCGGTCTGGGTGTATGTCCTTGTGGGTCTCCCCACCGTGCCTCGGAGAGCACGTAAAGCCGTCAGTCCCGGTTGTTATCATAGACATGATAACGATATTGGAGAAGTTTTATGATGTTGTTAATATTATATTCAACGTAATGGTATTAAAATATAGATCAAAACTAATCAATCACTGCATTTTTTTTTAATCCACCAATAAATTACTTTGAAATAGATTATTGAATTTTACGTATTTTAGTACCTACGGAACGTCTGTGATTTCTGATTAGGGTTTCGGAAAATATCCATTCTCGATCCCGGGAAACATCGGTCGGGAATCCCGGGATTAAAAAAGAAATCTTAAAATTTATGAAATTGCTTATAATTGAGGTGATACCATATTATTGAGTGATTTGAAGTAGGTAATTATGTAATATAAAGAAATATTATTTTTAATATACAAGTTCTGACAATTGCAGCTGCATTTTCTGACTGGTCAACGTTTAATTATTTATTCTAACAAAGAAAAACTATATTTACCAAATGTTTACAATGTTTACAATAGGTTATATTGGTTTAAAAAAAAAACAAATTGACGACCGTTCTGGTCTAGTGGTGCGAGTAGTCGCCTCAAAGCCGCGCGCCGCTGGCGGTCGTGGGTCCGATTCCCGTTTGGGACAGAAATTTGTATTTGTACTAATATTTGTTTCCGGTCTGGGTGTATGTCCTTGTGGGTCTCCCACCGTGCCTCGGATAGCACGTAAAGCCGTCAGTTCCGGTTGTTATCATAGACACTTGATAACGATCGTTACTCATGGTAGGGAAATTATCCGCCAACCCGCAGTGGAGCAGCGTGGTGGATTAAGCTCCAACCCTTCTTCTTTATGGAGAAGAGGCCTTCGCTCAGCAGTGGATTGTTTACAGGCAGATACAATACAGTACAGTAATAATCTACACAATAACAACAGCGTTTTTTATTTACTAATATAGCTGTGCCCCGCGGTTTCACCCGCGTTAATTTGAAGGAAAAACGTACTTAAATATTTTAAAACCAATATTAACCAACCAAGGAGAAGAAAATACTGGTTTTCTCCGCAACCTGATCTCGATTAGGCAACATATTATAGTTCTCCGCGTGAAAAGAAGTCTTGACATAAATCGATTTCTAGGTACCTATGTTTAAATGTTTGTCCATGTGCTTCATTAATTGTCACAGCAAACGATAACTCAGGCGACTTGTGTCTGCGCGCGGCGTGACTACATAGTTTCATATGATTTTACATTATCTTCTAAATTATGCGTTCAAATTAAATGCTATAAAAGACAAAGTTTATTTTCATATAGTTGCCTCGTTGATGAAGTATTTTTGTATTCCTAAGGATTATGCCTGGCTAATACAAATGCAATAAAATCACCTTTTAATTTTTTATGATCATTATTTCGTTGCGGAGTTATTTTAAAACTATGATATCTTCTAAGATAATTCATTGAAATCAAATGATGTTAAGGACAATTTCGTTCAAAAAGGCATATTTGTGATGAAGATTTATTTGGATAAGGATTTATATCATGTGTATAAAACCACCTTCGCAAATAACACATTATTTTAGAACATACTTGATTACTATAAAAATGGTTATATTGAGTCAACCTCAAGAGATAGATATATGCTGTCGCGGACTTTTTTTTTTGAACTTTTAATGTTAATCAATTCCGTTGTACTTACATAATTTTTGCATAACTTTAACTGTTTGCGCAGCTTACGTAACGGAATCTCTCAAAAAATAATGTTTTTCCCGTTTTTGTAATGTTTCTTATGAATGTTCAGCTACTATTGGTCGTAGCGTGATGTTATATAGCCTATAGCCTTCCTCTGTAAATGGACTATCCAACACAACGAACACTTGTCCAAATCTTAAAAACTATTAAAACTATTTTAATGAAACTTGTTCCCTATGTTGAAATAAATGTAAGCCAGTAAAATGAGCGGTCGCATATTTTCGGAGAAATGTAAGGACAAACATACATATACATACACTCATTTGCAAAAAAAACGGGCGGTTTCGATTTTCTTCCTGGCTGAAAAAAATAAAATACCAAAAAGGTTTTAATCATTTGAACATGTTACTGGCCAGTTATAAAAGTGCCATAATGTTTATAAGAGTTCATTCCAAATTCAAATTTTTGACTGAGCCTGGTTTTCAAAGAAAATAACTTTTAACTACATTTTGTGGCGCGAATTCCCTATAGTTAATATCGACTCTAATTAACTTTTTGTCAATTTTTATTAAATTATCTGGTGTCCTTGACATTTAAAAGTATTGTTATTGCTGTTTAGCAATCTCGAAAATGGTAGATAAAGTGATAAAAGCAAGCAAAATTATTGCGCTGCTTGAAGAAGGTTGCAGTCAATGCTTCGTGGCTCACAGGCTAAATGTGAGTCGGTCGACAGTTCAAAGGACCTGGCAGCGCTATCAAGAGACCGGTTCCGTCAAGAGAAGGCCTGGTTCTGGCAGAAAGACATGTACCGAACCACGGGATGATCGTTTTCTAGTTAGTCAAGTGTTGAGAAATCGCAAATCTTCTTATGTGGACCTCAAGAACACCCTCGAAGAAGTAAAAAATGTGCAAATTAGTCTATGGACGGTCAGGAGGAGGCTTGTCGCTGCTAATATACACAGTCATCGCCCGGCACGCGGCCCTAAATTACTCCGTGGACATCGAGTTGCTAGGCTTAGCTTCGCTCGAAATTGTGTGTCATGGACTCATGAAGACTGGGATAGGGTATTGTTCTCCGATGAAGCCAGGATATCTCTGCATGGTGAAGACCGACGTCGGCGAGTGCTACGTAGACGAGGAGAACGCTTTGCAGAGGCATGTTTTGAAGAAATCACACCTTATGGAGGGGGCTCTGTTATGTTTTGGGCAGGAATAAATTCTATGGATCGTACGGAGTTAGTCTTCATCGAAAACGGTACACTGACTGGACACCGATACATAACGGAAGTTCTAATTCCTTATGCACAACCCGCTTTAACCGCTCTTGGCGAAAACTCAATTTTTATGGACGACAACGCTCGCGCCCACCGGTCTGGCGGTGTGGATGCGTATATGCTAGAAGTCGGAATTCGTCGTTTGGACTGGCCAGCTAGAAGTCCGGACCTCAATCCCATAGAGCATGTCTGGGACGTTCTGAAGCGACGAGTGAGATCAGTGCAGCCGGCTCCGCAGACCATCAGAGAGCTAAAGAATGTGATTACCGCGGAGTGGGAACGTATTCCCCAAGAAACCATAAAAGATATACTCACTAGCATGCCCAGACGAATGCAAGCTGTGATTTCAGCAAGAGGGGGTCACACTCAATACTAAACTTTTATCTGCTTTTAATGTATTCAAGAAAAACAAAGAAATTAACGCGTTTCATTTTTATTTAGCGAGCAGGTACAATCATAGTGTTTTGAGCTTAAACATTATTTCTTAATAATTTAATTAAAATGTTATGATAAAACTGATGAAAACTATTCCTTCCTAATTAATTTATAAAATTCTGAGGATAACAATACCTAAAAATGTCAAACAAACTAATAGTAACTATAAAATAGTTCTTTGCTTAAGTGCCCGTTTTTTTTGCAAAAGAGTTTATTATGTTTGAAAGCTCTAATAGATTGTCATTTATTTGATTATTTTACAGTTTCAATAATATTACACACGTATATATCTAGCATATGGATTGGATTCATTTTTAGAAAATGTCGTATTATAGTATACCTATAGCTCAGGTGGGATGATCTCGACTCAAGGCGACTCGCGCCTTGAGTCGAGATACTCGGCGACCCGGGTTCGAATCCTGGTGTCTCCAGTTCAGTTTTTTCCTTTTTTATCCTAAAGTGCCTTCTTTTGTGAGAAAAACTATTATTTGGAGCTCTTTTTATTTTTTATTTCAATAACCAGTTCATATTTTATTATTATTATGTCGGTAAGATCGAAAAATATTAATCATATTTCATCAGTAAGTATGTAAATCGTATCTATTTATAATATCTCAAAACACGATTTACCAAAAAAAAGATTGGTCATTCAGATATTAAATATGCTTATAATAAATAACAATAAAATAAATATAAAACTTCATTTTGAAATTGAGTCTTATTTGCAGAGTTATAAGTTACAATTCAATAATATTGTATTATTCGTGCAAAAATTGTATTTATATTTTATGAGAATAATATTGTATGTTCATTACGGTACCATAGAAATTAGTGTATTGTTATAAATATACGTAGAAAAAATACAAAAATATATACAAGATGGTAATTAATACTCTAAACACCATTATGCAATAAAACGAAAACTGTCGTAGTACCTACCACATTACCATATTATACTGTGACGGGAGCGATTTACGTACAGGCGTTTGTTTCTTTTTTATTTATGATGTGTAGTTTTTACAGATATAGATTTATAAAATGGGATGTAAAGAATTCCTAAAAGAGAAGTATAAAAAAAAGTAATTGACGACTGTTCTAATGTAGTGGTGCGATTAGTCGCCTAAACGCTGCGCGCAGGCGGCGGTCGCGGGTTCGATTCCTGTTCGGGACAGATATTTGTATTTGTACAAATATTTTCCGGTCTAGGTGTATGTCCTTGTGGGTCTCCCACCGTGCCTCGGAAAGCACGTAAAGCCGTCAGTTCCAGTTGTTATCATAGATACTTGATAACGATCGTTACTCATGGTCATGGTAGGGAAATTATCCGCCAACCCGTTTAGTGTGCAGAGCGTTTCCGGGGTGAATCGATTTAGCTTGGATCCATTTTTAGAAAATGTCGTCTTATTTGTTTTCATGCAAATAAAAACTCCTATAATTAGAATAGGAATGTAATATTCGCCATTAATTATTAGGTAACGATAGCTCAGGCGGGATGGTCTCGACTTAAGGCGACTCGGGCGACCCTGGTTCGAATTCACCTGTCTCCAGTTCAGTTTTTTCCCCCTTTTTTATCAAGTTGCTTCTTTTGTGAGAAAAACTATTATTCGGAGATCTTTTTATTTTTTATTTCAATAACCAGTTCATATATATATATAATATATATATTTTATTATTATTATATCGGTAAGATCGAAAAATATTAGGTAGTTACTCATATTTCATCACTATTTAATCGTATCTAAATAATTATATTTGATAAGTAAATTGCAAAAAAAAAATACCGAAAAAAGCTTGGTCATACAGATATTAAATATGTATATATAATAAAAAATAACGATATATAATAAATAACGATAAAATAAATATAAAACTTAATTTTTGAATTGAGTCATATTTGCAGAGTAAGGTCACATTTAAATAATACCTACCATTAAAAAGTTTAAATTAATTTAAACCTTATCAAACCATTTGATAATTTTGAAATTTGAATGTGATTTCACAATCCTCTTATAAGATACCTATGAACCTTACCTTTTCCTATAAAATTTATATCATGTAACAGCGAAGTACTTTTACACTTTAACGATAGGTGGCGCAAAAAAATTATTTTCGACGCATTATTTGCATAGAGGTATAATACGTCTATGATTATTTGGGCGACACGGGCGACATCTATCAATGCTAATGTAAACTTCAGAACTCACACATACGTAAATCTGTCACTTTTTGAATGCCGATTTTATACTATAAACAATGTAAATATTTGCCTGACATGAACATTGCCCATATAAAAAGCTCTAAAGAAATGATAAAACAAATTAAATGTTTAAAAAAATGTATACATTTCAAGAATAATCAAAAATAAAAATGTATGAAAGTCGACCTATGCATGTCCACCTTAACTATATTAATAGTAAAAATAAAATTACTAAAATCGATAAAGATATTTATTATCAAAGGGTACACTTTTTAAATTTGATTAAAGATTGATTCGAAATAAAAGTAACGACCAACTGCTAATTTCATTACTTATTTACTCTAAAGATGCAGAATATAATAGTATTTATGTGAAGTCCTTGTCTGCCTACGAGGTGGGTACGTACCGTCCTGTATGCTCTTTCAATGCATTTTATATAAACCATTGTAAATTATTGGCAGAGCGCAGTCTCGCATTCATATTGAATAGGACCAAGACCACCTTTGTCCCTTTCTTCCTATTAATATCTAAGAAGGCTTAGAACCTCTCAAGCTATACTGGACTAAAAATATAATACACAAAAAGATGAAATATAAGGTACTCTTTTAAGAAACCAAAGATAAATATTTGTTGTTTATTTACTTTTATTATTTAGAAAAGTGATTTAATTATATTTGTATAAAAAATTTATCGATCAATAAAATTATATAAATAGAACGAAGGGGCTGACATAACCCCTTGAGGCATTCTGTAACAGTAAACTTTTAAGTAAAACAAAAATTATAAACACGTATACGAAACAAAACCTTGATAAATAACAAGAATAGACGTCCTGCGCAATTTTACCCGTTTTTACCATTTTAATTTTGTGACTTGTTAGATTGGATGACATTTTTTTTTAAATCATCTTTGACATCATGAGATCAAGCGTATGCGAGCAAATATTCTGTTTTATAAAATTACTATGGTAATTATAGTCAATAATAATTTAATTACTATTATAAATATAAAATTTCGAATCAATGGATGTATTTACTACTACTATTAATCAATCACGCGAGAACGGCTGAAAGGATCTAGTGGAAATTTTACAAAGAGATAAGTAATTAGTTTGTCTAGAACAGCATAACGCGAACGATATGTGCACATATATCACATATATGTAGTACATATATATGTATATGTCTACATATACGTTAAAATTAAATGTTTACTGAAATATATCGAAATATATATTCGGCTGTTTTCGCATAATTTGAATATCATCAATTCCCTAAGGAATTAACTTAATTAAGACAATTAAACGCCAGTTAATTAAGAACAATATCGATAATATTATGGCAATAATTTCGTCGAATCTTATCATTGACAAACTAATTAATAATAAACGTCGTTTGATCAAAGATACAATATTGTTTATACTTATCATCCTAGAACTTGAAATAAATCGTATATATTACATAGACAGACGCAGCGGAGGACTTCGTTTTATAATATTTAGTGATTTCAAAAATCGAAATATACTTCGAAACCTATTTTCTTCAAGTAAGCTTTTATCGTCATTTTACATCAATATGTTAAACAAGGTTACCCGCGTGGTTTTGCGTTCGCTACGCTCCTGTACCTTAAGTTTTTCAATTTGTTCTACTTTGTCTCATTATATTTACTACATATATTTAATGTTTATATTATTATAATACATAGTTAATACGGATAACCGTTCTGGTGTATTGGTTCGCGTACTTGCCTTAAAGCAGGCGATTTCGGTTTCAACTTCCACTCAGGGCAGATATTTTTATATTTTATAGGCACCTGATAGCGATCGTGGTGGATCCAATCCTTCTCTTATATGCAGAAGAGCCCTTTGCTCTTGATAGGCTGTCATTTAATACGAAGCTACCGCAAACTCTGGACACAGATCCTATTTTAAAAACTCAAAAAGTAATTGATAAAGGCACACATATAACTGTTTTTGCATAGTGATGTCGCTGTGAAGTAATTAGTAAAAAGTCAATTAGAATAAGCTTTACTTCGAAAATAATTTTTAAAGTACATCACATCTATAGTTGTATAAAAAAATTAAACCATGACAACCAAGCGAAAGATTATATAAGGCAGTGTTTCCCAACGTGGGGCCCACGCCCCACTGGGGGGCAATTAGTAGTTAAGGGGGGCAATTTAAAAATGGCTCGACACGACCTTAACCCTTTCGCTTTGGATTATTTAAATGCAATACTATACCTTGTCCAACCGTTGATTATCTTTTTGACAGCTTACATCTATAAATTTCAGTTTTTGTTTTTTTCATTATGTTTTGAAATTTTACTTACGATGTTTTGATAACAATTTCATAGTGATTTCTTTCTAAAACTTATCATTTATATTTCTTAAGGGAACAAAACAATTTTAAAGGGTAAAAATTATGCATGGGGGCATAAAAAATTTAGAAATGTTAAGGTGAGGCACGGCCTCAAAAAGGTTGGGAAACACTGATATAAGGTAATATAAAAATAAATATATAAAGTAAATAATTAAATTCGAACGATGTCGAATTCAGGAACACGGATAATTATCGAATGATCATATTACATTTACGAGTATCACGGGACCGTGTTACGTTAATACGTTCGATAATGATATTCGGATTTAAATTAAGTTACTGTTAGTTACCGAGACGATTCATTGGGTAGGATATGATCTTAACCGGAAGGTCGAGGTTAAGATGCGTGCTGGAACTTTATACATGTATATATCCGCTCCGCTTAAATTATCTACAGACAAGAACTTCTTAGGATTCAATTCCTCTCCTTATCTAGAAGTGTTACTTTTTTTTTCTAAATATATATTAAGATAGGCTTGCGTTTGACCACTATTTCACCTGATGTTAAGTGAAAATGCGGTCTAGGATGAAGCACGCTTACCCAGAAGTAACCTATTCACTTGCGACTTAAACTTTAATAGGTTGTAATTATACATAACTGTTATCCAAAATAAATTTAAACTTAGTTGTAAAGTCGCAAATGAATATATTATTAACACGATAATTTCATAATACATAAATGGATCTAAACGCGGTTACATATCTTATTTACTGAAACAATTTTCAATAACCGACGCAATAAGAATTCGTTAATACTGATTTTCTACTTGTAATTTACCCAATAAATGCACTTTTAACGTCGAATTAATGCCAAATAATATTATTTCTTAGTTTTTTAAGATCCGAATTAAACTAATTTATACCAGTTATTATTACAAACAAATACGTTATTGTAAGAACTGTAAAATGTGATATGAAAAAGTCTCGATAGGTCGTTAACATCATTGAAATTGTAACTAATTCCGCAATTTGTTGCTATTGAACCGGTATTTATTCCATTGGATTGTGTGTTTGTAATTTGTATCCAGTTTCGACATATATTCGTTATTGCTGTGTCTAAAAGCTAAAAAACGCAAAACATATAACAAAATTGTATATAGTGCGTAAGTTCGCGTAAAGGAATATTAAATGTGATGAACTGTTATGTTAGTAGATACGCTTTCTGCCATCAGGGCTGGCAATAATTTTCTTGAAACAATTTATTGATCGAGAGATGAGTGGCAAACTTAATCAAACGCTTGAATAACAGATCTCATTGCCCAGATACACCAAGTATTTGGTTCACGTATTTGGACCATTGCTGCATTTGGTTCTCGTATTTCTATTGTATAGTCTATTGAGCCATCTCATTGACAGCTTGGCGGGACAGAAATAAAAAACCATACGTAACCACTCCCTGCCGGAACGTTCTCGAAATAGGTTTAATTCATTTGCGACACTATCCTAAGCCTAGTCTTCGTTGTCGGTGAAATGGGATTCCTGTGTTTGTCTTCTCGCCCGTTAACTTAATTGTCTCCCGTCTTATCGGCATTTAGCGCTTTATTTTTATATGGCTATTCGCCGATTATCGGATGAGATCTGCTTTTTTTACGTTATTTCAAGGGTGATACTTTAAATAAACGGTTTTGAATCAAAATCTAAGTAATATATTATTGACTGACCCGTTGGCGCAGTTGGCAATGACCCTGCTTTCTGCTCCAGGGTTGTGAGTTTGATTCCTACCCTGAGTCTGGGTGTAATATATATTTAAAAGATTAAAATAACTGCAGAGAATATTGCAATATGTTGCTCTTAATATATTTAAAAGTTTTCGTGTAAGTGAAAAAGTTATTTTTTTATTGTTTATTTGATTAAATTGAAGGTATTGTTCATGATCGTTGCATACGCTTAAATTATTTTACTTGGTGCGTACCTAATTTTACGGGCGATAAATACGCGTGCCCAACGACCGCTAACAGCTGTGCAATACCGACTAGCTGTAGACGCGTTCGCACTACCACATAAGAGAGTTTTTAAATATGATCTGGCCTGAAAAATAATAGATCCATTACAAGTTTGTACTTTTGTTGACTAGGTAAGTCCTGTGGTTTCCCTCGAGATTATGGTTACGATTCCATTCCTAGTAGTCATTGTGTAACGTTTTATATATATTATGTTCCTCAACAAACAGACATAAGAATTTTTCGGAAACGCAAACATAATTAATAAATCTTAATGACATCTTAAATTTTCGTCCACTATCATCTGTCATTTACCGAATTTAATTTATAAGTTTCCGAGTATAACACTAAATACATTTAAGACGGGAATCCATTAAAAGCTATGTTTGTGATGCACTCAACGATGACTCAACTCTACTAGTAACGGAACGCTTCTGTCAACACGCTCCGACTCCTTTTTTGTATTGAGTGTGTTTACTGATAGTTTATTGACAAACATCGAAGGCTGTATAGAAAGGAAATATTTATGCATTACTTATTGAAAAAAACTTAAGCCGTGTTCTTTACGGATAAAGTATAGAATCAATATCAATCGACTAACAAATATTTCTTATAATAATAATTTTATTACTAAATCAATTTAAAATACCGAAAATGATTAAATTACCTATCTTTAAAAATGACTATTCTAGATATAAAAATATCTAATAAGTTGTTCCTAACAAATAGTGTAATTGTAAGGTTTTGTTTTAGAATTGTGCTTTATTTTTGACTAAATGAATCGAGCAGTTACTCTTAAGACTCGAGTCGCAACATACTATGCTATAGTTTTTAAAAATAAAATTATTTAGATTTTGAAAGTTAATATAAACACATATTCACACTAACGTACAACTCACACGAGACAACTTCATCTAATACTATTTTAAATTCATATACTATTAAAAAACGATAATTAATATAAAATTAAGCCTAAAAGCAAATAAATTTAAATACGAAAATTTTGATCAAAAAATAAAAACGTACCCGCACGTAATGGCCAACAAACTTTATTCCCCGTTCGACGCAATGCCGAAGGGCGGCATATTTATTATTCGATTATCACCACAGAAAGCTTTCATATCACAATGGCTCCCTCGCACATGTGATTACACTGTTAGGGCTCCCTCAACTGTCCGTACATATAAATCGGTTATTAACTTCGTTTGTGGATTGAATATTCTCTCAATTTTTAAATTAGTTTCTTTAATCGCTTTCAATAAATGATGTTACCTAACAACCCTGCCGTATTTATTTATAGATAACGTTATATATTCGCCGATTGAAAACTGAATTTAACGACTCTTCTTTCATAGCATAATGTTATTTCTAAAGTATCTTTTAAAGAAAGTTTAATAATGTCATTATTAAAAAAAATTTAATGTTAAATTGGCTTTAATATTTCAATTTATAATTATTGATAGATGTACTTACAATTTAAAAAAACTAAGAGCCAGTTTCACCACATACTATTAAGTTTTTTTTTTTTTTTTTTTTTTTTTTTTTTTTTTTTTTTTTTTTTTTTTTTTTCGCAGGGGAATCCATTTACGGATGATATCCAGAATGCCCGGGTCGGCAGTCCTAGACCTATGTCGGACTCGGCACTTTGGGAGTGCAATACCGTACTAAACCCCTGCGGGAGCCTTCAGCCGCTTTAATTGGAGGGTCCCGGATCTGCAGGCAACAGGATCCCTCCAGCGACAGGCTGGCCTCGGCGAAAAGGCCAGACTTCTCCTCCATGGGGACTGTCCGGCTCACCTCTGAACAGTCCCGACGACGCCGTATCTAGTAGGACCGGGTTCCCATCCCGGCCCGATACGGGCACAGGGGCGTTACTGGAGGCGCATTAAGTAGCGCCTCCTACGCACCCCCATTCGTCGCCCGCGGATGGAGGCCACGTCGGCGGCCTCCTCTCTCACCCGCTCGTCGGCCTCCTTCTGGGACATTACTGTCTCGCAGAAGGAGACCATCGCCTTCCAGGACTCGTCGTCACCGAGCATCGCGGTGATGATGCTCGGGAGCGACAAGTCCCCTCCGAGGACCGACGTCAGACCTTGACGCAGCACCGCCCATCTCGGGCACACCTCGAGGGTGTGCTGGGCAGAGTCCACCGCCGCGCCACAATCGTGACATTCAGTCGTCGGCTCCCTCTGGGCCGTCCGACACAGGTAGTCACCAAAGCAACCATGCCCGGTGAGAACCTGCGTCAGACGGAAGGTGAGGGGCTTGCGTTTTCGACGCATCCACCGCTCGAGGACCGGGCGAATGGCAGCCGTTACGCGTGTGCCGTACGGCTGCCCCGCCAGGTCCTCCCCCCACCTCCGCATAAGCGCTTCCTGCCCTATCCGACGCACCCGTAGGATCCCGTCCAACGTAGGGTTCTCACCAAGAGCCCTCCTACCCGAGACGTATGAGTAGGTCTCGGCAAGAACCTCCGCCACGAGCTCCCACGGGGGGTCGCCGGCTAGAGCAGTAGCTGCAGCCCACGATACCGTACGGTACCCCCGAATCACCCTCACCGCGATTGTTCGCTGCGCAGTGCGCAGCGCCGCCTTATTTTTCGCGGTGAGGCGATCCGCCCAAACCGGGGCACCGTACGTCGCCATACTCCGGCAGACTCCGGAATACAGCTGCCTGCAGGCGGCGCTGGGTCCTCCGAGGTTCGGGAGAAGTCTGCCCAGTGCACTCGCCACCTTCACAACCTTCGGTCCCACCATCGCAAAATGTGGACCGAAGGTCCACCCTCCGTCAAGGACTAGCCCGAGATATTTTATTTGAGGGCTCATCCTGACCCTCCCCTCTCCAATCTGAAGGGTAGCCCCCGGTGGAGGTCCCTTACGGCCGGTCCCGCGGAAGAGCAGGGCTTCGGTCTTGTCAATCCTGACACGAAGCCCTAAACTCTTTATACGGCTGATCACGAGGTCGAGTCCGACCTCGGCCAGCCGCGCCGCCTCCTTGTAGTTTCGTCCCCGGGAATAAACGAGGGTGTCATCTGCGTAGCAGATGACACCCATCCCAGGCAGAAGACGGCCTCGCAGGACCCAGTCGTACCCGATGTCCCACAGGATCGGACCCAGAACTGATCCCTGCGGGACACCGCAGCCGACTCGCCACCACTCCACGGACCCCGACCGGTTCTCGAGGCCTACCCTCCGATCGGAGAGGTACGCCTCCAACAGCCTCCCTAGATACGGGGGCACTCCGAAGTATTTAAGTGCCTCCCGTATCACCACGTGCGGGAGACTGTTGAAGGCGTTCGCGATGTCTAACGACACCGCGACCACTACCTCCCTCCCATTTTCCGCCTCAGCCGTCACCGCCCGTAGACGTTTGAGGGCGTCGACGGTCGACCGGCGTGCTCGGAACCCGAACTGGAATTCTGATAGTCCAGGTCCCGAGCCCTCCTCCAGGTGCTGAACGAGCCGGGAGGCCACTATCTTCTCCAAGGCCTTCCCAGCTTCGTTCAGCAGCACCACCGGTCGCACCCCCGAAGCCGAGTCCGGGGTCCGCCCTGCCTTAGGAAGTAGGCAGAGCCGACCCTCCTTCCAGGCCCCCGGGAACTGGCCACACTGCATGCAGCGGTCAAACAGCTCCCGGAGGCTGTCGCCGAGGTGCCCGAGAGCAATTGCAAGGACTCTCCCGTGCACCCCGTCTGGACCCGGCGCCCTCTTCTTACTCTGGAGGCGGGTAATCACCGCCTCCATTTCAGCCTCTGTGACGGGTGGCGGAACACCCTCCTCCTCGTCCGGCGTCTGCCGAGCCATTCTGGGGGGCACGAAGTCCTCGGGTTCGTCGGGAAAGAGTTCCCCGACGATCCTCCCCAGTTGGTCCGGTTGCAGTGTTTCGCTGATGGGGGCCGACTGGGCGCGGAGCTTGTTCCGCGCCCAATTATACGGTCGGCCCCAGGGGTCTCTCTCCAGACCCCCAACTAACTCCAACCAGGCCTCCTCCTTGGCTCGGCATATGGCCTGCCGCAGGATCTTCGTTTTCTCCACGTAGATCCTGCGCAGCCTGTCGTCCCTGTCCACGTCCTGGGGGCGTCTCCGCCTGCTCCGGGTATATTGTCTCCTGGCCCCGTTGCAGGCGGCCCGGAGACCGGCTATTTCAGCTGACCACCAGTAAAGTGCCCGCCGCGGGGATGGACGCTTCGCGGGCGGCATGGCCGCTCTGCAGACAGCAGTGAATGCGTCGCAGAGCCGGCTAGCCGCCTCATCCACCCCAAACTCCGACAGCGGCGGGAGGCTCCAGCGGCCGACGATTGCGGCCTCCTCTGCCATTTCCCGGTCGAGCTTGGAGAGTGCCCAACGCGGAAATTGGCTACGCCCCCTGGACGACGTTGACGACGACGATGACGCCAGACGGACAGGAGCTGGAGACACCTCGAACCTTATGTATCGATGGTCCGAAAGAGTCTCCACCTCCGTCTCCACCCTCCACTCCTCCACTCTGCGTGCGATGGTTGGCGTGGCGAACGTGACGTCCACCACGGAACCTCCCGACCATCGCACGCACGTCTGGACTGCCCCCACATTGAGTAGGCACAGTCCGGCAGCTAGCGCCCACTCCTCCACCTCCCTTCCTTTTGGGTTCGTAACTGGGTTACCCCAAGCCGTGGACTTGGCGTTGAGATCGCCGGCTACGAACACCTCGAGGGGAGCTAGCTGCCCCACCAGTGGCCCCAGAACGTCGAGAAACCGTTCCAGAGCCGCCAGGTCACGGTTCGGGGAGAAGTAAACTCCGACGAAAGCCACCTCTCCCCAAACCGCCGCCACGTACCCGCGGCCCTTCGCCTTGACAACGAGGGGCGGGCCGGCTCCAGGCCTCACTACGATCGCCACCGATTCCTCGGTGTCCCCCGCCCAGTGTGAGCTAGGGGGCACGGCGTATGGCTCGGCGACGATCGCAACGTCAATACACCACTCCGCCATGGACTGCAGGAAAAGGTCCTGGGCCCCGGCGGAGTGGTTAACGTTCGCCTGGAGGACGTTGAGATGCCTGGGCATTATTCGGCCATCTCAGCGTCTGCTGCCATCACTCGGTTCCCCCCTAGAGGTGTTTGCGGGGGGAACTTCCCGCGGGTTGATGGGGGCTTACATGCTATACCCCCCATCACGTGGTCTGCCGGCCTACCGGCGTCCGCACATACCGCGCAATGAGCAGCGGCCGAACATCCGGCGGCTTTGTGGCCTGACTGACCGCAGCGATAGCACAGCGTGCTGCGGTCAGTGCCACCTGGGCACGCGCTGGCGACGTGCCCTAGTCCCAGGCATCGGTAACAATGCCTGGGACGCGCCTGTAGGAGGTGGACACTTACTTTGGTCCACCCCACCGCTATGCTCCCGGCCTGCAGCAACTTTTTGGCAGCCGCCGCCGGGAGCTCAATGTGGGCCGACCCCGGACCCCTTTGCCCCACGCGGATGTTCCGCACGAGGACCTGCCCTGTGGAACAGCCTCCCTCCTTCGCCACCGCGATTGCTAGCCGTTCCGATGATACCGCGTCGCTCAGGCCTGAGATTCTTAGTTCCGCCTTTTTCTCAGGCCTGAGCACCTCCACCTCCTCCGCCAGGGCCTCCTTTAGGCTAGCGGCTAGAGCATCTGCTTTCTCTCCACTCGTGGAGCCGGGAACCTCGATTAAGCGCGCCCCGGTTGCCGACTGGCGGATGCGGAGCGGGCCGATTCCCAGCTCCTTGAGGTCGACGCTCATCTCGGCTTTTAAGAGCGCCGACCCGTACGTGGCTCCCCTAGCCGCTGCCTCCGGCCGTAACTTAAGTATTACGGCCGCTGAGCGGGGGAGCACCAACTTGGGCTTTGAAGACCCCTTCTTTCCCGGCTGCGCTGGAGCAGCCGGTTTTTTCGGTGCCGCGGTCTTCGCCGGCGGCGCTGAGGTTGTCTTCTTTTTTGGTGCCGACTTGCGGCGGACGACCTCAGTCCAGCTAGCCGCCGGCTCCGCCTGTGACTCGACTACTTGGGGGATCGCTTCCTTTGAGGTCGAGGGGCCAAATGCTGTCCACTCCACCTCCTTTTCCCTTCCCTTCCCCTTGCCCTTCCCCTTGCCCTTCCCCTTTCCCTTGCTCGCTGCTTGGGGAAGGTCGGGCAACTCCTCCCGGCTCGCCTGCGCCACCTCGTTTGCGCTAGGAGCCGTCGACCCTTTGCCCTTTTCCGCCAGCGCTGCCCTTGTGGCACGCGCCAGCGGTGCACTGTCTCCAGCCAGAGGAGGGCGGCAAGGAGGGGCAGCTGGGAGCTGGAAAGCCGCCAGGCGGCCATCGAGAACGTTGCCGACCATATTCGCGAATTCATGCATAAGGTCGGCATTACTTTCCTTGTTTGAGGGTTCAGCCGCCTTTTTGCGGCTGTCCTCAAACTCCCTCCTGTAAGCTCTGACCTCCTCCCGTACCAAATCCAACTCCCGCGAGAGCCGGCTGTTGTCGGCTCTCAGTCGGCGGACCTCGTCGGATTCGGTGCGAGCCACCAGGGACTCCAGCACCTCCCTGATGGACCCGGCGGCCCTCCTTATCTTGGCGGAGTATCCACCCTTCAAATTAACGGACTTGCCGGTCAGGCCGAGGATCAGATTTAAATTGGCCTCTGACGCCGCCATCAGCTCCTCGGCCCCCCGCCTGTGCACGTCCTCTAATTCGATGGGGACTTCCTCCGTCAGACCCCCCACCTCCTTCTGCTTGCAGAAGGCCCTCCTCTGAAGGGCCGCCTCGAAGCCGTCCTCGCGGTCACGCTCCACGCGCTCCCGCAGAGCCGCCCTGGCGCTGGTCAGCGTTGGCGCCCTTCCTCTTTTAGCCGCTGAGCGGGTTTTACCCGCTGCGGCTACTCCCGCCCCCGTCTCCGTGGCGGAGCCCTCCGAGCCCCCTGAGTAGAGGCGCTTTCGCCCCAGATCCGTCTCAGACAGCGAGGTGATGGAGATGTCCTCCAGTATCTCGACTACCTCTCCTTGTGGTTGGCCCTGAGAAGGGCCGTTGGGTTGGCCCTGAGAAGGGCCGTTGGGTTGGCCCTGAGAAGGGCCGTTGGGTTGGCCCTGAGAAGGGCCTTTGGGTTGGCCCTGAGAAGGGCCTTTGATAACACCTCCTATGCTCTCGCGTAGAGGAAGCATCGCAACACTTTAGTCACAAAGACAAGACACTCTAAAACACACAAGTATAGTTTACCGCGTTCGGTCACCTGCCTGCCACCTGCGTTACCGGGGTCAGGTCAGGGTCCAGGGGAGACGACGTGGACGTAGCAATAAACACTTGTGGCTCCCCCACATACTATTAAGTTACGAATAACCTAACTGGTACTTATTTTGACAGATAATTCATACAATTACCTGTCAAAAAAAAAAAAAAAATTTTAACTGTTATAGTTTCTTGCCGTTCCTTCCTAGCTAAATCTACATTTTGAATCAGTGGCAGCTTCACATTAACGTAAATACATATTGAGTGAGTATCATACATAATGATGATTGGAAAGCGCTATTCAGGCCTACTTGAATAAAATAATTATAAATGAACAAAGTCACGTGCATCGAGTAGTTAAAAAGTAAACTAAGATTACACTCGATCCGTAGATATGTTAAATGCTACTCAAAAAGATATCCGAGATCGGAATGTTTCTTTGTGTAGTTACATTATCTCTTGAATAGAATTTTTATTGACTTTCAAATATGGTGTAATGAAATAGCCCTATGGGAATAAAGAGAGTCTATTATTAATACAATAAATTGTTGTATATGTAAATTTTTTAAAATTATTTTTATAGTGTCCGTCGTTGAATGGCACGATGAAAATTTATTTTTATGTAATGTATGTAGTTCTTTTCGAAACAGATAAGAAAATACGTGATTTAAAATGTTTTGTTTCAAAAATATTGTAAAATTATTATATTACACTTTCAATGTTAAATAATTGCAATTATTTATTTATTTTTTTCAAAATTCTCATATTATTCTGTAAAAGATTCGTAAACATTTAAAATAAGTCACGGAATTTTTATACATTTCATGGACAACCAAATCAACGCTAACATTTTGCTCTCACTGAACTGTCATCGATCGAAAGTAAATGTTACTTTATCAAGTATGTTAATATTAGAAAAAAAATGTATTTAACTCAATTTACAAACGAAACATCAAATTCCCATTCCATTATATTACTTAAATATTTAAATGTTAAAATTCTTCGTCATATCAAGAATATCTTTTATTTTTGTTATCGCGTCCCACTGACATTAAACATTGAAACACGTGCCAAATGTTTCGTTTTCATAACAAACAGTTTAAAATAACCTAGTACCTATTAGAATCATGTTATTTTCAGCATCTTACTATAGTAGTAAAATCTTATAAACTTGTGGTAGGTATGCCGAATAATATTGATATATAACGCATCAATGTCATATCATATTATAAACATAGGTACACTGAACTAGAAAGTAAGTTCTTTTTTGAATATGGGAATCTCAAGAAATAATCGAATCGTAGTCCCCCTTTTAACATCGAAATATTTTTGCAACTTTGTCAATAAAATGACAATTCGAGAAATATAGTGTTAAGTCATATGGCAGAGTTCCATAGTCGTGTAAGATAACAAAAGTTAACTACGAAACTACCATCGTAACAGCCAACGCAGCTGAGATGAAAAATATTAAAAATTAAAATGTATTTTACCAGAGCATGACGAAGCGCGAAAAAAATAATCAGTTAACGAATACTGATTTAAAAATTAGTAGCGTAGAGCAAACGTAAAATCTAAAAAAAAACGTTATTTTTTTTTGTAAAAAAATTTTTTAGTGTGACGGCTTACCTATATATAGCATTTAAAAAAGATCAAGAACTTTTTCTAACTAAGTTTTAGAAATATATTTTATCATGTCGCAAAAAAAACAAAATGTCACATGTAAAAATATATATATAATAATTATACCTATTTTTTTAATTGTCATGAGACCTTCAACAGTCAACAATGGATATGACCTAAAACTGAACAAAACGATGAAAATAGGTCATATAAAAGATACGTTAAAAATTAAAAAATTAATATGTGTTTTTTCAAGTATTAGTAATCCAAGCTGTGTTTTTACTTAGCCATATAAATTTATTCTAGCCGTTCTAGGTCAGACGTTAATATTTTTTTCCTCACAATAATTATATAAATGGGAACAACGCACATCGCGAGCCGTGATGGATAATGTTATAGTAATTACTATACTTGACATATAATGAAAAATATTGTAGAATAAATATATTTTATCATTGTTTATATTATTCTTCGTAGTTGTCACACAAAAACAATTTCCTGTGTTTGTTAAATAGTAAAATACAGTATAAAACTTTTGTAAAAACCATAATATGTTTAGCAAATATTAAATTAAACAACGATCGTATCGTACGAAAGTTAATAATAACGTAGACGTGAAATAATTAAAATATACATATTTAGATTAATTTAATAAACATAATTAAATAAACAAGTTTATTCGTCTTGTCAAGGGATATGTTATAATTAATATTCTTAAGTACATGAAAAATATTTAAAAGCTAACATTGTGGATATTTTTAATACAGTAATTTTATGCACAAAAAAGTAGAGAAAAACTTCAAAATACTCTTTTCGGTCATTAAGTTTTTTGTTACTTGAAAATGTTCTCACTCAATCAGAGCTTCTCTTTGATAGTAAAAAGCGTTATTCGTAAAATAAGGAATTGAATTCCGATAAGTAAATGTATTTTAAATTAATAGTATTCCATTGACGTCACAATCGTAAAATATCGCAGTTCGTTCGCGCGATGGCGACGTATCCAAGACATCGGTCCATTACGGATTAGCCGATACGTCGTCGCCCTCCTTCGGCTTTCGGGATGCCTCAACCTTTTGAAATTCAACGATATTTTAATGGCCACTATCGGTTCCAATGTTTTTTTTTTCTTTTCTTTCCCCAACTTCCGCGCTTCAGCTTTGACAGAGCTCGATATTGCTTCTCCTCGACTTTTTATTTACAGTCTGAATGGTAAATAGAGTGCGGTGTTTACTTCCAATGAGGTTTTAATTTTTCCTTTTTCAACTTTTAGATTTTTTTTCTAATTTGAAACGTACCTTTAACCGCGATGAATGCAAGTTTTAATTAAGAACCAACATTTGTATTGGAAACTAGTTCTGACACTTACCGATGATTTGTACCTTTTTCATTTTATAAATTGGACAAATTTTATGTTTCACTCATTTATTATCGTTCTGTTTCAATTTACCCGTTCATTCGACACTATTTTTAGATCGAAATCTAAATCTATTTCAGCTTTAATTGGAGTAGCATCATTAAACAATATAACAACGTCCAAAATTATCTAGATCTTGATACGAGTGTTTATTCACGTTTTCGAATACCAATTGGTTTGGTCGCGTACAACATATTGAATATTTCTATCATTCAATAGACTATTAGCTGTCAGCGACACGCGGTACCTGCCTCTACTTTGTTAATTGAATCGGCATTCATGTACAAAAGCGTTTGGTTTATATTCAAATTTAGAATAAAGAGCTATGGAACGTTGTAACACGAATAGGGTTGTCGGATTAAAAAATAACGCTTATTTAAGATTTTTCAGATTACTACGTCACATTATTGTTACAAATAAAAAAAAAACAATGGTCTACATACACAATGAAACAAAATAGTAGGTCGTTTAATTAAAAGGTAAAATGGTTGGCACAGATCATCGCTAAAACTTAAAACCCTTTATCCGACAGAAACATTTTTGAATACTACAAAAAAATATAATAAATACAAAAATTAACATTTTCTCTTTTGTGTCGTTGGTGACTACAACACGCGCTTAATGTGTCTGAAACATGAAATATTTGCTACAGGATTTTTCAATTAAATGATTTTGTTTTGTACAATAATTTGAACGAAAAAAATTATGTCAACGCAACATTAAGTACTTTTTTATGTTCACCTTTACAAAGGTGACGTACTAATTTAAAACTAAAAACCGTTCTGAACTTTTTTGAAGGTAAAAATGACACTTCCAATCATACTATTTAAATATTTTTTTAAAGATCATTTTACCTTCTAACTTCACAAATAAATCTGAATACTCGTCAAACAGCTTTGCCACTTCTAGGTGACTTTCTACGATAATATTGCTTGTTTTACTACTTAGAGATCGTTACGCTTATAAATCATCGTAAGAAATTGAAATGTTTCACGAAGTCAAGTATATAATATCAAATATCAAGAATGTTTTAGAGCGACTATTACGAGCTAAGGCGTTTTACTCTACATCGAGTTAAATAAGGGCCGACGATAAATTTTCCTTGAGTTTTATAATGTATTAAGAACGAATATATTTAAACGTTAAACGAGTCGTATGTTACGTCTGCGGACCGGCACTTAATAAAATAAAGCTAAATACGAAACGGCGGTATGACGGTACCGCTAAGTAACCGAAACTCCGCTTTCATAAACAGTAAGCACATTAATCATTTCGAAATTCCAAACGTTCGATCCAAGTTTCGAGTTTCGCTAACGACTCTGTGAGAGACTAGCTGCCCAGTCCATTATTTTCGAAAAGGGAACGAATTCTATTTTTCATTTTCACTCTGTGGCCATAAAGGCTGATGTATGATTAAAGTTCTAGGTACCGAGTTTGTGTATTTCTGAAAGGGGCTGTTTATGTTCGATGTTTTAAAAAAATAAATAAATGCGTTATAGCGATGTCCATTAAATACTCTCTCTGATATACACTTTTTCAGTAAAAGTTGTTTATGTATGTACATATATTTTTGTCCACCAAACATTTGAAATATGGGTTCCATAAAATATTATTGGTAGAAGTGATAGAAGAAAGCATTCGATTTGCGATCTGAACTATATCTGAGAGCCTATCTACAAAACTCAGGAAACGTCTTAGTGTAGCTGTAGGCGGCAATAAACTAATGTCATTCGGTCTGTTATGTGCCTCCAGGAGTGGAAACACTACGGTCCTCCATAAATTTTTCATGAAGCGGCCATTTCTTCCCAACTGTACCGGAGTGGTGATTGAAAAAACGCGTTCCACGATATTGCGCTGCGATTGGACGGAATTCCTTAAGAATCGAACCGTTCAGATTTTCTATTGGTGTTTGAGTGCCGACCGTTCGTTGACAATTTGAATTTGAAATTAGATTCGAATGATCATTGCGTGTTTCTCTTTGAGCCTCTTCAAATTATTTGGTCTGAATTGTTAATTTTACTAAGCGCTGTTTACAATTCCTCGTCTAATTAATTGTTTGAGGACAATGAACTTTAGATGATTTAGTAGTGATAATATAGGATTGATGTTTCTGAAATTCTAACTTTAAAAGATCATTACAATTTTATCGTTGAGACTTATAAAAGTAAGAAAGTTTTTCTTAATGAGTTGGTCTCGACCGGCTCTAGCTGGAACTAGAAAGTTGTAAAACTAAACAATGATAATTCGCATCTTAATGTTCTTGCCCTTTACAACTTTGTAGTTCAAAGGAAATTTATAAAAAAATCTTCGACTAGACAATTATAAATAAAAAATTCAAATGCAGCAAAAACTTAATGAATATGTAGGATATCCTAGTTTCTATTTCTGATTTTAAAGATAAGAGGATTGTCAACAAGTATGCTTAATTAAAAAAAATCAAAAAACCCGACTGCGTAAAATACTCTTATAATAAACTAAAAAGAATAAAACAATTTATTAGCCTTCATTTGATACCGATATTGCTACAGTAAGAAAAAAAAATTCAACTCCCCCCCTCCCTCATTCCGCCATTTGTGGGCGCCATTTTGAAAATTTATATAGCCTATGTCACTACTATAATTTAGACAAATCCAACGACACCTCATATGTCAAAAACCGTCCAGCCGTTTGGGCTGTAGGGCGTGCCAAAGAAATGGACATACATATGATGTATGTATACATATGTATGTATGTATGTACATACATACATACATACATACATACATACACTCGAAAAACATAACCCTCCTTCTGTCGCAGTCGGGTAAAAAAATATATACTAATAGTTGTGCTAATCAATGTAATAATTCTCAATTTGTTTTCTTTTACTGCCTGATTGAGTACTACTATATTTAAAGTAACAATATTGGTTTACTACTACTAGTTATATTTACTGAATAATCTCCAAACTAAATTTTGTATTTGTATAATAACATAATTTTTATATTATTGACAGCGACGCGCTATCGCAGTGGTCACAGCAACTGGCTGATGCGCTAGCGGTCGCGGGTTCGATCCCCGCACATGACAAATATTTGTATAGCCCATGTTATATGCCCATATGTTTGTCGTGGTCTGGGCGTTTGTGCTTGAGTATTTTGTGTGTTTCCGGACCCCCGATACAGGATTCACATCCTACCGGGGGCCGTTGAGTGTAAGATGTCTATTATTTATAATTGTCGTAATAATCCATTACCGTGCGGTGTCGGGAACAGAAGAATAGTCCCGACTTACTTCTTGATGAGGTGTCGTAAAAGGCAACTACAGCCATAGTGGTGCGAACAACTATAGGTACACTAATATGGATGGTGATGGATAACAGTGTCACCACATCTTGCCAAAATACACAGAACGCTAACCCTGCTACCAAGCGTGGCGAATATTAAGCAAAACACCCCAGAGATAATGGGCAACCGATAAGGCGTATGTTCAGCAGTGGACATCCAACTTCTGTTGTGTCGGTGGATTTTTCCATTTTACCTTCAAAGGCTTATTAAATACGTTTACATGAGAAGGCTGATTCAATCAATCAACTAATAATTAAGTACTATAATCAGAACTACTTAAGTAAGATTTATCAACATATAGTTTATTTCGATTTACCTTTAAAGGTTAGATATTACGTTACATTCGAGCCATTCTATTTCGTCTAAATCCCGGGATTTCGGAGTTTTGCGTCAAACTTTAGATTTACCAAATCAAGCTGTAATGACTCGGAATAAAATACAATTTGGTTCTTCGACGTTCGAGATTTGTTTGATAAAGGAAATAGATATTTAGAGCGCAATTCAGTTAATTGAATGCTCGCGCTTATATCGTGCACTGATCTTTTTCACTTTGAAAATTTATATTCAGCCAATTTTCTGATTTTAGAAAGGACTATCCAAGTAACATGTGCAATCAAAATAACGTGTCTCTATTAATACAATAACAGCAAAGAACATAAAGATAAACTAAAAACAAATATTTAATAAAAAATATCCGAAGATATATTAGTTCTAGAGCATATTCCATTTCCTTAAATGAAGAAGATATTTCCATTGGTAATAACTGTTCAAAGCTAATTCGTTAAAAGGATCCGCTACGGGCGTCCGCTATTCTACGCTCATTAAGATAATCTCAAACGACGTCGTCCTTTCGAATATAAATTAATAGTTGAGAACACCTGCACCCGTCTCGATGCTTCCGGAAACTAATGAAATAAAAGAAATTGAAAAACTTGTGTTTCTGGAAATTGTTAAGAGTCCATCTGCGATTATGTCATCACTTATTAAGGACCCCGGCTCGGTCCGCTTGTTTGTGCCGACTTGTTTACTGACAAACGAGAACTTCGAATGAAAACAACTCAAAGATGTTTCAGCTTAGTTTCTTTGTTATAAACAGTTTTAAATTTTCAACTATAAAATACCCGCAACTTTCTACTTGCACTATATATTAATGTTTTTGTTTGCAAGAACAATCTTTATAATTTCCTTCAACTTTTTCTGAGTTGAAACTTGAAAAAATATTATTCTTTAAATCTAAACTACAATAAAACATTGTTTAATTTTCGTAATAATATTCAAAGTTTTTCCGTAGATATTGATTTAATTTATTTATTTTTAGTTTCTTTCGTTTATGAATATACACAGTAGAAGACTAAAACTTTCCGAAACAGAACATCTGCTATGAAGATAAATGATTTATACTCAACTTCAAAATGCTAAATAAGTTTAAGCCGCCCAATAATATTTAGTTCCACTTTGCATCAATCACACAGATCATTCCAACATTCAAGAGAGGAGTTGGGTCTAATCCAGTAGTGTAAGATGAAGGCTGTATTATAATTTCCATTAGCATTGGAATCAATTCCACTATGTCCACTTGCGCAGTTGGCGGTGCTGATTGAATAATCAATGGCATGCAAATGAGGGCGGCAACAGGCTGTACCCTGTTTTTGGACCCTGCTTCGAGATTGCAACTAGGAACAAACGGAATATTTAAATGACAGATTTTATGATCAACTTTAAGGAGATTACTGCTCATGACATTCGCGGTATGTTTTAGTATTATTTTATTGAAATATTCCCGAGAAATATTGTTCACGTAAAATGAAAACATTTACGATACATACTAATAAAAAACATGATAATCATTCGATGTGAGCAAAATAAGCCTCAAAAGGACACCAAGAATCGCACATGTTAAAACAAGATACGCTAAATTATAGGGGCATTTTAACTGCAAATAGCAATTTATGAGACACCGTAATGGAAAGTTTATAGCGAACCCAAAACAGAATATCTTATTCATGCTACAGGACAAAGTTTGTTTTTGTTCCGCTGTCCCCAAACAAAAATTAAAATGGAAACATTTCCACTAATGAAGATTTTATGCAAAAGTTTCTTCAAACGGGAAGTGCGATTCAATTTCTTTTTAAACCTTTTCTGTTAACAATGACCAGCGGACCTCGTTCTAATTGAAACAAAACCCATTATTAGCGGGACCGGAAAAAACGGCTCCTATTTTCTGGAGCGTTTACAATAAACCTGTTAGGACTCGTTCGTTGAGATTAAAACCAGTTCCGAGAGGATTTTGAGTGAGATTACGAGTTGACAAGTGGTAGTTGAGTATTGTTGGGAAGTTGATCCTTGCGATTTCTGCTAGCCTGGTACTTATATAATCCGTGAGCACCTGAAAGCATTTAGTTCTTTTAAAACAATTATACTCGTAGTTGATATGAGGCTTTTTAAAACGACTTTCCTAGTTTCTCTTTTATGCGACTTGCGATTTTATTTTTGTTCTTTGTTAGGATACGTACCTGCCATTTCAAATAAAGCCTTCTTTTAATGAACCTCTAAATGTAAGAAAAAGAAACATGATATCAGATATAAACATTTCCAATTAAATAAATCTTGACAAATACAGAGAGGACAAAAGAGAAAAATATTTTTTCTAATATTACATACATACGTTCACTATTACGTCATATTGCTTAAACAAGAGAAATCAATAAGCTTACAAGTTGATTACTACGAAATGGAATAAAAAGAAATAACATAAAAAAAACACCTGAAAACACAAACGAGAAATTATTATTAGAATTAAAAATTATTAAAATATAATAGATATATCATAAAATATAACTATAATATGACACTCTTTGTTTGCAACACATGAAAAAAAAATTTAAAGACGAAATTTTCTTGAAAAATTAAGTTTATCTAAAATGAAATAATAGATCTTCATTTTTTTCGAACGATCTGTAATTGAAACTACCAAGACTATATTGTAGTACAAATTAAATGTTTTAACATTTGTATTTCGATTAGCCTTTCAGCGATAGTAAAAGCATATTTTCCATAAAACAATATAATATAATATATACAGTTATTATTACAATACACTCAACGAATTTTAGTTGGATCTCTCTTGTAATGTTTAAAGTCTGCATTATACGTAGGCAACTTTTTGTCTTACTACAAATGCCCTTTATGTATCTAAATGGGTAATTCCACTAAAGACCTTCTAATCCCAAACGGATCTCGGCAAAGCTGTCTATGACCACGATAAAATATTAATTAATTGTAGTAAGTATTCTATAACGATATAGGGATTACAAACTAGTAGAAAAAATATCAACAGACTTGATTTCCTCGGGCATTCATAATTCAGGAGAACGAAGCACCGACCGGAAGAACTGTAACTGCCGCTTCCTTTTACGTTCCGCTGCTCAAGAAATTTAGGGTTCCGTGGTCGAGGCATACGGTTTAATAGCTCTTTTAATTGATATAGTGGTTTTCATGAGTGATTATGAATTTGAAAAAGTAAATACGACTTATGTTCAAAGAGTATTTTATAATTCTTAGGTACGTTTGTCCAATTCAAAAATTTTTGTAGCTTGTGTAAAATTTGTATATATGTATGTTTAATAAACTAATATAAATATATATATGTATTTCTTATTATGTGAAACATATTCCGTTAGAAAATCAAGTCGGATTAAAAAAAAATACAAAATTTACTTCTAATTCTAAAAATATAAAATTTATTAATTAGTATAAAAAAATAGAATACAATCGTTTATTTTTATAATTCTGTCAGAACTTGAACAGAATAAGAAACAGCACCTCTTTAATAGAAAAATTAAAAGGTTTTCTTTAAGGTACCTTATTAGATTATTCTTTAAAAGGAACTTGGAATGAATGACAATTATTTGAGCGCTAATTTTTAGAAGGCCTTTACTAATCAAAACAAGGTCGTTACTAAAGGTTAATTTACTTCTCTAGGTAAATTTTAACATAAACCAAGTATGATATATACTTAACGAATAGTTATGTCATTGGAAAGAGGATGAATCGCAAATATGACAGGAATTTCGTGCGACTCCCACCAGTTGAAGTTATACATTACTTTGCAGTATTTGTTCAGCTGTAACCGACGAATTTTCAATACGTATTTTTGTAAGTAGGTCAATATTTTATGGAAAGTGTTTTTATATATCTATCATATTTACTTATTGAAAAGTAAATCTAACTCTGGTACAGTAAATAGGCTTATGTTTATCTGGTACATCCATGGATATGATTTTAACCCTTTCGCTACCAGGGGCTCAGAAAAAAAAACCGCTCAGATATATATAAACAGCTGTAATAATTGCCAGACCAATAACATCTTTTATTTATTTTATTCTTATGTAACATTATACATCTATGTGTCGTACGACTTTATTCAACAGTTATCATAAATTGATAATGAACACCCATGACATACCTATATGTAACAGCGGTCCCTGCAAAGAAAATCAGGTCGTCACATATATTGTGACGCAGGTAGCGAAATGGTTAAGGTATGTGTAATATTTTGTATTATAGTGAATAAATTTACAAGAGATGATTATTACAGAGATCTCTGTGTATCTGCCTCCTTTACATGAACATAAACCGGATACAGTATTATCATGTGTATAGATATATCTAGTTAGAATTTCACTATTAACTTAATAGTAATTTAGCGCATTAGGACAATCCTTGAATAACTAAACCGCTTATAATTGCGTGTAATAACAGTATCGATCCAATTTACTAATGTACAATATAGAGTTATGTTTTATGGTCATTTCTTCATATGGCGATAGTCAAGTTGTATGAATTTCAAAGACTTTCTTTTCTGCTCTTTATTAATTGACATGATATTACTTTTCTGATATATAAAAAATATATATATTATCTTAACGAACTACGTACATAGACTTATGTATATTGTGTATGTAGTTGTTAACGGAGCGTTTTCGATAGTATTATCATTATCATCATCATCATCATCAGCCATTGGATGTCCACTGCTGAACGCAGGCCTCCCCAACGACCTCCAGTGCGACCAGAAATAAAATGAAAATATTTATTTCGCCATAAGGTGATTTCACACACTTACCGAATGTCAAAAAAAATACATTTATTATAAATACGTCATGGTAGCAAAAACACTTATAATACAGAAATGGCTAAATTTTGTTAGGTACGTTACAAGCTTAAGTAATACCAAGCATACCATGGTAAAGCCAAGTATAGCCAGAGAAATACCAAGTATAGCCCTATAGGAATAATATACTTTTTGTTTATGTTTAATAAAATACTGAAGTATATATAACATAGAAATTGTTATTTACTGCTGAAACCGGTATTAAATAACTAGCTCGATTCATTCGAGTCTGTCGATATTTCAGTGGAAGTAAACGATGGTTTGAGACCGTCCACCTATTTTCTATTCGTTGCCCGAACGATTTATCTTATATTTTATCAAGAGTTTACTTTAACTTTAAATATTATAAAGTAATACTTTTCAAACAATTTTGTGGAGATCGAATTATATCAAAATTTTCAGCATCCGATATCATGGACAGTGTAATACATTTTTTTATAAGTCATTAGTTTTTTTTAAAGCGACTAATAATATATATAATACATGATTTTATTTATCCGTTTTGTGTTGATAATTTTACATAAAATCAAGTTTTAGTTGTTAGCTAAATTTAGATAATATTTTCTAAAATATCTAGTAAGTATTTTTATATATACCGAGTAAGAACCCAGTTTTATTCAGAACTAAGTGTTGTATATCACAGCAACACCTGCTGGTAACAGACCGGACGCTAGCTATCTGCAGTCGACAGAGGATTGTAGTCTACCGAAACTTTTACCGACTGTATTCATCTACACTTTATTTGTGAATTCGTGCAGATATTAAAATTTACAACATTTATCAGAACTATTTATAAATAAATGCGAAAATTTCTTTCATTTTTCATATCTTATTACATCACTTAATAATCGATCTTTTTTTAAACTAAAAAGAGCGATGGAAAATATTACAAGAAGACCTGCAATGTTTCGGAAAAATTATAAGCGAAGTAATAATATGCAATGGATCAGCCTAATTGATAAGTACAGTAGTACCTACAAGTACCTACAATCCTTAATATTAAAAGAGTCTTTTACTAAAAATGGTAAATTTTATTACAGAAATTTTACAATATTATACATATTTACAATTCAAAACTTAAAATAATTATTTACAAACAGTTTAAGTACAGTTACAGTTTTAGTTTTTAGTCTTTTACTTAAGATGACTTTTACTTTTTAAAGAAATATTAAATAAAATTGTAGTTACTAGAACAAAAATTACGAAATTGATATTTATTTAAGTAATATTCTACAAATTCTGGATTTTTTACGTAGCTAACCTGTGTCATTATAATGTAAGATATTCTAATTTGACACACACAGTAATAAAACTTCTAGAAGTTATTTCGATGCAGATTCAGCTACGTTCTTATTTTCAATCCATGAACATTAAAAACTTGACACTCCCTTTTTAAAATGTGTAATAGTTAAACTAGTATAATAGTTAAACAAGGATTTCTAAAATTCTATCTAAGTTCACATAACCCTATATGAAGATGTCTAAACCGTAGGTATATACGACGTGCAAATCTTGGTGAAGAGCAAACACCGTGCCCGCAGGCCGGCACAAATATTTGACCTCCTATTATTGACCCTACACCTTTCATTCAATGTGGGCCAAGGGTTTGATAGCTAGTGTTAATGTATACGTATTATCCTAATATTGATATAGCTGCAATGAAATTCCTTAATGGATATTGATTGCTAGACAATTCGATTTAGCAATTATTTATAATGTGCGTAAGTCCATTGTTTCTGAATAATATTACCAACAGTTCATATGAAATTTATTCAGGACGATGTATTTCACGGAATGCTAAGGTAGCTTAGCTTAAGTAATTTAAATAACAGTAAACAAACCGGAACGATCATATTGTTGTGTACCACAATTAAAAAAAATAAGTTACAACAATTTCAGATAAGATTATCGTAAAATTTATTTCCACCACCACCACATTAGCCATTACATGTCCTGACTGCTGAAAGTAGGCCTTCCTTTATCATCTCTGGGGAAGAAGTCTTTGCCAATACTCGCCACGCTTGGCTGGCAGGTTGACTGGCGATTATAGAATGTTGTGGCAGGATATGGTGACACTGCTGCCCATCACTATTTTGTTTGGTGCACAGGTTTTCATACCATTACATTAATAAAAGAATTAGAAAAATATGTTTTAATGTGCCAATAAAAATAGCACCAAATTTTACATCTACCCTCGACACTAATACTACAATCGAACGAGTTAGCAAATATACTCAATATAGTAAAAGAAATTAAGAAATTACTTCGGCGAAACTTGGACGTTACGTTTCTGTAGCGCAAAGAACTCCGTATGTGGTTAATCCGTTTAAAAACGCTCACTAATACACCATAAAGTTTGCAACTCATACAGAAACTTCGGTACGCCGAGCCGTGGTCTACAGGTTGATCTAAATTTTCAGAACGTCATACCATAATAATAACTATGTTAAGGATATTGTGAACCAGATTCGAATACACCTATTTTTCGTTACTTTATGTGTATATTAGAACCCGTGTTCGTCCAAGTTAACAAAGTTGAGTGAAGTTACAAGTTGTAACGCTCATGATTTAGAACGTATTCTGATGTTGAAAGCTGGTAGCATTTAGGATGACCACCGAACTTTGTTTGCTAATATAAGAT
The DNA here is from genome assembly GCA_036937285.1 of Euphydryas editha. Lineage (NCBI taxonomy): Eukaryota > Metazoa > Arthropoda > Insecta > Lepidoptera > Nymphalidae > Euphydryas > Euphydryas editha. The sequence goes on along the minus strand of JAUPFZ010000006.1, from coordinate 19,516,687 downwards.
GCGATCTTTGTTAGACTAACAACAATCAGTGTAAGAACTCGAATATTGAATCATTTACACACACATTTTGTTAGATCATATATATTGGCGTTCTTGTTTCTAACGCTTTCCAGCTTCGTCAGAATTTCCTTCTTATTAGAATCTAGAAGACTATGACTAGCGTTCGAATTCTACGAACGTTGTAAAGTAATTCAAGTAATTTATTGGACAAAATAACATTTCTAAATCACAAAATATCTCGAAATAAAACAGCAATTTACCATCGAAAATAAATTCTACACAAATCAAAAATCTTATAACACGAAATTTTGATTTACTGAATATTAATTTATTTTTAATAGATTTTTTTAAAAACTTTAGTACCTATTTCATATCAGCGAAATCTTTTATACAGCAATAAAAACTACTACTTTAGGTGACAATGTAATTCGTAATCACGTGTACTATAAAACAGCCATGTCGTTTACGACGTGCTAAAGTTATAACGCTTTACGTGTCCAACGAAATTGAAAAGCTCTGAATTTTTTATGTTGTCACTTAAATATTATACCAAAATGTTGCTAGCAAACGCCTTTTAATAATTTGCAAGAATACTTTATTCACAAAAGTTTTAATGAGTTAAAAACTGGATTCAAAGTGATGCACCAATGTTGGGTATTGTTTTGCGAAAAAATAAATAAACATTCAATATTAACTGTTAACTTTAATCACACAATAAGATTTCCACGTATATAATTTTTTTTATTTTTATTAAATCAAAACCTCCAATAAACAATACCTAATTTCATTACGATTTATCAAAACTTAGCTAACCTTATCAAATTTGACATACAAATTGTATTACTTAATGATAATTCTTTAATTTAGAAACCCAAATCCTTGTAATACAATTCCAACTAATTTAAATTATGTTTATACTTGGTAATGACGTTAGGTTGATTTGTTTGCTCAAGTGAACTTAGTTACTCACAGTGGGCTTACCGATATCGTATTGGCAAATCCATTTAGATTCAAAACGTATCCGTAGCAGGAGTCTTATTTGCAGTCTTTATTGATGGTCCATAATCAAATCTCGCTTAGAAATCTTGATTGCAATAACTCGGACTTGCCGCTTCATCAATTTGTTCGATTAACGTTTCGAGTTTATTATAAGGCTTATCTCGTTCGAATTGAATGCGAGTGTTCTGTAGTAAGGGTATAAGGATCAAGTTTATGGACGGCTCGATGTCGGCTCCCGATCGTCACGCGATAGCGCCTAGGGACCAAGGGTTGACTTTTAATGAGGAATCCCACGACAAGGATTTTGTGAAGATGCTGTTTTAAGGGCGTTGGCTTTCGGATACGGGTAAAATGTTTTTATATAGTCATAATATATTTTGTTTCGAAATTTGCGCCATTAGAATATAAAAATAACGTAACTTATTATATTATAATTTAATGCTTATTTTTACATTTATCATGATGTTATATTTGTTAAATGGACCTATACTATAAAACTCTCTAGCACTAAAACAATAGATTGCCTAACACTTTTTATCATATTTTTTTAAACTACAAACCTCGAAACCATTTCTGTGATCGAAATTTCTAATTTTAAAAGAGGAAAAACAAACTTTGAACAAAGTTTCCTAACAATATTAGTATGGATAAATAATTAGCACAACACTTCGACTCAAGCTGCAACGGCGGAACTATAACTAACTATGACAAACTTCCACACCAGAACCAACTTCGTTATGCTGTACTGGGACCCAACAATATGACGATGACATTATTATTTATAATGCGGTTGCTCGTTGGCTTGTAAATTTTAATTAAGACGAGTTTGATACGTGTCTTAACGATAGTGTATATTATAATTATGAACTCTGAATCAATTTTAGGTGTTATCTTGTATAGGTTATTAAAATAACCCTAGATCATTTGGTATTGAATTAAATTTTCCAGTTTTTGTGAAATTATAGACATAAAAAGGAATTTCAGGATAAAAGGAATTTACATAAGAAAAAAAAAACAATACATTATGAAGGGTACAAATTCAACTGGGTCAAAGCCAATTTCTGTAGCGGCTATCCTACATAATAGATGGATTAGGTTTTGGCAAGTGTTTTCCTAGACATCCAGGTAGGTTAAACCATAGGTCGGGGCTGTCGAAACAATGCCAACTACGTATTTATCTTTATATTTGAAGGTTCGAATTTGATTGTCTGTCCAGATACATTTGCGGTTAAAATGCTATCTATTACATTCTTATATCATTTTTCAGTCAAATGCAATCTTAAAATCAATTCTTTAAATAAAAGAAATTTTAGCTTATTCTCTAAACATGAATCAAATAAATGTGGAATGTGGAATAAAAGTAGAATTTTCATTAATCACGTTAGTGAAAAGTAAATACACTTCAAATCAGTGGACTCTGATATTCACATATTCATACATTGAATAATCACTAATTCTGCGTGGTACGATTCTCACATTGATAAAAAGTGAATAGTTACTTAAAATTAGTTAAATTCCACTGATTTATGTTTAGAGAGTAACATATTTACGAAGAGAATAATGGAACATATTAAATACATTGACGCCGATGGAAAATAACAATGTCAGCTACATTCAAATCATTTTATCATTGATAATTTACTACGGCATTATGTTTAATAGCATTTCATCTAGAAGTAATGCACTAATCTATTTGTAAGTTACTTAATCTCGTATGCAACCCGTGTTACCAATTTCGCCAGTAAATCAAGTGCGCCCAACTTCCTCGAATCCCGTGCCGATTTATTTCTCAGCGTAGCGTATCTACTGCGTATCTCGAACGATCGCTTAATGAAACTTAAGAGAATACTTCCCAAATCCAAGATGGCGTCAGCAAAGTCCCCCGGATTTATAACCGTCTAGATACAATCGCGATACGCTCTCACCACACGTAATTTAACTTCCCCGATGTGGATTTATTCAGCTATCAGAAAGAAATTATAAGGATACCGCAGCCAGAATTAGTGTGGTCGATGGTCTTACCTTAATAGTGGACGGGATTTTCTTATACGTTTCTCTTCCTTTACTTTCTTCGCTTATTCTGTTCTTCTTCCGTTTGTCTTGTTACACTAAAATCCATTATCCAAACTTTTATTTTATCAATAGTTTCTATACGTTTTTAATACATATAGGTACCGTTGAACGTGAAACAAATAGGTAGCTTATCCCAGCTCAAAGTAAACTGTTGAATAATAACAATTAAGGCATTGAAATTGATAGCGTAAGTATATCTAAGAAGAGAGATTTAACATTTTGCTGGAATTATAAATTATTCGTGGAATCCCTTTCGTAGCATTAACCAGAGAATAAACATTTTAAATCTCGTGTTATTCAAAGGCACTAAGTATTCTTTTGGTAATATTTAAAGTGACATAGTTGCAAGTCTCTCATCTGTCTGTTTCTTGTGCTAAGTGTTTTTGTGATAGCGGCTTAGCATTGGAAATAAATTGCTTCACATACCATCTGTAATGTCATTCGTATCTATTGCTATGTACAAAATTTATAATCTTATAACTAAAACGGCATAGGTTAGTTATTATATTATAACAACTATTAAACAATATTGTTTGATTTTCGAATCTATGTTAAAAAATAACCTCATTTTATTTACAAAATTAATATATACAATTATTTAAAGATGTTTTAAAACAACGTGGCGTGCTGTGCTGTGTGCTAAGCTTGTATTAACACAGTATCTACGTATGCCTGTGTTAAGAAGTATAATCAAGTACGTAAAATGCATGTTGAATTTACAAATTGCAAGATCTCTCGACCGAAATGTTATTTTTCATTTCGTCACGTCACTGTCACCCAAACTAAAGTCGCGTTTTATCAAACACACACGCGCGCAGCCATGCTTCAAGTTGAGTTGAATGATCTATTTTAATTACGATTCTCATTAAATGTGTAATCTATAAGCGACGATCTTCATTTTTTAAACTACAATGTATTATACATATTATCATCTAAAGCTAAACTAATAAAATAAACTGTAGGGTCTGTTCATTTAAAAGCGCTGAGCTATAATTGATTCATTTGATTTTTTGTGCATAAGTTTAGCTTCTTTATCGAGGAAAATCACAGGCTATTATTATACACAACGCTATGAAGAAATAACAAGAAATTTCAGTCAGTCTAACTGGATAACAAAACTCAAACTGAACCGGTGAAACCGCAAGTGTGCAGTTATTAATTTGTATACAGGTTCATTCAAATTGTGTTTAACAAGTGAGGATTATCAAATTTACCAGTATATTGTTCTGCACACCATTAAGCACAGATTAAACAAATTGAATATTGATTACTTATTAATTACGATTAATTATATTATTGCAAGCAGTATCAGCATTTGTGAACGTTATTCGATAACAACGTTGCGTTATTGGAAATTGATTTTAATTAATTAAAAATATTTTGATTGCTATTTAAAATGAAACGAATACTAAAGAAATTATTACAAAACACAGATATATAAAAGTCCCTTGCGGTTTCACTCGCTTTGACATTTCTTATGCTGGAGAGTATTAGTGTGACATTCTATGTACCTAAGCTATGTTACTTCTTGATGATGATTTAATGGAGGATCATTCAAAATAGTTCTTAGGTCTAGAATTTTGTGAACGTTATTCGATAACAACGTTGCGTTATTGGAAATTGATTTTAATTAATTAAAAATATTTTGATTGCTATTTAAAATGAACCGAATACTAAAGAAATTATTACAAAACACAGATATATAAAAGTCCCTTGCGGTTTCACTCGCTTTGACATTTCTTATGCTGGAGAGTATTAGTGTGACATTCTATGTACCTAAGCTATGTTACTTCTTGATGATGATTTAATGGAGGATCATTCAAAATAGTTCTTAGGTCTAGAATTTTGTCCATTACAAATAATATGATATGCCGCCCCTTCGTTCAACAGTGGACATCCAACGGCTTATATTATGATATATATTGATAAATAATAAAATTTCACTTTTTGCAATATAAGTAATACATACTACAGATTTAATATCGTTCCATAGTACGAAACACTATTATTTGCGATCAAAACGTTCCGCAGATCATTTCCCCGTTTTAACATGTTATTACTCGTCCATTTACTAAAAGCTGTATAAAATGCAGGCTATCGGTAAGTTAGCGTCGCTTTAAAATTCTTAAGAAAACTCTCGCTGTAAAATCTTTAAGTTTTCCGCGTCGTAACTCTCGCAATGCTAACAGCATATATGAACGTTCGTCGGTACATTAAGAAATAGATGCTGTAATACGCCTCTTACTTTTATGAAGTATTGAAATAATATATATTATAATATAACATATATAAAATTAGACGAACGACGCGGATTCATCTATCATCAGTCTGTGACAACAACTAGGACCACCGGATTTAAATGCACTCCGGGGCACCGTGGGAAGATTCACAAGGACATGCACCCATACCAGAAATAAATATTTGCTTAAATACAAACATTTTCCTCGAGCAGGAATCAAATCAGAGACCACCAGCGTTAAGGCGACTTCTCGCACAACTACAAGAGAACGGTAGTTTTATGAACGTTAATAATTAAGAATATTATGGTAATAATATAAACTTAGAGCGAGTGATTTTAATATCGTCATCGTCAATAAATAGGACAAGCGTTAAAATTAAATATTGTTTTTTATTAATATAAATAATAATCAAACTAATTTGTAATAAAACAACATTGTATAACATAAGGCCGGCGGCTCAACTACTAATCTGAGCTAAACTGAACTTAATCAGCCTGTAAAAGTCTGCCACTACGCGGCTCCACTGCGGGTTGGTGGATAATTTCCTTGCTACGAGTAACGATCGCTACCAGGTTTGCCATGATAACAACCGGGATTGACAGCTTTACGTGGTCTTCGTGGCACGGTGGGGAGACCCACAAAGATATAAACCCAGACCAGAAATAAATATTTCTATAAGACAAACAATCCACACAAGTATCTGTTCCTAGCGTGAATTGAACTCGCGACCGCCGCGGTTAAGACTGATGTCGGCACCACTGTACCAGAACGGTTGTCAACACTAATTTATGCGCTCAGATATTGCTACGAAGTTAAAATTATTATTGTTTTATTTTCAATACGTAGAACCTAGAAAATAGGTTCTAAGACTCCACTAAAATGTAAGTTAAAACTACAAGAGACATCGTCGAGATTTCCACGTACTCTTGGCGAGGTTTCAAAGGCATGGAAGTTAAAACTTCGTAAATTATTGTCGAGACGTTAATCGAATGTGTGTTACTGTATCGATATTTCTGTACTTTTCTGTTGTGAACAAGTATTGATTTAATATATATATTTTTTAATATTATATATATCGTAATATATTATTATGAATAACAGGTTCAGTGGTCACAGCAAATGGCTGTTCCGCTAGTAGCAGGTCAATAGTTTGTATAGGCCATATAGATGCATGCATATTATACATATTGTGGTCTGAGGGTTTTATGTTTGTGTTGTATGTTTTTGGACACCTGACAGAGGATTTCATCGTAATCGAGGGCGTTGAATATGAGACATTAGTTTTTATTTTTTTAAAGTTCACACAAACTCTTGTTTACAATATGTACGTAATCTTATAAAAACAAAAATCTTGGTTTCGTATAGTAGTAGCAAATCGATTTTCGGTTCGGGGATTGTTAGCGGTCATTAATAACGTTGTCGTTAATAGCGACCCGGCGCATGCATCGCCACGGTACGTTAACATGCAATTTCATTCGATGCGCCTCGTCCGGACGATTAATGAATGTGATGGAGACGGTGGGTAAGAAATCATTTATAAGTATTGTGTGGAGAAATTAATCAACGACGGATACAATACACGTGTGTTGTAGGATGTGCGTGGTCCTATGTGTGCGTATGTTGAGATGCTTCACAACATGAAGATAATTAAAAGGGCATGGACCTGTCAACGTTGTAACGTTCCTATTTGTTCTTTATTGTTCTACAACAGCCTTCTTTAATGCTGTCTCACTTCTCTTTTTATATTTAGAAGATGGATTAGAACTTACGTAATCGCTCTGCAATCGCTCACAACGCTCTGCTCTGCAGCACTATAATATATTCTGTATATATCGACAGGTATATATAGAATACCTTCCGAATATCGTAGTATCCTCATAATTACCTTGTCTGACGTACACCGAATTGACTTAGAAAAAAATGCTATTGAAAATTCAGCAGTGCTAATCCGGATTAGAACGCGCGGTATTGTATCTCTCATATTATTTCATACCACGACTAAATCGTAACATACGCTTATATTAACTATAAACATAACCTAGTTTTAAAATAAACTTAAAAATCAGTATATTCTCGTTTACCTATGAATATAGCTTTGTAACAGATTCAAGTAAACATTTTACATGTCGTTAAATTTCGATAAGCTTCTAATATTCGGTGGAACACGAGCGTGCCAAGTCGTTTGGAAACAGACATTAGTCTTACTTAGACCCTTAGATACATGTACGTTATATATGTTTGTTTTAATGTTGATTAGAATAAATAAATATTAAGCGTTTTCATTCTAATGTTACTTTTGAATTTTGATTATCTTACTAATTAAATAGTTCTTAAACATAAGACAATGATCTTTAAACTATCTTTATACTTCGTATTTGTTTTATTAATTACGTGAAATAAAAAAAAAACCCACATAAAATTTATAATTTATTTAACATTCAATATCTACCGCAAGTACACTCTCATTATAGCTCCTCTCTCACTCATTTCACTTTTTATATAACTCCTTTCCAGTTAGAACTAATGTCTTATATACTATAGTGTTCCTCAGTGAACAAGGTTTCTAACAATATTTTCATTTTAAGTCGTATCTGTAAATCCTGACCTCACCGCATTCAAACCTACACACTCTTCAAACTAATAATAAGACTAGTTGTTTCCGTAGAGTCAACAATCAAAATAATTTTTTAAAACTTGTTAAACTACTTGTTGAAAGAATCAAAGGTATAAAGTTAATTAAATAAATAATAAATGTGCGTTATGATTATTTACCATAGCTTAGTACTTAAACAATGATGTATTTTTAAACAAACATAAAAAACAGACGAACATTTATAAAATAATAGCATTTTTACTATTGGATTATTATTTTAAGTGCCTTACGACACCCCGTGTCGGGCCGAGATGGGAACCCGGTCCAGCTAGACACGGCGTCGTCGAGGCTGTTCAGAAGTGAGCTGGACAGTCCCCATGGAGGAAAAGTCTGGCTTTTTCGCCGAGGCCAGCCTGTCGATGGAGAGATCCTGTTGCCTGCAGATCCGGGACCCTCCAATAAAACCGGCTAAAGGCTCCCGCAGGGGTTTAGTGCGGTATTGCACTCCCAAAGTGCTGAGTCCGACATAGGTCTAAGACTGTCTACCTGGGCGTCCTGGATATCATCCGTAAATGGATTCCCCTGCGATACAAAAAAGTGCCTTACGACACACATAAACTTCGAAAAAATAAGACGATTAAAATTAACGATTTTTATTGTATCATGTATAAAAGATAAACTGCCTTACATTAAACATAAAGAATCGCTTTAACACAGTAGGTATACGGATGCGCGAAAGGCAATTTCGTTCAACGGTCTCATGCCGAAATTATCCGCAATCAATCGGACAAAGGAATGAGCGAAGTTATTTCTACTGTCGGCAATTTATCACGCGAATCATTTGTTTCTCGGCTATTGTTTGTTTCGGTTACTTACGAACACTTGAAATGTATGGAATAGAAAGTTCCCTGAAATTCTTAGCAAATAATTAATCTTTCGGACTAAGGACATTTGATACTATAGCTTTAGCAGTTTTAGAACTACTGTTTAGGTTTGCTGATTAAATAAATTAAAAATAAACGATGTTTATTGAAAATTTCGTTCCCGATTGGTTTTGTCTAATTTTTTGTTTAGTGATCATAACAGCGTGTTCGTAATTAAAGGTCTATAGTTGTATTTTCGTTTTGACGACCGTTTTAGTGACTACAATCACCACTAGGTGGCAACCGTTCTGGTGTAGTGAGTAGTCGCCTCAACGCCACGCGCCGACGGGCGCGGGTTCGATTCCCGCTTGGGCCAGATATTTGTATTTGTGCAAATATTTGTTTCCGGTCTAGGTATATGTCCTTGTGGGTTTCCACCGTACCTTGGAGAGCACGTAAAGCCAGGGTACCTGTTGCTATCATAGACAGCCGGTAACGATCGTTACTTCTGTTACGGAAATTATCCGCCAACCCGCAGTGGAGCAGCGTGGTGGATTAAATTCTCATACATTGAGAAGAGGATTTTGCCCAGCCGTGGGACGTATATAGACTGATTCTGTTGTTTTTTATTGACTACCATGAAGTTACTGACCATGCAGGTGAGACGTCAACTACACTGGAACGAAACAACTTCATTGTTTGTGTCTTCGTATCTAATTAATTTTACAATCATGTCTACAAAAGTATAATAAAATATATTACAGTATTTTTCTTACCATTATGCTTGCCTTGATTTAATAATCGACAAAACATTATTCATATTATATATTTGGACAATTATAAAACCTGTATACAATATAAAAATATTTTGCAATAATAAAATCAAAGAATTATTAAAAATTTATATGCATCTCTAAAATATGTAACCAAGCTTAAAACCGAACGTAAACACGTTTATAATAAGTTAATGCAATATATCAAAAAGGTTTCTAAATTCTAAACAACCAGTAAAAGGCAGTCTAATGTTATTTCATAAAGTTGGCAGCCTCCCAAAACCATGATACATATTATTCACACCTTGACACGTTAATGCGACATAATATAAATCACGAATATTAAAAATATATATTATATATGTAAACAACATATTCGGTGTAGCAGTATCTTTATTGAATAAGCTTATATCACATATATAAATATATTTGTTTATTATAATAGGAATATTTATTGTCATTAACTTAATATCCATTTTAACTAGAGTCGACATGAATTTTGTAAGAATATATTGACATTTAGGTTATGGTAGATTTAAACAGTTGTGTGTTGTGCAAGACATACATATGTGTGTGACACTCATTCACGGACTGAGTTGCGAAAATTTTTTAATACTTGTCTCGTCTTCTAATAGTTAATGAACTTTTGATCATAATCATGATTATACAAAATATTTTCTAATTCGATACGAAGTTATAATTTTTTGACGTGATAACGCATTGTAAATCGATGAACGCCAGCGGCACTTCACGAAGTTTGTCACAATCCGCGAGCGAGAGCGCGGAACAAGCGATAGAAAGGCACGATCGGTCTAAGCGTTCGGCTTGTGACGCATAGTCTATCGATGCTTCCGAGTAGAACAGGCAGGACAGCGGCAGCACGCATCCAACACGTAAACTATTTTAAAGAAGCTTTTACTATATATAATATTTTTATCAATGTTTTCTTATGACGTTACCACGTCAAGTTATCGTCCGTAAACCGATATTTAAAAAAACAGTTTTTTTTATTTATAAAATATTTTTGAAAAAGTACTTATTGTCCAATTCCAAATAATAAGTTGAAGTGAATCATTGTATATTTTAGTAATTTTAAAATATTTTTTTTTATGAAATATCTCTGATATGTAAAAGTTTATTTATCGCTGGACGACACGCTAAGTCGATATAACATTATATTACTTGATACATAATTAATCCCTCAAATGAAATTCCAGCTCGATCGATCAGAATCGAAACGATCGTATAATCCAATTCGAATGAAATAAAATTAAAATTTAACGTTTAATAAAATTGACTGAATTATCGAATTATATTCGGCAAACAGACAGACATTTCATTAAGCAAACACAATACAGAATTACTACATATAGTGACAGTTTTAATCCGACTCGTCGTAATCGAATTTAATTGTGAATAATTTTAAATTTTCATATGTATATCATGAATACAAGCGGGTGAATTATTTACTACAAACTCGCTAACGATTGTTTAATTACATTCGTAGTCAATAGATTGTGTTTTCGCGTTCATTAATTAATAATATAATGTATTAAATTTAAATGTATGTGTACCCAGCTGATATGAATAGTATTGGTTTGTTTACTCGCTGAATCGTGCTAAATTAGATTTGGTTTAACAATCGGTAACGTCTCGAGCCTTACCGTAATGAAATTCATTTGATGAAATATCATACACTTAAAGTTCGTATAACCTTTTAAATATATAAAAATGAAATCGATAATTGTTGATTGAACATAAAAACCTGAACCAACTTCACACGTGTCAAATTATAGATAAAATACTATTTATATAAATTGAAAACCAATCTAGACACAACAAATTTTATATTTATTTCCAAAGTAAATTTCTATAACCCTTTTGTTTTCCGCTAATAATTTCCTCTCTCAAAAGACCTACAGACCTTTCGATGAAAATACTATTATAACTAATTTATCTTAAATCTTATATCTTTAAACGAGCAATTCTTGTATATATATAATCTGAATCTCGGTAACGGCTCCAACGATTTTCATGAAATTTAGTATGCAGGGGGTTTCGGGGGCGATAAATCGATCTAGCTAGGATTTATTTTTAGAAAATGTCGTTTTATCCCTTTTTTCAGGCAATTAAAAAATATCGTTAGAATACGAAGGTAAATTTCGCTGTCATTGATAAGTTTATAATAGCTCTGATGTGAACCGGGCGGATTCAAAATAAGAAGATCCCAGGTTCGAATCCAGATGTCTCCAGAACTATTTTTTTTTCTTTTTTTTTTAAGTTTCATCTTTTTTGGAAAACTATTATTGGGAGCCCTTTACTAACTGTATGACCGAGCTTTGCTCGGTATTTTTTTTTTTTTTTTTTTGTAATTAATGTTTTTGGAAACTATATTTACATACGAATTACGAAGTGATGATATATAAATAATATTTTTCGATCTTAACGAAATAATAATAAAAAAATATGAACTGGTTATTTAAAAAAAATCACGAGTACAATTAAAAACTGTTAGAATATTATTAGAATATTTCGGAATAATCTACAAGGTTATAATAACTTAGGTGGGAAATCAGTATACCTGGGTTCGAATCCCGATGCCTCACGTCCCATTTTTTTGCCTTTTTTTTAAGTTCCCTTATTTGTAAAAAAAATAACTATTATTGAGAGCCCTGTACTACCTGGATGTCCGAGTTTTGTTCGGTATTTTTATTTATTTATTTATTAATAGTTCTTTTTTTGGGAATTATATTTAGATACGATAGAACTGATGAAATATGAATAATATTTTTCGATCTTATCTATATAATAATATAGTATTTTGTGTCACAAGGGGATGAACGTACTATTTTTTTGACCCTCATGTGAAATTGCCGCCCGAGACGAAGGCGAGCGTAGCAAACATACGGGAATGGATGTAGTACTTTCGTCCCATGTTACACATACTTTTTTTTCCTCCCTAGGACGAAAGTTCAGGTTTTGTCCCTGTGAAGCGGGGACAGAAAATGTCACTTTTGTCCCGCTTCACAGGGACGAAAATCGAACTTTCGGCAGAGGTAGGAAAAAAATATAAACTGGTTATTTAAATAAAAATCTCAAGAGCAATTAAAAACTGCTGGAATATCATTAGAATAAGAAATTAAGTTTCGCCACCATCTTAAATTTATAATAGCTCAGGTGGGAAATCGGGCGGTCTCGAAAACGGAAGATTTTTCCTATTTTTCAAGTTCCTTTTTTGGTGAGAAAAAATATTACTAGGATCTCTTTTTATTTTTTTTATTTAAATAACCAGTGACTATTGTTTTATTATTATATCGGTAAGATTGAAAATATTATTCATATTTTATCAGTATGTAATTTGTGTCTAGATATAGTTTAACCGAGCAAAGCTCGGTCATCCAGGTACTTACAACATTAAATAGCAATCTCCTCTACAATAAAGAGATAAATTTGTTCATTTCAAATGATTAAACTATCATATAGATAATTATAATTATAATAATTTTAATTTTATCAAATTAATTTTCTTTTATTCATTATACATTTCAAGATAAATCTAAGTAAAACTGTGACGTAATCAAATTCAAAGATAACAGTCGAACATCTCGAAACGTATTATGAATTAAAATTATATAAAAGGAACGCAGGTCATCCGATATCTAAGATTTATAGAAGCGACGCATCGTAGTTGATATCGTTAATTAAAACTATCGCGCGAGAGACGATTTATAAACACCTGACACGATATATGTGATTACATTCGACTTTCATATCGAACCGTTAAATTGAAATGGACATTTCCATAGTCAGGTTAAAGTCGCTTCATTTTAATCGAATACATTAATACAGAATTGAATCACTTTTAAAGAATACATTAATACGAAAGATTCTGGGTTTCGACTTCGAAAGTGATTTAGTATTCAAAAAGAGGCTTAAAGAGAAGTACTTAAAGCTTTACTATGTCCGACGGTTAGAGACAATAGTATTTTATGACCATGATACAAGGGATTATTCTTTTTGCTCGTGAACGACGCTCTAACGACTTCCTCGCAAACGCGCATCGAAATACAACGATCCCGAAACACGCGCGAATAACCCAACGTCGCCGTGTCGCTTATTCGCACCCTCCCTTTGTCACGTGGAGATACGAACACAACAGGGTGCGATTGTTCCAATACAATCGGAAATATTGCCTCCCGTGTGAAAGATGAATATTTTTCCAGTCGATAGTCTCTATGTTAGCTCTGAGAATTTTGACGCCATGAAATATATAAGCCATTTAAAAATTTCATTGACGGCTCTACCAAACTGAATAAAATGTACAAAAATTTAAAATTTTAAACAAATTTTAACAGCTACGCCCGTTCTGTCTATCCATTGGATAGTTTTTCGTGGAAAAATTACCGACCGAATAGTGACAGCTAAGCTTAGCTTTTAACCCAGTTACGGAACGACTGAAGTCATGGCACGACCTGACGATTTCCTAAGACCGCCGTTTAATTTGCCGGAACGCATCTGCCAGCTAAATAGCTTGGCTTGTGCTACTGGCTTCGAATGAATTCCTAATAAACGGCCAGGCGAAATAAGCTGGCTATTTCGTTCAGTTATTGTTAAAAAAAAACTAAAAACAATTCCGAAACCATTTAGTTTGATCAAAGGGCACTAATTGTCCGGAGTGGGTACTCTACTAAAAGTGGTTTTATTGCGCGCGGACAGAATGGGAAGGCAAGCAATTTGGCGGTCTGACCGCAAGAGCGCATGTTTATTAGAGACATGGACCTCGCCTCGGCCCCCGATTTGCATAACGGTCTCAGTCGTAATTAGAAACCATCTCGGACGTCCCTCCTTTGTCCCGTCAAGTCTTCCGGGTGACGGCAAACGCCTTGTATTTATCCGCTCTAGGATAAGCTGTATAATCCGCATTAGAACAAAACTTAGCGCATTTCCGTTTAGAGAACTGCAATGCTAAGTATAATTGTATTATATTGTATATGTTCCTCGCTTTCCGCGACTGTAAGTATTCCAACTTAAAGTAATATTTGTTGACAACGAAACTTCCCCAACAATCTCGTCTTTCATGTTTGTTCACTCGTGCATCGGCTGTTATTCATTTGTTTGGCCTAATTTATCTCTGCGACAAAATGTTACGTCATTCCAAATACCAATAATTATTTTTAAACACTATTATCAATAAGCTTTTTTTTAAATAAAATTACACTTTACAATTTAAATTATAACGTTACAACAATTTAATAATCCGCCATTTGTAGTTGCGGTTTTGTATCAAACATAATATTTCGGTCGATATCAATATCTGCAAACATGTAAGAGTTATACGAGTATTGAAAATGTTTTCGTAAACAGAAAACCTTGAAGTCAATATTTTGATATATTTGGAAATACGTCATTTGCAAATGTAATTTCAGCATTCGAATAGAGCGTTGTTGCAATTCAATTAATCCAATCTAAACCAGAAACAATGCTGACACACGTAGAGCCCGACGGTGTTACGGGACTGAAGCAGTGATCTACGTTATTAATATATCAAGTACACAACAGCTATCTCATTAGGAGAGCGTGTTTACGAGGCGGCTGTTACGCCGTGCCGCGGATAATAGCACTAAACCGATACCCTTATTTACTGCAAATTGCGTTTCTCCTGATCTTCTGGATGCGGTATCGCCAAACATATCTGTTTACCAACTTGATGACTTTCATTTAGCTGATCGATTCGGTTAAAAACGATATTACACCTTTCGTTTCACATTTGTATTTTAAATCGGATCATTATTTTTTTGATATATTTTTGTTTTGTGAAGTGGATGAGATATTTTGCACACGGCGATAATATTGCCTAAGTATTGGTTGTGTATATTAGAACATTTATTTAAGTTACTGATATGTTAAATGCACAAAACACGCAAGTTACAATCAGCGTTGTTGTACTACACACACGACAAGCGTGCCAATTTGGGCTCTCCAAACGTATAACTATTTAGGCGCTATCGTATTTAGTTTAATTAAGATGTGTTCTCACTGTCAGTACGTTTCGTATTATTGGAATTATACTATTAATTGAATTCGAGACGCTCGTATAAGATAATCTAATGTGTATTTCGAGTATGTAATAAATTTAAAAGTTTATTGTAAATCAGTTATATTTTCAAAATAATATTTAAGTTATTAAACACAGCATAATAGCAAAGTTTTCTTTTTAATGTCAGACAGGAGTGCAAGATGCGACTGTAGCTGTTACGGTTGTTTTTCAAGAAGTTTTCATTACACTAGAAACAGGCAATTACTGATATTATTTCTCTTTTGTTTTCAGGATACAATAAGGAATTCGAGGAACCAGTACAACACCGGCTTCAGAATATCCACGGTGAGTAAAAACACTCCAATCCGAGCCCATTTTAATGGGAACGAGATAACTAAGTCCTCACTAATTAGGAATAGCGGTAAAACGTTAAAATAAACTAACTAAACTTGATGAGATTATATCGAATTAAATTCATCTTCGTGAAATGAGATCTGGCACGATTAAAACTTTGAAATAAATCCTATCTGAATTTCTGTAGTTATATAAATATCAGCATTTTAAACCCGCTTTGATAAGCCATTCAAATGAAACACATCGATAGCGCTTAAAAACCTTATTGAAACTTGTTGTGGGTCTGATTACGTACATGGTAATAACCGTACCGTGACATTCAGAATGTGTATCTATAGTCTCTATTGGTCTTCGAATAAAAAAAGTCCCGCACTATCACGCCCTCTATTGGAGTCGATTGTTCGAAGCGGTCACTCGTAACTCTTTTTATCACTCTTTGTTCTAATTGCACCTCTATGTGGGTCTGCTCCCTCTAACGAACTTTACAAATGGCTCCTATTTTTTTTTTCTTTTTTGATTTTTGAATTTGAATTTTTCACAATCATAACGCTCGTGTTTTAATTTATTTTAAACCTTTTAGTTAATATATAATTAAAATTAACTCGCACTTTAAATATTCGACACTTATTAATGCTAACATATAATGAATTATATAAATAATAATAATTTGTATAGCATAGCAATACAATAATATGACTAATGCTTCAAAATCTACTTACATTTCTGAACACGTGCTAAAAAGGCCTGGGTTAATAAATCCCTTTGTAATCGACTTACCGTAGGTACAAGTAGCATAACGTAAAGACAATATCACGCCAGTAACATTTTCGTATGTAGTGTAACCAATTACTAGCGACTACGAGAAAACTAATTGGACCGTAGTTACGTTCCCAGAGAAATCGTAAATGTTCGGACGAAAAAATAAAAATTAACGGCAGTCGTCAGGGGCAGACGGAATATTGAAGTCTTCGAGAAACAACTCATTACTCATAATTAACCCGCGTAAACTTAATTCGCCCGAGGTGATGTAGTCGCACCGGCTTGCGATTCAGTTTAATTACAGCAATGAATTATTGGAGACGGCGTGTAGTTCTCGAACGGTTTGGAGAACCGAACGACGCTGTACAGGGAAATTTAGTTTCGTGTAATAAGGTCCGATATTTTATGCATGGCCGACGAGATAATAAAGGACCGCACTTAGTTCTTTAATGGCCAATACGAAGTTGGCAGCAATTTACTTTTTTATTAGCTACAGCAGTTTTAGGACTAGGTAATAGGTATTACGTATAAGATGCTTCGACTGTTTTATGTTACCGTTGATTTGATCTTAAAAGTAAAATAGTAAATGGATAAATCGTTTTATAAATAAAAATATTTTTGATAAACATACTTTTTCATAATACGTATTAACGTTTCGAATCTATTAAATTCATTAACACATCTTTATCTCCTAACTAATTACTTGACTAAACAAGCAAACTAAATTCAATAACTAGGTCGCTGTGAATTATGTCACACCTCATTAAACAAAGTCAGTCAAAACAAACATTCATCATGACGCGATGAATTAGAGGCACGAACCCGAACACGACCGCGGAACTTCGATCGGAGTTGATCAGCCCGGGACATAACGAAGCGTTAATAGGTACGTAATGTGACATCTAATTTCCTGAAAGAAACGCCCCACCTTCAAGGTTTTTATTGTCCCTATCAAGAGTCTCGTCACGATTCTCGCTCCGGTCCTTCTTCAAGGAGGCACTCATCAAGCCGAAAACTTGCGAATTAAAACGTGCTTAGATTTTTAGTGCAAAAGTTTTGAATCAAAAAAATATTTTCTAGTTTTATCGATTTTTATAATTATATCAAAGTTTTTTTTTTTTTTTTGTATATGATATCAGTAAGATTTCAAAGTAAAACAGTTATTAACAAATCCCTAGAATGGAATGCTTAGAAAGTAATGATAGATAAAATTCGGTCAGGAATGACATGATGCGCAATATTTGTTAGTGAATAGTACCGCTATCGGGCTAACAAACCCACCAAGTGATTTCAAATCCTCTTCAGCGTTCACCAAACAGTTCTGAGCACTAGTTAAGTTCACTCGGCATCTCTCCTCTAAACAGAAGCTATCTGAACTAATTGGCTTCGGACCGACGATACCGCAGTTGCGCTCCATGGGATTAGAGGCACGGTCAAGAACACTGGAAGTCTCAAAGATCACTTAGTATGTTTAATTTTTATTAGATTCTTATTAGAAATAGATAAACAATTCTTGAATAAACTTAAGTGGAAACTCGTAGCATAACGTGCTAGTCTAATAATATTGCGTAATAAATATTGTATCTACGAAAATCAAAGTGTTATTGTGATAAATCGTTTTTCATGTTTCAGCCAAACAAATCGTTTCACGCCGTTCATAAGCTGGCTGTTCGTTAATCTGACACCCGTATAAGTAAATTTGGAGTCGTCCATCAATAACCATTTCGACGTTTAAACCACCATTTTTCATTTGATGCGCAATTGGCAAAAGTAGAATTCGTCAGGATCGCAGTCAAATTTCGCATTCGTAAGAAAAAAGTAACATGATACCGAGGATTTAAAATCGGCTACGGGAATCGAGCATCGGTAAATCACGTATTGCGCGATTCATACAACGTTTATGTCTTACACGCGTAACTAGTATGGCAATGGATACGTAAGCGAAAATTTTCTCTTCTAATACCGGTATACCAATGAAACTGTAGATCAACTTCCGAGTCATTTATTCGCAAATCGTGTTACGGCACCTCTCGTAGATCGCTTTACACAGGTCATTTGTGGGAATTGCAAATATCTAAATGTTAGATAAAAAGATTTATGACTCACTTTAAATTTTGCTCACGTCTTTGACTTTCTGGGGACCGTGTTATGCAATTGAGGTACTCTATTACATTGACTGTCACTCTTCATTTTAAGTGACGCTTTCAGACATTTATGGTAATATATTTTGCATATTATGAAAAGTCGTTATAATTACCTTGGTAGATAATATTGTCACTCTTATACCAGTATATCAGTATACCGCTATATAGCGATTTATTTAATACTCTTATTTATGTTATACTTTATATGATATATATTTACTTTTGCTTATAATATTTTCTATTGTAAGTAAATAGGATATGTCGTTAACCTACAGTTCGAGAGAGATAGAATCGAATTGTAGAAGCTTCGTAATATTAAATTATTTAATCTGTTTGACGAATTCGACGAGTTATTCTATTTTTAAAATTTATTTATTAGTAGTTTTATGAATAGTCAAAAAATTCTTTATACAAATATATCATATTTAAAGTCACGAAAATAGTCAAATCGTCATATTCGTCACGAACACGTTCCGCAAACGTTATTTCATAAAAGTTCCCTTGTATCCGCGGCTCCGTGTAATTTGTTTTATATTTAAACTTTTGTCCCATTAGAGCGTTTGTTTGTTGAAATTTCACAAAAGCAAATCGAGTTATACGTGTAACGCCACGAGCCCGTACATATATCCATTTATTTCGCTACGTAGTGTCGGTTGAAATTTATTAACTCGAGCAGACCGTATGCCCTTCGATGTAAGGGCTAGGTTTGTTTGTGATAATATATTGAGGGCTGGTGTTTCCGCGTAACGCAAATTAAATAAAGTGTTTCGACTATGAATAGGTAATAGTACGGTTTCTGAACGTGTTACGAGGAATAACAATTTGATTTTAAAATAACAGTTATTTGCACGCTGGCGTTGCGTTTCCGGTCAAAATTACTGCTAATACATCATTTTTCATTCCTGTTATTGCTTTTAGTGTATTTGAAAGAATTAACTTCCTCAATCACTTTCAGTGTTACGGTTTTGTGTTATATACAATATGACTAGACGACGGGTGCGGTTTCGACTGAATTCATTTAAAGATGAAATACGTTATGTTTTATAGCCCGTAAACCTTTCTCAGTAAACAGACTACCCAATATAATTAATAATATTTTATCACATCAATCTCCCTCTATTTAAAGGACACGGAAAAGGAAATGCATGTATATTTTGCTGAAATAAATATAGATATATACTAATCACCTTAACAGACATTAGGTACATTAATAACCGCACATCGAAAATTAATTTTTACTTAATTACATACAATAAGGTGAATTAACTTAGGAATAATGCGGATGTGTATTTTAGATATCAGACAAAACACAACTTTATCTCCTACAATAACAATTTCGAAGCGAAATATCGATAATGATCTACAATAGCCAACTATGCGAACATTGTTTAGATACCTAATTAACTCCGATACGTTCGCTAAACTGCAATTCATATGCCCACATGTGTATATTGGACATTATTAAAATTTCTCGTCACCATAGGCGAGGCGGGGCTATCCTGGTGTATCGTGAGCGCCGCTTATTAAATCCAATCTTGTACGCACGCCACGCTTACGTGACGTACTAATTATGGGCAGGGTTCGAAACACGTAATAACAAAAAAAAAATCTTATTATAACGAGTGCTTTATTGTTACATTATTCAAGGTACTTAATTAAACACGTAAAAAATAAAAATCATATAAAATTTCATACATGTCAAGGCTTGTGTAAAAAATGAACTAAATCGTTAGAGATTTGAAAATTCAAATAGAGTGTCGCAGATTAAACAAAGACGACGCGTCCAGAATAC
Source organism: Euphydryas editha (assembly GCA_036937285.1). Classification (NCBI taxonomy): domain Eukaryota; kingdom Metazoa; phylum Arthropoda; class Insecta; order Lepidoptera; family Nymphalidae; genus Euphydryas; species Euphydryas editha. The sequence continues at coordinate 19,496,060 of JAUPFZ010000006.1, read as the reverse complement.
GCCCCTCTTGTGCTTGTGTGCGTGGAACGTGAACAAAATGGCTGCTTAGTGCACTTTACTTGTTCTGTTTATTCGCAACAAACATTTTATTGTACCGCAAATTAAGTTTTGTACGTTCTACCGTTTAGAATAATCGAAATTAACTTTGAACCAATATTTATTTGGACATGACCTCAAAATATCTGTATGATTTTAAGATTATTTAGATTTGAGGTGGCTTCAGGGATAGAACGTAGGCATCGTAACCAATAGATTATTCCAACTAATTGCATGTGTCCTTGTATTTGACGGTGAATTAAAAAATATTAAGAAAACCTTCAAGAGAAACTTTTAAGAGAAATTCTGAGACGTTTGTATCTCCAATACATCTTGATAGTGAAATATATTTGTATAAGAAGTTTAAAAACCTTAATAACAACAATAATGTTTCTTTGACGACTGTTCAATCAACAACGATCGTGTCTTTACAATGCTTATAGAATACAACTTGTATTCCCCAGCAGATTTCTGCGTTATATCGGTTTGCTTATGTGGATATCCTACATCGTAGATTATTTATCATCATCTGCATTTGACTTAAATGACAATTGCACTATGTTAGGTATGTACCGTATGTATTTATATAAGTTGATAGCTAAAATATAAAAGCTTGTCTTCTCACAACAAAAAATTATATTTATCGTTTACTTATAATCTGAGTTTGTGTAAAATATAATGTTTACGTAGTATGCTATTATCAGCTTACCCCTTCGTTCATTTAGCGTGACGTCTAGTTTGAAAAGGCTATTTTTTTAACGTTCTCAAATAAAAATAATAAAAATAAAAACCGAACTCGTTTCCGCACGCGAGGGGTGGTGCCATCAAATTGTTTTTTAACAGTCACGAATACGTCGTATTTATTTTTGTTTTATTATGCTTATGTTATCATAATTGACTAGAATTTCACACGATTTACAACCTTAAAATTATATAAACGGATTCATTATGAATACTGAATGACTCATAAGGCTTATAAAAATTAGATTCAGAGGGAAAAAAAACGAAAGTTCAAGAACGGAAATAAAAGTATATTTTTATACGTAATAGAGAATACTATGTCCATCACCACCATCAGCCCTTGGATATCCACTGCTAAACATGGGCCTCCCCCATCAGCTTTGGGTGGGGAGGGGGGCTGTTTTACTATTTTACTGTTTCATATAAAAAATCTCCAACGTACTATTTTCTATAAAAAATACACGTGAAGCTAATAAAGTTCTTATTTATTAGCTTCACGTGTTCTTCATTCAAGTAATTAATTATCAATACATTAATTCGTTCCTTATCAAACATATACTTTCTTAAACAGGTATATTACAGAATTCCACGTTTTTCCATGCCGCCAAAACGTGACCTTATCAGAAGCTATAAAAGACCAATAAATCAAACTAACGACCTCTATCGATGTTTTCTAGGCGTACATTGCGACATTTCGACTCCCTCTGCCATTCATCGTCAACTTAATAAAGAAATCCGATTATGACTTTATGTTTTTCGTATTGTATTATTGTCAGCTTATTATAAACCCGTTGTTTGTGGTTATTTTATACTTTTACTCGATTGTCAAAATTTAAAGTAAAAAAAAAAAAAACATGATAAACGAGCAGACCACTCCACCTAATGTTAAGTGGTTACTGCCGCCCATGGACATCTGCAACATCAGATTTAGGGAAAAAGTGTCTGTACTCTCAACGCTTGAAAACCATTAAATTATAGCGCTCGGAAAACTTCAGCAGGAAGGTTATTTCACAGCCTGCACGTAGGCGGAAAAAAGAGCGAGAAGCCTGTATATTTGATGCAAAAATTACATTCTACTGGTGTAATTGATAACGAGTCCTGCGGCGAAGGGCGCAATGGTAAAAACGTGACGGTGTGACGCCATGTCAAAGACTTCTTCGGAACACTTAGGAGAAATCTGATAAAAATAGTAATAATAATAATAATTTATTGGGCCACTCCTTTTTACATAGCAATTTTAAACGTTTCCAGTATTTACACATTCGAATATAAAACAAATATAGGTCAACGTCGGCAGCCATAATAGTTATAAGCAGCCATAATAGTGATACAGCTGCCTGCGTCAAAATCTTTTCATATTCTTTTTAAAATACCTATAGGAACTCTTTAAAAACTCGCGGTTTTTATCGATTATTATATCAAATTATTGCTTTTGCTAGATGCCTAAAATAAAAGTTTTCATTACAGTATGCGTTAGTTTGTGAATGTTGGTAGCAACGTTACGTTCAATCGCCTTTATGAAATGGGTATAATGTAATATATGTATATACTATATACTTATATTATCCTGAGTGACTAGACAAATTCTAAAGAATCTTTACTTCCTTTTTTTTTTTTTTTTTTTTTTTTTACGCAGGGGAATCCATTTACGGATGATATCCAGGATGCCCGGGTCGGCAGTCCTAGACCTATGTCGGACTCGGCACTTTGGGAGTGCAATACCGTACTAAACCCCTGCGGGAGCCTTCAGCCGCTTTAATTGGAGGGTCCCGGATCTGCAGGCAACAGGATCCCTCCAGCGACAGGCTGGCCTTGGCGAAAAGGCCAGACTTCTCCTCCATGGGGACTGTCTGGCTAACCTCTGAACAGTCCCGACGACGCCGTGTCTAGCAGGACCGGGTTCCCATCCCGGCCCGACACGGGCACAAGGGCGTTACAGGAGGCGCATTAAGTAGCGCCTCCTACGCACCCCCATTCGTCGCCCGCGGATGGAGGCCACGTCGGCGGCCTCCTCTCTCATCCGCTCGTCGGCCTCCTTCTGGGACATTACTGTCTCGCAGAAGGAGACCATCGCCTTCCAGGACTCGTCGTCGCCGAGCATCGCGGTGATGACGCTCGGGAGCGACAAGTCCCATCCGATGACCGACGTCAGACCTTGACGCAGCACCGCCCATCTCGGGCACACCTCGAGGGTGTGCTGGGCAGAGTCCACCGCTGCGCCACAATCGTGACACTCAGTCGTCGGCTCCCTTTGGGCCGTCCGACACAGGTAGTCACCAAAGCAACCGTGCCCGGTGAGAATCTGTGTCAGACGGAAGGTGAGGGGCTTGCGTTTTCGACGCATCCACCGCTCAAGGACCGGGCGAATGGCAGCCGTTACGCGTGTGCCATATGGCTGCACCGCCAGGTCCTCCCCCCACCTCCGCATTAGCGCTTCCTGCCCTATCCGACGCACACGTAGGATCCCGTCCAACGTGGGGTTCTCACCAAGAGCCCTCCTACCCGAGACGTATGAGTAGGTCTCGGCAAGAACCTCCGCCACGAGCTCCCACGGGGGGTCGCCGGCTAGAGCAGTAGCTGCAGCCCACGATACCGTACGGTACCCCCGAATCACCCTCACCGCGATTGTTCGCTGCGCAGCGCGCAGCGCCGCCTTATTTTTCGCGGTGAGGCGATCCGCCCAAACCGGGGCACCGTACGTCGCCATACTCCGGCAGACTCCGGAGTACAGCTGCCTGCAGGCGGCGCTGGGTCCTCCGAGGTTCGGGAGGAGTCTGCCCAGCGCACTCGCCGCCTTCACGACCTTCGGTCCCACCATCGCGAAATGTGGGCCGAAGGTCCACCCTCCGTTCAGGATGAGCCCGAGATACTTCATTTGCGGGCTCATCCTGACTCTCCCCTCTCCAACCTGAAGGGTAGCCCCCGGTGGAGGTCCCTTGCGACCGGTCCCGCGGAAGAGCAGGGCTTCGGTCTTGTCAATCCTGACACGAAGCCCTAAACTCTGTATGCGGCTGATCACGAGGTCGAGTCCGACCTCGGCCAGCCGCGCCGCCTCCTTGTAGTTTCGTCCCCGGGAATAAACGAGGGTGTCATCCGCGTAGCAGATGACACCCATCCCGGGGAGGAGGCGGCCTCGCAGGACCCAGTCGTACCCGATGTCCCACAGGATCGGACCCAGAACGGATCCCTGCGGGACACCGCAGCCGACTCGCCACCACTCCACGGACCCCGACCGGTTCTCGAGGCCTACCCTTCGATCGGAGAGGTACGCCTCCAACAGCTTCCTTAGATACGGGGGCACTCCGAAGTATTTTAGTGCCTCCCGTATCACCGCGTGCGGCAGACTGTTGAAGGCGTTCGCGACGTCCAACGACACCGCGACCACCACTTCCCTTCCGTGTTCCGCCTCACTCGTCACCGCCCGCAGGCGTTTGAGGGCGTCGACGGTCGACCGACGTGCTCGGAACCCGAACTGGGATTCTGAAAGTCCGGGTCCCGAGCCCTCCTCCAGGTGCTGAACGAGCCGGGAGGCCACTATCTTCTACAAGGCTTTACCGGCTTCGTTCAGCAGCACCACCGGTCGCACCGCCGAAGCCGAGTCCGGGGTCCGCCCTGCCTTAGGTAGTAGGCAGAGCCGACCTTCCTTCCAGGCCTCCGGGAACTGGCCAGACCGCAGGCAGCGGTCAAACAGCTCACGGAGGCTGTCGCCGAGGTGCCCGAGAGCGATCGCAAGAACTCTCCCGTGCACCCCGTCTGGACCCGGCGCCCTCTTCTTACTCTGGAGGCGGGTAATAACCGCCTCCATTTCAGCCTCCGTGACGGGTGACGGAACACCCTCCTCCGTGTCCGGCGTCTGCCGAGCCATTCTGGGGGGAACGAAGTCCTCAGGTTCGTCGGGGAAGAGTTCCCCGACGATCCTCCCTAGTTGGTCCGGCTGGAGCGTATCGCTGATTGGGGCCGACTGGGCGCGAAGCTTGTTCCGCGCCCACATATACGGTCGGCCCCAGGGGTCCCTTTTAGGCCCCCCACTAGCTCCAGCCAGGTCTCCTCCTTGGCTCGGCATATGGCCTGCTGCAGGATCTTCGTCTTCTCCACGTAGATCCGGCGCAGCCTATCGTCCCTGTCAACGTCCTGGGGGCGTCTCCGCCTGCTCCGGGTATATTCCCTCCTGGCCCCGTTGCAGGCAGCCCGGAGACCGGCTATCTCGGCCGACCACCAGTATAGTGCCCGCCGCGGGGGTGGACGCTTCGCGGGCGGCATGGCCGCTCTGCAGACAGCAGAAAATGCGTCGCAGAGCCGACTAGCCGCCTCATCCAACCCAAACTCCGACAGCGGCGGGAGGCTCCAGCGGCTGACGATAGCGGCCTCCTCTGCCAGTTCCCGGTCGAGCTTGGACAGTGCCCAACGCGGAAACTGGCTTCGCCCCCTGGACGACGTTGACGACGACGCCGGACGGACGGGAGCTGGAGACACCTCGAACCTAATGTACAGATGGTCCGAGAGAGTCTCCACCCTCCACCCGTCCACTCTGCGCGCGATGGCCGGCGTGGCGAAGGTGACGTCCACCACGGAAAATCTTTACTTCCCTGAAATATACACATGTAGGAAGTACTTATAATATTTTTTTCAGTTCTGACGTTTTTTTTTAAAATATTTTTATTACTTTATTGAATCATCGTATTATCGTGATGTATTTTACATCCCACTCTGCGTCCCGAACTCGTATTTCGCATTATATTATTAATGTATTCTATGTGATTTCATTAATGGTCCCGGCATGCCATATCAAAGATCAAATTACGCGCTCTTTTATTATTTTCTTATGCTAAAAAGCCATCTTAAATTCATTTGGGTACTCGCATCGAGCGATAAAAAATGCCGAGTTATTATAAAATGATTTTTCGTGAACGTGAATAATATAGAAAAAAGAAAAAAGCAACATAACTTTTTTTAAACATAAGAGCTTTTTTAACAATTTAAAGCCTGTCTTTAGATAGGATTTAATTACATCCTTGTGATTTTCTAATATTCCAACGAATAATGTATCTCAAAAATCATAATTGTCAATAATGTCAGATACAATTAATAATCTTGAACAGAAAATTTAGACAGCACAAAAGATGTTCCTTTCATTTTTAACATTTATTGTCAGATTCTAAATAAATATTATTCTAGTATCTATAAATCTGTCAATTATATTGTATTTACAAAAATCGATTACAATTCCAACTCTGAACCTCAAAAGCAAAACAGAGAAACGAATTTAAAGCTTTATACTCAAATTAGAAGCATATTACAATGCTTATTCCAGCAAAGAATTAGCACTGAGTCAAAGAGTTCAATTCCCGACAGTGGCTATCTGTAGCGTCTCGTATCATCCGCAAATATTGTCTCTCGAAGTCCGGGAGCGTTTTGTAAGGGCGAACTAATGTTTGCCGAAGAACAAACGGCTGTCGTATGTCTCCTCATTGTGTTGAAATCTATGCTTTGTGTTGAAATGTAGATTTATATAGCTTACGATGGCTTTTCATTGTAATATATGGAAGTACTGAATGACGACTGTTTTGGTGTAATAGCAGTTTGGGTTCAATTCATACTCAAATGATATTTATGTAAAATAAAACGTATGCTATAATTTTTTGTTACCTACTACGAGTATATCAGTGTCTGGTCTTGTCTTCACTCTATGCCTTGAACAGTTAAAAGCACGTGAAAATACAAATTAATCTTTAATTTTTATTTCTGTTTTAAGAATGTTGAATTAAACATTACTATTGCAAGATGTAAAGATGATGAAGATGTAATTTTTTCTAGTAAAGTTCAGTAATCATAATTATGTATTAGCTGTGCCTGCGGCGTTGCCCGCACACATATTTTACTTTAGTATGTTGTCGTATAAGTGATTGAAGGAACTAACTAAATACGATTCAAAAAGCGAAATCAACGCCATCTATTATGCTAGTGTTGTACTTTAAACTGTTGTAAAAAAAAGTCGCAATCCGACATTTTGACCTTTTTTCTTCATCTTTTTTTTCCTTATCTGAGTTTTAATATGAATATTAATTATTAACACAGCGTTATTATAATTTTCGTGTCAAATTTAAATGTATTAATTTACCTACTTATCTCTCTCCACGTCGTCATTCAAATCACAAATTCAAATTACCATAACTTTTGACAGAGTGAAAAGATTTAGTGAAATAAAGACAAAATACTACCTCAGGATATGCTTTAGAATTTTCATGTTGATTTGTGAAACCTAAGCTTAGTAGCCTTAGCAGTGATGCGTATTAAAACAGACAGACTGACAGATATTTCTTAAAAATAATCGAAATGTATATAATTAATGTTTTTAAACCCCTACAAAATTTTTCGATAAAAAGTTCTGAAAAAAGAAACAGATCGTGAAATTTACTGTTTTATGTATATATGTATAGATTACGGTTTTTATTTCAGTAATGTAACGTTACTTATTGGATTAGCAACAGAAATGACAGTATACGGATACAAAAAAAATATTGGATTAACAATAAATCAAGCTAATTACATTTCCAATTATAGGTAATTACGACATGCTTTAAATTATAAATGTAACATCAACGTAATAATTATTATTATATATGTACCTTTTTGTTTTCCTCTACGTTTCAACTGATGCATCGAACTCGGTACCTATATCAGCGTACTCAATATCTCAGCGTATCCAGCTAACATACCTAATTTCACCGCGATAAGACCCGTAGAACATAAATATCAAGGAGTACTAATAATCGCTAAAGATTAAAATATAAAGAATAAAAGAAAAAAAAATTATATGCCAAATAATTAGGTACCAAATTCTGTCAAAAAGTATTAACAAAAAAAAACTTACAAAAAGAAGTTACAAATTTTATCAAATTCTTAATGAAAACCAAACTAAATCTAACAAACTTTTACTAGGTATAACCAAAAATTACTGAGCCGTGAAATTAAAAAGTGAAAACGTTTCTCTTATCTATATCTCTAAAACGTAACAATAAGTATATACTCATCAAAATTTCGATACGTTTTTAAAACTTTTTAAACAATATATTTAAAAATATTCCCAATTTTCGAACGTACGGGATATGTATGAAAAAATAATGCTTATTCGATTAAACGAGACCACAACACGAATTTCAGCGGCATTATAAAGCGAGTGCCGTCCGCGGCGCTCCATCCGGAAACGCCCGATGCATTTGCTAGCGATTTTAGCAAGTTATTTGGTCTACGGAACCGGCTGTCTGGTCCACTCGCGTACTGTTCTGCCACCACCGGCCACGTCCTACGGAACTACACTCCGTTCCGTGCCTCATAAAGATCCCTTTATTGCTAACTTCGCGTGTGTGCGTGTAATTTATGCGTTCGAAAACCCTGCAAAGAAAACTGTTTTTTTGTTGTTCTGTAGACTCTTTTTATTCAAGGCTTTTTCTTTGTACGATTCGTCCGACGTTTCCAGCCATGTTGTTGCTGTGGTTAAATTTATATTTTAGTTTTTCTTTAAAGTTTATACTGAAAGAAGCGTGGTTAAACACAATATAATTTTTTAAAGTTTTTTTATATTTTTTTAAGATAGCTCTAATGTTATAAAGACTGTTTTTTTTTTTTGTTATTCGTTATAAACCATTGTAGACTTCTATTACCTTTATAACACATTATTCGCTCGTAAGCATAATTGTTAATTTTTACCCAATAATCGATAGTATTATACCTTAGAAACAAACTAGGTTAATAAAGCCTACAAAAGTAACATAAAAACATTCTTAAAAACGCTTAAAACCTTTTCACATCCTGTTGTCAGTGACGGACGGATATTTCGGCCATTCCGCGCGAATCTTGCTGAATTATTTACACAAAATGGCGGTCGCGCGGCTACTTGTTTTGTGTCACGTCCAGGAACTGAATGTGAGCATTATGGAGACATAAAACCACTAATTTATCTTCTAAAGTGCACCCTTTTATGCTAACTACCAAAATCCACGATAACTATTATTTAAACTAATATCACAATTCATGCGATTTAAGAGCAGCATTATAAAGCATTCGTTTGGAAATAAACGTTTTTGTTCCGTTAGTGGAAATGTTGGAACTTGATTAATGTTAAAACCACAATAAAAAGGTAAAAAAAAATATATATTAAAGTAATTAATCGGAATGTAAAACAACAGCAATTATTGCCGACAAAGAGCTAGAGTCGAAATAATAAATAACCCTCACATATCGAGTAATCTAGCAGACATGGCAAGACGTTGACTTTTCAATTAAACGAGATCCTGAGCCGACAAGTTCGATTAATCAATCGCAGGCCTTATTCCGGTCGAATCGATGTCTGAAGGGTAGTGTACCGTGTACGCACCAATTACGATCCACTTCGATCTGTAAACATAGATGTATCGGGGAAAATATTGTAATTGAATTCCGACGTAGCAAATGCTACATCAATTTGTTTAGCGTAAACATTGAGCTTACATACGAAATAGTTTGTTCTGTTTGATGCTAATGTAATATCTAATGTTTGCGAAATATCTTGTATCGTGTACTTTATACTTCAGTACCTATTTGTATTATGTCACAATTCAAAGATAAGATTTTTAATCATATATTACTTATTGAAATGCTTTCTTGACTTTATATCTATATAATTTTCATTATGTAACATATTATACTTGCATCGAAACGTCTAAACTTATCTTCCAGGAAATATTTCTAGTTTTTTTTATTCTTAAAAATGTATCCTATGTTAATATATTATATACAAATTCAAAAATGTAATAAATTTGATTGGACAAATCATATACGACATACATATAATAATTTATCATATTTCGAATTATCGTAAATATAATACGAGTAATTATTTAATTTTATATATTTTTATCAAATTAATGAACGAAGTATCCAAGTATTTTAGAAAAGCGGTTCGCCGCTGCAGCCATAGTCGTGGCTCTCGGATTGTCGGTCACATTCGTATCGGAACTGCTCCCGGCTGCGGCTTCCAATGATTAGCTGAGCCGTGGAGACCTTACACTAGTGCTAATATTGGAAATATGTGGAAAGAACAAATAAGCCATCTATTTATTTTTTTGTATTCATTTTCATCTATCTACATTAAATCAGTTTAATTTGTTGGATATTTTGTCCTAAATGGTATATATGTTTTTAAACTTTTTATTAACTTAATTTGTTTAGTTCTTTGTTTAGCTTTTCTAGTTTTGTAATATTTATTATACGTAAATTCAATTAAAAGTTCTTAGTAATTTATTAGCTTCAACTCAGCTCGTAATAACTTAATAAATCTTAGCAAAAGCAAAGAAAATAAAATATGAAATTTAAATAATTTCGAACGGTCAAAATTTTATGTTTGTATATTTATAACATTAATAGAAAACGATCGTGGTAGATGAGAACAGGCCTCAGAGCGCGCTTGCGGTCCGATGCAGCACCGATTAGATTAATAACCGCCGCAGTGCAAACGGTTCTAACGACCGCTCTGGATGCACGACGAGAAGACAATGGAATATTTATATACCGAATTTCTCGTCAGCTGCACCATTAAATACAGGGAATTTTGAATTGAATATCCGGCTTGTGTGGACCAAAAACGTTATTCCAACTCTGATAAATTGGTATTGCCTTTGCTATCATATAACGGGAGTTAGTGCATATTAAGATGCCTAGAAAATCGCCTAGAAAATCTTCGATGATTGACCGCAAATATGGTATTATAGTACTCAACTCCATCGCTTTTACAAATAGTTAATAAATTATATTAAATTTGTTGTACTCAGCTAGATGATGCCCCTTATTGATCATAATTATTCAATTTAATTTGAAAGGAATTTTGAATATTAAAGTCGGAGGACAATATTCGATGCATCACCTGGTTCAGCAGGCAGAACGGATTGTGGTTGTGGCCGATTGCAATACAGACGATTAGATTAATAGCTCGGTTTGTAACAATGCTTTTAGCGTAGCTTATATCGTTCAAAACTAATATGAAAATTAACTCGTAGCAGTTACATACTAATCAAGATGATTAAATATCTAATCTGATTCAAATATACCATGCACCTTTAAAGTTTGAAATGTTTTTGTCCATTGTGACATTGTTCCGAAAGCACCGTAAACCATTAAATATGAAATCTTTTCAAGATAATATAATCAAGTTGTGATACAATCTCTTTATAGTCGAAGCTCGCTAATTTATTAACTAACATATGATACTGTGGGAATTTTTCAACTTTCACATTTCGAACTAGATGACGCGCCGAACTTTCCTTGCGAGATTTCTTTTACACTTTTAATTTAAAACCACTAAAATTATATGACTATCTAACCACTAATTAGATTCTATGAAATAATCGTTCAGTTGAAACTGAATAAAAATACTTTAATTTTCTTTAAAATTACAATTTTTAACAGACAAAATCGTAATAAGAACGTTTTAAATATATGTAACATAGAAAATAGAGTTCGTTATGCAATTTTTATTTATATGAAAATAAGGGTCATAATGCATTTCTTCACAAAGTGCATTCATAAAACAAGTTTCTAATCGGATGGAGACTATAAATCCCTCGGTCCTCTGCCATTAGGGTTGCCACCGGGACGAATAAAACTTTTCATTTCAATATAAAAAATAAAGTAGACAATATTAAAAAAGATTATTTTTTTCTCGTACTTATTAGTCTTATTAAGAATATCTTTGCTAACAAGCTATTGACACATGCTTATGTATTCTCGTGAGCAAGATGAGTTTGTGCTAGAGTTTCGTATAGATGGCATTTAAACGTATTTTATTCGTGTATCGTAGACAATAAATTGCAATAAAAATGGGATATTATTTTGAAGTAAGGATGGCAACCCTATATCCAATACACGTGTTCGGAATGAAACAGACTGTTCACACGACTCTACTTTTATCGCATGTGAATATCAATAATTTAGATGTAATTTATGGGAAATTCGGCTATTTATATACAAGAAAAAATGTTGTTTATCCTATAAAACATGTGAATACCATTAACTAATAAACTTTGCGACGCTTTTAACTATAAACACGTGATTATTGTATGTAGGTACTTACTTGATTTCATTCGGTTTTTATGTGTTTTCTTTGTTAGTAAAGTAATGTAAACATTATTATATAATAAAATATTAAGATTGTTGTTAATAAAATGTTTTGATTATAATAAAATATTGAGAATGTTTGATTTAATCACAGAAATAAATCTGATATAATTATAAATGTTAGCACGAATTATTTAAATAAACTTAGGTACGTAAAATAACGCGATAACTCAACAGAAATTACAAAAAAAAGTATTATTCCAAGCAAATAGGTTTACCGTTTATGTTTTTATTAAAGCTACTTATGTCAATATAATACCGCGTGAAACAGTAAGCTAGAAATGTGGGTCAATCCCAAAGGGCGCGAATGGGTTTGGCACAACACGCCAGCCCTTATCGTCAACAAATGTGCGTGTTTAAGGTCATAATTTATAGCAAGTACCAACGTAAATCTGCTGATTATAACAGTTTAATATTTTTGAACTTCAAGAACAGGATGTCTCTCTTAAGATCTCGATTAAGAGTTTCGGGATAAGATCGGATGTTCTGAGAGGTGTAAAGGTCAATAAGGTTCGCGACCTTGCAATTGTTATCAGCCCTTTGAAAGCTATTGTTATTCGAAAAGTTATTCGAAGGCTCCACTCAATAGGTTCTAAATAAAGTTCGAATTTTGGAAGACATTTATAAAGTATTAATTTTCATTCGGAACTTAACGTTGATAACAATATTGTTATTTATTAAACGTCACAAATGAGAAAACATTTCTAAAGATATTTATTCATTTTGTAAAACGGCTTAATTTTTCTTGTCAGCGCACCTGGGAAATCTACATTCCAAACGTAACTTTTAAATAGTAATATTAAATGGACTGAAAATATTGCTTAAATATACATCATCTAAGTTTGAAATATTAACTGAAAAGAGTGTTATTTATATACATATACATCAATAAAATTAAATGTTAATTTAATGCAATTGTTTTCCCACATGCCGACTTCAACTCGGAGGCTCTCGGTACACGTCTCCAATCAGGCCCGCAGTAAATCTTGCCATTCAATTAAGATAATATCAGCAATTCGCAAACATCCCATAACCGTACGAAATGGCGATGGCCCCACAGGGGAACGCGGATTTTTGGCGGATTAATTAGAATTTCGGTTCACAGTTCGTTTGGGAATTAAACGTTGTATCATACGATAAATCCGTGATTATGATTTGTTTAGACAATTTGATTATTTTAAATATTATAATTAATTATATTTACCCACAAAAATATCTTATAAGTATGTTCCAAACATTTTCCTATATGGAGAGGAGATCATTGTCCCGCAGAATAGTTTATTTGCACTTCATGTTTAAAAAAAATGTTTATATTTTCAGTGTTATTGGTTTATGGTTAGCTATGCAGTTATCAGCTAACCATTCTATTAAAAGCAGTCAACAAACTAGTATTATGAAACGTTTTGTGGTCTAAAAATTGTATAATTGATATCAACCGCAACTTCGGTCGTGTGGTATAGTTTATTTAGAACAATTAGTGAAATATTCTGTCGGTGCTTGTTTTCGCCTCGTATTTTCAGGATTTAATCGCGTATTTCATTAGACCATACTTACTGTTTTATATAATAACTTCTTTCTAAAATATAAAGTATTGCATTGTACTAAACACTGTTTGGTCGCCATACAGCTATTTTAGCCTATGAAAGAGAAAGACCCAGTAGATAGAACACGTGAGTCGACACAAGATGGTCGCAGATTCAAATCCGGGTTCTTAACTCTATAAAAACAGAATTTGTCGTTTAAAGGAAACCTGAATTTTTATAAAGTATAAAAATATGCTATGCATAGCCACCAATGCCTACTTACTATAGCAGCGTTACGAATTAATCTTCAAATTTTAAACGTGTGACACATTTTTGTGTTGCGGGTTGGGAAAATTACCGGACTACAATTATTGTAATTTGACAAGTGTCCAAATACAGTTAGTTTATATACATAGTTGTATATAAGTAGTACGTAATCAGCGCATTAACAAAATTCTCCAACTTTGTAATTTGTTATTTTCATTTTTTTAAACTATAGTTCCACTTTTAGAGTAAGTAAACTCAGTAATAAACTCAATAATACGTTGAACGACCCAGAAATCAAACCTGAGACACCTTGCTCGGCAGTAATGCCTTCGACCACTCGACCAACGAGGCGGGTAGGTTACCCGGTTAGGTACCTTACTCTTAGAGTAATTGTTTAAAAATATTTAAGTACGTTTTTCCCTCAAATTAACGCGGGTGAAACCACGAGGTACAGTTAGTATTAAATATATCAGAGCTTACTTAACCTTTAAGTATGGACGTGGAGTTTCACAGGCTACTTGATGTTTTCGTTTTCTTAGTTTCACCTAATTCCCTTCACCCCCCGCGATTGAGCGGCTCAGTAGCTTTTGTTTTAGTTGTAAAACTACCAATGAGGGAGGAGATTATTTCTTCCGATGAATATTACGTAAGTAATGACCATCAAAATATTGACCGGAGCCTGTCAGGCTACACGTCCATTTTTGGCCTATGATATATTTTATAAGGGCGATTATGTTTATTTCAAAATTTCTAGTACAAAATGTCAAGAAACAATAAAGCAGGTAGTTCTAAATCAAAACGACCATCTACGAGTTCTATTCAGGACCTTGTGAGAAAACCTTTTTGTGCAGGAGATCCGTCTTTCGAACAACAAGTGCTTGAGTTGTTGTTAGCTTCGGATCAGTCTGACAATGAGAATATTCCAGATTTATTTTTTATTTTTTAGTCCGAACTGATATAAAATCATGTAAGTGACAATGATGAAGATCAGAACCAAGATCAGGATTAGCACCAGGACCTAGAAGCTGACAAAAACGATCGATTACTCCAGTAGCCGTCGAAAAAGAGATGGCCTATAGTGTTACTATATCGTGTCCTAGATCTGAGTGCCCTGAATCTAAAGCTGCGGAAAGGAGATTTCCTAAAAAAAATTGCACGTGTGCTTGTGGTGCCTCATGTGCAAAGACGTGTTATAAATACACGATTGTCAAGAGAACGGAGGTTGACTATGGCTCGAGTTTTAGGTAATGATATAGTTACAGAAGATGTCCAGGATCAAGAAACCAGTCAAGGAACCAGAAGAGCATGTAGAATCTGTCCCGCGAACAAACACCCATGTTTGTGTTGGGTGCAACAAACATGTGTGTCTCCAATGCTCTAGACTTTTGTGCACTGACTGCCAATAAATTTACGTTATTAGCCTGTTGTCAAATTTTTTTATATTTGTTACCTGAAGGTGGTGTCTTGTGTTTTTTGTTTCTTATATATTATATTTTGAGAAAAAAAGACTCAATTTGTTATAGGAATAAGTTTGGCTGTTTTTAATACCTAAATATGTAACCTAAGTAGATTTAGACTGAAAAACGCCATAATTTTTGATTTTTAAAATTTCTATATTTTTTGAAATACAAGTTAATTTTATAAGCTCGTTATTTTATTGCTTAATCCCATAACTTTAATATTCAATCAGTTTTAAGGTGATCTTATATCAAATTCCCCAAAAAAAATGTGTGTGTATATAGTAGCCTGTGAGACTACACGTCCACAGTAGTGTTAAGAAAAAATGACGTCCATACTTAAAGGTTAACATAGTTTATGTTCTAAAATTACATAGCATATGCAAAATTAATGTTTATATCATAAAACAATATCGACGACGTTTACGACCATAATAAAAATTTCACGAATTATTACCAAACTAGATCCTTCACGTAGTTGAACAGCACAATATTTTCTTTGAAATTACTCCATAAATTGCGCGCCATGTTAATTCCCGATGCCTGAACGTTACTTGAGATACTCGGAGCAATAATCGTTATCGCGAATATTGTACCGCAGTGAGTTTGAAACAGTTATTTCTAAGCCGGGCACGAAATGTACAGTCAGTTATACATGTATCAATTCGACTTTAAACAACAATATATTCATCGTATTTCGTTTTAAAACTTTATTACTGATATCTTATTCTGTTTTATTAAAACGTCAAATTTATTTCGAAATTTAACGACCGACTGAATAGCGTGATTAAATATGTCATGACGTGCGCGAACCATGCGATATTATGACTGCAATAGTCTTAGACAATAAATGCAGCAATGTCGAGAAAATATATACGAACTGCTATTATTCGCATACCGTTTCTTTATGACTCGACTATAAATCTCAATCGATGCAATTGCGTCTGTTATTCAATTGTTAAGACTTAGGACTCGATTAAGAAACATTAGAATTATCAAAACGCCAAAATATATGCTTTTTTTAATATTACATAGCTAAAGATATTTTTATTATGTGCTTCAAGTTGCTTATCACATGATAACAACGAATAAACTACCTATAGAACTGGTTTCGTTGCAAATTATATTTACTATATAAAGCCTGTTTACTGAGGAAGCTTTTACTGGCTATAAAACATCACGTTACGATTCAAACACCGCGCCGGATATCTATGTACTTATATCTTAAATAATATTTTCCCGTGTCTAGCAGACATTAAATAAATCCACGTGTTTTGTATTATATTGATACGAGTAGCGGAGTATATTGTACGCTTACTTGACGATAAGAAATTCTTAGCCATGCATACCTACAGTGAAGCTGCTCTTGGGTACCCTTTACGCTCTTGCAAGAAGATCTTATGCGCTGCACCGCATTAATAGGCCAAAACATAGGATATGAATATGTTAAGTACGGCATACATTTTTAACAAGCAAACCAACAAAAATATAAAACTCAATATAACAACAAACTGTACTTAAGAATAGGATTTATTTTAGGAGCTTAAGATACTGAGGCTTTTAATGTACGAATGACGAAGCCGGTGGCCATCAAGAGAATACAGCTGGAGAGAACGTTTCCTATACAACGCCGCTAATAATGGCGTTGCGAATTATCGTTAGCGTTCCCGGACGTACTTACTGCTCAAGTGTGCTCCATAAATCCCTTAAAATAGACCTTCAGTGGTCAACCTAAAGTAGAAATTCGCATTTCTAAAGATTCTGGTATGATTGCTGAAATTCCAAGAACAGCGAACGGTCTACTGTCATGTCAGTGAAGAAACGATATGTATTCTGATAGTGCTTTTATTAAAATAAACTATTTCTCCTCGGAAATGTTAGAACGATATTGTTGAGGTACTGGCATTATATAAATTCTGCTTTTTTATATTTATTGTGTTGGTACAAAATTAATCTGAATAACTTTTACTGGATGTAAGAACCAATTTGATCATCTGACCGCAAATCTGTGACTATTGTATCTGTATTATTTACAGTCATTTCAACATAAGTGTAATGAAACCGCATTGTTTCCATAAACGTTACATAAATATTGTGAAACATTAAACGTCTTGTCATCATTACATTTAGATAGTTAATAACAAAAACAAGTTCCTACCGACTCCTAAAATTCAGTACATTAAGATAAGAAAGACGAGTGATTTAAGATTTGGTATTTCAATATCATTTTAAAACGTAACAGCTTCTTCCACGAGATCGTATTCATCATTCTCGAATCCATTAGCAAGTCAATATAGGCAACTCATTTCTCTATTGCACTCCATCCTTGGCATCGCTTATCGCCGCCACCACGCGGCAAATCCTCCGAACGCTGGAACGCTATTTATTCCTCATATTCGTCGCAAGCGTACCCCAGGATTATTGCCCTGTTATCGGAAGTGGATAAATTACTTTATTACAATCTCCCAGGAACCCTTTCGGGGTTGTAAACGTGGAAGCCTCGACGCTATTTCGCAACTTGATGGAATTCCAGTTCGCGAAATTTCTTTTTACAGCGCCATAATATCAAACTTTATGCCGATTATGCAAAATTTATAAATAAATTTGATGCAATAATGGCTTACAACAAAGTATAATACATTTTGGAGCTATTCATAATGTTCATCGTTCGTTCCATAAATTTTGATAATTATATTTTATTAAGCTTTTCACAAATGAGCATTTATAAATGAAGCTCCTCTTATGTATTTTCAATCCGACGTACGTGAGATTAAAGTCAATTAGCGACCGAGCTGTAACACCAATTGATCGGATTCGAGAGAGTTTACTATACAATTTTAATATAGGAAATTGGGTCAGACGTTGGGCAAGCTCAGTCACGAGTCCGGTGCAGCGGTTCCTTAGAAGATCAAAGAGCAAGGTAATTGATCTGCCGATTTGCGCTCCGATATATTGGACCGCGTCAATCATTTACTGATTTATTAAAGCTGGATGCAACTCTGATGTTTTTAGACTTTCATAAATAAAGCAAGATTTATAAACACTGACTTGGAGTAAAAGGTTTATGGTTTACCTGTTAAGTTTTGATATTACTTAATTAACATATTTGTTATTTATAACGTTAACGTATTATATGTATATAATTACATCCGAAACCTTACAGTGAAGCAGCATGACAGATTAAACTCGAACCCTTATTCCTTACAGAAGATCATGTCATTACAGTATTGTACTGTACTGTGTCAGCCCGTAAACTTCCCACTGCTGAGCGAAGGCCTCTTCTCCATATTAGAGTTGGAGCTTAATCCACCAAGCTGCTCCACTGCGGGTTGGCGGATAATTTCCTTTCCATGAGTAATGATCGTTATCAGGTGTCTATGATAACAACCGGGACCGACGGCCTTACGTGCTCTCCGAGGCACGGTGGGGAGACCCACAAGGACATACACCCACACCAGAACCGCGCGAACGCCTGGCGCGCGGCGTTGAGGCGACTACTCGCAAAACTACACCAGAACGGTCGTCAGCCATTACAGTACAGTAAACAATATATTTAGGAAAATAATAAAACTTATTAGAATATCAGTTCTGTCTGTTTACTGCTCCGTAAAATTATATTTGACTAACAATAAGAGATACCTTATCAGCGCTAAACACCGCCGACAAAATACAACATTATTCCCTAAAATGGACACCTCAATTAATTATTGCTCTAAAAACCCTTTTAACCCCGTTCCAACGAAACGTAACGCCAGAACGGGAGTGGTCATCTGTCTTTATAAGTAAGGGCTACATTAGTGGCAAGTACCCCTTCATTAGAACTAATCTGCTTAATTACTGAAATTATTATCATTATACGAGTAAATGCGATATTTTTGATTGCTTAACGTTTTTCAATATTATTTTGTAACGTATTTATTTCTATCGAAATATGATTTTTAAATATAAAACATATTTTGTCTCTATCTGACGACATTTCTTGTAGAAAGTAGATATAGAATTTTTAGTAGAGAATTTAATATGTTTAAATAGAAAGTAGTAATCATTGTACAGGCATCTTTCTTTTTTTTTAGAACCGTGTTGTTTAACTAATTTAAAGAACCTAGGCATATATCCATTCGTGTTTTGTCAAATATGTACAAATGTACCAAGCTACGTCGCGAACATTTCAATGGTTTCAGCGTGAGTAATTCAACCACCTCATAAATGATGAGAGAACAAAATATAAATTAATATTCTGTTAAAAACAAATATTAATAATTAAAGTTTCAGTATCAAAATTATCACACTCTATGTTTGTTTGCTCGTGTTCTTTGATGATCAAAACCGCACAGCACAGTATACACGGGCCAACCATGTGTAAATAGCATGCAATAAATGTCTACATGTAAACACGATAAATTACTCGCATAATACTACCTACTGACGCTTCCTCTTTTTAATCACACTATGAGTATCCGGTTTTAAAATATTCAATTTGTATTTTAATGTTTTTACAAAACGACAATATGTTTGAACAATCCTACGAGGGGAATTTGAAAAGCTCATAGCCTAACCGGGAAAATGAAAAGATAAGAATTTATTTATTATTTATTTTTCAACATATTCTCCCCCAAGTTCTATACACTGCTTCGAGAAGTGAGAATTTTTGACCTCCTAACTGGTTTTTGTAATACGAAACAAGATCAGGAGAATACGGGGCATGGCCCCGTATCTGGTAAGAATTCGAAGGCACATGATGGGTTTCTGCCACTGTCTCGACTCTGATGTGTGAACTCGCACATTATCCTGTTCAAACAAAACTTCTCTCAGGACGTTTTCCTTTAATTAATTCACTGAAACATCGCAGGAGAATACAATAATAGGCCGGGTTTATTGTTCGACCCTTTTCTAAGTAGTCCTCCATGATTACACCCTTTGCATCCCAAAAAACTGACGCCATCACTTTACCGGCTGACGAAACCACTTTTGCTTTTTTCAGAGCTGGAGATTCTAGTCTATTCCATTGTTTAGAACGATTTTTGTCTTGGAATATGGTGGTGCACCCAGGTTTCATCCATAGTCATAAATCTCTCAACAAATTCAGTTGGGTCATTTAGGAATGTAGATTCTGCTGAGAAGAACCGACAAGAAGTTACAGTTACTATACCCAAAAGGACGAGTAAACAATAAAATCGACATTGATTTGATTCACAATCAAGTTAACTCCAACGACCTTTAGTTTACAATAAATTCTCAAGAACACGAATCGTAACGTTCAAACTCAGTTTAAATTCGGTCGAAGCAAGTTACAACTTAAAACTTCAATCCGCATTTACATAAATACAGCTTTGTAATCCCGGATTGTTGTAATGGACAGTCGTTTAGTAGATACGTCGTTGAATGTTTGTATGTTTTCAAGTTTAACCTTTTATTATACTATTATGTAGATCGGAAAATGAAAATATTAAAGTTTTAAACACGACTGAAAAAAAAATCTTTTCCAATTAATCATTTTTCATTCTATTGTAATCGCTATCCTGTAATTTGTAACTAATAATTCCTACCAAAATATTACAACTCCACATTCTCATATCTTCGACACTAATATTTACAAGATGACTGAAAACAATAAACAGTCCATCTAAACGATGACGCGTAAAATAAGGTTAAACATAAGAATTGATTAATTTCATTTTTATTACGACAATTTTATTAGTATTTATTATAGGCGATATTAAATCGAAAATTATACCATTATTTATGCACCTGAATCAAAACAGATAATCAACGTTTTTATAAATGAATTCCATTCACAGATACATTCATATCGATACATATCGATCGATATCCGTGATAAATTCGTGCTATTTATATTGGCTCTTGTTCTCTTTGTCTAGCATCTCCCTGTGCTCATTAACGACCTCTATCCGTCTCAGTCGGACACATTTCCTTAGGCTATGTCGGCTAATTTTAACAGAATAATAATTTAGCAAAGATTATAGAATGATATAATATAAAAGGTCAATGAACTATTGAAATCATTTTTATAAAGTTATAACCAAAAATAGCGTCGTATCTCGCAACAGTAACTGAATATAAAAAAAAAAAACAGTTTTATTTTTTAACTAAAGTAAACGTTTCGTGTTTACGGTTTAATAATGAGTAAAATATTTATAATAAAAAAAACTGCTCATTAAAAAAAGGTAGAAACAAAAATGTTTTTAGAAATTTCTCTATAAAATGTATTTCAAACAAACCACAGATTAAATAAAATTATGCAACAAATTATACCGTTCCAAATTCAAACACTCATTCCGCATGGCGGCCGGCTCGTTCAAGATCACTCGACATAATTAACGCGTACAGTAAGTTATTTACGCGCCCGCATGTCTCAACGTGGACGATTGACGGGTATAGTCTTGTGTTATTCAAGTAATCGATTAGCGAAAAAAGTTGTATATAACATAATCATTAAAATTTATTTTTTTATTATTATATTTGATTAAAATTATTCACATTTTTTTATTAATTATAATCGCTCATTGTTACTTAAATTTTCTTTACTCCTTGAAAGTTTGGATTACGCCCAAAAATCTTTAAATATTATGTATAACAAAAGTCATGTCACTATTTTAAAAAGTTACATTTTTAGTTGTAAACTACTTACAAAAGCATCTTGTCTCGTGTTAATTGATTTTGTTAACGCTTTATTCTTATATTTTATTAAGAAAATATCCTCAAACATCTTAAACATTTTAGGCATGATAAATAGGACACTTTAAAAATAATAGCGAAAAATACGACCTACATACGAAGTTACCTTAACAGCGCATCCAAATTACCGTAAAAATATATCATGCAGCTTATCTCGAAGCGCCGCAAATATTTAGCTACAGACTAAACTTAAACCAACCTTGAGAACTTTTATGAGAATATTATCATGCTATATATTTGTAAATATGGCAATTTATTGTTTGTAGGTTAAAAGTATTTCGTATAAGATGGAGATTACGTTTTTTTTTTTTTTGCAGTTATACGCGCTTTGATGTACAAAGTTGTTAGTTTATGTCACAAATTTTAAATCTCATTTAAAAACCTTTTTTTTCTTAGCCGATATTTTATGTTTTTATGTTATAGAAACATTATAAAGTAATATGTTTTTTAAATAAATATTGTAATAATAAATGTAACTTTAGTCAAGTAAACATTAAGCAACAAATTAACTTAGTTGTCGTGCCCGCCGCGCAGTCCGTTTTTATTTCTTTTTTCGTAACAAACATTCATTTCTGTCAAAGTAAACTAACATTCACGACGGTAAAGAAGCGTGGACTTCAAAGCAAACACACGCTAAGCTCAGCCGCTTACCTCTATATTTGATTTACTTTTTTTAAGGTTTTTAATCACTGACATTTCCGTGACTGCGTCACTTACTCGTTACACGAAAACCAACCTAGCCTATTTCATTATGAATTCGAATTCCTATTGTTATTCGCTCCGTTAAATTTTATATCCATTACCACACACGCTACAGTGTGCATTATATAAACAACATAATTTATGTTTTATGAATTGAATAATATCGATAGGAGGTAAACGAATTTTTGTTTAACGATCTGACACACACAGTTTTCGAGGTCCCATTTGGTTCCAGTGTTTGCGATTACTTGATTACGGTGTTCGTTGTTTATATAATCTTATAAAATTTATTTAATTTTAGTTACCGAACTATATTATACTTTATATTTTAAAATTCCGTTCTGGTGTAGTGTTGCGAGTAGTCGCCTTAACACCTACGGTTGTGAGTTCGAATCCCGTTCGGTGCAGATATTTGTGTTTGTACAAATTTTGCTTTCTGGTCTGGGTGTATGTCCATTTGGGTGTCCCCATCGCGCCTAGGAAAGCACGTAATGCCGTCGGTCCCGGTTATCATAAACACCATATAGCGATCGTTAGTCATGATAGGGAAATTTTCCACCAACTCGGATTGGAGCAGCGTGGTGGATTAAGCTCCAAACCTCCTCGCATACAGAGACACGGGGTAATTAAATTCGGTTCAGTTTATTATATATTTTAAAATATATTTATATAAAAATAAAAACTTTTTATTAGTCTGTAGTGTATACATCTAGTATAATAGTTATACAAAATTTACTGTATCTTGTATTTTCAACAGCCTTTAAACAATATCTATCGACAACCAAAGTTTTAAAATAAACAATAAATAAAATTGTATTTAAGTTGTACGTAAAGTTATTCCTCTGTTCCTTACTAAATTATACGCTGGTAAAAGAAAATTATGTAAAGTAAAAAATTTATATATAGTAAATAAAATAAGGTGAAATATTTTAAATAATGGAAAGAATAATTTAATCAATATATATTTTTTTTAATTTTCATATTGATGACGACCTTGTTTACGCTATATTGAAATCCTTTCCAGCTCCAATGTCATCTAATTTATAAATTTTTGGTATTCCATCGTTTCAAGAGGCAAGAATTTAATTCGGCTGTAGCAGTTGAAACTCAAATTGCTCAGGAATTGAAATGTTTCGAATTACAACGGCCATTTTGAGAATAATAAAGTAGTAACAAAAGTAAAGACAAATCTAATAAAAAGATTCTTTATTTTACGACCTTTGTTTCATTGGAACTTTTTTCTTTTTAATTTGTACGATTTATTTTTTTATCGCTTTAAATTGTGAATTGTTTCTTTAATTTTCGAGAACATAAACTGATTACTTTTTTTGAGACGCGCAATTATATGAACACATTTTCACATAACTATCACTACCTACAATTAAACTAAAATATTATACTTGAATTATGCCTTTTCGAACATTTTAATCGGTTCAATTACAACTTTATAGCCAATAGATCATGTCGTGGTATGAAACAGAATCAATCAGAAACCGAAAATCCAATTACGTTTTTTAGATTTATTTGTAAGTTTTACTCAAAAAGAATCCAAAATTCCCTATCTGGATATTAATAAAATACTGATATCGGTAAATACTAATTGAATTAGACGAGAAGAACACGCGGCGCACAGACCGCAAACGGGATACCGGGCATTGTGGTAACGTGGCACATGCGAAACAATATATTCCTCTACGATTAATTAAGTTTTCGACACAGTGGACCCGACGCGCACTTAATGTTGCGCTAGGACGTCAACGTCGCATTAGTACGCTCTATAATTCTAGAGCTATTATCGGTTTAACAAAGTTGTAACATCACAAAAGAAAACAACATGAAACTTTAGCTCTGCGTTAGTACGCGACGCTAGTAAGCGCGCAGTCTGAGCAAGACTTAGTATTTCGATATTAACACAACAACTACGTACCGAAAAAATATAAATAAAAAACTATAAAAACTAAAGGACTTGCAAATAGGCTATTAGTAGATAAGTTGAACTAAACTAAATATATCGTTCTGTACTAAACAATTGGGCGACTGCTGAAGCCCTTATCTTCGTGGCATATTATTTTTCACTAAACATTTTAAATAAATATATTTTGACACAGCCACGTATCACTTGAGATGTAAAAATAAATTCGTCAATTTATTTACTATCCCATTAGAATTAATTTATAGAGGTAAAATATACTTTACGATATAATAATAAAACGTCGAATTTCACGAACGTAAATATTAAAAAATAAACATTTGCTCTATCCTTTTCTACATGAATGAATCTATTTGTGTATTTGAAATACGAGTGTGATTTCAAAAAATATATTTAAGTATATAACCTAATCCTGTATATAAAAATGGATTATATAAAATATGGCGAATTTATATTGGCGATAGTATTACTATTATTATAGATACTGTAACCACAGTTTATTAATGCAAAAAATATTTACAAATAACACAATCATTTTAGGGAATAATATGAAGAAGTCTGTAATAGGTATTTTATGTAGATTACTAAGGTCTTAGACTATGAAAATGTGGTACAATGTGTGTGGTTTCATGTCTGTCACCTTTTTTTTTTATCGCAGGGAAATCCATTTACGGATGCTATCCAGGACGCCCGGGTCGGCAGTCCTAGACCTATGTCGGACTCGGCACTTTGGGAGTGCAATACCGTACTAAACCCCTGCGGGAGCCTTCAGCTGCTTAAATTGGAGGGTCCCAGATCTGCAGGCAACAGGATCCCTCCAGCGACAGGGTGGCCTCGGCAAAAAGGCCAGACTTCTCCTCCATGGGGACTGTCCAGCTAACCTCTGAACAGCCCCGACGACGCCGTGTCTAGCAGGACCGGGTTCCCATCCCGGCCCGACACGGGCACAAGGGCGTTACTGGAGGCGCATTAAGTAGCGCCTCCTGCGCACCCCCATTCGTCGCCCGCGGATGGAGGCCACGTCGGCGGCCTCCTCTCTCATCCGCTCGTCGGCCTCCTTCTGGGACATTACTGTCTCGCTGAAGGACACCATCGCCTTCCAGGACTCGTCGTCGCCGAGACCCCGAGACTGACACTCGGGAGCGACAAGTCCCCCCCGACGACCGACGTCAATCCTGACGCAGCACCGCCCATCTCGGGCACACCTCGAGGGTGTGCTGGGCAGAGTCCACAGCTGCGCCACAATCGTGACACTTAGTCGTCGGCTCCCTTTGGGCCGTCCGACACAGGTAGTCACCAAAGCAACCGTGCCCGGTGAGAACCTGCGTCAGACGGAAGGTGAGGGGCTTGCGTTTTCGATGCATCCACCGCTCAAGGACCGGGCGAATGCAAACCGTTACGCGTGTGCCATACGGCTGCCCCGCCAGGTCCTCCCCCCACCTCCGCATTAGCGCTTCCTGCCCTATCCAACGCACACGTAGGATCCCGTCCAACGTGGGGTTCTCACCAAGAGCCCTCCTACCCGAGACATATGAGTAGGTCTCGGCAGGAACCTCCGCCACGAGCTCCCACGGGGGTTCACCGGCTAGAGCAGTAGCTGCAGCCCACGATACCGTACGGTTCCCCCGAATCACCCTCACCGCGATCGTTCGCTGCGCAGCGCGCAGCGCCGCCTTATTTTTCGCGGTGAGGCGATCCGCCCAAACCGGGGCACCGTATTCATGTCTGTCACCCTGCAATAGAGCATAGCAGATTAAGCTCTAACTTTCCTTGTCCTTGTTACGAAAAGAAGTCTTTGCCCAGCTGTGGGACGCGTGCAAACTGTCACAGTACAATACGGTGACTTTCAAGAGCCAATTATTAAGTGCTTTTAAAAGTCTACTTAAATAAAATATATTTTAATTTTATTTCACATTTCATACGTCGTGTTCTGTTGCTGTATATGTATAATTTGTAGATGTTAATTACGGGGATAAGCGGGTTAGTATTGAGTGGATAGTGGTAGGGCAGGCACGGCGCGCTCACCGCAACGGATACCTGTCGCTGCGGTCGCCACGCGTAGACACCCGCCTCACGCCACGAACAATGCAGTCGTTTGATACCATTTATCATATTTCGATATTAAATTTATTTGATTTAACACATTTTATGCGATATTGATTATTGGATTAATATTTAACAATTGTATCAGTGAAATATATTACGATGCTATATACTTTTAAATGCTGGGAACGACATTACACAAATCATAAAAAGTTCAACTGTGAGTTACCCCATATTAAGCGAATCACAGTGTTTGCGTTGGTTGGTTTAAAGTCGATAGACAACACAAAGGATCTAGAAAATTCTAGAAATCTTTCTCGATAATCTAGAAAATAATCGTTATCCGTGATCAGATAGTTGTATTCCCTTACCGGCGGCCCATATCTTACCTCCGGCCCACTCCACAATGGCGCGTGATTGTGGCTTGCCCCCGCATAAATCACGCTCCTTATCTCTTGCCACAAGTTAAAAAATTAGCGCTGATAAGGGAAACAAAAACTTACTCTACTCTCTTAATTCTGATAATAAGTAAACTTGCAAAGGATTGCTTGTGCTATATTTTGTTTTGTGTCAATAA
This sequence comes from Euphydryas editha, assembly GCA_036937285.1. Lineage (NCBI taxonomy): Eukaryota > Metazoa > Arthropoda > Insecta > Lepidoptera > Nymphalidae > Euphydryas > Euphydryas editha. Next base: position 19,468,940 of record JAUPFZ010000006.1, on the reverse strand, counting down.
TATTTCAAATGAAAGCACCATGTAATGTTTCCGATGACGGACTGACGACAACATATCAAAACAAAAAGAAAAACTTTGTTCGTGATATGAAATAAACGAGATTTATTTGAGTTAATCGATTTAGAATTAAGATTCTTATTTATTTTTTTATCTAAAATAAGAATCTTATTTTAAAATTTATGTATCGAAAAAAAATTACCCGTCTGTTTTTAGTCAAATTTTCTTTATGAATTTTTTTTAGATATAGATACACTAATACTTTCTAAGAATCACTTATTTTGTTTAAGATAACTTTTAATTGGGAATCAATTTAAAATTGATTCCTTCTATATAAACTCTTTTGCAAAAAAAACGGGCACTTAAGCAAAGAACTATTTTATAGTTACTATTAGTTTGTTTGACAATTTTAGGTGTTGTTATCCTCAGAATTTTATAAATTAATTAGGAAGGAATAGTTTTCATCAGTTTTATCATAACATTTTAATTAAATTATTAACAAATAATGTTTAAGCTCAAAACACTATGATTGTACCTGCTCGCTAAATAAAAATGAAACGCGTTAATTTCTTTGTTTTTCTTGAATACATTAAAAGCAGATAAAAGTTTAGTATTGAGTGTGACCCCCTCTTGCTGAAATCACAGCTTGCATTCGTCTGGGCATGCTAGTGAGTATATCTTTTATGGTTTCTTGGGGAATACGTTCCCACTCCGCGGTAATCACATTCTTTAGCTCTCTGATGGTCTGCGGAGCCGGCTGCACTGATCTCACTCGTCGCTTCAGAACGTCCCAGACATGCTCTATGGGATTGAGGTCCGGACTTCTAGCTGGCCAGTCCAAACGACGAATTCCGACTTCTAGCATATACGCATCCACACCGCCAGACCGGTGGGCGCGAGCGTTGTCGTATATAAAAATTGAGTTTTCGCCAAGAGCGGTTAAAGCGGGTTGTGCATAAGGAATTAGAACTTCCGTTATGTATCGGTGTCCAGTCAGTGTACCGTTTTCGATGAAGACTAACTCCGTACGATCCATAGAATTTATTCCTGCCCAAAACATAACAGAGCCCCCTCCATAAGGTGTGATTTCTTCAAAACATGCCTCTGCAAAGCGTTCTCCTCGTCTACGTAGCACACGCCGACGTCGGTCTTCACCATGCAGAGATATCCTGGCTTCATCGGAGAACAATACCCTATCCCAGTCTTCATGAGTCCATGACACACAATTTCGAGCGAAGCTAAGCCTGGCAACTCGATGTCCACGGAGTAATTTAGGGCCGCGTGCCGGGCGATGACTGTGTATATTAGCAGCAAGAAGCCTCCTCCTGACCGTCCATAGACTAATTTGCACATTTCTTACTTCTTCGAGGGTGTTCTTGAGGTCCACATAAGAAGATTTGCGATTTCTCAACGCTTGACTAACTAGAAAACGATCATCCCGTGGTTCGATACATGTCTTTCTGCCAGAACCAGGCCTTCTCTTGACGGAACCGGTCTCTTGATAGCGCTGCCAGGTCCTTTGAACTGTCGACCGACTCACATTTAGCCTCTGAGCCACGAAGCATTGACTGCAACCTTCTTCAAGCAGCGCAATAATTTTGCTCGCTTTTATCACTTTATCTACCATTTTCGAGATTGCTAAACAGCAATAACAATACTTTTAAATGTCAAGGACACCAGATAATTTAATAAAAATTGACAAAAAGTTAATTAGAGTCGATATTAACTATAGGGAATTCGCGCCACAAAATGTAGTTAAAAGTTATTTTCTTTGAAAACCAGGCTTAGTCAAAAATTTGAATTTGGAATGTACTCTTATAAACATTATGGCACTTTTATAACTGGCCAGTAACATGTTCAAATGATTAAAACCTTTTTGGTATTTTATTTTTTTCAGCCAGGAAGAAAATCGAAACGGCCCGTTTTTTTTGCAAATGAGTGTATTAAACTGTTAAGAATCGAAGAATTTGTCTGAGTTCTTTATTAATTTCATTAAAAAATCATAGAACATCTTTCTTTCTGTATTTGAAATATTACGAGTATTGTTCTTATTTCTGACTAGCGGCCCGCCCCGGCTTCGCACGGGTATTTAACTAAAATTTTAAAAATTATAAATTTATATTTTTTATCATCTACATGCGCCATCTATCGTATAATGAAAGCATATCGTTTTTATTTTTAGTGACATTTAACATAATAGTACTTATATTAATTGAAAATGATGTTTATCTAAAATATTAAAACGATTTCTATTCCTATCCGACATATTTAGTAAACTTTTAAGTTTAACAAAATAATAACTCAAAAGTAAGTTTTGTGAGTTTTTAAGATTCCTTAGACCAGATGGCGTTGGCGGCGTAGGTACCTATTTCTATTTTCTTAAATATTTATTTTTAAATTTAATTACAATGAAACAAAAACTAAATTATACTGTGAGTTTTGAATAATTTTTATGTATTAAAGTTATTTACATTGGTTTTGTACTTTTTACGTGATACGTGCACGACCAAAAACGATAAGAGATGGCGCTGATACAAAAAAATACGCGCTATTGAAATTTCTTCTTGATGATATATAGTGTATTAATAAAACGGAGGTTTTAACAGATTTATTATTTGTATAGATTAGAATGTAATAAATACTTACTATCAATTTCATACAAATGCTTATAAAAATGAGTAATTTGCACATTTTGTGATTATTTTTGATTAGTTGAGGTAAAAGCTTAATGAACTCATCACGGGCAAAATTTAAAAAGTTTTAAATAAAAATATAAAAAAAGAAAAACATGTAAAGCAAAATTGTCAGTGGAAGCATCGGTTAAGTAAACATAAAGTTCCCATCCCATCGCCTTTAACTTACACCTCTGCATATCCAGAGCGGATTGGCTTAAAGAAATCTAAGATAACGCATTACGAAGTACCAAAATTACGGGCGTCGTTTGTTTTGTCGCTGATCGATTGAAGCTTGTTCGTCAACCATCCTGCACCACGTGTGTTATCATAATGACTGTTCTAGTGGATTGCTCATGTAAATAATGTTATATAGTCAATGACTACTGCGGCCGTGTAGTTAATATAATATGGTATATTGGTTGATATTATAACTCATTAATTTAGAAAGCTTAATTAAAACATATTTCATATTTAGCTTTACCTACTTCAAAATTTGTATACTAAGCCTCGTGTGCATAAGTTAGGGCGAGTAAAAGTATGAAATGCGCATCAAAGAAAACTTTTCACTCACTACCTTACACCCTCTAGGAAATCAAGTGTTGGTGCATTATAGACTACACTGTTTGACTTCACCTAAAAGTACAAATGAACACACACACATGCAAACGCCTACGTACACATACATACACACACACAATAGAATTTACAAAATCTTATTGCTTACCATGTCATACCATACTATGTGTTTAACTATCAAACGAAGTATATTATACCTATATAAGACCCAAAACATGACATAGAAAAAAACTTGCGTATACAAATAACTTATTATGCGTTAAACAATTAATAGACAGATACAATATACATGAAAAACTAATATTTTCCGTATTTACAACATCAATATTGATATTTGCGCTGAACTGAGCCGAAGAGCTCTTAAGTGGCTTTGAGAGGTCTTTTGTTCTCTTGATACGTCGAGGAGCTAAAGGCTTGTATTGACATTCGCCTTCAACACAATACCGAATGAAAATCTGTAGCGTCCAGTTATCCAGCCGTTCTCAATCTGTTTAAAGTTCGACTTACCTTTTATGTAAGGCCACTGTTGCGACGCACAATGACATTATATACATTTTAACATCTTAAGCTTTAAAACATTGCTTGAATTAGCTTATTAAAAGCCATCACATTTGATTTTCAACCTAACATAAAACTATTTCAATGAAGTTAAATATAATAAATTTAATAACCTTAAAAAAGATTATATATAAAAATATTTTGCAATTAAATAATTACCCTATTATTTAAAATTGTTGTAAATAGTTTTATTTCAAGACTGCTTCATACACACTACGAACCCGGGTACTAAAGATTGAGAACCAGTGCAGTAGCAACTAACAAATTGTTCGATTGAAGATTATACAGAGTGACATAAGAAAGCACTTCGATTCGTTAAGGAATAACTTACGATTGTGAATGAAATACTGAAAAAACATCCTGTCGAGATATATATTATGCTTAGAAAAGGACATCGTAAGAAATGGTACATGCGTCGATTAAGGTACTACACATAGTTCTTTTTTTTCTTGTAAGATAAGAAGCATATCAGGATCACATATTCATGTTAGGTACGTTTTCAACTTCCAATCCATAATGTTTACAGAAAAAAAGTTTAGCTCTAGTTATTTTCACCAGTACTTTTCAGATATTACTTACATTTGATTTACATTTAAACTAAACATAAATCTTAAAATAATACGTCGGTAGGTACACATGTAGTATTGAACTACCCTACATATGAGTAACTTTTATATCACAAGACTGTAAAAATATTGAGCAATTGAAGTTTAAATTACAATATCATTTAATATATCATCCATATAAATATATTCCCCTAGATTTTAATAAATAGTACATTGAATATACATTAACATATAAACTGAGACAAACAGAACCGTCGCAAGTCCGAATGCTTCCGAATCGTTCCGGACCACCAAAAGCCGACAAGCCATTGTTTCAAATACGATGACACCGTGATTCCAGTTTAATTTAAGTAACGGGTATATTAAAACTGTTCTATTCATTCCGGGCAAAGCTGGGTGGTCCGGCCACCCGGACTCTTATCGATAACGCACACCACTAGATAGCGGTACATGTAAATTTTATCGACTATAATTATAATAACTTTCTCTATCGATAACGATTCAAAACGAAATGAAAACTTAATTGTTTTCGATAATGTCTTCGATTTTGGTTATATTGGAATATTTTGATGATGATCAATGAATATTTTTTTGCCAATTGTTTATAATTATAAGAATACGCGGCTAAAATAGCTTGTAAGCATTCCATTGTTGACTGACCCGTTGACGCAGTTGACAGTGCTGCCGCTCCAGGATTTCTGGTTCGATTCCTACACCGAGTGTGGGTGTAATATTTTTATACATTATGTATATATTTACAACCGTTTACTGATAACTTGATTCAGTACGTCTACCATGAGTTTTTGTTACAAGCGCACATGACATAACTACAGTAGTAAACGTAGAAACGCAATAGTAATGACAGTATCCGCGAGAGGCGCTGCTCAACTTTCCATACAAATTGTCTACTACACTCGCTTGCGTGTATCGTGAACTATCTTCTCTGAAAACTCATGGTGGACGTACTGGTGTGTGCGAGTATATATAAATATAAAAAAATAAAAAATACATTTATATAAGTTGGGTGTTACTTTAAATACAGGCATGAAATTGCCTACCTTAGAAACAGTCGACCGTGTGTGTATGTTAAACATATTTATATTGGTCAAAAGCCTCTTTTTCTATACAGAAGTATTATTGGTGTATATTATACATTAAAATACTATTGTAATTCGATTTTGAGCATAAACTATCGTTTATTACGTACGTTATTACTACGTGTACAAATGCTAATTGATCAGAAACGCTTACAACTTCCTTAAGTGGTTATTAATGTAAAATGTATTTATTAATATAGTACCTTATCAATGTATCATTTTTAATGACGTATTTAATTTTTCATTTAATAACTAAAGAAATAAAACATCTAAGTGAGAACTAGAAATTTCTATATGCGTTTTCATTATAATTTAAGTGAGAAAAAATTAAAACGATTTATTTCAACTACCATTTATATTATAATTCATCTCGTCGATTTATTATCAAATGTTTATTATTCGAAACGAGCAACACAATCGAACATTTAAAATCGGTTTCCATGTGATTCGAGCACGTACGGGAGTCGATTAGAGTTCGAGCCGATAGCGCGGAAGGATACTGAAGCATTTCCTCGCGAAGTATCTTAATTGCGGCTAATTGCAAGAAAAGCTCCCATTAGTGCCCTCCTCTAAAGAGTAAACGAATTAACAGACACGTAGCTAACAAAGAGGCGTTAAATTCGTTTAAAACGACTCGGTTCAGGTGCAAAAAGCCAGCTATTAAGTGAAATTTATTAAACCATCCCGAAACAAAAAGCCGCGACACACTTTGCGCGCGAAATCTAAATAAAAAGTGTTGTTACTATTCGGATTAAATGTTTTCGATTATTGGTGAATGTCGTTCGGTTTACCGTTTTATAAATCAATCGGTCATTTGTCGAATAGTTTTATATTTCGATCATTAATCACAATATCTCTTTTTGTTATTGGCCGTACGTACGAGTATAACGACACATGTCCAATCACTAAGAACCAAGCTAGTACAATGTTGATACGCAAAATTTGTCTAAAAGTCGGTTTAGTTTCATTAATTTCATTTAGTTAATTTGGAGTAAATGTATTCCTCATAACCAACAGGTACTTTGATCATTAATGAAAGCCTTTGATATACATGGAAAATACATAATTATATCTCTCTTACATTTAATTTAATCTGACCATCATATCCATCATAAAATGACCAAAACTAGTCAAGTTATAATGTCAGTCGACTAATAGTACTAAATTATATATTTTAATGAATTTAAAATAAATATATATTTACTACAAAATAGTAAATATTTTAAATCCGACTCCTTGATCCTCTCTGATTCATTAGTTCTTTGTTGCATTTCTAAACGTATTGTTAATACGGCAGTTAAATGGCCAACAACACCAAGCGGTTCTCTTGAAGACACTTTTTGTTTCTTATTGAATTACAGCTCAGTTGCTAAAAAACCAATTGCTAGCGTGTGAATCGCGTCTTATGTTAGCCATGATGTTGCAAACAATGGATACGTTCTTACTTTTGAGAAATTAATTAATCGAAATTAAAATAAAACTGTTATGTAAAATAAATATATTATTACTTTTATTTATATTGTTTCATTCCAACCAAAATAGAATATCGATAATAATAATCGTTGTTTCATAATAATATGAGTATCTATGTTTCATTGCCTAAGCGGCCTAGAGTGTTCGAAATAATTGAACGCACTACACTATTAGCCGGTAATATGAGCACTCTCTAGCGGTCAGCATTCCGAACGCAATTTTGCAAATTATCCTATCGGCGAGCGGAAAATTGACTCCGTTTTAAATAGAGAAAAACGTCGTTCCTTTCCAGGCGGCCGATCGACCGTGGCCATTCGAATTTAATTACGTTATTATTTTGAATAATGTCACTGATGTGTCTGCTTATTTTAGTGTAGGTAAGGCAACGAAAATTTTAGATAAAATTCGAACTCTAATCGTAATTATGATGCTTGGGTTATTCTTTACTAGTTGCTACACTCTATTTTTTCCACATTTCCTACATATCCCTTTCGAATCCGTAATGTTCTATATTATATTATCGTAGTATGCCACAAACGCCCAGAAAATGACAAACATCGGTATATTCAGAAACATTTTCATGAGTGGCTCATTTGCTGTAGCCTGTAAGTGCAAGTAGGCTCTTTGTTAGTCGCAGAACAGCGGAGGTGCACGCGTTAATTTGCGCCCTTGTGGTATAACTACAACCATACTAGCGAAACTGTAAACGAAGTGAAATATATCTACTTAAATTTAATTAACTTAGTGCTTAAATCGAATTTGAACCCATATCAATAAATAAAAACAGTTAAGCCTAGTGGAAGAAGATAGCTGATGATTGATTTTTCACCTACTTAATTTTTCCTTTTAAATTTAGATAGTACAAAATGGCAATAGATAAACACAATGTACATTATACAAATATCACTATCACACACAAATAATATAAAACATCGTCCTCTGCCGTATCTGTCTGTCTGTGTGTTCGTGATAAACTCAAAAACTATTGCACGGATTTTCATGCGATTTTCACCAATAGTGAGTAATTTATGAGGAAGTTTAGTTAGATACACATACCCCGGGTGCAGCCAGGGCGGACTGCTAGTAATAAATAAATAATATAAATATGTTTAACATACACACAAGGTCGTCTGTTCCTAAGGTAGGCAACTTAATGCCTGTGTTTTAGGTAACAGTCGACTGATAATATTTAGTAGGTATGCATTATATATTTTTAATACAGCATAACAAAATCGTCTTGATATTTTATTAGAGAGTAGAACTTGCCTACATTTATTATTATTGATATAAACCAATACGATAAATGTGTAAGTGTTTTTGCTTGTCCTCCTTTCAACACCACATTAAACCGCCAGTACTTGACCGAATAGTTTGAGGACAGTGGCCGATTTCTATAAAATATTTATTTCGCTTGACATAAACTCCATAAGAATTGTGAATTTTATTACTTGTAAACAAAATCAGAGACAGATAAAGTATTGAAACTGGTCCGCCCATATTACTTTACTATTATACCGATTTTTAAAAAAATGTTCGAGTTTTAATGTAATCCAAGTCAATGCTAATATATTGATTTTGGACATATATTATCCAACGATAAACTCGTATCATAGCTGTACTATATAGCTGTATAGCTGTATCTGTAGTTGTACTATTCTATATCAGCCTGTAAGAGCTGCTGAACGAGGGCCTCTTCTTCATATATAAGAAGGGTTGGAGCTTAATCCATCACGCTCCTCCACTGCGGGCTAGCGGATAATATCCGGATGTCCATGATAACAACTGGAGGCTTTTATATTAAAAACTAGTGTCACGCTAAATATATATTATATATGACAATGTTAGTGAGCAAAAGCGCCACAGGCCACAATTGTCATGCTGAAATCTTGTAGGAATTTCATATTTCATAGAAAAATCAGGCTCCATTTTACTACGGCCGTATAACGTGTCATTGACACTGGTTTAATATTAATACATAGTTTTGATTTGATATTAACAAATAACTTATGTTAATTTAAATGTATTATAATTTAATTATATATCTTTTGGCTAATGTATTTGTTTATATATTATATACATATATTTATTTATTTGTTACTCGAATAAATATGTAGTACCTGGATGACCGAGCTTTGCTCGGTTAAACTATATTTAGACACAAATTACATAGTGATAAAATATGAATAATATTTTTAATCTTACCGATATAATAATATAACAATAGTCACTTGTTATTTAAATAAAAAAAAGAGATCCTAATAATATATTTTCTCATCAAAAAAGGAACTTGAAAAAAAAAAGGAAAAATCTTCCGTTTTCAAGACCGCCCGATTTCTCACCTGAGCTATTATAAATTTATAGATGGTGGCGAAATTTACTTTCTTATTCTAATGATATTCTAGCAGTTTTTAATTGCTCTCGTGATTTTTATTTAAATAACCAGTTTATATATTTTTCTTTTCTACCTCCGCCGAAAGTTCGATTTTCGTCCCTGTGAAGCGGGAAAAAAGTGACACTTTCTGTCCCCGCTTCACAGGGACAAAACCTGAACTTTCGTCCTAGGTAGGAAAAAAAAGTATGCTCAACATGGGACGAAAGTACTACATCCATTCCCGTATGTTTGCTACTCTGGCCTTCGGCTCGGACAAAAAATAGTACTTTCATCCCCTTGTGACACAAAATACTATATTATTATATAGATAAGATCGAAAAATATTATTCATATTTCATCAGTTTTATAGTATCTAAATATAATTTCCAAAAAAAAAAAGAACGTATAACAAAAAAAAAACCGAGCAAAACTTAGACATCCAGATAGTAAAGGGCTCTCAATAATAGTTCTTTTTTTTACAAAAGATGGAACTTGAATAAAAAAGGCAAAAAAAAAATTAGACTTGAGGCATCGGGATTCGAACCCAGGTATACAGATTTCCCACCTAAGTTATTATAATCTTGTAGACTATGCCGAAATTTACCTTCGTATTCTAATAATATTCTAGAAGTTTTTAATTGTACTCGTGATTTTTTATTTAAATAACCAGTTCATATTTTTTTATTATTATTTCGGTAAGATCGAAAAATATTATTCATATATCATCAGTTCGTAATTCGTATGTAAATAATATAGTTTCCAAAAAACACGAATTACAAAAAATAAAAAAAATAAAATACCGAGCAAAGCTCGGTCATCCAGTTAGTAAAGGGCTCTCAATAATAGTTTTTCTCACAAAAGAAGGAACTTGAAAAAAAAAAAAAGAAAAATAGTTGCGGTGACATCTGGATTCGAACCTAGGGTCTTCTTAATTCGAATCCGCCCGGTTCACATCGGAACTGTTACACACTTATCAATGACAGCGAAATTTACCTTCGTATTCTAACGATATTTTTAAATGCCTGAAAAAAGGGATAAAACAACATTTTCTAGAAATAAATCTTAGCTAGATCGATTTATCGCCCCCGAAACCTCCTGTGTACTAAATTTCATGAAAATCGTTGGAGCCGTTTCCGAGATTCAGATTATATATATATATACAAGAATTGCTCGTTTAAAGATATAAGATAAGATTATAATATCAGATAATACAGACCGTATTTGTTATTATATTCGTTATTTTTTTTCTATAACTATTTAATTATACTGCTTCATTCATTATCAGTACCCTGTCTGAACCCAGTGTCACTGATCGTAATATCCTCCGCGACTCGATTGCCTGGTATATCTCCTTGGTGTACAATAAAATATACCTACTTACTAACAGGGCCGCCCTGTGCGAAGTATGCAGCCGCACACTCGAGCTTTTTGGGAGGGCATACAATTGGGACATAAAAAAGGGGCATAATTTTATCCTAGGGGCATCCAAGAACATCCTTAATATAAGTCTTGCACACTCGTCGTTTTCGCCTTATAGTCCAGTCAAATAAGGTTTTAAATCGAAATTTCACATACAACCCTGCATTTTTGATATAATGTAGTTTTAATGATACCAAAACAATGTGTAAAGGTTTTAGTGTGCGCAACCCCCGGCAAGGGTTGAAAAAAAAATAAAATAAATGTTTTTTCGCAATTACTCGAAAACGGTAAATGTTAGATAAAAAAGTTCAAAGTAAAATGTATAGAACTTAAAATAATACACGTAAAAGGTTCTATGACTTTTTTGTCTCCGATCAAAATTAACCGAGATAAAGCTTAAGGGATGAACGTAAATTTTTAAAAATCGTTTTTAGTAGAAATTGAATTGTTTTTTTATATTTTCATAAATAATTCTATTTCTTTAATTTAAGAAATAAAGATTTGTTTTTAATTGTTTGAGAAAATATATATATATTAATTTTTAAACATTTCAAATTGAAATTTGAATACTTAAAACTTAATATTTTATGTTTTTTTTACCATGTTTAGATTCCTCATAAAATTGCTGAATATCATACATTGAAAAAAAAATTATACCTGCTATATTTCGGAGGGTGTAAATTTATATAGAAAAATGTTGAATTTGTCCTAAAATTCCTACACTGTGGCATTGAGTCCCCGCCTTCAAAAGAGAGGACACTATTGCTTACCCACTTACTCGTATGGAGCTCCGCCTATAATTAATTTATTAATGTCGATGTTTATTCAGCCCAATCGAATTAGTATTTAAGATTTACAAAAATTTGTAGCAGAAATTCTCTTGGATAACTCGTTCATTTTTAATTTTACACGGAAAATATTTATTACAAAAATAGTTTTAAATTAAATTTCCTATAATTTTGGTTCTCATCAATTTTTTCGTAGGATCGATATTTTTTGGTTTATACCTGAAAAGAGGCGGTGAATTTTTGGTTATCGAATAACTCGTTTATTATCTTAAATTGAATATAATAATAAATTAAATATCTGTCCCGAGCGGGAATCGAACCCGCGACCGACAGCGCGCGGCGTTAAGGCAACTACTCGCACTACTACACCAGAACGGTTGCCAGGTGTGTATATATATATATATATATATATATATATATATATATATATAATATATATATCGATTTCAATTTCCATGATTCGGAATAATAACTTTTTTACCCGACTGCGACAGAAGGAGGGTTATGTTTTTCGAGTTTATGTATGTATATATGTATGTCCATTTCTTTGGCACGCCCTACAGCCCAAACGGCTGGACGGTTTTTGACATATGAGGTGTCGTTGGATGTGTCTAAATTGTAGTAGTGGCATAGGCAATATAAATTTTCAAAATGGCGCCCGCAAATGGCGGAATGAGGGGGGGGGAAGTTGAATTTTTTTTCTTACTTTAGCAATATGGGTATCAAATGAAAGCTAGTAAATTGTTTTATTTTTTTTTAGTTTATAATAAGAGTACTGTTCTCTTATATTTACGCGAATTTTACTAAATAAGGTTAATAGTAATAATTTAAAATTGTATAAAAAGCGGGGTATGTAACAATTAATTCATTATTCGGACACCCACCACCTCAGTCCCCCGAGATCATAGACGCTGTAAAGGGTCCGAAACGTCGGGAAATAATTTAAAATATTGTTAAACTGTAAAGTTTTTAATAAACGCGATAAAATCCGGTATAGACTTTTAATCAAATTATAATAAGAGTATTTTACGCAGTCGGGTTTTTAGATTTTTTTTATTATCTTATAGCTGATTCGATTCTCGGAGCGATTTATTACTTACGATTAGTACAGCAGGCATAATTATTATTTTCAGTTAGTATATTTTAAGAAGAAATATAGATTACTTTTTATTTTTATTTCAGTCGTATTAGAAATGCTTTTAGTAGAAGATCCGAACCTAAATCGACCTTCACCGGTGTGATATTGTAATAGAATGAGACCTATTTTATAATAAATTTAGTCTATTAAAAATGTATTAAAAATGGGTTTGCTGGAATAATCCTGGACAGGATATTTTTAATTAATTATTTAAAAAATATTTTTTGTTTTAATTTTGCAATATCAAGAAAATATTTTTTTTAACAATAGACTTGAAGTATGAAAAATACTTCTTATGTACGAGACAACCGAGAAGGACAGCAACAGACGGTCTCCTTCGCACATGTGTAAGCGAGATAGCATAATGTTATCGTCAATATCGATCATATTTATAGTAATCATTCGTATAGTTAGGACCTTAAAGAGGTATTTCGCATCATTTCATAGAATTATTTCGTTAGAATATGTGTAATAGACAATCGAAAGGGATAGAGATAGACGGTCTCCCTCGCACGTGTGTGAGCGAGACAACATAATGATGTCGAAAAATATCGACCGTATTTATAGAAATCATTCGCGTAGTTAGGTACTTAGAGAGGTACTTGTATCATTTCATAACATTATTTTATTAACTTGTAGATTTATTAAAGTTTAAATATTTTCGCATAAAGAGAGATAGATATAGAATTTTGTATAGAAAAATAGAGAAAAGCAATAGGATTAAGGATATCTTCATTGTTTAATGTTTACAGTTATAAATTCATAGATTAAGGATATTTTGTCGTTTAATATTAATATATATTTTATAGGTTTTTATAGTTTAAAATTGATAATTCATACGTAAAAATAGGATTATAGGATTAAGGACATTTCATTGTGTTAATATTAGCTTAAGAATATTTTCAGATATAGTTTGCATAGATTTAAGGATATTTTGTCAATTTATAGTTATTTTATAGATACTTTATAATGTAAAAATAGCAATTTACATGTTAAAAATAGATTTTGAAGATATAGCATTCGATAACTCATAGATGGATTAGCGACGCGCGCACGTGGCAGACTAACGCGGATTAAGGATCCGCGGGGGGCTTTTATATCAAGCGGTGGGGGACGAGGTAGATTTAAATACCGTGGCGAGGACCCGACCCCGTTTATTGATAATTAGCGCGCGCGCCGCATTAATTGTATGTTAAAATAATAGAGGATGTAAAATAGTTATAGAGTAAGTATAGAAATAAGCTCAACTATTGTAAAAAGTATGTTTTTTGAATAAAGTAAATTCCCGGGGGTGAGGTAAGGGATCGCTGGCCAGCCAATCAGAGCAGTATAAATTACGGTGCCATTCCGGGCACCACATACTCTCGTTCTGCCGTCCGACTTGTGCGGACGTCTTACACGAGTTTATATATATATATTATATATAATCCGATACGATCCGACCGCATCACTTTGATGCTGTTGTCGCTCCTAAACCGTTCTCCTCGGATTCTATTCGTTACGATTAGTGTGGACAACTGTGCAGCACAGTGAAGTGACAGTGCACCCGGACGAAGTGCTCTGAGGAAGTGTTGTGTTAGTGATCACGCGCCCGGCCCCTTCCCGGTGCCGGAAGGATTCACACCCGATTGTAAGTAATACACTAGGTACACATACATCTCGCGACACGTAGGCACACACTCCCTGCTGCCAGGCAGGGAGGTCTCTCTGCTTTCGTCGCACTGCGACAATGAACCCCCTCGCAGGGATTACCACGGAGGACCTCATCGAGGCCCTCCGAGCCACCATGCCGGATGCGCTCAAGCGCATAGAATCCTACTTCGCGGCGCGTGCCGCAGCCGGCACCGCCCAACCAACCCCCGCGGCAGGCCCTAGCGCGGCCGCGTGCAGTAATATGGAGGTCGAGTCCGCCTCCGCGCCCGCCTCCGAATGCTCGGAATCGGAGGCCGAAGCCGAGACAGGTACAGATTCGGAGTACGAATCTGATTCAACAGTTACTTCGGTAACAATCGCAGCCACAAACATAGACAACGACGGGTTCAAGCCCGTTGTTCACAAAAAGAGGAAGGCTAAGGATCCTTCCAAATCCCCGCCCCCGACTAAAAAGCGTCTCGCGCCTACGGCGCGAAGGAGTTGCGTTGCTCCACCCCCCGCGGTCCTCGACTCTCCCGCGTCGCCCGACCCCCCCGCGGCCTCCGCGCCGAATCTCGCTGCTCCCCTGTCCCCCGCGGCACAGCAGAGCACGCCCCCGACCCCCGCGGCCGACTCTCAGCCGCGCGTTAAAGCACCACCGCCTGTCTTTATACAAGACAAAACCTCCTGGGACCGCGTTTCCCGGCTGTTATCCGAAAAGCGCATACATTTCACCCACGCGCGTTCGACTGCGCAGGGTATCAGGGTCCTAGTACAGGACTCGACTACTCACCGCCGGCTAACGGCGTTCCTTCGCCTGGAAGGCATCAGCTTCCATACGTACGCGCTCGAAGATGAGAAACAACTTCGAGTTGTAATCCGTGGGGTCCCGAAAGAGATCCCGGTCTCCTCCATCACGGAGGACCTCAACCGCCAAAATCTTCCGGTTCGCGAGGTACACAGGATGTACCACCCTAAAACTAAACTCCCGTACGACCTCGTCCTTGTCGTACTAGACCTTTCGCCCGAAGGAAAGGGCATTTTCTCCATAACGAAAGTCTGCCAGCTCTCTGGCATTCAAGTCGAGGTTCCGAAGAACCGAGGAGCCCCGGGACAGTGCCATCGCTGCCAACTGTACGGGCACTCGGCCCGTCATTGTCATGCCAAGCCGCGATGCGTTAAATGCACCGGCGACCACGGCACATCCGACTGCCCTCGCAAAACACGCGACCCGGAGATCCCACCGAGCTGCGTGCTTTGCAACACGCAGGGCCACCCCGCGAACTACCGCGGGTGCTCTAAAGCTCCCAAAAGGAGCTCTAAAAAAGTTAAGGCAAGCCGGTCCGCTTCACGGCCCAGGCAACAACCCGCGCAGGCGGCTAAGGAGGCCCCTAAGGCCCCTACCAATGCCCCTCAGCCCGTTCAACAGGCTCAGCCTTCCAAGGCCCCCAGCGTGGCCCCTCAGGCCAACCGGCTAGGCGCCTGGGCAAAGCCACTGCCGATGGTCACAAAACCCACGGCAAAGAGCGCGCCTAAGGCACCCGCCCCACCTCAGCCCCAACCCGGCTCTGTCTCCGTTTCCGAGCTTTCTACATTCCTTAACGGAATGATGGAATTCATTTCTGGGTTTAAGACCCTAGTCGAGCGCAACACAGGCGCAATCCACTCCTAAACAGTCCCAATGGCTAGCAACAGTAGGTATAAACCTCACTCGCTAAGCGTCGTTACGTTCAACGCAAACGGCCTTATCAAACAAATTGACGAGATCCGCCTCTTTTTACGCGATCACCCGGTCGATGTCATGCTGGTGCAGGAGACCCTCCTTAAGCCGAGTCACAGAAATCCGAACATTCAAAACTATCGAATTATTCGTAACGACAGGGCCACCGCTCGCGGAGGTGGCACTGTAATCTATTATAAAAGGTCACTGCACTGCGTGCCACTCGATCCCCCTCCGCTCGAGGGCATCGAAGCGTCGATGTGTCAGGTCAGTCTAACGGGCCATCAGCCAATCACGATCGCCTCAGTCTATCTCTCTCCTGATAAACCGTTAGTAGAGAGCGACGTGAGGTCACTGCTCGCTATGAGCAACTCGGTCATCCTAGCCGGTGACCTTAACGCTAAACACCCCCATTGGAACTCACGGGTCTCCAATAGGCATGGTGTTCAATTAGATCTGATGACCTCACTTCCCTCTCTAGGTTTTGACGTCATTGCTCCCGCGACCCCTACTCGGTTTGAAGTTAGGATGACAAATGACATATCTGACGTGCTCGACATAGCGATTTTGAAAGGCGTAACACTCGTGTTACGTTCTATCGAGACGCTACCAGAGCTAGACTCCGACCATAGGCCAGTTTTAATTCAGTTAGGACCGGACCCCCAGCTTGCCCTCCCTACTAAAGTCGTCACCGACTGGAGGAGACTCGACGAGCTTCTACAGACGGTCGACGCTCCCACGCTGAGCGATATACCTGACAGAATCGACACCGTCGAGGCCGCCGAGACGGCCGCGAACGGTCTCACTAGTCACATTAAGTCACTTATAAACGAGTGCTCCCGAGAGGTTCCAATCCGCCCTTACGAGCGAATGGACCTACCGGACGACCTCAAAGCACTCATCAGACGTAAAAACGCCGCGATTAGAGCCCATGACAGATATCCGACTGACGCTAACCGCAGGCTGCGCTGGGCTCTACTGAGAGAGGTTAAAGCTCGCTTTGCCGAACTCAGGGAGGACAGAGACAGCAAACGCTTCGGAGAGCTCGCGCCATCGCACGTCGCGTACTGGGCGCTGGCGAGGGCCCTCCGGAGAGGCGCTACAGACCCGATACCTCCGCTAGTGAGACCGAACTTACCACCCGCGCTAGACGATCTCGATAAGGCCGAGTGCCTTGCCGACAGCTTGGAGAGTCAATGCTCCCCTAGCTCACAGCCCGTGGACCCCGAGCACCTCCTCAAGGTCGACTCGGAGGTCAACCGGTTGGCGGCCTCTCCGCCGACCGGCGACCCCCTCTCACCGACCACGGTCGAGGAGGTCGAATCGATTATAAAATCCCTACACGCTAAAAAGGCCCCCGGCCCCGACCTCATTTCAAACAAGGCTATAAAACGCCTCCCTCATCAACTAGTATTACTACTAGTGATGATATTCAACGCCCTACTCGCCGGCTGCTCCTTCCCCGATCAGTGGAAAGAGGCAACAGTCATAGGCATTCGAAAGGTCGGTAAACCCGGCAACCTCCCTACTAGTTATAGACCGATCAGCCTTCTCAACGCTCTCGGTAAAATATACGAGAGAATCATACTCGCCCGCCTCAGAGCTATCGTAGAGGCCAACTCTATTCTCATTAACGAGCAGTTCGGCTTTCGAGCCGGACACTCTTGTGTTCATCAAGTGCACCGCATAACGGAGCACATACTGGCAGGTTTTTCACTTTCAAAGGCCCGCGTCACAGGAGCCCTGTTTTTCGATGTCGCTAAGGCCTTCGATAAGGTCTGGCATAACGGCCTCATTTATAAACTACACAAACTCGGACTGCCAGACAGACTAGTACTCCTCATTCGAGACTATCTGTCAAACCGCACCTTCAGGTACAGAGTCGAAGGTACTCTATCCTCCCCCCGCACCCTCCGCGCCGGGGTCCCTCAAGGCTCATGCCTCTCTCCGTTATTGTACTCACTGTACACTAACGACATTCCGATTAAATTCGCCGAGCGAAAATCAGTCAAAATGGCCCTTTACGCAGATGACACTGCACTATTCACATCCTCCGACCGTCCGGATTTAATCTCGAGTCGACTACAATCCGTTACAGACGCACTAGGCGACTGGTTTCGGACGTGGCGAATCGAAATAAACCCGGATAAGAGCACCGCCGTGTTTTTCACTAAGGTATTGAACTACCGAGGCCGACCGGATGAGATTACTCTCTACGGTACTCCTATCAAATGGTCCGATCAAGTTACCTACCTAGGGGTCACTCTCGATAGACGACTCACGTTTAGAAAACACATCATACGTGTTCGCAATAAGGCCGCCTTCGTGCTGAGCCGACTCTATTACATGATCAACGGCAAAAGTAAAATGTCTCTTAGAAATAAGACGACACTATATAAAACCTGTGTTAGACCTATACTAACATACGGTTGCCCAGTCTTCGCCCGGTGCGAGCCCGGGCTCCTTCAGAAGCTCCAGGTCATTCAAAATAGATTCTTACGGAAGGCCACGGCTTCCCCGTGGTACATTCGTAATATAGATCTCCACAGGGATTTTAAAATCGATTCGATCGCCAAACATATTAAATCGATCGCCGCTAACTATTTCGAGAAAGCGCGCAACCATCCGAACCCCCTTATAGCCCAGTCATGCGTCTACAATACACTACGCGGTAATTTCAAAAACCGCTGTAGACGCCCCCTTCACGTGCTCACCGACCCAGACGACCCGATCACGCTAGCCAACCCCCCCCCGATAGGTACAGTACACAACCGCACCACACACCACACTACTCACCTACACCGTCTCCGCCGACGGAGACGACGTAATAGGGTTCAACGGCTCGTACGCGCCTAGGCACGTAGAGCAGTAGTCCGTTCACCTTAGCGCTCCGCATAGCGCCGCCATGACGGCCGACCGACGCGTATAGTACTTCAGAGCCGCCCATAAGGAGGCTCTACTTTCCAGGCTGGACCTTAAAGTGTCCGCCCCCCTGCCCGGTGTCGCTGTAAAGGCCAGTAAGGCCAACAGCATAAGTCCATCCGAAAAAAAAAAAAAAAAAAAAAAAGGGCACCACATGCCAGTCCTCGATCGACCAGCGAATAGTAAAGATAAAGAATAGCAAGAGACCATAGTATAGAAGAAATCGCTTATAGAAGCTAGCCAGCATCTCTGCTCCTCACAAGCGGGAAAATCTTCAACATTTAATTGGCGTTTCACTGACGTACACCCTCACTGAACGCACGGCGAACTAGAACCGGCTCACCCTTCGCATTCGTTTGATACCGGCCCTAGAAACAGACGTCTCATCGTCACATCGCATATTATACAGTCCACTTCGTATTTCTTTCGACTAGGGTCCGGTACATTTGGTCCTTCGAGCCGGATCTGCCTTTCGTCGTGTCTCATCGTGGTCATCGTGTACGTCGTGTTCGTCATATAGATATAGCGAAGTTGAAGACATCGTTTATAATGCCGCTTACAAGATCGCAAGCCGAGAAGATGGAACAGGAATTAGAAGCGATCCAAGAAAGGTCTCCAGAGGACACCTCGAACATCGCAGAACAATCGAAGCCTTCAAACGTACCTGTTCGACACGAAGAACCGCCTAGATCTTCGTCGGCCGATCCAGGTCAAAGAAAGCATTCGAAACCGTCCTCGAAGAAGGCATCAAAAGAAAAGAAGCTTCTCAAGCTAAGAGAAGAGATAGCTCAACGCAAGCTGGAACTCGCCATTGCAAGAGCTGAAGCCGCCGCGCTGGAATCCGATGACGACGATAGTGAAGATTCATCACACGACGGCGACAACCGAGTTACAGAGTGGTTGGACACACACCCGGAGGTCACCACGAAACCGATAGCTCAAGACCCCGAGGAACCTATAGCGAAGCCCACCACACATACAGAAAAGAACAACTCGGTCATCATAGAAAAAGAAGCCCCAGAGATAGCGACTGTGGCATCGAATAGCATAGACCTGACGCAATTAGCGGCAGCCATCACCACAGCGGCAAGATCTGCGGGCACATCGCGGTATATAGGAGAATTACCGTACTTCAACGGGTCACACACAGAGTGGCTCGCCTTCCGCGCTGCTTACTACGAATCATCGACTCAACTCAGCGCGGCGGAGAACTCAGCAAGAATACGAAGAGCCCTGAAAGGAAAAGCGAAGGAAGCGGTCGCCAGCCTTCTCATCGCAAACGCACCGGCAACAGAGATCATCAAAACACTAGAGACTCGCTTCGGAAGACCGGACGCCATCGCCATCACCGAGCTAGAGAAGCTGCGCAACCTGCCTCGCCTTACCGACTCTCCGAGGGACATCTGTGCCTACGCTAACAAGATTAAGAACTGTGTCGCCACTCTACGACTGCTAGCTAAAGACCAGTACCTGTATAGCCCGGAAATTATAAAACAGCTGGTCGAGAAGCTAACACCAACAACGAGATTCAGATGGTTCGACTACGCAACAAGCAACGATATAGAAAAACCGAAGACTGAACCGGAGTTAGTACTGTTCTGCGAATTTATAGAACGAGAAGCAGACAGGTGTGCGAAGTACGCACCTCCGGAACAGATCAACAATGAAGAAACCACGACACCTGTACGAAGACACCGCGCGCTCGTAACGAACGATAGGAAATTCCCTTGTCCTATATGCAAGGAGAAGGAACACGAGCCGTCGGACTGTTCGAAAATAAAGACAGCGGAGCAACATAGGCGTTGGGAAATAGCTAAGGACGCGAACCTCTGCTATAGATGTCTTCGCTACAGAAGTCAAACACACAAGTGTAAGACACGTGTCTGCGGTAAGAACGGTTGCGAACGAACACATCATCCGCTGCTTCACTTCACGCCGACCAACAAAGAAGATAGAAGAGAAGAAACAGAGAAGGTCACCACTACACATAGCCACAAGGAGTTGCACGCCTACCTGAAATATATTCCGGTCAGGATCAGCGGCCCTAAGAAAACCATAGACACGTACGCGCTGCTGGACGACGGCTCCACCGTGACCTTAATAGAAGAGAGTATCGCTTCGAAGATCGGCGCGAAGGGACCTAAGGATCCGTTGAACATCGAAACAATCGACACGAAGTTAGCTACACACTCGTCTCGTCGTGTCACGTTCAACATAAAGGGGCAAGAAAAAGAGTTCAAACTACAGGCGAGAACTATAAAGAAAATGAAAATATCGCCGCAATCGATAAACAAAGAACAAGTACGGGCCTGCGAACACCTTAAAGACATCGCTAACGACATTTCGTATAAGGACGCTCGCCCTACTATACTCATCGGTCAGGACAACTGGCACCTGCTAATAGCATCTGAAACAAAGAAGGGTAATAGAAGTCAACTAGTCGCATCAAAAACGCCCTTAGGATGGGTCCTCCACGGGTCTGGCTCTCGCACCGTCGGTCAGCGGGTTCACTTCGTTTATAATCTCGCCGACACAGATATAGAAAGCGACGAAGTTCGTATGGACGAGATGCTACGACACCACTTCGCTCTGGACTCCATCGATATAGCAGAGAAAAAGCCGCGTTCCGATCCGGAACAAAAAGTACTCGACATACTGGAAGCGAACACCGTACAGACAGAAAGCGGACAGTATGAAACGGCTTTACCGTGGAAAAATAGCGATTCGAAAATGCCGTATAACTACGAAAACGCACTCAAACGGCTCTATACAACGGAAAAGAAAATAGATAAAGATCCGTTATTAAAAGAAAAATATACGGAACAAATGAACGCATTAATAGAAAAGGGCTACGCGGAACGAGCTCCAATCGAAAAAACATCGCATAGAACGTGGTACCTACCTCACTTCCCCGTCGTCAACGTCATGAAGCCGGGTAAAGTCCGTATAGTTCACGACGCGGTGGCGAGAACAGCTGGAACATCACTTAACGATCACCTGCTCACCGGACCGGACTTACTACGCTCGCTAACCGGCGTGTTAATGAGATTCCGGCAACATCGATATGCAGTGACCGCAGATATAGCAGAGATGTTCATGAAGATAGGAGTAAGGAGTGAGGACAGAGACGCACTACGATACCTATGGCGCGGGGACAGACGGGACGGACCTCCCGACGAATATAGAATGAAGTCGCTCATATTCGGAGCGACGTGTTCACCGGCCATAGCGATATACGTAAAGAACGCGAACGCCCGCAAGTACGAAAAAGAATATCCAGAAGCCACCGCCGCCATCGTGCAAGCTCACTATATGGACGACTATCTCGACAGCTTCACGACAGAGCAACGAACTATAGAAATAGCTACGCAAGTTCGAGATATACACGCGGCGGGCAACTTCAATCTGCGAAGCTGGACATCGAACTCGCTATACGTACAGAAAACATTAAACAAAGAATCGGAGTCGTCCCAAGAAATTAAACAGCTGGACGACGGAACGAAGACAGAACGCGTGCTAGGCCTCATGTGGAACCCACAGAACGATAGCCTAGGTTTCAACTTAAACCTAGCCCGCGTACCGCCAGCGCTCCTAGACAACACGGCTCCGACAAAGCGAGAAATACTAAAGATTATTATGTCGATCTACGATCCGCTCGGCCTCGCTTCGCCTGTGATAGTGCGTGGTAAACAAATCATGCAAGAAGTGTGGCGGCGCGGAATAGGATGGGATAATAAGATCGACGCCGACCTCGCAGAACAATGGACCACGTGGCTACAACACATAAAGAAACTACGTGACGTCACCGTGCCACGTGCTTACATAGAATATAGTGAAGCGACGTCATTACAATTACACGTGTTCGTTGACGCCAGCACGACCGCATACGCCGTAGCTCTATACTGGAGAACGGAAAATAAAGACGGAGAAGTAAATCTCACCCTCATCACCGCCAAAGCCCGCGTCGCGCCGCTCAAGCTAGTATCCATACCACGTCTCGAGTTACAAGCCGCGGTACTAGGAGCTAGGATGGCAGCGACAGTCCTGAGCGAGCACAGTAGAAAACCGGAATCGAAGACCTTCTGGACCGACAGCAAGACGGTGTTAACATGGTTGAAGACAGGGGCGAGATCATACAAACCGTTCGTCGCTCATCGCATCGCCGCGATAGAGGAAACCACCAGCAACAGCGAGTGGAGATGGGTGCCTACGAAACTTAACAACGCCGACGACGCCACCAGGGACGTGCCTTGTGAGTTCGACAAGGCACATAGATGGTTCACGGGGCCACCATTTTTACGAAAGCATCCATCGGAGTGGCCGTCCGAAGTCCCGTCGAAAGTCGAAAACACCGGAGAAGAACGTACGCATCACATCACTACGAAAACATCGACATCCGTCAGCCAGTCCGTACCCGATAGCGCACGATTCTCTAAGTGGGAACGGCTAGTACGAGCTACCGCGCGGGTATTACAATTTATACAACTGTGTAGAGGTCAACGAACCGAGCGTGTTAATTATAGAAAGAAAAAACAGTACGCGGACCCCGACTGGAACAATAAAGATAATAAGAAACACACAGGTACGAAATCGAAACAGTCGAGGCATAATAAAGAAGAAAATAAATACCTGCCTATAGAAGCCGCACTACTAAGACAGGCGGAATCCTTAATAGTGAAATCGATACAGCAGGATTCCTTCTCTGACGAAGTATACGCCTTAAGGAGTGGCAAATCGCTATCAAATAATAGTAGACTACGATTATTGTCGACAACGTTCGTAGACGGAATTATTCGTGTCAAGAGCCGGGTCAACGCAGCGGCGGGAGTCACGGAGTCACAAAAGTCACCAGCCGTGATAGATGGTGACCATCGAGCAACACGACTGTATATAGAATATACACATAGGAGCTTGCAGCACGCCGGCGTAGAGACAGTCGTGAACGAGTGCAGACAGCACTATTGGGTGCTCCGACTCCGCCCTGTGACCAGAGTCATCGTTCGCAGCTGCCTACCATGTCGCATTCGAAGAGCAGCACCACCGTCGCCACCAACGGGCGACTTACCACCGACTCGACTCGCTCATCATCAAAGGCCGTTTACGTACACCGGCATCGATTACTTCGGACCGTTCACAGTCACCATAGGAAGACGCCATGAAAAGCGCTACGTGGCCCTCTTCACGTGTCTCACCACTCGAGCTGTGCATCTAGAAGTCGCCGCATCGCTATCGACCGACTCAGCTATACTGGCACTTCGTCGAATGATAGCGCGCCGTGGTTGTCCCACCGAAATCTGGTCGGACAACGGAACGAACTTCCACGGCGCGGACGCCGAGCTGAAGAAGGCGGCGCTGCAGGCAACGAGTGAGGAGGCCAACATTCGTACGATCACGTGGAGGTACATACCACCGGGTGCACCGTTCATGGGCGGAGCATGGGAGCGGCTAGTGAGGTCTGTGAAGACCGCTCTCACAGCTGTACTGCAAGAACGGAGTCCACAAGAAGAGGTCCTCGCTACACTACTCGCAGAGGCCGAATACACGGTTAATAGTCGGCCCCTTACACACGTCTCAGTCGATATAGAAGATCCCGAAGCGTTGACTCCGAATCACATACTGCTCGGAGGGTCAGCCCGAGTACCGTTGCCCGGCAGATTCGACGATAGGGATCTGATAGGACGCCCGTACTGGAGAGCAGCACAGCGCCTAGCAGATCAGTTCTGGGCCCGATGGGTTCGCGAGTACCTTCCCGAGCTTCAACACCGGCGGGAGCCCCGAGGGTCCGGACCAGCAATAGCAGTCGGCGACGTGGTACTCATAGTCGACGGGAATCTACCTCGCAACACCTGGCCACGAGGCGTCGTGATAGCTACGTATCCCGGTCAAGACGGAACGGTACGAGTAGTGGACGTGAGAACATCCGGAGGCATCCTGAGAAGACCTACGAAGCGGCTGGTGCAGCTGACATCGGCATCGGTCGTCTCTCCCAGCACGGAAGAATGCAGCATCGTGACGAGCCCCGAGACTGCACGGCGGGAGAATGTACGAGACAACCGAGAAGGACAGCAACAGACGGTCTCCTTCGCACATGTGTAAGCGAGATAGCATAATGTTATCGTCAATATCGATCATATTTATAGTAATCATTCGTATAGTTAGGACCTTAAAGAGGTATTTCGCATCATTTCATAGAATTATTTCGTTAGAATATGTGTAATAGACAATCGAAAGGGATAGAGATAGACGGTCTCCCTCGCACGTGTGTGAGCGAGACAACATAATGATGTCGAAAAATATCGACCGTATTTATAGAAATCATTCGCGTAGTTAGGTACTTAGAGAGGTACTTGTATCATTTCATAACATTATTTTATTAACTTGTAGATTTATTAAAGTTTAAATATTTTCGCATAAAGAGAGATAGATATAGAATTTTGTATAGAAAAATAGAGAAAAGCAATAGGATTAAGGATATCTTCATTGTTTAATGTTTACAGTTATAAATTCATAGATTAAGGATATTTTGTCGTTTAATATTAATATATATTTTATAGGTTTTTATAGTTTAAAATTGATAATTCATACGTAAAAATAGGATTATAGGATTAAGGACATTTCATTGTGTTAATATTAGCTTAAGAATATTTTCAGATATAGTTTGCATAGATTTAAGGATATTTTGTCAATTTATAGTTATTTTATAGATACTTTATAATGTAAAAATAGCAATTTACATGTTAAAAATAGATTTTGAAGATATAGCATTCGATAACTCATAGATGGATTAGCGACGCGCGCACGTGGCAGACTAACGCGGATTAAGGATCCGCGGGGGGCTTTTATATCAAGCGGTGGGGGACGAGGTAGATTTAAATACCGTGGCGAGGACCCGACCCCGTTTATTGATAATTAGCGCGCGCGCCGCATTAATTGTATGTTAAAATAATAGAGGATGTAAAATAGTTATAGAGTAAGTATAGAAATAAGCTCAACTATTGTAAAAAGTATGTTTTTTGAATAAAGTAAATTCCCGGGGGTGAGGTAAGGGATCGCTGGCCAGCCAATCAGAGCAGTATAAATTACGGTGCCATTCCGGGCACCACATGCCAGTCCTCGATCGACCAGCGAATAGTAAAGATAAAGAATAGCAAGAGACCATAGTATAGAAGAAATCGCTTATAGAAGCTAGCCAGCATCTCTGCTCCTCACAAGCGGGAAAATCTTCAACATTTAATTGGCGTTTCACTGACGTACACCCTCACTGAACGCACGGCGAACTAGAACCGGCTCACCCTTCGCATTCGTTTGATACCGGCCCTAGAAACAGACGTCTCATCGTCACATCGCATATTATACAGTCCACTTCGTATTTCTTTCGACTAGGGTCCGGTACATCTTACATACATGATTTTTTAATAATTATTACTTATATATGTAATATATAAATATTAATAAATACTAATTAATATATAAATATTAATAATATAATATATAAATATTAATAAACATATTACATAAATGATTTTTTAATAATTAATTAAAAATATCCTGTCCAGGAATTTTCCAGCAAACCCATTTTTAATACATTTTTTAATTTACTAAATTTATTATAAAATAGGTCTCAATCTATTATCACACCGGTCAACAAAGTCAAGGTCGACGTTTCGGATGTTAGAGCATTTTTTAACGTGATAACGTCTTGTAAATCGATGAATGCCGCGTGCACGCACGAAAAAGCATGACTCATTGTCTACTCATTGTTCCGCGAGCGAGAGCGAGAGCGCGAAACAAGCGATAGAGAGAATAACGGAGAATCTTAAATATCACACATGTATAATATTAGTTGTAAATAAATTATTTTTAATAGCACATACTGTACTTGTAATTAATCTGTATAATTTAAGTAAAAAAAAATATTAGAATAACGAGTGAAAAAATTGTAATTAATTGAATTAATTCCTTTGTATTAAACAAAATAATGATAATTCTGTGATAATAATTCAATTCAATTCATAAAAGTATGCAATTTTTTATCAATGTTTTCTTATGACGTTATCAAGGAACTAAAACTATCGTCCATAAACCGACTTTACAGACAACCGATTTTTAATTTGATTTTAGGATTGTAGTTTTAATTTGTATTTATGTACATATATGTATGTTTCGTGGCTAATCTGCTGCGCCGTTTGTGATGAAATTTTATAGGAGGCTACTTTTTATTAATACAACTACGCGGGCGAAGCCGGAGGCGGAAGCTAGTAATTTATATATCTGTTATAAGGTTTATATCATGTTGAAACGAAATTTACTATTGTAAGAACTGCGCGGGGCGCGCCTTGCTTTGCTGTAACTCGACACGTATAAGAAGAGCTCCAGATGCCATACAAAATGTATGTAAAGCGAAGCTCTTTTTACGTAGGTCTTTTAATTCGTTTGAAAAAACGCCGACAGTCATTGCGTTTCTCAAAGTCACGTGTACTTCACGTGCCGCTCTTTGAGTTCTACCGCTCCGCCGCGCCACACCGTAATTTTGCGAAATAAGCCTTAACGCAATGGATTATGCATTATAATTGAGTAAACATATCAATTTGAAGTAAATCGGCCTTTCTTTGATTCAAATTATTTAAAAAGTAAGATTTGATTTTTTATTAGCTACCACAACTATGACGACCGTTCTGGTGTAGTGGTGCGAGTAAGTGGCCTCAATGCCGCGCGCCGGCGGTCTCGGGTTCGATTCCCGCTCGGGACAGATATTTGTATTTGTACAAATATCTGTTTCCGGTCTGGATCTATGTCCGTGTGGGTCTCCCCACCGTTAGCGATACCGCATCACTCATAAAAACATCGATATTTGAACATCAATATTTTTAAAATCGGAACATCGATGTTAAAAACATAGAAGTTTATTAACGATATATCGATGTTTCTATATATTTTTTTAATTTAAATTAGAATTCCATGAAATATAATAGAAGTTTCTATATTATTTTACTTTATTAAAGTTTGATTTTGATAAACAACTCAGTGGGTTTCATTTGGCATTTAAGTTTTTTTAAACGAAAAGGTATTAACGCAGTGATATTTACCTATACGTATAACATGTGCATACTTAGAAAAAATACAATCAATTTTTTGATAAATGTTCCTTGTATTCAATAGGTACTTAAATATTTTGTATTTTACAATTATTTATTTTTTAAGATATTAAGGATTTTAATTTTTTTTTTATAACAGTAACCTACGAAACAATGAAGTTGCATCTGTAATAATAAGTAGGGATGCAACATCGCTCATAAAAAACTCGATATTTGAACATCGAAATTTTTTAAAAGTAAAACATCGATGTTTATGAACGATATATCGATATTTGAGAAAAATCGATGTATCGTTTTGCATCCCTACCCACCGTGTCTCGGTAAGCACAAAACCCGTGAGTCCCGGTTGTTATCATAGACACCTGATAACGATCGTTACTCATGGTAGGGAAATTATCCCTATATATAATTATAATAAAGGTTGATTACGCTCGAATCCTTCTCCTATATGGAGAAGAGACCTTCGCTCAGCAGTGGGTGGTTTACATGCCGATATTGGTACCGCAATTATTAAGATTGCGAAATTCACCAAGGTCAGAGCTCGTCAAAAACTACCTAGCTAGCGAAATTTTAAGCCTGTAGATATCAAAAATACACACTTAGAATTTTTCATCTATTTATCCTAGTGGAGTAGCCACTACAGAACAAATGTTAAGTTAAAGTGGTTGCTTTAATATGTATCTGCTCTTTACTGTACTGTATCAGCCTGTAAACCACCCACGGCTGAGCGAAAGCCTCTTCTCCATATAGAAGAAGGGTTGGAGTTTAATCCACCACGCTGCTCCACTGTGGGTTGGCGGATAATTTCCCTATCACGAGTAACGATCGTTATCAGGTGTCTATGATAACTACCGGGACCGACTACCTTAAGTGCTTTCCGAGGCACGGTAGCGAGACACACAAGGACATACAGACCCAGACCGGAAACAAATATTTGCAAACACAAATTTCAGTCGCGAGTGGAAATCGAACCCGAGACCGTCGGCGCGCGGCGTTGAGGCGACTACTCGCACCACTACACCAGAACGATCGTCATCAGAACGTGTGTTTTGTGTCTCACCGAGTCTACAAAAACGCATTTAAGACTTAAAAGCGCGCGCATTTTATTATCCATACGAGTAAGCGAGTAAGCATTAGTGTCCTCTCTTTTGAAGGCGGGGACTCAATGCCACAGTGTAGGAATTTTAGGACAAATTCAACATTTTTCTATATAAATTTACACCCTCCGAAATATAGCAGGTATAATTTTTTTTTCAATGTATGATATTCAGCAATTTTATGAGGAATCTAAACATGGTAAAAAAAACATAAAATATTAAGTTTTAAGTATTCAAATTTCAATTTGAAATGTTTAAAAATTAATATATATATATTTTCTCAAACAATTAAAAACAAATCTTTATTTCTTAAATTAAAGAAATAGAATTATTTATGAAAATATAAAAAAAACAATTGAATTTCTACTAAAAACGATTTTTAAAAATTTACGTTCATCCCTTAAGCTTTATCTCGGTTAATTTTGATCGGAGACAAAAAAGTCATAGAACCTTTTACGTGTATTATTTTAAGTTCTATACATTTTACTTTGAACTTTTTTATCTAACATTTACCGTTTTCGAGTAATTGCGAAAAAACATTTATTTTATTTTTTTTTCAACCCTTGCCGGGGGTTGCGCACACTAAAACCTTTACACATTGTTTTGGTATCATTAAAACTACATTATATCAAAAATGCAGGGTTGTATCTGAAATTTCGATTTAAAACCTAATTTGACTGGACTATTAGGCCGGCCCTGCTTACTAAACAACATACTCGTAGCTATGCGCGGGCTTAGTAGCGCTGTGTTGCAGGAAACAAGACAATATTTATATGTTTTTGGGTAATGTATTGACGGTATTCAAAAGAGTAACAAGTTCATGTTCAGAGTTTTAAAGAGTAACTCCTGAGTTTCTTTCCGATTCTTCTCAGCAGAATCTACATTCCGAATCGGTGGTAGCTTCACGTTAACTATAATTAATAAAATCAATTCAATTTTTTCGAATTGAATAGGATTTCAATTGAAATACGATAATTATGCTTCGGAGAGCACGTAAAGCTATCGGTTCCAGTTGTTATCACACACATTACACCTGATTGCGATCGTTACACATGATAGGAAAACTATCTGCAGTGGTGTAGCGTGGTGGATTAAGCTCTATCCCTTCTTCTATATGGAGAATAGGCCTTTGCCCAGTATTGGGATGTTGACAGACTGATTCAGTTCAATATCCTATTATATCATCATTACACGTACCTGCCACTACTGGGCAAATGATCTTCTCTCATTAAGGAATGTATTTGCTACGCTTCTCTACTGCGATTTTATAACATATATTTGTTTTTAACTTTATAATATTTGGCGTGTGGATGAAAATAATACTGAAAAGAGATTGTTATATAATTCGTGTAGAAACAAAACAAACAAGAAACAACAATACTCAGTTCATAAAAAATCGTAAAATAAAGAATGATATTTGTAAAAACTTTAAAAATCAACGAGAAATTTGGAAAATAGTTAACAAACTTACCGGAAATTTTGTTAAATGTATTGATGACGTAATTATTAAGCATTTTAAGCAGGATCCACTTAATCTATCAAATAATTTTGCGACAGAATTTAACAATAATGTGAAAAGTATATGTATCGATTGTGATTTGAAAATGTTGAATTCTACCTCGTATGAAAATATACCAGACACTTCAATCAGACTAGAGCGAGCGCGTGAAGAGGAAGTCCAACGTATAATTTTGCTTATAAATGACAGAAAAAGTCCAGGTTATGACGGAATTAGGGCAAGCGATATAAAATATACCTCCTCACATTTAGTACCAGTCATTACTCACCTCATAAACCAGTGCATAGCTACATCAATTTATCCGGATATATTGAAAATTGGCGTTATTCGGCCAATTTATAAAAAGGGAAAGCGTGACGATTATAATAATTACCGTCCCATCACTATTTTGTCGTGTGTAGATAAAATTATAGAAAGGTACCTAGGGGATAAAATTAATAAATATTTAGCTCAACATTCGGTTATTAATAATAAACAATATGGTTTTCAGAAAAATAAAAGCACCACTGAATTACTAAGAAAATTTACTAACGAAGTCAACATGTATTTGGACAAAAAAACTTCACGTGCTCGTTTTACTCATAGATTTTAGCAAAGCCTTTGATGTATTAAACTACAATATTTTATTCGATAAACTTTCGCGGGGTGGTATACAGGGTCCTTTATTGAAATTATTAAAAAATTATCATCTTAACAGAAAAACCACAGTAAGCCTATCCAAACAATATAGTAAATTAATATCAACCACACGGGGCACAGCACAGGGCTCAATTATAGGCCCCACTGAGTACTTGTTATATGTAAACGATATGGTTAATATAATAGGGCACTATATACCAGTTCGCGGATGACACGTGTTTAGTGGTAGCTCAAAAAACAGTCAAACATGCTCAGGAAAAATTACAACAAAATTTTAATCAATTATGTAAATGGGCACACGATGTAGATCTGATAATAAACGCACAAAAAACCAAGTTTATACACATTCACTCATCGCACAACCAAACGGACACCAGACCTACTATCGTGGCTCACAACCACTCTTGTTTGCATGCCTCATGCAGTCTGAATTGTTCGTGTGAATGTATTGAACAAGTGAAAACGCATATGTACATAGGCTTAATAATCGATGACAGATTCACCTGGGGCCCGCATAAAGATCACGTTTCCTCAAAATTAAGATCATTATTAAGCAAACTAAGTATACTCAAAGCCAAATTACCATACCAGACACTGCGGCTCCTATACCTGGCCTTAACTGACTCGGTTATCGATTATGGCGAGGTTTTCGTGGTACTTAAATTTCAAAGTAAAATGTATTTGTTATGTATTGGCCAATAAATTAAAAAAATATATATATAAACAATATCATTAAATATCAAAATTTTATATCGCTTAATAAAGTTCAATTTGCTTGTTTACGAAGATATTTACGATGTTTATTTATAATATTATAATATTCGAAAGCTCGTGTAATTAAATTAGTAATTTCGTTCAGATTTCCCAAGAAAATTAATGAAAAATCTATTGAGAATTTGCTCTAACGGCAAACAAGTATGTATTGGAAGTAACGAACACATAATGTACGAAGTTAAATGTTATATACGAAAACTCCTTATTACAAACTCGTAAGGTCTAAATTAAGGGTGTAAATTTAAATTTATGAGTCCCATTACGAAGATAAATTTAATACTGGAAATGATTTTTCACGATATTTTATATTTAAAAAAATATTTATTTGTTCAAGGCTAATCAACGCGTGATACACTGAATCGAATGAATCACATTTAAATATCATTATATAATACAATTCATAAGAAATATTCAAAACGTCAAATTTTACAACGAAAGTGATCAGTAAGATAAAATTCTTCTTACATAATGTAGGTATTTAACTAACTTTATTAACAATTGGTATAAATTTTATAAACAATAATATATATAT
Source organism: Euphydryas editha (assembly GCA_036937285.1). Classification (NCBI taxonomy): domain Eukaryota; kingdom Metazoa; phylum Arthropoda; class Insecta; order Lepidoptera; family Nymphalidae; genus Euphydryas; species Euphydryas editha. The sequence continues at coordinate 19,436,352 of JAUPFZ010000006.1, read as the reverse complement.
ATATATATATATATATATATTTCTGTGAATATCATAATATATATCAAATAAATTGATTAAATAACAAACAAGTAAGAAATACAAAAAAGAAAAGGAAACTTGCATTAAGATCAATAACACTTTTCAATTGATTTACCTTTTATTTTTGACCGATAATTTAAAAAAAAAACAAGACAAACATTTAAAATCACATATTCAACAATAAAAAACTACAAAATGAAAAGAAAAATATCCTAAACGGTCAAAGAATTCTTAAGAAAGGTACGTTTGGTGATGCGAAAAATAAAATATTGTAAAAAAAACTTTAATAAAACGTATTTACTCCCTGGCTCAAGCTGTGTTACATTAATAAAAATTAATATAAACTCTTAAATTGACGATATTAATATTAAACTTGTTATGTCAAGCATCAATAAGCTCTTTTTGACTGAAAGACTTGATTGATATTAAAGAAAAAAATGTATGAAATAAGGTTAAATAAAATAATAAAATTTACAACGTAAAATACTGGAATATTTTTCATCTGTATCTTTCCAGCAATTACTTATCTGTTATGGGAACTTCGGAGGGAAAATTAAGCGCGCGAAAATGGAAAACTTTCACGCGGTTTTGATGAATTGCCGCTGTTGTGAGTTCGAAAGAATGTCAGCACTTACGCGAAAAAGTGCCGCAAAATTACACCATTCTCTTTTAACAACTTTTAACGCTATTTTACTCAAAATATTACTTAATATTTTGACCGAAATTCGGTATTTTTAATTGAAATTTAAAATGAACAAGAAAATATATTTCAAAAATAATATTTCAACATATTTTTTTAAATAAAAAATATTTACTAAGTTACTTGAACAAGACGTAAGATAATCATTTTAATTAAATTTGTAAGTATAAATCGTATATTAAATCCATCCGATTCCACTATCCCGCGTTATCTGACCTCCAATGTAGTTACACAGAATATGTATGCATCTGGTCTAAATTAGCATTTTATCTCTTAGTCAATTTAATATTCATATATACGATGCAAGCGCATATCCAATGTTGCAGGAATTAATTATAACCTAGCCGGGTTTAATATACCGGCTATGTATATTTATCTCAATGTCCTTGAAATACGTATTAAACTGGTAGGTAGGGTAATAACGGTTAAGACACAGACAAATCATATTTGTTTCCCTAGCTTTCACTCTAGACTATTAATCGCTACTATAATTTTCTCTCTCAAATGTAATGATGTTAAATATTTATTTTTACTTTAATATTATCATTTATTTACTACAATTATTTTATAGATAAAAATATACGATGATGTAAAGAAAAAACTCAAAAAAGGATATAAGTCTAGCCGAACATAAAATCCTTAATATCCTCGTTTTTAAGGTTTAAAAACATCAACCATTAAAACGCGCCATACCCTCAGTATAATCTTAAAAGCAACGAACAAAATCCGCCAAATCCATAGCACGCTTAAGTACCTGAACGAGAAGCGTAAATATTAATTTTAAAAGCTCACGTTGCCTATTAAGAATTGAGAGCGGACGTTGAGCTCAGCTTCGAGCTTTGACTTGCGAGTACCGAAAACCACTAACAACCAAATTCTGGCAAATATCGCCGACGGTCCGAGTATTGTCTTTGCGGAATTCGACCATTAATAACATTAACAATGCGGTTACCCATCGGCCCGGTAATTGAACGCGTCGGTCCATCTGTTATCTTGCCTTAGCCTAATGAAATTGCCTGTGCACTAATTAATTGTGTTAAACTGAGCTCAAAGTTAACGTTGCAGACATCGCGCATCAAAAATTAAATACTGTTTATATTCAGTCGTAAAAATAATCGACAGTAACAGTTTAAGTGGCTCTTATCTTATTACCTGAATGTAAATGATCTGTAACTTAAGCTTTGTAGCGAATTTTAAGATTTTTATTTGTAGGATTGTTGAAACATTTAGGGCCAGTTTCACCACTTGCTATTAAGTTCCGGATAACGTAACTGGCAGTTATTTTGACAGATAACCCATACAATTACCTGTCAAAAAAGTGCCAGTTAGGTAAGCCGGAACTTAACAGCAAGTGGTGAAACTGGGTCTTATCCTCCTTTATTTACTGACTACCCGTTTTCTTGTGCAGAAGAATAAATTAAAAAACAAATGTTTATTCTTTAAACAATTTACACTAATAGTATAAGCGTTTCAAAAAAAATTTAGGATACTAGTCATAGAATAAAAAAAAAAATCACAATAACCATAAATCTTAAATAACATTATATATTTTGATTTTCTAATTTACCAAAACTATTCATTAGGGATTGAATTTCCAAAATCTCTGCAACATCTGTTTATTTGTTTCTGATCAAAAGCATAAAAATAAAATTTCGTAGCTTTAATATTGGTAGAAATCTAATTGAAACTTTCAACGATTTGAAAACATCAATCAATCAAGTGTTTATTTATTTTTATAAAAAATAAAAGTTTCATACTTCTAACTTCGAAACGGACTTTCAACTTTCGTCCTCTGTTTTACCTCAGTGTGGATAGAATATTAAAAAAACCTTATTTAGAAATTTTTTCATATCCCTACTGGTCAATTTTCATGTATCTTCAATAGTTCTCGCCCGGCTATAATGACTCATGTCATTAATCAGTCACGATATTATGTTTATCGATTTTTGAAAATTTAGAATGATGATTGTTTTGACGATTGAAAGTCTTGTAAGGAATAAACTCGTAAGTATAGGTATCCTGATTAATAATAGTCAACAGAATCAACAGGATATTTCTCGTTTTTCTAATTTTATATAAAAAGTCTTCTTACACACACATCACATTTTTTCATCACAATAAATATATTTTATAAAATATTTCAAAAAGACGTTCTGTAGTAATCGAACGATCCCTCGATATAATATCTGCCATTTATTGAAATTGGCTCGCATAAGGACAAACAAGCGGGCATTCGAAACGTACTTTCGTTGATTCGTTTCCAGTTTCGGAGCGGAACAATTTTGTGAATATATACCTACGAATTTGAAACGTATCTTTGGCACATGAATATAAAACATAATTATGTAAACATGACCGTCTTTATCCTACTAAGGGCCCTGTGTACTTATGAATAATGGACGCCCTATACACTTTAGGATAATGGACCTAGAGGTCAAGGCAATGATAGATCATAATCAGTAATTAATATAAGTTTTTTTTTTCTTCTAATAAATACATATATGTCGTCAGTATAGATTATTTAATGCTTATTTGAAAGGATGTAGGTTGATTTACCCAGAGTACATAAAAGATAAAAGGGGCCTTACATAATCGTGGGATTCCCCAAACTATAATTTACTAATCAATAATATCTGAAATATGATAAACTATTTTAATTTTAAATTTAATATATTTTAAGCGAATACTTAAATGTGGATTGCCGAGGTTTTCTATTGTTTATAAATAAATAAAACTGGGACGTTGATATCATGTCAAACTTCAGTTTTATTTTACATTCGAACTCATCGACGAATTCCAAAATTGTTCATACAAAACATTCCTACAGGTATCGAAGTCTATATTGGAAATATTCCAAAAAAATATTTTATCTAACGATAAAATTTAAAAATATACAATTCGTATACTTTAGATACGACTGCACTTCAATCGAAACTAAAACAATTTCAATTGGATCTATCTTTTTTAAATAATATAATTTTTACTACAAAAATTGACGATATACAATATTCATATTTTAAATATCTACATTTTTTTCTATTTAAAACATATAATTGTAATCGATAAACGTAATTGAAGAAGAAAAACACGGATCGGCTTAAATTTTTGTCATACATTTGAAACGTAACAGATTAAAATTAATTAATATAATAGTATACATAAGTATGTACCAGTTCATAATTTGACAGTTTATACTCTAGCTGTTTCCCGCCCACTTCGCTGGGCGTATAATAAAATTGATATTCGAAGTCTAGACTTAAAACTCGATTGAAATATTTCTCTTATACGTAATTAAATTTCACATAATATATGTAATTGACGACCGTTCTGTTGTAGTGATGCGAGTAGTACTAGTAACCATAAGGCGTGGAGACTTGAAATTTAGTAGGGATATTCCTTTCGCCGAGTAGAAGTACAAGGACGGGGGCGTTTACAATGAAAAATTTTAAATTTCCGAGTTAAAGCTTCTATAGGCTCCAAATTTGGTATGAATCTTTAAAGCTCTTTGCAGGAATATTTCTTTAGTCGATGTTTTTGGTTCATTTTACGATATTTGTGAAAGGGAAGTTATTAGGTCATTAAAAGTTGACGTATCCTAAGATATTTGAAACTTTTGTACCAAAAGTTCATATTTGGCAGGTCTTTTTTATTTATAATTAGATTGGCTAAGATTTGGCGGAAAGCGACCCTATATGCAAGTTGCGTAAGAGTGGTGGGGAGTGTGAAGATGATTTATAAGAAAGGATATCTCTATATAACTGAATCAGCCTGTAAGCGTCCCACTGCTGGGCAAAGGCCTCTTCTCCATATACGAGCTTAGTCCACCACGCTGCTCCATTGAGAGCCGGCAGATAATTTCCTTACCATGAGTAACGATCGTTATCAAATCGGCTTTACGTGCTCTCCGAGGCACGGTAGGAAGACCCACAAAGACATACACCCAGACCGGAAACAAATATTTATACAAATACAAATACAAATACAAATCTGCCCCGAGCGGGAATCGAGCCCGCAACCGCCGGCATTGAGCCATCCACTCGCACCACCAGAACGGTCGTCGTAAACTCAAAAAATATCAGATTTAACATACCGTAACATTGAGAAACAAGAACGATATAATTATAATTATAATTATAACTTTAATTTTTAATAATTATAAATATAAAGGTAACACATTATGTGTAAATGTTCAACGAGCAGGGAATCTTGATCGAACTGACATTTCTAAAAACTCAATATTTGTTTTAACTTACCGTCAAACTAAGAAATTGTCGCTGTTCAGAAGAATAGATTTTTTGACGAGCGTTCCCTAGGGAGGTTGGCTGAAACGGCAAAACGTTTGCTTCGATGTCTGGTCGTATTCATTGTTTACTTTCGACAATATTAACGTTCAGAACAATTTTTGCACGTATGTACGTGTGTGTGTTTGCTTGTGTGTGTGCGTGTGTGTGCGTGCGTGCATGTGTTCGTGCAATCGTGCGTGCGTGCGTGCGTGTGTTAGAAGTGGTGTATATATATAAAATAAAATAAAATAAAGTACAATAATAACAACAGATTATATTTATTATATTATTTATGTTGTTTCAATTTACAATTATTCATTAATCTAATTTAACTTATTACAACAAAATAATTTAAATCTTTTATTTATTATCAATTAACTATTAATTTTTAACAAAATACTTATCTGAAATAAGAAGTGGGTACTCAGAGTCAGATAGAACCGACAGGGGGCAGAGTGACGTTCTCTTTCCAAGTCTCGGAGGTAAGTCCGTCCGCGTTTTTTTTTCCGAAATTTTTATTACTGTTGGCCCTAGCGGCCTTTACAGCGTCACCGGGTGGAGGGGCCGGGTACTGAGACCCAGCCGAGAAAGCAAATGGGAGCTCCCAGAGTGGGGCTCAGAGCGATCGTTCGTCCTAAGGGTGTCTCCTAGTGAGATCGCACCTCGGCTTAGGACGACGTCGTGCAAGGGGGAAAGGCGCTGTCCGGAGCCAGCATTATTATGTATATTGGTTGCATCTCACACGTGCAGGCATGCGTGTCTGTGTTAAGCAAATGTTAGGTATTTATATGTGATTTCAATGTGAGCAACGTAAGTACACTATAGATTTTGATGACACTATCACAGATTGATAGATTTTGTTCGGATAAATACTGACTACTAGGCAATATTAAGTGTATATTTAAATTAAACAACTATAACTTAACTGACTAACCTTAGTTATCGTCGTTAAAAGAAATGGAGTTATACCTTGCCTATTTCTGTGAAATTAAAACACGGAAAGCACCTTGTTATATATGTATATAACACTTTATTTATTATAAAAAAAGTAACAAGCTTAAACATTTGTAGACAGGCCTGTTAACTGAAAAAATGTTTTCCAAATTTCCATTTAAAATCCTAATCCAAGAATTTCGAAAGTACAGTGTTACATCATAAATCAGGTCAATTATTATTATAGCGTTATAAATATATCATACTTCGACGCTTTTCTCGGTGTGACCCTCGTTAAACTCCTATACTGGGAAGGTTGGTTATCATTTATCGCCACTTTTTTTTCTATAAGTTTTAATATTTTATAGTCTGAAAAATAGTAGCTTTAAAATGGTGTAATAAAATTGTATTACTGTACTGTATCAGCCTGTAAACCACCCACTGCTGAGCGAAGGCCTCTTCTTCATATAGAAGAAGGCTTAGAGCTTAATCCACCACGCTGCTCCACTGCGGGTTGGCGGATAATTTTCTTACCATGAGTAACGATCGCTATCAGGTGTCTATGATAATAAAGCCGTTGAGGCTTTACGCGCTCGCCGATGCACGGTGGAGGAATGTACCGGGAACAAGGACATCAGAGATCGATATCCTTCTATTAATGAGTTGGGAAGATGTAATAATATTCTGGCTGACCCACTCTCAGACTTGGCCCGAATGTTATATAAGTTAGTTGATAAGAGAACATAAGTTAGATATATGTACTAATATAAGTATCCTAACCAGGGCGACATAATCGCTCTTGCGATAAATCCCTTAAATGTGATTTAAAAAAAAAAAAAAAAAGAGGGCACGGTGGGGAGACCCACTAGGACATACACCCACACCGTTGAGGCGACTACTCGCACCACTACACCAGAACAGTTGTCACACCAGAACGGTCGTCAAGTTGATTATGATTTACAATAATAAATTTTTACTGAAATTAAAATTATAACTTTTTAATTGATGAATATGATGTAATTATAATTGTATTTTAAATTTTTAGATCAATAATCAACCCTTGTATAACTATCAAACCTTTATATTATAATCTTACTTAATTAACGAATGCGAAAACCATGTTGTAAAATAAACCATGTTATATAAAGAAATGTTTTAAAAATAACATGAGCTCGACACAATAGAAAACAGTAAACATTGTCTTTGAAATAAAAAAAAAATGTAATAACTATAATAATATAATTTCCGCAAGGAGTCATAATTCTTCTATTTTCGTTGCATCTTCTATAACAAATATGCTACGGTTTTTCTCCTTAGAAAACACAACGGGTCATTTCGCTCGAGGCGTTTTACAAAATTACTCATACCGCCATTATTAACCTTATAACTTTAATAATAGAGATTATACTACCTTGCACGATAAACTTTTATTTGCAAACCAAGATTCCACCTTTCTTCTGATTTCCCTAAGGTCGGAGTCAAATATTTTAAAAAATTCGCTCCGCTCTGGTGTAAAAAATAAGTTTAACTCTTAAAAAATGACTTCTTCTTTGATGCGCCATTTGGTTAAGTTCTTTATTTAAAAAGTTAAATATTTGAAGTTGATTTTCTACTTAATTTATAATATTAAAAACTTTTCTTTCAAAAAATGTGAAAACTATGACAAAAATGTATTTACGTGTCTGCTACGGCATTACGAGTATTTTCAGATGTGTAAATAGTTAGCAGTTAACTACAGAGTTACTTTTATTACCATTTGTCATAAAAAATCTTGATAGTCGAAAACTGCTTTTTCCGCAGCAATAAAGTAAAATGTTTTCCATGCATAAGTAGATATTGAATTAAATTATTCAACATTCAGTGATTCTATGTAAATGCATGTCGAAAAAAATTTGCGAAAACTATTTTTAAATTATATTGTTCATTATTATATTATTTATATTGTATTATATTAACTCATGTATATAAGTAATCATACAAATTATATACTTATATATCCATTTTATTTGTTCATTATTATATACTTTATGTACACTAGTTTATATAATTAAGCTTGAAACAGACATCTTTCAGAAATCTATTACGTTACATTGAACATAATTTGATTTTATCGAATAAATACACACTATACTTGTATATTTCGACAATTTGGCTCGTTTGAGAGATCCAATCTAAAGCTAAACCATCGAAATGGTTTTATTCCCAAAGCCTAGGCATTAGGACAGTTAATACTAATCACCTAGGCTGATGTAACTAGTCGATGCTGAAGAGTATTACCATTTGTGGTCGGCAGAATTAGGTGCTTGTAACATTAGCATCGAGAATGAATTACCGTACAGTTTGCTATGTATCGATATATTCGAAATATTCCTAAAATAAACAGACTACATTTAATTCTATGTTTTCTCTTATATACAAATGTTAAAAATTATGGTAAAACATTTAACGTGTCTTAACTCTTATTACATACGAAACAAAAACCTTTTAAAATGTCTGTCTTAAAAAAATTATTCGCCTCCTTAAAACCCGTTGAGCAATAATTTTAATATATCTACATTTACTGTTATCCGTCTACCATCTATGTTATATTTCTTATACTAAACTGAACTAAAACAGACTGTTAATGTCCCACTGCTTGGCCTCGCTCTACTCTCTTACCTCTTCTCTTATACAGAAAGATTAAAGCGTAAACAGACTCGCTGCACCACTACTGGTTGGCGGATAATCTTCTTACCAAAAGTAAATATTGTTTCTGGTGCGTATGATAACAACCATTAGGTACCTACAGCTTTACGTACCCTTCAAGTCATGGTGGGAAAAATTATTAGAACGAACATACAGTCAAAAAAAACATAATATGTACAATGATATATTCCAACCGGAACAGAATTCTGGCAGTTACGAAGAAGAAGATAATCATTTATTATTTCTTGATGTGTCGAAGACTTGTGTCATCGTGATCGAGAACCAACTTAAAACTAACTAAGATTTACGTGCTCTCCGAGGCATGATGGGCAGACCCACAAGAACCCAGACAAGAAACAAATATTTGTACACATATAAATATCTGTCCCGAGCGGGAATAGAACCCGCGACGTTGTCGATGTGACTATTCGCAACACTAAACTAGAAAAATTGGCTAAAAACTAAAGTTATAAGCTTTTTTTCAAAAGAACATTTCGATAAATATGAATAAATTGATTTTGTTCACGTTCAAATATGTTCGCGTGTTATATAGCTGAAAGAACAAAATAGAGTCATTTCTTTACGTCATGAAATAAGCGTATTAAAAACGTAGCTTATTAAATATTTTCGCTACAATATTGTATGCATTTAGCGACACAGAGCATACTTGAGCTACGTGGCTTAACCAGCCAAGAAGGAGGCCATTAAAATTTACTGAATAAGTAAACAGAGAAGGTAAATGTGCTGAGCGTGAATTAGTCTAACCGACTAAACGACGATATGAACTATGAAACATATATTTGTTTCGCTTACACTTATCTGTTTCTGATTAATTGTCTCTTACCTTCTCAATGTCTCCGCTAAATTTCCTCAAATACATTATATACAAAAAGAGACTAATTATTTAAAAAAATCATTTTATATTTAAAACAATTTAAGGCAAACGACACCACTCTATAATACAATGTTTCTTATATCTTGATTATAATAATTTTTAGTTATTTTGCGATGGGAGAGGCCTACGTTCAGCAGTGGACATCCAATGGCTGATATGATGATGATGATGATGATGATGATGAATAAGCATGCTAGTAAGGAGCACGTATAACAGTACCTTAAGACACATCACAAGCTCAGCAGACGTGCTTAACTCTACTGCAACATATTGGGTCTATAACTTAATTCGTGCGGTTTTTCTTTAAAAATTGAACGTTTATTTAAGAAAAACATGTACCATAGTATTATTGTAAGTATTGCCCATCTGAAGCTATGACTTTTTCCCATCTTTCTGGCAATTTGTGGATTCCATCCCAAAAGAACTGCGCCTGCGCCTGCGCCTGCGCGCGCTGCGGCTTGGCGGCCAAGAATGAATCAAGCCAATTTTTGATACCCTGTTCTGATATGAACCGTATTCCAGTGAGGGCGTTCTGCATCGATCGGAATAAATGGTAGTCAGACGGGGCAAGGTCTGAGCTATTAGGCGGGTGAGCCAAAACTTCCCAGCCACTGTTTTCCAAATAGTTTTTGACCGGTGTTGCAACATGAGGCCGAGCGTTGTCATGATGGAAAATTATGGACTCATGTCTGGTGGAATATTCCGGGCGTTTTTCGGCTATGGCTCTCTTCAAACGGATTAATTGTGTTCGGTACCGTTCTCCATTAATGGTTTCACCCGGTTTTAGCAGCTCATAATACAGCACACCCTTCTGATCCCACCAAATACAGAGCATTACCTTCGCGGCATGGATATTCGGCTTTGCCATTGATGTTCCTGGTTGGCCGGGTTTCACATACGATTTTTTGCGCTTGGGGTTGTCATAATAGATCCATTTTTCATCACCAGTCACAATCCGATGCAAAAATGACTTCTTTTTGTGGCGTTCTAGCAGCATTTCGGACATGCAAAATCGCCTTTCAACGTCTCTCGGCTTCAGTTCATATGGCACACAATTTCCTTGCTTTTGAATGTATCCGGCTGCTTTTAAACGTTTTAAAATGGCTGCTTGAGTGACTCTCAAAGATTCTGCTAACTCTTCTTGTGTTTGGTAACAATCTTCATCGATTAATGCTTCCAGTTCTTCATCTTCAAACTTTTTTGGCTGCCCAGGACGTTCTTCGTCTTCCAAGCAAAAATCACCACTTTTAAATCGTGCAAACCACTTTTGGCACGTTCGCTCAGCTAGAGCATGTTCACCATAAACTTCCACTAAAATACGATGACTTTCAGCAGCAGTTTTCTTAATATTAAAGTAATGAAGAAGAACTCCCCGCAAAAACACTTTTTTAGGCACAAAGTTCGACATATTTGAGTGAAAAAAAAATATCGTTGTTTACGCTTCAAATGAATGACATATACTGAAACAGACGCACAATGACAATAGCTTTCCAACGCATGTTCATAATATTAGAAAGACGCAATAATAATCAAGTTACGCCATCTCTTAGCAAACCGCACGAATTAAGTTATAGACCATATACATCGTTATAATATAAAAATAGTATTGCAATACACTATTTTGTTATAACAAAATAAACGTAACTAAGAAATTCAATTTTAATCTATATATTTAGAATTTTACTTGATGGATTTTTAGATTGGTTTTGAAAATTTTAATTGAATCGTTATCAATTAGTAATGCAATGTAACATTATATTAATATGGGATAATGGTGCTGGTTTAAGACCTTTTCTCCCATTAAGGAAAACTGTACTGTACTGTATCAGAATGTAAACAACCCACTGCTGAGCGAAGGCCTCTTCTCCAAATAGAAGAAGGCTTGGAGCTTAATACACCACGCTGCTCCACTGCGGGTTGGCGGATAATTTCCCTACCATGAGTAATGATCGTTATCAGGTGTCTATGATAAAAACCGAGACCGACGACTTTATATGCTCTCCGAGGCACGGTGGGGAGGCCCACAAGGACATACACCCAGACCGGAAACAAACATTTGTACAGACACAAATATCTTTCCCGAGTGGGAATCGAACCCGCGACCGCTGATGCGCGGTTTGACGCGACTACTCGCACCACTAAACCAGAACGGTTGACATTAAAGAAAACATCATAACCTAAACATCTCTTTTCTCTCAAGACGTGTAACTTGTCTCACTATAATTTCTTTCGTCGATTACAAGACTAAATTAGACATTTAAATTACAGCGTTTGTTACCTCGCGCTTGAAACCGCAACCCTTACATTCGCATATACCAACCATCTAATGAGTCATGTCAGTATATAAGAAATTATAAATTGTCACACGATTTTGTGCGATATATAAGTACATATTATGTGGCAGATCAACCTTAAACGGCAATTCGCAATGAAAGGACGCCATCAGACCACTTAACCCGTCCCGTATATCTTTTGACCTACATGTTTCAGTCGGGTAATAGCTTCTTATACAGAGCAAAAATGTATATGATGATTATTCAAAGAGTAATGTCTGAATCTTGAAACACATATATAAGCATATATTATAATATAATATGTCATTTAATGCTACTAAATGAAGTTTTATAGTAATCTTTTGTAGGAATTTAAATCAGTGACTATTATGTTACACAGTCTTTCATATTACTATTATAAAGTGTTACTAAATCAGTCTGTAAACCTGATGGGCAAAGGCCCTTTCTTCATGTAGGAGAAGGGTTGGAGAATCCATCACGCGGCTCCACTGCGAGTTGGCATTACAAAGATTAAAATACTGAAACTATTTCAATAATTCTTTTCCGCTTGAAAGGTAAATCTTTACTAAGTAAGGCTATTAGGATTCTGATTCTGTCAACAAATTAACTACTTCGTATTATGTTTATGATTTTGATTTGTAACATATTTATCATAATATTTTAACTCGACCTAGAAGAACACTGCATGTAAATTTTACATTTAAGCTTCAAACCAAAAATTCCTTGATTAACTTTTATATTAAAATCTCTCAAACATTTTTAATCGAATTATACTTACGATTGCATTTTATGAATATTTCTTTTATCCAGTAACGATTCTCTGTTATAACTATAATTATTTAGGTAATTATTCGTACTTAAAATATTTCAACTGGAGTATCTTAAATTTTTGTAAAAAGTAGTTGTCAACAACCGTTTTAGTGTAGTGGTTCGAGTAGTCGTCTGAACGCCAGCGGCCGCGTTCGATTGCCGCTCGGGGCAGATATTTTTATTTGTAAAAATACATGTATTGGGTCCTTATGGATCGGTCCCTCGTCGTTCCGGAAGTTATCATGGACACCTGATAATGATCGTTACTCATGGTAGGGAAATTACCCGCCAATCCTTAGTGCAGCAGCGTGGTAGATTAAACTCCAACTCTTTTTCTACATGGAGAAAAGGCCTTTATCCAGCAGTGGGACGTTTACAGACTGATTCAGTAGCTGTCAAATCGTCATATATTTTATTCTAACGGTTTAACCAAAACTCGAGTCCTATTGATAGTTTGTCGATTACGAGCAAATAAATCTTGTTTTCATAATATTAGTAAAGTTATCTATTGATATTCGATAACGATATCATTCTCACACTTCTGTTCTTGTTATATTCATTACATTAAATATTACGGCTACGGCTACGGCTGCATTAGTGAGTTTACGATATTCGTTAAAACACGTCACGTAATAGATATTTGTAAAGCAGTATCGTAAGCAAATATCGTATTTTTTTTACAATCCTCTGTAGATGCAACGCGTAAATAATGTATATAACTGGGCAGCGATGCCGCCGTCTCTAGAGGCGCTACCTCACATTATACTAGCGATATTTATTCAATCTTATCACGTAGGAGATCGTGCTTTTAAGTTAAAATATACAAAAGTTAGTATTAAGTCCCGTTTTTAAAGTAATAAAATAGCTTTTCGTTTTACTATCAATCCTACTTTTTATTACAACAACAATAGCATTGTAGAAATACTTTCAAGAAAATCTCTCAAACCAAACACTCGATTGATTTCAACATAGCTATTACGTATGTGACCTCTGTATACCTACTCACTAAGGACTTACGTGGGTGAAGCCGAGGGTACAACTAATTTGGAGTATAAAGATATCTCAATATTCTTTTAGAATAAAACGAATTTCAGAAAATGAAAACTGAACGCATATATAATAATTACCTATTACAAAAAAAAAAAATTACAAAAGGCAGTGTTGCTTGAGACGGCACGTATTGTGAGGAGGTTCCTCAGCATGGAGCCCTAACTGCCGGCGGCCTGGGCCTCAACCTGCTACCGCAGGAGAACAATTTTTTATATTTTTAAATATTTTTACTTTTGTTGCATGAATATATTTAAAAATGTAAAAAGAGAGTTAAATATAGAAATAAAAAATGCTTTATTGGGTCCGTATTAAACCCTAATTGATAAATTCGATTATTTACTTAGCTATATACGAGTATACGTTATATGTTTGTCAAATCGTGTCCAAGCGACCGAAATGTAAGATTCTTTCCGAGTCCCGATGGGACGCAGCTCACAATATGTTATTTGTTCAACCGTTTCACGTGTATATAGTTACAACATAAAATATCTAGACAAAGGGTAAATTCTCAATAAATCGGCTTAAACTAAGTTAGTACATCACATATTGATCGTACAACGGACAACTTTGTTCGTTCATCCTGTGTATGCTCCGTATTTTCGGTCTTAAGTCTCCTGATTAACTTTATAAAAAACCCTGTTCACTGACGGGATACTAAGATAGTAAGAATTTTCCTTTAAATATTTTCATAATAACATACTCCACTAACATACTTTTGTAAGATATTTTTTATAAGCACAAGCACGTCTCCGTCAAGAGCTTTATTATATGTGTGAATATAAGAAAAGTGTATTATTATGTGTGATCAAAATGCAAGCCGACTTGTTTTTAACAAGGCGCAGAGGATGTCGCCCTAACACTCGGTAATCACTTAAGACCCTTGGAAGAGGGATACGCGGAAAATAAAAACAAGACTCGAATGGAAAAGGAGAATGTATTCAATATTTACTTTAAAATCGTTTGTTTTGTTAAGCGTATGTGTATCAAGTTAAGGCTGTGTCGATGTCGTTCCTACGTAAAATTATTGAAAATATTATATCACAATAATTTCCTTTATTGTAGTCAAATACAGTAAAATCTCGAAATTTTTTCGTATATAAATGTTTCTTTTTGAATCTCACATCGAATCGGCTATATTAGGTGTAGCGACATCTATCTCGCACTATACGAACTGGAAGAAACTGAAGTATCCTACATCGCGCTATCAAAGTTTTCAAAATTCGATTGAATATATATACAAGAACCCGACAACAAACGTTAAGTGGCGCGTAGCCCACCAGACGCAACACCGTCTGGTCGAAGGATCCTTCCTTTTCAATGGCAACCTCTAGCCTCAAAATTAGGTGCACCAGTTAAATTTTTCCGACTGCTACACATTTATAAAGTGTGTAAATAAGTAAAATAGTAAATAAGGAAAATAAATGTATATAATAATGTAAAAAGCCTGTAAGCGTCCCACCGCTGGGTGAGTAATCCACCACACTTTACTACTACTACTGTTTCAGCAACATACAGGTACCCTCAAAATTTTTCGACGGCTGAGCGTAAGATGAATCTTAAGGATAAATTTGGTACTAAAAACTGTGTAGTGCTATCACAGATTGAATCTGTGTCTGGTGTCGATTCACGTCTTTAAACTACTGTACCATTACGTGTATCCCTTATATAAATTATTTTTATCTTCAGCCGCCCACCCTACATAAAAAAGTACGGGACAACTATTGTCGAGTCAACGAAAGGCCTCTTTCTTAAGAATTTCAAACGAAGATCATCGCGAAACAATAAGCGGGGTAAGGGGAGATAAATATAATTAAAAGTTAACAAAATTTAAACGAACCCCAGTATTCATTTGTACATTTTCCTGTTGAAATCAAAGATTCCTTTGGGGCCGAAAAGTCTCCGAAAAATCCTTGATTGCTTTATGATAATTTATCTTTGCGATTATTCGAAGCGTACTGATTTAATTGGAATTAATATTGTGTTATTATAGATCTGAAATTAATACATTCATAATTGTAATCATATTTAGTATTTTTAACCACCACCATCGCATCAGCCGTTGGATGTCCACTGCTGAACGCTCCTCCTCTTGAACTCCTCTGAACTGCTCCTCCATCTTCTTCTCCTTTGGGGGGTTTGCCGATACTCGCCACGCTTGGCAGTCTGGTTGGCGAGCGCAGTATGTTGTGGCAGGATATGGTTTAGTGGGTGAGGGCCCCACACTATCGCGTTGTCTCCCCGGACAACGGGGTGTGCGTTCAGGTACATTGATCTTTCCCGCCAAAAAAAAAAAGGATATGGTAACGCTTCTGCCCATCACCATCCTGGGTGGTGTACAGTTGCTCGCACCACAACCTATAGCACTCTTAAATATTAAGATACTTTTTGTTCTTAAAATAATAAGTCAATTTACTATTATAAGCCATAACTGTGTCAAAATAGAGTAAAACTTTATTATTTTCATCCTAGCTATAATGACATTTCACTGAGGGCATAGACGTACCTACACACGCCTCACAATTTCTTATCGGATAAGCTCCTTATAGAATTTTCTTCCAGCGAATTTTTGCGATAGAGTCTACGTTACTTTTCTTACAAATTGTATAAAAATTTTGATGTATTATTAAGATAAAAAAGATACGATTTTAATAAAGATATCAGTCATTTAATCATTTAACCAACTTAATTGACGCTTATCTAATGCGACTATCAATAGTCGGCTCATTGCACAAACTTGATTTCAACAAAACCTTAATAAATTTAAGAATTATTTACACAACGAAAATTAAAATTTGACTGATTAATCATGCAATTATACATTTTTAAATAGAGGATAAACAGATCAAGTCATGATGTTACTAATGACAAGAAATATTTCGTTATTATATATACATAAATAGATAATAATAATTAAATACTAATGATAACATATACATAATACTTATTTATGTGCACAAAGAAAACGTTACATTAAAATTCACTTTGTACGTAACAGGATTTCATCTCATTATCTAGTGACAAAGATTTCATTATAAGTTCGTTAAGGGCTCATAACTCTTTATTAAATACAAGGCTATATTTGACGAACACACAGCATATAAAACTTTGTCTTGACATCGTGTAATTACCCTTTGAAATAGTAGAACAAGCACAGTAACTTTGTTATGAGTTTTTCGCTAAAGTTAGGATTAACTTACACCCGTGGGCATAAACTTGGCAGACAATGGACAATCTGCGCGCACGCACAAACTTTTAAAGCTAAAAGCCCTTTGTTCCAAACAAAATAGCAAACTAAGTCATACAGTAGCACTACACTGTTGCTTCTCCCACGGGATAAGGTACGAGTTGAAAGATTGTACGACATGGCGTCATTTCATAGAAGCACTGAAATATATATTTAGTTTATCATGAACATTTTCAAAACTGGCTAGTAGCTAAAACCGATTATTTAATAAACGCTTTTCTGGAGAATATTTATACCGATAGATATGTTAATGTCAAAAAATGTATCGGTAGCGCTTACGCTTATAAATCACATCAGCTCAGCAGCAACGCTAAGGGCAATTTCACTAGGCTTCTTATCTCATACCCTAGTACTTCTAGCGGCGGCGTGACGCGAGGTTATTTACGCGCACACCGCCCTCTAAGCCCCTATTTATTCCCAGCAATGTATCTGAAAATTAGGGATCACATCCAACCGGGGATTCGGGGTTAATTTGCGGTATTCTCGCTGCGAAAACTCGAATGGCGATAAAGTAAGAACAAATGTTGATACGTCACGTGATTCCCTGATTACGTTCAGATATTTCTGCTTTGTTTCACGGACATAATAGGTTATTTCGACGATAGCTTTCGTGTATTTATGGATTAGATGTCTGATGTAGCGAAACAATTTCCTCTACTTCCAAAACTTTACCTTGACGCTCAACAGGAATAATCTGATCAAATTTTTCTTTCGAAGTAAGATCGCATTGACATGCTGCATGACACACGTTGTCAAATCAATTAAAATACTCATATTAATTATTAATCAGAACTAAAAGTTTTTTTTTTTTTTAAGTTTCACAATAAATCTCAATCTTTCAAAGAAGAATGAAGGTTCATTCCGTACTAAACAACGAAAAGAGGCGTAATATTTTGGATCCCATTCGTTATAGTTTATATCATTACCTATAAGTAAGATCATAAAAAACTCCGCCGGTTCGTACCCTGAGGGCAGCCTGGAACTTATTTTATACGACGCTGGAGGAACCCAGGGAGTTTTTAGCGTATTAGGTTTACCCGCTCCGCGAATAACCGTAAAAAGGCTTACATTTTTATACTCCTGGCGAAAAAAAAAACTTTATAGAAAACCCATTTATTTATCCAATACTATAAACTTAATTGAATGGTTTCATAAGATTCTCATATTTTGTTAACGTTATTCAACTAACAACGAAAACGTACAAAACGAAAATGTCAATTTTTTTTTTTTTAATTCTATTAATTGCTATATTTTTTTTAAATCATCTTCAAATTATCCGACTATGTTTTCGCGGTATTAATATTCACAAGCATATTGGAAATTTAATAAATAGAGGTCATTACGCCTTACGGAATAAACTGTCGCAAGGTTGTTTTAAAAAATGTGCCGTCTGTAACGAGAGCAGTGCAATTAGCGTTCTTTAAAAAAAATAATGACTTTTGCGCTGTTTTAACATTCAGAAAATTTCATTGCTTCTCATTTTTTTTCTCCCATTACAACGACAAAAAAAAAAGTGTGATGTGTTGAAGTATTTACGAATGGCAAAACTACTTGAGGCGGGTAAATGTTATGTTACACAATTGTTAAGATTGAATGAAGACGTGATTGTATTATTTCTATTACATTCTATATATTTTAAATTATAGTTTCGTTTATCATATAATAAAGCAAATTTAACTACAGAAATAAAACTATTCAGAAACTTTTTATACTACATCATAACTAGAAGATTGGCTTGTAAGGCAATTTGGAATCGCTTAATAAGTTCAATTTTATTATTTGATTAAATTAAACTATTTGATTAATGAAAAATAATATCACAAATTTTCGTTGCTTCGTTAAGTACATGAAAATAAAAACAAATTAAATGTAATATCATTAATTGACCTCAGTTGATCTGAGATAAAATAACTGAAAACTATTTAATATATGGGAATTTTAAAAGTTACTCGTATTACCTATTTCATTGAAAATAGTATCAAAATTATATATTCTTTACTTTTTCTTAAAATTCAATTACAACAGCTACCACTAATAAATCACTATAATGTTTCTTACATTATAGTGATTGATTGAGCTGCCAGTAATAAGTTCAATATATATTTCCCTAATGTCTTTTTTCTATTTTTTTATTTATTTATTCCAAATTTTACCAGTTAACTAAGTTTGACGAATTTACTCGTCATGGAGAAGTGTGAGATTAATAATAAAATTAGCAATTTTGGAAAACAAACCTGTCATTTTGATGCAATATTTTAATAGCGACTTCCTCTGTGCTTGACGAACTATACTCGTCATCGATCGATTTTCGTGACGCACACAATTTCGCACTTTCTAAACCGAACGACACAGTTAACTGTTTAAGATCTGAAGACAGTAATATTTGCTCTCCGACTTCACTAGAATTATAAAACATAAATTGAAGCTGCAATTTAATCAGACAAACGGACAAAATATAGCGTATTGACACAGCGTCCGGGACCTTCCTCGAGGCAAAATCTTTGTCTTGTCGACCTGGCTCACACACGCTCAACCAAACCCCTTTCAGACGCAATGAACGTGTTTGTAATATTAATAAAAACATTGAATCGAGACTTTTCTGAAATAATATGAAAGGTCGTGTATTAGATCCATTATTCGACGTTTTCTAGATGACATTAATACACTCATTTGCAAAAAAAACGGGCGGTTTCGATTTTCTTCCTGGCTGAAAAAAATAAAATACCAAAAAGGTTTTAATCATTTGAACATGTTACTGGCCAGTTATAAAAGTGCCATAATGTTTATAAGAGTACATTCCAAATTCAAATTTTTGACTGAGCCTGGTTTTCAAAGAAAATAACTTTTAACTACATTTTGTCGCGCGAATTCCCTATAGTTAATATCGACTCTAATTAACTTTTTGTCAATTTTTATTAAATTATCTGGTGTCCTTGACATTTAAAAGTATTGTTATTGCTGTTTAGCAATCTCGAAAATGGTAGATAAAGTGATAAAAGCGAGCAAAATTATTGCGCTGCTTGAAGAAGGTTGCAGTCAATGCTTCGTGGCTCAGAGGCTAAATGTGAGTCGGTCGACAGTTCAAAGGACCTGGCAGCGCTATCAAGAGACCGGTTCCGTCAAGAGAAGGCCTGGTTCTGGCAGAAAGACATGTACCGAACCACGGGATGATCGTTTTCTAGTTAGTCAAGCGTTGAGAAATCGCAAATCTTCTTATGTGGACCTCAAGAACACCCTCGAAGAAGTAAGAAATGTGCAAATTAGTCTATGGACGGTCAGGAGGAGGCTTCTCGCTGCTAATATACACAGTCATCGCCCGGCACGCGACCCTAAATTACTCCGTGGACATCGAGTTGCCAGGCTTAGCTTCGCTCGAAATTGTGTGTCATGGACTCATGAAGACTGGGATAGGGTATTGTTCTCCGATGAAGCCAGGATATCTCTGCATGGTGAAGACCGACGTCGGCGAGTGCTACGTAGACGAGGAGAACGCTTTGCAGAGGCATGTTTTGAAGAAATCACACCTTATGGAGGGGGCTCTGTTATGTTTTGGGCAGGAATAAATTCTATGGATCGTACGGAGTTAGTCTTCATCGAAAACGGTACACTGACTGGACACCGATACATAACGGAAGTTCTAATTCCTTATGCACAACCCGCTTTAACCGCTCTTGGCGAAAACTCAATTTTTATGGACGACAACGCTCGCGCCCATCGGTCTGGCGGTGTGGATGCGTATATGCTAGAAGTCGGAATTCGTCGTTTGGACTGGCCAGCTAGAAGTCCGGACCTCAATCCCATAGAGCATGTCTGGGACGTTCTGAAGCGACGAGTGAGATCAGTGCAGCCGGCTCCGCAGACCATCAGAGAGCTAAAGAATGTGATTACCGCGGAGTGGGCACGTATTCCCCAAGAAACCATAAAAGATATACTCACTAGCATGCCCAGACGAATGCAAGCTGTGATTTCAGCAAGAGGGGGTCACACTCAATACTAAACTTTTATCTGCTTTTAATGTATTCAAGAAAAACAAAGAAATTAACGCGTTTCATTTTTATTTACGAGCAGGTACAATCATAGTGTTTTGAGCTTAAACATTATTTCTTAATAATTTAATTAAAATGTTATGATAAAACTGATGAAAACTATTCCTTCCTAATTAATTTATAAAATTCTGAGGATAACAATACCTAAAATTGTCAAACAAACTAATAGTAACTATAAAATAGTTCTTTGCTTAAGTGCCCGTTTTTTTTGCAAAAGAGTTTATAACAAATTTTGGCTTAATATAGACTCTCGTTAGGTTTAAGCATTCTTTAAATTGCTGTATTCAAATTTTTGGCTGTCGAAATTGGTTGTTATTAGGTTAAGTTAGTAAAATATTCTCCTAAACTTTGACCTTTTCAAAGGTACAGTATTAAAAAATAAAACAGGAATAATGATGTAGTGGGTGGACATTTTTATCTTTATCTCGAATTCATTTGACAGTTCCTTTCATCGACATGATAAATGCACAGTGACAAGTGGAAAACGATTTTTTTTTTTTTTTACGATCAACTCGTCATTGTTCCAAGAAATTGGCAACGGTTCTCGAATTTTACGCCGCGCGAAATTTTCGCTCCAGTAAAGGCAAAAGCGTGGAGTTTTTAGCGAAACTAGCATCGTCATTACCAGCTTTTTGTTTCGCATCTGTAAATACCATCTGTTAGGAATACCAGAGCGTTGTGACATCGCAAATTACTTTTGGGGTAAATTTTCCGTCGTTACGACCGCGTTTGGTCGGCAGCCGGCCTCAAACAAACCGACTACTAAAAGTTTTTGACTAAAAGTTGTTTGGGGACATTCAACAGCGTCACTTTGCACTATACAATAGCATTCAAACGTTTTGGACTATGAGCGGCTTGTTATTAACTTTAAATTCTGTCCTAAATATTACCAAGAAAAAGTTCTTGTTTAATTATTTTGTTAATTAAACAAAACTACATATTCAATTGTTTATTTTCTATTTAAGAGGAAATGATGCCGGCTCTTTCTCCATACAAACGTAGTCGACTGTTTCCTCCCTGGATAATGACACTAGATCAAATACTTTTGTAACATAAAACCTTTAACTGCCATGACCATGCCACTATGTCTTGGTTTTTTTTTTCATATTCTTCTTATCATAGGAGTAGGATTCTTTAAAAACTAGAAATATTGCCTAAGTTTTTATACATTTTCAGACATTCATAAAAAAAAAATTATGCATAATATTAACAAAAAAAAAGAAACAAAAAAACGAGAACATAGGGGCACAGCTGAATGTTTTTTTAGTTACATAAATAATGGCATGTTTTGAAGAGGAAATAGTCGACTACGAAATGCTGTTTTGGTCAATAATTATCTACCCAGAATGGCCTGAGCTTCAGTTGTCCCTTTCTTGCTGATTGTGGATAGGTCTGGGGGAGCGAGATAAGAACATTTTATTCAAATATCTATTTTTCAAGTCTCTCAGGTACCCTTTCTTCTTATTTAGAAAAATATAAAATTAAATGAAACGACATCATAACTACGATAATATAACTGGTGCAAGCTAATAAGCTATAGCTTTTACAATAATAAGAAATTAAAATAAATAAATGTTCAAAAATAATTCTGTATTTTTCTCGCACAAAGCGATTTTAAACTATGCGGCCATGGGTCTAACAGTAAAGTTCCACTTGGGAGCGACGATAAGGTCTAATGCTCCTTGGTTTGCTCATTGGCCGGTTATTACGGACTGTCGAGTTATGAAATTATTATAAACGTTCCCGGCTGTAACGGCATAATCGCCTCTTCGCTGGGAAACCTACACGTGCCGCTGATATGAGTACGACGTCTGTCCGTAGAAGGACTCTTTCGTAATTATTTCATACGAGCTAAATGCAGTAGAAATGATAAACTATTTATAACATGATTAAATTACTATATTATAGTATAGTACCAACCGTATTTAATATCTTCTCATGTATTACTAACGTTTTTCAGGCTTACTAGAATAACAATAAGCACTTCCTTAAAACTGAATCTGTCTATAATAACATCATAAAGATAATTCTCGATAAATTAAAAGTTCAAGTTCATCGATTTATAAGACGTTATCACGTCAAAAAGATTTAAAAATGTTATTCGCCTAAAATGATCTATAGATATTCTGAACTGAACTGAACTGAACTAAATCAGCCTGTAAATAACCCACTGCTGGGCAAAGGTCTATCTAACAAATGTCTATGATAACAAATGGGGACCGACGGCTTTACGTGTTCACCGAGGACACACACACCCAGACCGCAAACAAATATTTGTACAAATACAAATATCTGCCCCGAGCGGGAATCAAACCCGCGACCGCCGGCGTTGAGGCTACTATTTGAACCACTACACCAAAACGGTCGATAAGATTTAACAATTAAAATTATTCATCAATCATCATATCAACAAAAAAACATGCAAAACCAAAACCGAGTGAATACACATATGACAGGAATAAGCGTAAATTTTTTATCACATATGCCTATAAAGTGGAGCAAATTACACGCGTGGAAAGCAGGCATTGACAATTCAAACAGGAAGGCTATAATAAGTGTGATCGAAATTATCCAGTGCAACTGCACTTGTTAATACGACTTTTATGCATTCACAGATGGCGCCGCACCGCTCCGGGAGTTCGCTCGCGAATTACGTCACATTCAACACCATAATGGTAAGCTATATTTATTTATTTAAATTACTATGTTTGTTGATTTTATTAAAAAGTAAGTAGTAAGTTAATAAAAGTTTATATTCGAGTCAGATGCGAGTATTTATAAAGATGATTTTATGACTAAAATTATCGCGATATAAATGATCACCAAATCTTTTAATCGTCATAATTTTTAATTTTTTTTTTTTTTTTTAGTTTTGATCATATTTTAGCAGTGAATATAATCTTAAATTGAAGCATTGATTTTATTTAATATATCGACTTGCATTTTTTAAATATAACTACATATTAATAAGTATAAAAATAGTTAGGGAGTTTTTCTATTTCGCCAAGTTTGCTAAGTCTGATGTTGTGGCCGTTATTATCATTGGACTACACAACAATCATATTCTTTATATAGGTAACGATAATAACCATATAGGGAAATACAGCCTGCACAATTAGTCGCAAAGGCACCGTGATTAAATCCGCATACACAGAGTATTTGTCTATTTGTGACGACAAATCACGCGGACAATTAACAGTTCCGATTAAACGGCGCGGAGTTGGCGCACGGCTCCGAGCTGAGGTACGAAATCTGCATAATGCCACTCATTTCGCGAGCGTTTGTCGCCGCCAAATGAAGCGCGGAAATCCGCCATTTCCATCGGCCAACGAAACTTGGCCTCCATCTTTGTGACCACTATAAACACAATAAATACCATCCGAATGTGGACGTTCGACAGCGATGCATGCTCATGCAAATATTCGGAAAACGTACCGTCAGTAATAGCGCGTGAAACTGTGGTTGTACGGTTCGTTCGCTCTTTATTTTTCATATTGATCAGCGTGTATAACTTTATCAATTGTATTCTGTTACTATTACAGAACTTAAACTTTATCTAGATTTAGTAGTTAAACATTAATCGTCTTAAAATATAAATTCCATTATTCCAATTAATTAATTAATTTTTTTTTCCAGCCAGTCTGTATGATTTTTATCCTTATAAAGAAAAATAAACGTGAGTGTAAATAAAGAACATCAAACGTTACAATATTTTTTAAAGGATTCAAACAGTATTATGTTAAATTTACACAGATGTACAGAGGTTCTTTATTTTCATAATTTATCATATAAATTCTGTCACATTTTACCGTTACAAAGTAATCTAAAAATACAAACACGTCCCTTACAGGATAAAGCTTCTGTGGTGAGTTGATACCGTCCACTTTAAAAGGTTATTATATCGCGTCACCTGGACTTCTAAGCCTATTTTTAATCTACTTTTTGTACATAAACGCAAATTATTAATTCCTTTGGATATTTAATTCAAATTAAAAAATTAAAACAAAATATAAAAAAAATGTCTGTCGTCGTATATTGAATAGTTTAACTACTCAATCATTAAAAAGTAAAAAAAAAATCCTACTAATACTGCTAAACATCCAGTTATACCTTAATTTATTATTTTTAAATTTTTCATATAAAATAGCATTTCAATATTAAAATTACGTTGATATAATGGCAATTTCGTGTAGATATATGTATTGTAATATTATAATTTACAATATTTAATTATTACGACGATATATGTAATATCGTCGTAATTAGAAAAAAAAAATTAAATTGCGAAGTTAGAATGGCGACTGGAGACAGAATAAATTATAATTTATTAATCGACTATGTAGCATAATTATCGAATATCGATTTGTTTCTAGGTGCCAACATAGACAGTGATTTTTGTTTACATTAATAAAAGATAATACGTATAGGCACATGTTTAATGCTTCCTTTGCACGCTGGCTGACTTGACCAAGTTTTTTCATCTGCCAAGTTCCGTGGCCACAATTATGTGATTTGCATAGCTATCGCACCCCACGGTATTTCACACAACGCTATAAACACCGACTTATTTTTACGCCTATTTTGTGGTTTACCCTATAAAAACGTGATTGCTCTCCGCCAGTCGCTGTGTTAACAAATAAGTAACGTTATGAAAGAGAGAATAAAATGTTATCTATTTTTTTTTTATATAACATTACTTTCATTGGGTAATAAACAATGAAATGATTAACGAAAATATAATAAACAAAACAAACTATTGCCGTCAAACTCGTCCGATACAAACCTATACGAGAAAATATCCATCTTTGAAAAAAAAAAAAATACGGCGCAGCATTTACAAAACACGAAAAACTCTGTGCACAACGCGTCGGACATAGCCGTTTATTGGATTTTAGCGGAAATTTCACCGGGACAGCGCAAAACGAACAGCACTGTTTGCGAATGACCTGCATATCGAGTTTTGATTATGATTTGTACCAGTAAAGCCGGTCTGAAAGCCGGACGCGCTACAATTTGATACTCGTAATACATGCTTTAATACTCCTCTGTTTTCCAGAAACCTTTTGAATAGTGGCAAACGATATATTCAATATCTCTTTTTTGATTTTAGTTGATTTATCCTCCTTTGGGAATAGGAATATTACAGACGTGAAAAGAAAATGATTACATTTTTCTAATTCAAAACATATTTTTAAAATGTACACGTGTCAATTAGATTTTTTTTTTTCGAACTTTTCATAAATCAGACTAGACTTCGTCATAAATTTTAATATTGTTTCATCCGACAAAAGAACTGTTGATGTCGCATCTACGTGAAATCGCATCGTAACAGAATTAAAGTCCTCCGCGAAACTCTAGCTAAATCTCAGTCTCGGATCTAGTTGCTAATTGTTGAAAAGGGAAAATGTAATAAAAGTGCTAGTCTTTGAAGCAAAGAAGCTGCCCTGGGCGCCTTGCCGAAGTGCATTTTAATAAATTAACACTGCGCAAATTCTCATTCCAATATCATTCCATTTTTATTTTTGCTTCTCTTCGACGTACCTCACTCGTCTTACATTGATTTTCTTTTATTTTATAACAGAGTGGCTATCAATTCATCTGATATATTGCTTCTTCCTATGAAAACATCACGTTACTTTGAGCAAATGGTAACATTTCAATTTTTCATTCATATTTTCTTTAAAATCTTTTCAAATATTTTCTGTTCATATTTTATGGTAGCCCTTCGACGTTTAGTAATTGTCATTTCCGTATGCTGGATTTATTTTCTTTAATTTAAAACCGTTAATAGTACCTTTAATTTGACTTAAATTAACCTATCAATAATCTTATTTTGTCATCAAAATATTTACGGAACACATTAATTAAATTTGTATTTTTTTAATTGCAGATTCTTCTAGTATGTCTGGAGCTGGCGCTGGTAAGCGGTGCGTCGGCTCTCGCAAACTGTCCCGGCGGTTGCAGCTGCAATGACGATACTCTCGTCGTTGTCTGCGAGGAGAGCCGCTTGGATGTCCTCCCCATCGCCCTCAACCCGTCTATACAAAGACTCATAATCCGCAACAATAAAATCAAAACCATCGACAGCTCCATGCAGTTTTACGCAGAATTGCAACACTTAGACCTCTCACAGAATCATCTAGTTAACATACCTACTAAAAGCTTTTCATATCAGAAAAAGTTACAAGAACTGCATCTGAACCATAATAAGATATCGTCAGTCTCAAACACAACCTTCCAGGGACTAAACTCTTTAACTGTACTCAATTTAAAAAGAAATTTTTTGGAAGAACTCACAAATGGAGTTTTTTCTACGTTACCGAGATTAGAAGAGCTAAATTTAGGTCAAAATAGAATATCAAGGATTGAACCTAGAGCGTTTTCTGGACTTTCTGCCTTGAGAATACTATATTTGGATGATAATCAGTTGAGCTCAGTACCTACAACTTCATTTAGTCTCTTAGGTAGTCTTGCAGAGTTACATGTGGGCTTAAATGCATTTTCCCTTTTGCCCGATGACGCTTTCGCAGGTCTAAACAGATTAGCAGTCTTAGACTTAAACGGAGCTGGACTCTTCAATATAAGTGATAACGCATTCAGAGGTCTCCCAGGATTAAGAAGTCTTAACCTTTTTGGAAACCGATTGAGTGTTGTACCTACACAGCAACTCTCTGGCTTGACTAGATTAGAAGAATTATATATAGGCCAAAACGATTTTATTGTTTTAGAAAGCCATTCTTTTAAGGGACTTAAGAATCTAAAACTTCTCGACATAACCGGAGCTACCCAGCTAGAACGGGTTGAAAAAGGTGCTTTTGAAGATAACGTAAACTTAGAAAGTATTGTTTTAACCAATAATAAGAAATTAGCTATCATTGAAGATTGCGCTCTTTTGGGGCTACCAAAGTTACGCCATGTTTCATTGAGAGATAATGCTATTATATCACTGAGCGAGACCGTTTTTATTGGTAAAGAACTGAAGCAACTTGACCTAACAGATAATCCGATTTTCTGTGACTGTCAGCTATTATGGCTCCAACAACTTCTTAATGAAAAGAGCAACTTCACTCAGATCCAGTGCGCAAGCCCGGAACATTTGAAAGATAAATATTTAAGGGCATTGAGTGCTGATGATTTAAATTGCGTTTTGCATGACACAAGGCAACAAACTATTATATGCATAGTAGTTGTCGCGTGCGTTGCTACTATAGCAACTTTAGTCTTATTAGTGTACAGATACCGTAAGAGCATGCAAGAGAAACTTAAAGATTATAAGTGGAATAAAGGACGTAAAAATCTTGAATATCATAAACCGATTTCCACTGAGGAAGATTGCATAGTACGGGGTATCCATCCATCGCAGTACCCTGCACCTCCGCCACACACTCCTGGCCTCAGGCCTATTCCGGTCACGGAACTGTAGCTAGAGCTTTACGCCTCCCCGAGCGTGTTTTTCATGTCAGGCGGCCAGGGATCCGGGAGACGGCCGCAGCGCTCGGGAGGAGGCGGCACGATGCCCGCCAATGGGTTCACCTACATCGGAGGCGATGGACGTCATCAACACCAACCCCTTACCCTCAATAACGGAGCGCCCGTTCATCACTTAAACAATGGTTCTTTGCGCTCATTACCGGACAAGAAAAATAACCGCAATGGCGTCGTATGCCATCCGGAAAATTTCCAGCGAAACCTTGATACACGGTACTCGAGGAAGCAGGAGAATGGCTACATGCGTAATTCGGAAACCATAATAGGTTTTCCACGAGACAGAGAGAGGGACAGGGACTACGAGCGGGAAGTCCCGGATTACAGCGAACCGGAATACTCAATCATCCCGGAGGGAGGCTACGGGCGCGCCGAGGACTTCCCGCGCTCATGCAGCCACTCCAATACCTTCAACTGTTGAGTGATAACTGCGAACTCTTTCAACTATTTGTGATCTTGTAATTCTAGCAATAAATCTTCATTCCATTATTATTTCCTATGGACGGACTTCTTTTGTGATGGACGTAGTGCTCTAGGACATTAGTGTTTCGAGTCCGGTGTACGTTTGACCAGCGAGGACTATCCTATATCGTATTCGATTTAAGAGAGTACCTTATTTGTAAATTATAAAAATTAAGTAGTTATTGATCTATTTTTCAATGAGATGTGGAGAGTGTGGAGTTTGAAAGTTTGACTTTCTTATGTAAGGTTGAATCGTATCATCGTGCTGCTTCATCAAATTTATAATCATTATCAAAACATGTGATATCATATGTAATTAATATCGAACATACATTTTAAAGTTTTTGTCACAAATATAACACAACGAAATGACCTTAAATAACATTATGATGATGCGAAACGACCACTATTCGTACAATGTACAGGCTAGTCGAGATAAGTTTTAACGTGGGAGCCTCCGAAGATGGCTCCTCGGGTATGATACTTCATCATGAACCATGTGGTTCACGGTTTATTTTATACCAGTGAAGTGGAATTTGTGTTTGATTTTGTACAAAAACCATTCCATAAGAAATCTTTTTTAAAGTCTAATTTTAATTATAGGTGACTAAATTAAGTGTGCATTAAATAGGACACCAATATAAGAGAAATATTAGTTATTAATGAATGTAAATATATTTATATAATATTGAGATATTTATAAAATTTAATACGATCTTGCTCTTCTAAAATTATCATCAAATTATTTATAAATACCCGACAGCATATTATTTGCTATGAAATGTATAAAATTTCATAATTTTATCACTAAATATTGTTTGATACTTAAAATCATGTACACTAAATTCTTAGTAGATATGAAGCACTTTTTTCCAAATCGTCACTCTAACACTTAATGCTCAATTGTTTTTTAAAAATGATTTGTTTTAGTAATCGTAAATTAAGATGTTAGAGAATGCAATTTACATCAATCGCTTTTATTTAAATATAAATTTAAAAAAAAAATGTCCATATGTCAAGAAAGTAAGTCATACTTTATACCATTGCATGAATTTGAAAGAAAATGGTATTTGAGTTTTTATCATTAGAGATATATTTAAATAAATGTCTTGCTTCTTCAAATTGACTAATGAAAGTTATCGCCATTATAATTCTGTTCACATTTTTATACTTATCTGATACTTGCATTCATCCTTAACGTATTTGAACTATTGATATTTAATATTCAATATAATAAAAATTAAAATCATAAATAAGGTTCACTTTTAGAGACATTCTCCATTGAACTAAAGTTTTCAGTAAACTAATGAAATTCATATATCCACATGACTTTTTTAATGTGTAAAAGTATATTGTTTTGTTACATAATACCTCCCATGTTTGAATTTTATTTTTCTTTGTAGACACCTATTGAGAACATAAAGACTAAAATTATAGGCATATGTTTAGTGCCTAGTAAATGCCTAAAAAGTATACAAAAATGATAAATACATATGAAAAATTGTGATTAGGATACTCACGACATTATAATAGATCATCGATCATTTCTGTATTTTATTGTAGCAATTATCTACATACAAACTCGATAAATATAACAGACCTCAAATATTTTGTATTTTATTTCTTGTACATCCTTAAATCCTCATCTATTTCCAAAAATTTTCTTAGAATATATAGGTTCATCAATATTTTTTTTATAATATAAATAGACATTTACATAGACAAAACATTAATGGTTTATACTTAAAATAAAACTTTAACAGGTCCGATTCTGTATTTGTAAATTATTTAATTGATACTGAAGCCTAAACTGTAGTATACATATATTATTTATCATTTTTGTCTCTCTGTCAACTGATTCTAATAAAATTTGGCACGATTTGAGTCCGACGAGCTACGACAATGAATACTTTTTATTCCGACATTCAATAAGATTCCCTTGAGAGATATGATGAAATTTATAATGTGTAATTGCGAAGGAAGTCGCGGTACAGTTGATTAATTATTATAAAAACCAATAGTACTTGAAGCACCCAAATCAAGAACAAACACTTATTACTACGAAATTCGTAGCATACGAACTTAGAGAGGAAACATTAACACTTAACGAGCATCCTTACTGAGTAGAGTTAGGGGTAACTATTCTTACTGAGTAGAGTCGTCTATAGTTCAGCTCTAATATAATTATGAATGTCAGAGCTAAAAAATATGACTGCTTTATTGTAAGACAGTTAATAATAAAATTTGTAAACTGACAATTGAGTATATGTAATTCAAATAAGTAGAGTTATAGTATTTAGCTTAAACAGTTCAGAAATCAAATTTGCTTATTTATGGACCCCGGCGTTTGAAAAAAGAAATATTATTATTATACATATTAAAATATTCAAACATATTTCTTATAGTTTTATTGCCACGTTATTTTAACTAAGTTATATATATAAGTATATTCCATATTATTTAGCCTGAACTTAAAATATTTACCTAGGACCATATTGGCAGTAAATATAATTTTCAAACAAATATATTACAGAACACGTTGGATATTAAAATTGATAGAGAAAAGATTTTAATTACTACAACTGCGAGTTAAGTCACGCGAAAACTTAGAATTCTATAATTTCCTGAGAAGGAGTGAAATTTATATGGGGGTGAGGCGCACCTAAATTGTACTATCACACGTGAATTCGTAACACATGATAACACACTGGAAATATCATCTCTAAGTATAGTCAGTAACATCTAAGTATTATTAGAAAAGTAACCCTCGCGGTCTTGACTTCACAGTGAAAACAGTGGTGAAACTATGTAACTACTATTTATTTCACTGTGTTCTCATTATGTATTTGTTCCATTGGTACACAGTGTTTCCACGGTATTGTCAGTGTGATTATCATAGTGACTTCACTTAAGGGAATGGAGAGCGGGCGATGGTCTTTCGTGCTGTCGACGAAGGGACCGGGCGTTTTAGCGGCGGCGGCGTATTATATATATATATTTTTTTTGGTTAACTACTTAGCATTGTAATTATTTTAACCCTCCGTCGGGCGCGGCTTATCTCACAGGCTCAGCAAAAATATTTTCGTGTGTCGTTTTTTTCCAATTCATCGGGAAATCTCCACTCACTTAGTAGCTTCCTAATTTTTGGCGCTCTACACGAAGCTGATACTCAGTTGACTCTTCGCACTTGTAGAGAGCAGTGAGAGCACTTTTGGCCTATTAGGCACACCGCGCCCGGACTCATCACATTTTTGAAGGTAAATAAAATCATATTTTTTTAATGAAATATTATTAATTAGCATATTTAAAAATAGGTTATATACTTTTTTTTGTTGGATAAGCTGTCTGGCCAATGAGGCACACCGCGCCCGAACTCGTCGCGATTTCGAGGGAAAATGTAATTAGTGTAATTTTTAGTATAGTAATTGATTTTTTATATTTTTATATTTATATTATTTTAGTTAATAAATACAAACTTTTTACAGGTTAGCTTACTATCGACATGCCGCGTAAAAAAACATGGACGTTGCAAATCAAGATTTGGTAGAAATAACTAATTAATTGCAAAATTACATTGATGAAGACTATTTATATGGAAGACATTGGTGAAGAGAGTGAGATTGATGAAGAAGACAACATCGAGGTCGTGGAAAAAGATTCATCAATAGAGCAAGATGGGGAGTCTTCAAGTAATGACAACTCTTCTCCTAGTAACGATTATTATTTGGGTCATGATAAAACTACCAAATGAATCAATAAACCACCAAGAACGCAACGTCGTGTATTGAATCTGTACTGGACTGTACTATATCAGCCTGTAAACTACCCACTGCTGAGTGAAGGCCTCTTCTCCATATAGAACAGTGTTTCCCAACCTTTTTTAGGCCATGCCCCACCTTAACATTTCTAATTTTTTTATGCCCCCATGCATAATTTTTAACCTTCAAAATTTTTTTGTTCCCTTAAGAAATATAAATGATAACTTTTAGGAAGGAATCACTATGAAATTGTTATCAAAACATCGTAAGTAAAATTTCAAAACATATAATAAAAAAAACAAAAAAAAAACTGAAATTTATAGACGTAAAGCTGTCAAAAAGATAATAAACGGTTGGAAAAGGTATAGCATTGCATTTAAATAACCCAAAGCGAAAGGGTTAAAGTCGTGTCGAGTCCATTTTTAAATTGCCCCCCAGTGGGGCGTGGGCCCCACGTTGGGAAACACTGATATAGAAGAAGGGTTGGAGCTTAATCCACCACGCTGCTCCATTGCGGGTTAGCGGATAATTTCCGTACCATGAGTAACGATCGTTATCAGGTGTCTATGACACAACCTTTTGTCAGTACATACCATCAAAGCCGAATATAAGTCAGTCTAGAGAGAGAAATGAAGAAAAGAATAGAAGAGAGGGATTTAAACATACTGTGTGCAACTTTTTTTCAAGGTCTCAGTTCCCCGATAGAAATAAATCCAATGATGAAAATTCTGATGAACTTTCATTCTTTCATATTCTACGAACAACATTTCATACGTTTCTTTATTATTATTATTATTTACATTAATAATTTTGAAATTTTAAAAATAAAAAATCTTGAAAATTGAAATCTTTTGTCTTTTATTTTTTTTAATTTTTTAAGTAATATATACATGTATATATTTTGCTATTATGCCTAATTAAAGTAAGTAAGTAACACTAACACTAAGTAAAGTAAACATTTTACTCAAGACGTAATGCATCGGTTTTATTTTAATATTCATTAGAAAAATTATAATTGTCAATTTTCGAAGCTGAGCTTATTGGGTACACCGCGCCCGATCTCGGGAGTTATTGAGGGGCGCCCGACGAAGGGTTAAAATACACTCCCACTGCTGGGCAAAGGCCTCTCCTCCATATAGGAGACGGGTTGGAGCTTAAGCCACGACGCTATTCCGTTACGGGTTGGCAGATAATTTATTTACCATGAGTATCGATCGTTATCAGATGTCTATGACACCAACCGGGACTGCCGGCTTTACATGCTCTCCGAGGCACGGTGGAGGAGACTCACAAGGACAGACATACTCAGACCGGAAACAAATATTTGTACAAATACAAATATCTGCTCCTCCTTCTAGACTCCCTTCCACCCCCTTGTAAGAAAAAATAAAACATGGTCGACTGGCCCCTAAACAGTTGACGTTTTGTCTAGTTCACGTGTAGGTTGTGTGCTGCCGCTGTCTAACTTCTACTCGGACCAATGGAGTGGAATAGAGATAGATTGCGTCACAAGCCGAACGCTTAGGCCCTTCGTACCTCTATCGCTTATTCCGCGCTCACGCTTGCACGCTCGGCTCAGGCGGAACGTGACAGTGAGTGACGTGAGTCATGGTTTTTTGTGCGTGCAGCCAGCCTTCATCGATTAATAAGAAGTTAACATGTCAAAAATGGCACTTCTAAGCAATATGTACACAGTACCAAATAACACATTTCTTGTAAGAGTCGTACTCAGGCAGACGTGGCAAATCTGTAAGTCTGTAAATGTTGATTGAAGGACAGATAATAAATCAATCCGACGAATACGATAGTTACTATTATTTATGAATGTGATTACAAACACTGTGTGAACGGTAATTTTTTTTTTTTTAATTAATAAATATTAACCAACAATCACACCACGTTAAGCTAGCCCCGTGCTAAGTTCGTAAGAACTTGTGTTACAGGTACTAGGAACGGAAATAAATTTAAGATATAAATACATATATACATAAATACACATCCATGACCCGGTGCAGACATCTATATTCGTCATACAGATTATCTGCACCTGGCGGGATTCGAACCCGCGACCGCTGCGTAAAGTGTCCAGTTGCCTGACCACTCGACCAGCCGGCCGTCAATTGATCAGGATGGACTCGTTGCGGACGCTTGTTACGTTTTTGTTTATCAACATCGATCGAGGTCTACTGGGGCAGTTTTAAAAACTCGCTGCGTTAGAAAGTCTTTTCACCGCGAAAGGTAAAAAGTTGCATAGGGACAATGTCGTACGATAGTCACGATAGATCCGTCTACATTAATTCATAATACTGCTAATTCTGATATCATCAGAATCATAATAAAAGTAAACTAAAGTATTCGTTTCTTGTTAGATTTAATTTAAATTTTGAATGAGAATATAAATTTACCCTTCACCAAAAAATAGGCTTTAGAGCTACCATATTAAAAAATATATAAATAAGACTAACAATAAGAAAATATATTTCTTCTATAAACACTACTGCTCAAATAATAAAATTACATGTGGTGCTTTCTTAGGCATTTTGTATTTATGAATTACCCATGGCATTTTTCCTGTCAACCTTCAGTGAAAAAGCAGCATTGCAGATTAAGCTTCAATCCTTCTCCTATAAACAAAGATACCTTTACCCGCAGTAGAAAATAAACACTTCGACTGTCCCTACGTACAGTATCGAAACTGAAAATTTGCGATTTTTTTATTGCACTAAGAAACTCCTTTTTATATTTTTGTTTTCATACAAAAAAGAGAATAAGCTAAAAAATACATATTATTATTAAACCACATTTTTCATCAGTATAATATTGATACTTAACAAATAAATGACAATTTTGTACACAAAATTAACTTAAAAGTGCTCTCCTGTAAAGTACCTTTTTTCAGTTTCGATAGTATACGTAGGGACAGTCGACTTGCTCATATCGTCATATGCTATAGTTATATTAAGATTAAAATGTTTCGATGTTTCGTAGTTGATGGTGTCATATACATAGTATGCGCGCGAGATCCGAGGAATCGGCAGCTGAGGAAGCGAGCGGGTGTACCACGAAGAATGGATATACAGGAGTGCGAACGTAATGTTAAAAGAATGGCATCAATTTAGGTAGTAGATAATTATTTTGCATCTGTGCGCTAGGATTGAAGTTGTAATTTACGCGGGAAGGCTTGTTGCTATTGACAGCTCTGAATTTTGAAAATTGAGTTATTGGTTCATTTTAAACCTTTCTATTGGTTGCTATAGGTGTGCGATTATTGATTTAAATAGTGAAATAATGTAAATTAACATAATTATGAGAAAAAAAAGTGAGACAAAAACATCCCGCCAGGCCACCATTTTAAAGATATTTGACATGTAGTCAACATGATAATATGTCATAAGATTTTTTCAATTATTTATATTGTTTTTATCTTTAAACTTTGTAGTAAATTCTAATTCTATTAGTAAATAACTTTGATTCATCACCAACATAAAATACTCTTGGAGATTAAATTAAAGGTTAAACTTTTAGTTTAATAACAGGTACGTAATTTTAAAATTATTAAATAAATATTAAAAATATAATGTAATGTTAAAGATTAAGTATATTTGTTTAAAATTTTTTTAATTTCATATTATATATTATATAAAGTTATTTTAATTAAATATTTGATAAATTATAATAATAGTAGTCGGTGAAAAATTTAATTTTTTTCAAAATAACATTTAGAATAATAAAATTTATTGTTATTTTCATATATTTTTCAGCTATAAAATATCATAAGAAGCCTCGCAGACAATTCACATAATTAGCATAGCATCAATTATCATGCTCTACTATCTTTTATAGAGAAGAAATATCAATGCCTACTTCTGTCCAAGAAATCAGATGATTTAGAGAATTCCAGATAAAATTACTATTAGTAGATACAAAAATAAAAAACAAAGTATTTTAATAAAATTTCTGAATTCGTTTTGTTTTATTTCATCTTCCAAAATATTAGCATTTAATACATAAAATTATATTTATTAAATATGCAACTAAAATAAAACTGTTCTAGAGAACTACTACCTATATTTAATTACACATATTATAATAACTAATATAATAATAGTATTGGTACTTCACGAATACTCGCGCACCTAGTGGCAAAAAAGAGAACTATGATCTTTGTTTATTTTTGTGTACATAAGTACCGTGAAATTTGTATAGTAATACGTCAACCGTTCGCTCTCCTGTATGTCCATTCTTCGTGGGGTGTACGCCGCGCCCACCGTCAGTTCATACCATGCACTAGGGATGGCGATCTGAGATCGATTAATCGAAAAATCGATTTTTCAAGCCAAAAAGATCGATACTTAGTAGTGAATCGATATTTTACCCTCGATAATCGACATTCGATTTTTATGCTTTATTAAAAATATTATCAATTAGCTTACGAAAAGTTATACAAAAGGATAATAAAAATTTCAGTCAGTTGAACATACACATGTATGTAATATGTATACAACAGACGAGCTTAATGCTAAAAGCATTTATTACAATTAAAAACAGCACCAATATCTAATTAATTTTTCTAAGCACTTGTTGGTATTATCATTTTACATCAAATAAGGATATTATTAATAGATTAAAAAGATCGATTTTTGAGAAATCGATCTTTTAGACTTCGATTTTTTTTAGAATCGATTCATCATGTTGCGATTCGAATCTATTTAAAAATCGATCTTTTTTGAGAAGAATCGCCATTGCACTTTCCCACTACTAGTGACGACCTTGACGTGAGAGCATGCTTATCACGTCTAATACTTAAGAAATACATATTAATTCATTTTTTTTGTATTTATTTAATAATATTTTTTAATACGACTATCGTTTATTTACTTTTTTAAATAGTTGTAATGATTATTTTCTTTTTACGACAATCGTATTAATAGAAACAGCCTTAAATACATACGTGATAAATTTTTTTTTTTATTTGAAATACATAATACTCTCATAGAATTTTCATAATTTATTCTCACGCGGAGTCTTGTGTTAGTATCGATAACGGAATATCGACTAAATCACAACTCCAGTTTATTACATCAACATTCCTTGGAGCTCGCGCGCGGCCTATACTACTAATTAAGATTAAAAGCCTAACAAATAGTGTATATATTAATTCGTAATTATTAAATTAATATCTTAAATTTATCATTTACTATATCAACCTGTATGTATATCTTAGGTCACATTGAGATGATAAACTTTGTACAGATCACATCTTATTTCAATTTTTATGAAGAAACTAAAAACTAGTTAAAAATACTAGTTGTTTTCGTAAAGAACATTTATTTGTATGTAAATGTTTTAAATTGTAAACCAGCCACAAAACTACATTATTATGTTGTTACATCTTGAACTAATTACTAGAGATGCAACGGATATCCGGCAACTATCCGGTATCCGGCCTATCCGGCCTTGTTTTCACTATCCGGCCGGATACCGGATAGTACTTCAATATCCGGCCGGATACCGGATAGTAAAATTCAAAAAATTATCATTATTTTACACAAGGCAAATCAGTAAATAATAATATAATACCACAATAGGTTATGGACACCGTTTATTTATTTAATCGCATGTCAAAAATGTTTGTTTTATTAATTATTTTAGTATTCAAAATTAACAAGAGGCAAACTGTAGTGAATGAATACCAAATTTTCTGAATTTATTGGTAAGAGGCGACTCCGCTTGCTTTTGTATACCAGACAAACTTCTGAGAATAAGCTTTCCAGCCAAGCTCAAGCCAGATATTCTAGCAAATGTTGACAACTGCGGGTACTGATTCAAATTAACTGACCACCAAATGTATGGATCGTGATTGCGATCTAATCGAGATGCCTTTAATAAAAAGTAAGCAAATCCATATGTCAGATGTCACTGAAATGTTTTGATTTTCTGGTAAATTATGACATATATATATATATCAGGAACGATTTTTTGGGTAATATAAGTCCGGCTTGGAAATTTATAGTAGGGTAAAGCTTGTTCTAAGAGTCTGGCAAATCCAGTTCTTTCCACTATGGATGGCTCCACGATGGCTCGTTGTCGAGTGCAATCTTCGATCAATAATATACAGCACAATCGGAGAGTGCAATCATTTCGGCTACTAAATAATTGTACTTTTTGGCTTTAGTATCATTTATATCCCAGAGCAATTTGCTTTCGTAAGATTTTGTCATAGTCAATTGCTTTTTTGCTACTGAAGACTAACTTGTCTCTGCAATGGCTAAAGAAATTGTAGTAGGCTCCACAGTGGCCTTGTCTTTATTCACCGTACGAAATTCATCTCGAAATACCCCGAAACTAATTAATTAATTAATTAATAGGTAGGTACATTACGAAACTTGCAGATGATTTACTCGATAAAAAAAGAATTGCAATTAGATTATTATTATTATTAGATGCATACCTGCTTTTTTTCCCTTCGCCGCCACGAGAAATATTAACATTGCATAATAAACAAACAGCTAACTAAAAGTATTCCCATAAAGGCAATTTTTTCTTCACCGATGCCATTTCTCGTTGCTAAATTAGATATATAGGTACTTAAAATAATAATAACCTAAAACGATCACGCAGACACGCACGTGTCTGCACTGCAAACGACACAATAAGACAATGAGAATGAATGAAACAATTGCTAACTTCGCTCATCAACGAAAAGACCCGAATCGAACCGAGTCCACCCGATCGTTCGCGCGCCGCCTACGCAAGTGTGTGTGTGCGATGCACCAAACGGCTAAGTTCTGCCGGATATCCGGCTATCCGGCCACAGAGTTGGCCGAATATCCGGTATCCGGTATCCGGCCAAACTGCTATCCGTTTCATCTCTACTAATTACTTTAAATTACAAAATTTTGAGCAGCAGTAACACACGCAATTCTTATTAATATTAAAAATATAACTGTAAATTTGCATACTTTGCAAATGAAATAAACGCAATTTAATCTGGTGGTTCTGAACCACCACCCTACTACAACACTAGTAAGCCATAGTCAGTGATGTATGAGCTTGGTAAAATAAAATAATACACATAAAGCTTGTTAAATTATTTAATAACCAACATTATTTCTTTACAAAAAAAGGTCAGCCTTTTATGGGGAGTAGCCGAAGCCGATTTACTGCTGAGCGGACATGATTGTGTAAATAAATAAAAAATGGTATTAATTAGGCTCTGGAGAATGAGAATATTATGAATTAATATCACTTATGCTGCTTATTTAGAACTTCTCCTCCTCTAGTCCGTGCTTGAAGAACATCATGATAGGGGTTGAGACTCCATCAATATCCCTGTATTCCAACATGGCTACCATACCATCACAGTCCATAGATTCACCAGTGAAAAACTGAAGGTCCTTAAACCTGCTAAGGATATCCTTCATTACTTTGTTCATGTTTGTTTTAAAAACTTCTACTTGGTCTGGTGACTTTTCTTCCAATTTTGCTACTAATCTGAAAGCAGAAAAAAATCGAATTTTTAGTTTCAATAGACAATGCATTACATCTGTTTCTGTAATTTACTCAAAATTAGTATTTAACTTTACATAAAAATTTCAAATAACAATTACAAATTCAAATTAGTTATCATATATTATATGTATAACCAAAGAAATAAAAGTCAATAAAAATTATTAACAAATTAACTGTCATCTCCATTTCATGAACAAACATTATGGACAATGAATGTTTTTTCATTAAAGTTTTTTACTATTGCACCATACGCTCCATAGGATGACACTGACAACCAACCTCTGGTATTAGTTGGTGCTGTACATATGACTGATGATTTTTAAGTTAGTATTATGAAAAAATTAAGCATACTTAAGAAATAGAAAAAAAAACAATAGTGGTAGACGACTATACACTGCCTAAAGTCTAGAATCATAAAATATGATGATTTTTGAAGCTGAGCATTAAAGAATGAAATTTTGAAAATTCATCCACTTTTGGTTAAAATGACATTTGACGATAACTTCAACATTATTTTTTTTTTGTGATTTTAATATGAAATTCTATTGGACAATTGATAAATAATTAAACATGTGTCTAGAAATAAAAAAGAAAACGGGGTAAGTACACGAGTGATAATAGTATGAGAAACTGCATTGACTACTACATATTAATATAGCCTACATATAATATATATGTATTTGTTCAATCTTATGTCTAAAAATAAATATTGGATAAAATTTAATAGCTATAGAAAATATTCAACTGATCTTTAAGGAAAATAATGTTGCATGTAACCATTTACAAAATAGATTTCATTCAAAATATGGCTGAGTCAACATTTGATCATGAACAAATTGAATAATAACTCAAAATGACTTTGATTTTGTGAAATGTCAAGATATTATTAAGATTTAGTCTTCTAACTATTAATACTTAGAAACTGGCCCTTAGTCTGATTTTTTTAACTGGGTGTGGCAGCTTGTCTAAAAATGTTAGATGTATTTCAATTAAATATAACCTTCAAGCACCAGAAAATTGAATATAGAATAGAACTTTCAATTCCAATATTTATGGCTATTATTTATTTTAAAACTAAGTTTGTATATGAATTGATGTAACAGCTTAAAAATTATGAATAAAATCTCAGATTAGCTTAAAATATTTCAATTATAACTGTCAACTGTTGAAATGTCAATAACTTTGATTTTTTTTTAAAACCATCTATTAACGTTACTCCATTTTGAAATCATATTTATAGGACACATATTACAAGACTTTTAAAATTTGTAATTTGATGCGTGCAGACACAAACTCGAGATTTAAGGTTATTGTAAAAAGTATTATTCATTGATTAAGATTGAAGGATGGATTTTCTGTACACTACTTAAATTTTAACTATTCACCAATATTAGAATACCCAAAATTATTAAAGGTAATTTTTTGGTATCACGCCACCACCAAATCTGAGTTGTTGTTATGATGGCCCATGACCTTTTTGGCCTAAAAAAAAAATAAAAAATTCTACAAATATTTTTTTTGTTATTCATAAGATTATCGAAAGATATTTTTTAAAGACATGATAAAAACAATGCAGACTGATCAAGGGTTTGAATATATATATTTTTTAAACTCAAAAAAATCATGCGCCAACATGATATAACTGGTAATGTCGTTAAGATATCATTACGAGGTCATCAAAAAAAATCTGCCCCATTCTGGCTGTTGACGCGATACCGAATATTTACAATATTAAACAACTAAAGCACACAATCTACACTTTAAAACATTTTATCAAACTTTTGCTTTAATTCTAACACATGGTCACTTGATACTAAACTATTAACAATATAATATCTCTTTGTTCACATCTCAAATTTACCACTAAGGTACATATCGCATATTGCACATGCAAGTTTCATGTGAAGTTTTAAAAATGGCAATGACTTTATCAGAGGCAATTTTTGTTATGAAGATAAGGATGTTTATAACTTAAATCTTAACAAGATAACATATCAAGATAATTAAGTGGAGAACAATCTGTACAGATTACAACGACGCGATTAAAAACTCTTGCCATTTTTTGTAATCCTTTGTTCACTATGATTCATCGCACAAAATAAAACTAAAGCACCATGACTACATTTTTAGTAATTTAACTAACAAAAAGGTCACGAATTTAGAAACACTTGAACACTCACTTTTTCATGTAGTCTTTAAGGTACAATGTGAAAGATTTCTTGTCACCGAAGGCGTAGCACTCCACGAGCCTGTGGTTCAGAACGATATCTACACCGCTCTCAGTCGCAGAATCTGTTCCCTCGTCCGCATCTTCAGCGGAGGGATTGAAACCCTCGATCCTAATATCGCCCTGGGTTCTCGTTTCCAATTTACCAGTGACTTCATAGATAACTTCGTCAACCAGCTTGATTTTGTAAGTGTCCGAGAACATCTCGTCACCTGAAAGATTAGTTTATAGATATAAATTTTCGAACATTTATGTTTAATAGCATAATTAATTTGTTGTCGATGTGGCAAATACAAAGGAGAATTAAACCAAGAAACAGTCTCCAAAATGTCAAACTCAAAACATAGATATACATATTATTAAGTTAAAATAATAACTTAAAATGGTTACAAATAATAGGAAAGATATATTTACCAGTAATAATATCCTTATAGATCCTCATTTTGTGGGATGACGGGCGATTAAAATTAATAAAAACCGAAACTACGGCTTCTGGCCCCAGGAACAGAACCGGAAAGGACTACGAAAGAAAGAAAGGAGTCAGTGTTGCCATACAAATAATGTCAATGGTGATTTTGCACAGAAATATGTAACAATCTAAAATTTACTGAAAATAATAATAATAATTAATGTAACGAAGAGTGTTTAATGAGTTAATAAAATAATTATTAATTTGAAAATGCAATAAAATGATAAAAAAAAAAATTATAGACAACATTAGTTCGTTTCATTTATGCAAATTATAAAACCTTTACGTCAATGCGTAAACAATATACGAATATCTCTTACTTTCTATTAATTAAAACAATTTTAATTATAATGTTTTATTAGAATAATAATGTATTTTATTGTTCCTAAACGCATTTTAAAAAAAAATGGTGGAAAATAATTATGACAAACTATTTGACAGAATCTGTATGGCTTAGTACCTTTGCCTATCACTTGACGGGGACAAATTACACCAAAAAAAAATTATTTGACAGAAATTTAGCAATACCACGAAGAATAGATATATAAGGAGAGCGAACGATATACTAGTTTTCACGTTACTTATGTACACAAAAATAAACTTAGATTATAGTTCTCTTTTTTGCCACTAGGTGCGCGAGTATTCGTGAGGTACCGATACTACAATTTTTCTTACATGTAAATACGGACTGGCTAACCTGTCTCGTCAATGTAAAAATAAATTAAATACAAAATATTAATTTATTTTCTCAGAATTATTTTTGTAAAAAATGGGAAAGTGTTGTGCCGTTTATGGTTGCTTTAGTGGCCGAAAGGCAACTAAGATTTTAGAAAAAGTGTCTTTATTCAAAGCGCCAAAAGTAAGTAACCTTAAAATAATATTAGAAAAGAAATGCGTGAGTGTCATGTAATTACGTATATGAGTTTTATAAATTCATGAAATCAGAATTTTAATCTTTTGATTAATGAGTTTTAAAAACGCTTATATGGTCGTATATTTTGAAAGTTACCGCGCATATAGTTGCATTTCGCGGTACGACTATAAGCGTTGTGCTATTGGTTTGTACATGACCAATCAAGGCCAGTTACCGCCATCGTATGTCACTGACGGGCATAATTATGTAAATAAGAAATTAATTGAAGTGTTTTACATTATGATATTATCAAGTGTGTTGTGATATTGTTGATTGTATTATATTATTATTATAATCAAAATGAACCACCTACGATCATCAAGAATTTTAAAATTAGCACTTAATGAAAATGAAACAATTTCTAATGAATCCAGTCAAACTGGTAGGTAAGTTTTGGTTAATAATGGATTCTTTTTTTATTAAATAGAAATCATATCGCTAGTCAAACTTATTACATTAGATTTATTATTATATTTTTGTGATTTTTTTCGAAATTTATAATTTTAATCTAGTTCCACGCATAACGTCTTAATATTATACTTATAACGTTATGCGTTATTTTGTTATCAAATAGTTAAGGGTCGGTCGTAACTACAACTTACGACAATATGCGTCGTTCGGTCGTTATTAAATAACCAAAACGGTGTTCTTATAGTCATATGTAGATCATACAACGTTATGCTTCGAACTCAATATTAAATAAGACTGACATTTTTTATTTGCTAAAATCGTAAATAAATTTAATATTTTGTACCATTAATAAGTTGTAGTAGTAAATGAAATGTAATTGTGTGTTTTTTAGAATCACCTGTTCAACTGGAAACTGAGCATAACTGGAATTTGTACAAGTCAATGCTCGAGGTCGACGATGTCAAAAAAAGTTCCCAAGAAGTATGACTAGCATTAAATAACATATAATACTAGCTCAAATCAAGACATGAAGACTATAAGAAGACTATAAGAATGGTGAAACAATTAAGTAATGTGGCTTTGGAATCTGAAAATCTCAAATTGATAAAACACCTGTTCCTTCACCCTTA
Organism: Euphydryas editha; assembly: GCA_036937285.1. NCBI lineage: Eukaryota > Metazoa > Arthropoda > Insecta > Lepidoptera > Nymphalidae > Euphydryas > Euphydryas editha. The sequence goes on along the minus strand of JAUPFZ010000006.1, from coordinate 19,391,525 downwards.
AGCGAACCATTTGGAGTCCAAGAGGTCACTCGTGCTTCTCCATGTGATCACAGCCTGGTGCCAGATTCGAATATCTATTTATCAAACACTAATAGCAGAGCTGACACACCTCAGCATAGTGACGCCTCTAGTTTTATTTCTTCACCTTGTTTGTCTGTTGAGGGTACACCATCTTCTATTTGGAAATAGCTCAAGCTACGAGATGAGTAGAAAGATATAAAACGAAAATGTCTTAAGAATTTAGGTAAAGCCTACATAGCCAAAAAAGACAGCTTCTATAGAGATGGTAATGTGATTAAACTTCCGTGTACATCAACATGTCATCTTAAATGTCATCAAAAGTTTAATTCTCAGCAACGTGAGAATATTTTTTATGCGTTTTGGAAGCTTGGTGACCATACACACATACACTACAGTGGGATTACATAACTAAGTATATTGAAGTGTGTAATACTCATACCAGTACAAAGGTTGAATTGAAGACGTAAGAAAACTTTGAAATATTCCTTACCACTAACAAACAGAGCCTAATTCAGATAATCATAATATTGTTTTGGTGTGTAAAATGATGTTCGCTATCCCGCTATCATCACGATGCCCGTGTATTTTATTAAAATCTATTCGTAAATAAGCCATTGTTTCTCGTAAAAAGTGAAGGATAAAAATGGTTATTGTGGGTTATCCCTAAGATATAGACATACCATCGCAGAATTTTTTATAGACCTTTTTAAGGTCCACAATACTTTAGTACATTATTTTCATCTATATCGTAGGGTTCAGCCAGCGTTTACAATGTAAGCGTAAAAAAGTGTTTATTTACATCACATTAGAAACCTCTAAAATTATCAGTGTTTATCTACTATATTATGCATGTTATATACATATGAAACTTCCTCTTAAATCACTCTATCTATTAAAAAAACCCGCATCAAAATCCATTGCGTAGTTTTAAAGATCAAAGCATAGACAGGGACAGACAGTGGGAAGCGACTTTGTTTTATACTATGTAGTGATATATTTCAAAGCTGTTGAATATATATTTTAATATAACGAAGATTATATGACTTTACTATTTACCAAAAAAACCTATTCATCAAGAAGGATTAATAATCAAGAAACCCTTAATAATTTAGATTGCTGTAATTTAGATTATTTGCTTATAAGAACTGCAAAATATGAGGACTTACAAAGTCTCTGCCATGGACGCATAATACCAAAAGAATATCATATTATGAAAAATTGCCAAACGCACGTAATACGATGAACGAAGAAAATACGGATATCGATTTGTCTGTTAATTTGTAGATTAATTAATTCTCACGACATAATTATAATGTTTCTTTCAACTTTATTTGTTATAGGTACTCACACAGAACTTTCTTGTTGTCATAAAAATAAGTTAGTTTTATTACCATCGTTTTTTAATCATAATTACAAACCATTAAGTGCAAATAAAGCTGAAAGCATCATCTTGACTGATTAAATAAGTTAATAGATCAAAAGCAATAAAAATATTTTAAGGCTGATTATATTTCTAAAAAAAATATTATTTTTTTGTTATGGAAAATTGTTAAAAGTTGTTATCCAAAAATTTATTATATACTCTTTGATACTAACTGTGTAATGACTGATTTATTGTTTATTATTACTTATGACACCTTACGTTGTTATATTATTTAAAGTTTAAATAATGTTTTTCTACCTCAAATTATGATGTAGGAGTAAAATTGTTTGTCTTTAAGTTTAAGCTGGTAATTGCAAACTAAATTATAATAAAGTTGATATGAAAAAAATATTTTTATTGCTACTAGTTTATATAGCTTTATTTTTTATAAGTATGTCTAATTTTTTCATCCATCGTTTATGGTGATCAAAGCTGGATTGTTTGTCTACCAAGAATTACGTCGTAACAATTTGTATGTAAATTTCTTACCACGCATACAGTAGTAACCCGGCGTAACTTGAAGGTAAAGAAACTTACTCCAAGCATATTGCCGTAACTCGTCGTGACATAATAATATAAAACTTGCATCCCTTCGCATAAAGTCATAAGTATGTAATTTCCGTATTATATCCTTAATTTACAATTCATTTCCTATCAATGATGTTTGTTTAAAGATGACTTAAGGCACCACTAATTATAAGCTTGATTTAAATTTCCTTCTCGTTTTCGAGTAGTGAGAAAAGTAAACTTTAAATACCCATACTGTAAACTTGCCATATTCTGTATACGACCTTATACGCCGGAGGTGTCGAATTATTATATTATTAATTGACAAATAAAAATAAATGAATTACTAGCGTCTAGAGCAATTAAATGTAACGCAGAAATAAGTAATGAATTTAAAAATGGTAGGAAATTTCGTAATTAATATATTTTTTCAAATTGTGAAAATAAACATTTTATTGTACATCATTCAATTCATTCATTAGGTCGTTACAAATATATATTATACATATAAATTTTATTACTTTGATAATAGATGATAACAAATAAACAATATTAATAATAAAATAAACGTCTCACACTCAACGACCCCTAGTAGGATTTGAATCCTGTGTCGGGGGTCCGGAAACATACACAATACACAAGCACAAACGTCCAGACCACGACAAACATCTATATGGCCTATACAAATATTTGACATGTGCGGGGATCGAACCCGCGACCGCTAGCGCATCAGTCAGTTTCTGTGACCACTGCGCCAACGTTTCATCGATATAATAATATTATTAATACAAAAAAATCTATTAATTTAAAAATTGTAAATTTTACACCTTTTTAAATTTTATTTCTGTGAAAAATTAAAAATGTTTATTTTTTATTTAAAAGTACAGCATAATTAAGTTTGAATGATGTAATTTCCTTTAGGTGTCTTACACCTATCTACAGCTGAAAAAATATATATAATCGAGAGAAAACTAAAAGCTAAGAATGTAAATGAACAGTTTTATTTTAGTTGCATATGTAATAAATATAATTTTATGTGTTAAATATAATTTTTTTGGAAGATTAAATAAAACAAAACGAATTTACAAATATTAAAATATTTTTTTTTTTTTTGCATTAATAGTAATTATATCTAGAACTCTCTGAATCATCTAATTCCTTGGACAGAAGTATTGATATTTCTTTTCTATAAAATATAGAGTATGATAATTGATGCTATGCTAATTATGTGAATTATCTGCGAGGCTTCTTATTTTATTTTCTAGCTGAAAAATATATATCAAAATAATAATAATTTTTATTATTCTAATTAAAGTTATAGTCATTTTGATATAATTTGACTATTTCACCGACTTTTATTATCATACTTTATCAAATATTTAATTAAAATAACTTTATTCTAGAATGTGAAATAAAAAAGTTTTAAGCAAATATAATCTCAATATATATATATATTATAATATTAATAATATAATCTCAATATATATATATATTGAGATTATATTATTTATATAAAGGTATAAGATAATAATACGAAATATAAATAATATTGTTGACATTACATTTTTAATATTTAATGAATAATTTAAAAAATATAATTATGTACCTGCCTATGTATTTTAATCTCCAAAAGTATTTTGTGTTGGTGATGAATCAAAGTTTTTAATAAAAAAGCTGTGGTGTCGTGGGACACCAGATAGGAACGAAGTTCCTTATTACTTAAATATTAATTTCATGTTCTAGTCGAGGTAAAAGGAAAATAATTATTCGGGTATAAATTTTATCTTATGATTTTTTTCATCAATAAAAATCAAAAACTACATACTTTACAAATTATCTTAACACTTTTATTTTATTTACAATGATTCACAAAAATATCTATACGTATAATAAAATGGTAGGAAAGTCAAAATTGTACATTGAATATTTTTTTTAAAGAATACTTGGAGTGTGATCTACAATCGATACCGAAGCCAAAAATATAGTTTTTAGAATTTTTGTCTGTTTTTGTTTGTCTGTATGTATGTCCGGGATAAACTCAAAAAGTACTGCATGGATTTACTTCAAATTTTGTACGAATATTATTAAGAAGTCGGGTCAACATATAGGCTACATATTATCACGCTATCACCTACGGGGAACGAGCAGTGAACCTTTATTTCTTCAACGCATTCTGTAACAACGTGTAATCTAATAACGTTCACGCAGACGACGTCGCGGGCAGCAGCTAGTATTGAATACAGCTCCAGCTAACTTTGGAATGGCGTTTTCTCAGAAATGGTAAATCTTAAAGAAAAAAGAAATAGGACAATTTTAGTAGATAATTATCTGATCTACAATTTATGAGGTATAATTATGCGTGAATGACTAATACATTATTTCGAAACTAACAAGGGGACTGCACGATCTCAAAATTTTATTTGGGGATGAGACTTTGCAAGTTTGTAGTATACCTAAAGGTTATCTATCCTACAAAGCAAAAGTACCAGATGACCCGTGGTTTGCGAGAAAACGGCCTTGAAGTTTCACACGCAGCTTGTATACCGGTAATTTTGATCATGTACCAGAGCGTCGCGGTGGCCGAATGGATAGTGAGCTTGGTTACCGAGTAGGCGGACAGGGATCGATCCCACTTGTGGCTTTTTTGCATTTAATTATTAGAAATGCTAAATAAAATATACTTATTATCAATTAAATCATGTTTTTTTATTAGACACTTTTTTTACACAATACTTTGCAACTTTTGTCCCTTTGTAAAGTACTTTCTACACTAATTTAGATAACTCAATTTTTTAATAAATTATTTATAGCTATTTTCTGAGTCTGTGGCAAATGCAATGAAACTATTGAAAGATGATCCTGACTGTTCTGAACTAGTTGACTGCGATAGTACCATTACCTTTATTGAAAGAGTGAACAATTTAATCAAAGCTATGCTGTCTAGAACTCCGGCAGATTCTTTAAGACCTAATGATGATAATGTTTCGAAGAAGGTTTGTTCCTATCAATTGTAAAATTATTATATTCACTATTTATTTCTTAAAATACTTACCTTCATATATTTTTATTTATAACTGACTATAAGTTATTTTTTTAATAGGTTATTATTGAGTTTGATACTTTTATAAGGAATTGGGAAACGACCGCTAAAGATAAAATTGAACAAATTAAACAAAAAAAAAAATAAAAATAAAGGTGACTCCGTCGATGCAGAAAAGCATAAAACCTACTATTTGGCTATTACAGCTATTACTTTGACCGGGTTAAATATTTCTTTAGGTTCTACTTTAGAATTGATGGATTTTTTACATGACCACTGCAATTATCAGTATTTGATGACATCGGGCGACGAATGGGGGTGCGTAGGAGGCGCTACTTAATGCGCCTCCTGTAACGCCCTTGTGCCCGTGTCGGGCCGGGATGGGAACCCGGTCCTGCTAGACACGGCGTCGTCGGGACTGTTCAGAGGTTAGCCGGACAGTCCCCATGGAGGAGAAGTCTGGCCTTTTCGCCGAGGCCAGCCTGTCGCTGGAGGGATCCTGTTGCCTGCAGATCCGGGACCCTCCAATTAAAGCGGCTGAAGGCTCCCGCAGGGGTTTAGTACGGTATTGCACTCCCAAAGTGCCGAGTCCGACATAGGTCTAGGACTGCCGACCCGGGCGCCCTGGATATCATCCGTAAATGGATTCCCCTGCGTAAAAAAAAAAAAAAAAAAAAAAAAAAAAAAAAAAAAAAAAAAAAAAAAAAAAAAAGTATTTGATGACATCAAGATTAACACAAGATATGCTAGAAGTGAGTTTTTAAGCTTTTTTCGTAAATGTTTCACTAAGCAGCTTAAGAGTTACTGTTAGGAAACTACGTCTTCATCATTTTTATTGTATGTTTTATTTTAATCAGTCAATAACGCAATCATATGATTTTAGAAATTTTTTGGAATTGCTAGAAGTGCATGTGGGTCAAATGATCACCCTGACCCTATTTTATTCTCACAAGTTTTCCGGTTGCTCTGCTCCTATTCATTGGCAACACCTCCAAAAGGATCCAATGTGACTGCGGGAGAATTACTGGGATCTTTAATGCAGACTAGAGAATCGTTAAAAGCGAATAATATTTATAAAGAAAATTGGAATAAAAAAATCGATTGCATTATTGAAAATGCATCTGTGAATATAAGAAATATTTTAAAGGCAAATACAAATTCTAGTCATACTCGTTCTGATAATAATAATACTAATAGTAATATATATATATATAAATAAAATTTATCTTCTTTCTTTATTGTTTCTAAAGTTTGAGAGTAATTAGATTATATTTTTTCTTTTTAATATTGTCATTTTTTGTATATTTGCATTAATAACCGATTTGAATTATCAATTTATTTATATTACACATTTTTTATTAAATGTTGTAGTATCATTATACTTTTGATTTCTAGAAAAGTTAAAGAATAATTTAATTCATATTTTTGTTTTTTGTTATTTCTCATTATTATTATTACTCTAATTTAAATAAAAAAGTGTTTGTGTACTTATGTACGAACTTAAGTAATTATACTTATAATAAAATGACGCACCGAGATAATGGGTAGTGCGCGCCTAGACCCTGGTAACCATCTAAAAAAAACTACTCGTCAAGACGATTCAAACGAGCCCTAACTCGACGAGGTTGTGTCGTTTCATTGCGAAGTTCTTATGGCCACCTTCCAACTCCATCATCAGATTAGACCACGGTAACTATGTAAAAACAGAGTACTCGTCAAGACGAATCAAACGAGCCGAAACTCCATGGCGTCATCACTGTGTGTGCGCGTATCGTAAAGATTTATTCTCATAATTTTTCAAAAGTATAACTTAAAAATAATTTAAAATTCTCAATAACAAATATATTCCAGTTTTTCTTAAAACTATAATAATTGGGTTTTTAAATATTAAACATGTTTTATTTGTTTTACTAATAAATAATATGTTTGACAATAACTTATTTTTTTTTTTTTTCATCAAGTATATTTATCGTGATATCTACCTACTCAAACAAATAGGCAATTTTTAAAAATATTTTACTAGTAAATTTTCATAGAGACAATATTTTATAGTTTTACATAGAAATATTAAAATTTAATTATTAATTTAATTTATAGTTCATAAATTCAATTTCAAAAAATTCAGAGCTGTCAATAGCAACCAGCCTTCCCGCGTAAATCTAAGCGAGTACTTCTTGGTACCTAGCGCGCTCTAGCGGCAAAATAATTATCTACATAAATTGATGCCATTCTTTTAACATTACGTTCGCTCTCCTTATATTTCTATTCTTCGTGAGCAAGACAATCAATTTACGTTATTCCGGAAGTAGATGGCGTGCGTTTCTATTACATGGTGTAAGGATGGAAGTGTTTCTTTACAATTCTACAGTTTGTAGACTATGTGGCGAAGAAAATGATAATGGAACTTTATTATATTCTAACAATGAAAATATTCAAAACTTAAGTGAAATTATTAACACACATTTACCTTTAAAGGTATAGTAGTTTATTATTAAATTGTGATTGTTTTGACTTCCAATTTTACCAATATGGCTGACCTTTAAGAGAAAATTTCTGTCATTTTCATGTCTTTATTTTTAATATTCATATTATATATTAAATATAAACCTCTAAATATTTCTGCTTAATTTCCCTATGAAATCTTTTCATCATATTGGTTATAAAGTCAGTATCGTCGAAATTTTGTAAAATAAACAAGTTTGATTCTATTTCACGTACAATTCGTAGTTGCTGGCGCCACAATTTGACGTGAGATTTTAAAACCTAAATGAATTAATGAAATAATAACTCAAAAATCAATAATGTTGCCTCTGAAAATTTTACTGTATGTACATTTTAATTTATTGTATTAATTACAATAATTTTGTAACCTACACATTTGTAATAACTTACAATCATTATGCTATATCTTTTATTTATTTAGGTTTTATAATTTGTGTCCAGGTATCAGATGATGGTGAACTTCCTAGGACTATTTGTCCTGGCTGTACAATACAATTAGAAGCTACAGTAGAATTTTTGAACTTAATTATTAATGGACAAGTAAGTAAACAAAGACACTAGGACATTAGAAGTAACCAAGGAAGGAGTTAAATAATTTTTTTTTTCATTTCAGAAAATAATAAGGGAGTTGCTTCAAAGAGAAAGGGAATATAAAAAAAATATTTTAAATACGTCTAGTGACACACCAGATGTTCAGTCAGAAAATATTATCTATGAAAGTAAGTATATATGTGCATTAATAAATTCACTAGATGATTAGTGCAATTTTACCTCTTTTTTTTATATTTGCTGCTCTCTCTTCCTTAAAAATCTTATGACACATAGTCATGAAATTTTTAAGCCATATTCAAGATTCTAATATTAATATTTAGATAAATAAACAAACTTATCATCTCTATATTGTTTGTACAAATATTTTTCAGATTACCATCAATCACATTTTGATTATATTATATTAACTTTAGTTAAGATTTATTGTATTAAATTTCAGTTAATACAAGCGATGGAGTGTATCATGTCGAACATCCTATATCCCTACAAGTTGCAGGCCTTGATAAGCCAAAACGAAAGAGAGGTAGGCCTCCTAAGAAACATAAAACACCTGAGGAGATTGCAAAAGAAGAAGCGGCAAAAGAACAACAACCAGAAGTCAGTAAACCTGACGAGAAGGATGAGGAGGAGCCATCGGGAAAAAGGAAAAGAAAAGCACCAACTAGGTTCAGAGAAGCTGTTCAGGTTACATTTAAATATTTAGAATAATTATAAATATACTGGCATACAAATTTTGACTAAAATATTAAGATATGAACAATAAGTTGTTGATTTATATATATGGTGTTAGTAGTGTTGTTTGAATTACTAAAAAAAACCATTGTTTTTGGGTAAAAATACACAAAAAAACAAACAACATTCTTACAAAATAGACAGATGTGATTCACATATTAAAAAGTATTTTTTTATATTGAATTTGTTTAAATAAAAACAAGAACAAACTTTATATATATTAATATTAATTGATATAAATATACAATGTTTTGATCTACAATTATTAAACTCCATAGACTCCTATAAGTTTTACTGTAAATTGTGAGCATACAATTATATTCACTACTCAAGGGATCCTAAGCTCGGCCAATTTTTTCATTTCCATTTGTGATTGCTTTTTTTTATATTGAAAATGTGTTAAAGGTATTATTGGTAGATGAGATATAAGAAATTTACATAAACATATATATAGCGAAATTATCATTTTACAGGGTAAAGAACTAGAAAGAATATTCATAGAAGTAGGAGTGATAGATGGAGAAGAAGAGAAAAAATCCAAAGCTGATGCTGTTCCTAAGGAACCAGAGGTGATTGGACATTTGGAGGACTCAGGGGAGCTGATTGTTGTGGTTAAGGGCAAAGGGCGAGGAAGACCGAAAGGTGTGTGGTATTTCGAATCATAGTAAAAGTTTAATCATACTCCTGATGTTTTTCTGAGAGAAACGTTCCAAAAAGTTTTAATATTTATATTACTCTAATTTTTTAATAAAATTTAACTTGTAAATGAAGATACTTGGGGATTTCTTGCACAGTTTGTCTATGATCGACCATGTACTGATTGATGTCCTATGTGTATTGATCTTGATTGATTAAAACATACTATTTGTATTGTTTTTAAATCTTCATTAAATAAAATTTTCAAACTATTTTATAATTATTATAACATTATCTTATATTTAAAATATGTTATTTATTATTACTAACAATTGTGGTAATTGTGATTCCATATCAATATTTTTAAGCTCAACTTACAGAGTATCTATAGTAAAATATTAAAATGGCTCAGGATCTACTATTCATTAAATTGTGAATGGTTAAGAAAAATTGTACTAATAACATAAACCCGATGTCATGGTATGAAATGTTCCAACGACACGACATCAAGTAGCATGAGTAGTATAGTCCGCGCGCGAGCTCCGAGGAATCGGGGGCTGAGCAAGAGGGCGGGTGTGCACCGCGCCCAACCGTCGCTCCATACCGCGCACTCTTCCACTACTAGTGATGACCTTGATGTGACAGCATGCTTATGATATGCTCTATATATTTTTGACTTTATTTAATAAAAATATTTTTAATACGTAATCGTATACAATAATTCGTCTAAATATATATATTTTTTTAATAGTACGAATAATTATTTTCTTTTTACGACAATCGTATGAATAGCAACAGCCTTAAATTAAATACATACGTGATATATATATTTTTTTAATTTGAAGTACACAGTGCCGGATTAGCCTATAAGCTATTTAAGCAATTGCTTAGGGCATCCCGTCTTGGGGGGCACCAGAGACGACATGACAGAGACGAAATCATGTTGTGTCGACCCCACCTAGCATGGGATAGGGGTGTGCGATAATTATCGATAATTCGTAAGTACTCGATAATTTTTCATTCGATAATTATCGATAACTATCGATAAGTTTTCATTCGATAATTATCGAAAATTTTTTGCGATCCGATAATTATCGTTAATTTTGTGCCATCCGATAATTATCGATAATATTGTGGTATTAGATAATTATCGAAAATTGTTTTTGGATCCGATAAGTATCGATAATTATGGTACGGCGGAGGACCTTATTTTTTTTTTAGGTATTCGGATAGGGTACGGAGGATAATGTCGATATTGGACGGCGGATGACCTTTTTTTTTTTAGGTATTCGTATAGGGTACGGAGGAAAATGTCCATACTGAAGGCCGGATGACCTTTTTTTTTTTTTTTTTCGTCGTCCGAAAATTGAACCGACAATTATCGATAACTATCGTCAACTATCGATAATTTTTATCCGATAATTATCGATAACTGTCCCCAACTATCGATAACTTTTTATCCGATAATTATCGATAAGTGTTCATTCCATAATTATCGATAACTATCGATAACACAATACGATAATTATCGACCCCTAGCATGGGATAAGGGCAAAAGGAACAACACATATATATTCTACCTACGATATGTATTAACATTTTTTTTCAATTAATTCTTTGTAGTTCACTTAAGGATAGGGGGGCCCACAGGGGAAGTTACCTTAATCAGGCACTGGAAGTACATAATACCCTCATAGAATTATTTCATAATTTATACTCGCGCGGAGGGTTAAGGTATGTTAGTATCGATAACGCAATATCGTATAAATCACAACTCTAACTCATTACGTCAACATTCCTTATAATTCCTCGGAGCTCGGGAGCGGACTATAAAAGCGCATTCGTCAGGTCGCACGCGGCAGACGGTCGAGGAGTGTGCGATGTGCGGGCAGCAGTTCTCGTCGCGCGGCCGCTACATGTCGCACGTGGCGTCGCACGGCCGCGCGCGCTTCCGCTGCGACTGCGGCGCCACCTTCGTGACGCGCGCCGCGCTCGCCGCGCACCACGAGCTCGCCGGCCACTCGGGCGAGCGCGCCGAGCGCGCCGAGCGCGCCGAGCGCGGCGACACCGTCGACGACGCCGACAAGGTGCGACTGTGCGATAATTATATATAATTCGTAACTACTCGATAATTTTAGCAAATCATCCGATAATTATCGATAATTTTAATTCGATAATTATCAATAAGCATCGCAAACTATTGATAATTTTCATTCGATAATTATCGATAACTATTGATAACACTATACGATAATTTTCATTCGATATTTATCGATAACTATTGATAACACGATACGATAATTATCGATATTCTTTTCCGATGAACATCCCTACGAGAAGGTGCGGGATCAGCCGCTTGCAACTTCTTACCACTTCTACTTTCTTATTTGACTACCTACAATCGTTATACCACATCAACAAACAACTAAATTAAAATGAAATCAAGTAGTAATTGTGGTATCACTGATTGGAAATAACAACACTAAATAATTCTTTATAACCTTCAAATTCAAATACTTTTGCTTAAATAACACGTAGAATTTATTCAAGTTATGAATTATATTCAAGACTATCCAAGACTAACTACAGGCTCATTTTATCGATAAATGGTGCTTCTAATGATCTATGTCACTAGTTTTAGTACCATAAAACGAGGTAAATAGGGATCGCATAAAACGAGAAATGAAATTTACTTATGAATGACTATTATACATTAAGAACTTTCAAATTTGTATGAATTATTTTACCGATATAGTATTCGTACCCATTCACCCCATTTTACCATAATTATTCCTTCCTCGACAGTCGAATACAGTCGAATATAAATAAATAATAATAATAACCTACTACGACTACCCTTGCTTTCCAATTACAGCATTAAAGCGCTTTATGTGGCATAATGCTCAAAGTTTATGTTTCAATTACAGCTTCGCTTCGCACAATCGAGCACTCTCAAAAGTAGTGCTTTCGCGTGCGGCGTAATGCGTGCAATGTTACCAACTCAGTAGCAGAAAATTAACATGTGTTTTTTCTTTAAGTTGGCAATTGGCATTGATCAAAATTTTATTTATATTATTTTGATTAGATATCGAATATCGTCAATTCGTTAGTAATATAAAACATTATTAATTGTTGAATTTTTTTTTAAGTTTTTATCTCGTGTTATTTTTTGGAAATATTAAAAAGTTAATTTAGACCGTCTTAAAAATAAATACATATAAGTAAGGATGAAGGTATAAACGTGGACTATTTTTCGAAATTTTTCTTTAAATTCTATTAATCGAAAATTTTCTTTAAATTCAGCATCAGTCCAAGGCTTTACTACATTGAGATAATTTTCTACTCTTTGCTTTCGACAACCTGTCATCAAATATTCTATTATTGGCTCAAATAATTATTCATCTGTTTTATCATTTTATTTTCAATAGATATATCACTTGATAATGAACTAATTGATCGATTTCAACTCGGAGTACTCGATAAATCATCATCATAACTATCATCTGTGTTGCCGCATTGCAGCGGCTAGATGGCGTTGTGCGGATTTAATAATCATTTCTTTTAGTTTAAAATACTTTAACAGACTAAATATCTATTTGCTTATACAATTGTATTAACTTCAACATTTATTCATTCCATTGACAGCTACCATTGTAAAAAGTTCGAATATTAAATTGTACATTAAAATTAACTTTTGGGTTTTTATTAAGGCTCCATTGTGTATCAAATACATAAATTGGTGGCCCATGAGGGGAACCATCAATAATTGCATAAAAATCGCGAAAATATCGTAAATCGTTCCGGCTTCGTTACATGGCGCGTATGCAGTAAAGGTCCGAAGACTGGATAACTGGAGAATTTTAAGGCTGGAATAAACCTCATCTGGACTTCGCTGAGACTCGAGGCGTGGTATATCTAAATTACCGACTCGCGCGGCGCAGTCTGCAAAGATAAGTGTCCATCCTTTGTTCTTCCTAACCAAACTACCTACCTTTCCTTTTAGTCAAAATTGCAAACAATTTTCTTTTGGAAGGTTAAAATTACATATTTAAAGTGTTAATATCACTCCATTTGCGTAAATTAGTTAAATTAATTTGCAAAAATAGCATTAATTTCATTAAATAGGTGCTTCAATCAAGTACTTTAACCAACAAGTACCGAGCACCTACCCTATTTTTCTTTTATTTATTTTTAAATATTAAACATTCTTACTTTTAATTGCTTAAATAAATGGTGGCCCATGTTTAAAACAGTAATTAAATAATAATAGAAATACCTACATTTAAAATAAAATTACAAGTAATAAAGTTACATTTCTTTGTTAATTTTAAATATCGAATACTTGATTGTTCATGCATAGTTAACAATAAAATTAACCTTGTTGATACTCGTGTCCGTGATTAGCGGATAATTTATTGCATTATAGTGAAATATTTGGACGGTAATTTCAGGATAAATACCTACCGGCGCGCGCCCTGCGCAGGCGGCGCGTTACGTGGCAAGTTGTTTGCGAGTTAACGGCTTCGATCAGCTGTCCTGCCACTTTCCCAGTGACCTATTGAGGAGCGTGAGAATACCTATTTTTTTTTAACTATATTTTCTCGGGTAGTTATTGAAAGTTCACGTGCATTTAAACATGTCTAAGTCTGATAAGCAGTCAAGTCTCACTCAGCAAGAACGATTAAATAATTTAATTACAATGAGAAGTTCAATTAGGGGACAAATTACTAAGTTTAAAAATTACTTAACTACAATTAACGCGCAAGAGGGAATTTCAAACATAACTCTTGCGGAGTTAAGTATAAAGCTGAGTAAATTTGAAGGTTTATCGTTGAAATTTGATGAGTTGCAGAGTGAGATTGAGATTCTTAATTCTGAAAATTTATCTACAGAGCTTGATGAGCGTGAGACATCGGAGAATAATATAATTTCAAACATTGCAATAGCTAAGTCTATAATCGATAAGCAAAATAGTCTCGAGACCGAGCGACGGAACTCAATCGCTGTCGAAGCTCAGTGTTCTCATGATCATCAGGATCTGGGGTTTAAATTACCTCAAATTCAAATATCTAAATTTGATGGTGCATATTTCCGCTGGCTTGAATTTCGTGATACTTTTGAAAGTTTAATTCACAAGAATGATCGAATAAAACCTATACACAAATTTCATTATCTTATATCCTATCTGGAAGGAGATGCAGCCAGGATTATATCCAACCTGGAAGTATCTTCGATTAATTATGCGAAAGCCTGGCAGCTTCTCGGAGATCGTTATGACAACAAGAGATTATTAATTAATCACCATTTGAGTTCATTGTTTAATATACAAGCTCACACCCGAGAGTCTGAAAGGTCTTTGCGATTTTTGGTTGATCACGTGACTAAAAACTTACGTGCCTTGGCTAGCTTAGGCCAGCCGACTGATAAATGGGATATTTTGATAATTTTTATGTTGTCGTCTAAACTTGACAGCCGGACTCTGATGAAATGGGAGGAGTACCGTAACTCTCTCGATGATGTCCCGACTTTGGATCAATTTCACAAATTTTTAATTGATCGCGCTGATGTTTTAGAGGCACTCAACCGTAATAAATACGATAATAATTCTAAATACTTACCTGTAATGTCACGACCAGCGCCCTCTGCACCTGTCGCCAATAATAATAACAATAAACACGAACGAAATAATCACACAAAATCATTTGTGAGTGTTAATCAAAAAATAAAAGGCTCTTCCAGTTCAAATCAAGGCAAGTCCTTGACTTCTGTGTGCATTATATGCAGCGAAAATCATAAGGTATTTGAATGTCCCAAGTTTATCAATAAAACCATCCAAGAAAGGTTAGCAGACGTGGCTAAGTATAAATTGTGTGCCAATTGTCTCAGGCAAGGCCATCCAGTGAGCGAGTGCCGCGGCGGCCCGTGCCGAGAGTGTAAGCAAAGACACAATAGTTTGTTGCATGAACCGACTCAGAGTGTTGTCAACTCAGCTGTTATAAGCTCAGTCTCATCTGCGGCTAACGTCTCCAATTTAGGTTCCAATCAAGTACTTCTCTCCACAGCGGTTATCGAAGTAGTGAACCCTAACACTAATGAAAAGGAAAGGGTCCGTGCTCTTTTAGATTGTGGTAGCGAGTCCTCCTTTATCACGAAATCTTTAAAAGAAAGATTATCATTAAAATCACGCCCCATTGACTGTCTAAAGGTCATAGGTATCGGTAACAATCACAACAATAACATAATTGAAAGCTGTACCGCT
The DNA here is from genome assembly GCA_036937285.1 of Euphydryas editha. NCBI lineage: Eukaryota > Metazoa > Arthropoda > Insecta > Lepidoptera > Nymphalidae > Euphydryas > Euphydryas editha. The sequence continues at coordinate 19,375,853 of JAUPFZ010000006.1, read as the reverse complement.
CAAATAAATTCATTAAATGACTCATTTAAAGTTACTTTATCGTGCTTTGTTCTAAAGGAGCTTACAAGTAATATACCTAAATGCGCAATAGATATTAAAAATCTTAATATTCCTAAGCATTTACCACTGGCAGATCCTGAATTTAATCAGCCCGCTTCAATTGAAGTTTTAATTGGAGCAGACATTTTCTGGGACCTCTTAGGTAGTGAACACCACTCCTTGGGGCCTAATAATCCTCAATTGCGACATTCACGGTTAGGCTGGTTAATATCAGGTCCAATTAATGTAATAAAAAACACACGGAAAATTAATTGCAATTTTAATACAATATCTAAAACTTTTAATGAAGAAAACAATATTGAGAATTTGTTAGTTAAATTTTGGGAGGTTGAACAGGTCCCCAATAAACCATTTCTTACCCCAAAGGAGCAACAATGCGAGAAACATTTTATGACTCACACTGTACGCTTGAGTAATGGCAGGTTTGAAGTCAAATTGCCTTTAACTGAATCACCTGAATGTCTCGGGGACACGTATCATTTAGCGAGAAAGCGTTTCTTAAACTTAGAACGCAAATTCAAACGTAATCCGGCGTTAAAGTCCGAATACTCGAATTTTATACGTGAATATGCCGAGTTAGGGCATCTCAGTGAGTCAGCAATTTTAAAACCTACCCCAGGTTATTTTTTATGTCACCACGCCGTGTTTAAGAACAGCGAATCCACTGCACTCCGCGTTGTATTCGACGGTTCTGCTGCCTCCTCCACCGGAGTTTCATTAAACGACATTCTAATGGTTGGGCCAAATGTCCAGGATTCTCTCTTCTCCATACTCGTGAGGGCAAGGCAATACAGGTTTATCTTGTCTGGCGACATCGAAAAGATGTACCGCCAGGTTCAAGTGAACACTGACGACCGTAACTTGCAACTCGTTCTATGGAGAGGAGATGAGTCCGAGCCCCTTAGAACGTTACGATTAAATACTCTCACTTACGGCACTGCAAGCGCGAGTTATTTAAGCACTCGCTGTCTGTCGCAGCTCGGGGAGGAGCAGCATGATCCTCTCATAAAAACTGTAATACAAAGGGATTTTTATGTAGATGACCTTATTACAGGATCTAATGATGAAAACGAACTGCGTTACATACAGAAGTCGGTCGCGGAGGCTTTGAGACTAGGATGTTTCAATTTACGAAAATATAAAAGTAACCTACCTACTTTGTTCGAGGATTCAAGCATAAATATACATGAACATTTAACTATAAGTGAGTCCTCGAGCACACTCGGACTAGGGTGGAGTCCTACGCATGATACGTTTAACTTTCCTATAAAAACTCCCCCTCCCGTCGAAAAAATTACTAAAAGGTATATAATGTCAAATTCATTTAAAATTTTTGACCCCTTGGGTTTGGTTAGCCCGTGTATAATTAAACCAAAAATTCTTTTACAAAAACTGTGGAAAGAAAAACTTGACTGGGACGAACCAGTCCCAGATGTCATTAAAGAAGAGTGGAATAACTTTGCTGACAACTTACCTTTTATTCAAAGGTTGAATATAACCAGGCCAGTTATATGTGACTCACCTAAATTAATTGAAATGCATGTTTTCAGTGACGCGTCACAAGCCGCCTATGGCAGTTGCATTTATATGAGGTCTATTGCTCAAAACGGTGACGTCACTGTAAAACTTTTATGCAGTAAATCTAAAGTTTCGCCTGTGAAGCCCGCGACGGTGGTACGTCTCGAGCTCTGTGCCGCTCTGCTGGCTGCGAGGCTCAGCAGGGCTGTGCTGGACTCGCTGCGTTACAAACCTGATCGCGTGTTTTACTGGTCTGACTCGAGCATAGTTCTGGCATGGCTGAAAAATAATATAACACAGTTAAAATCATTTGTGGCAAATCGTGTCACAGAAATATTAGAAACAACTTACCCATCAACCTGGCGTTACGTACCCACTGCTGAAAATCCGGCTGATCTGATCTCCCGTGGCGTAGATGCTCGTAGGCTGCAGTCCCTGGATCTGTGGTGGTGCGGACCTAAATTCTTAATTGAACACGAAAATCGTTGGCCCGTGTTAAAATGCTATAAAAACATGGACATTCCAGAATTAAAATCGAACATTACAATTGTTTCGGAACCATTCATTAATTTTGAAAATTACTCTTCACTCAATCGACTTCAACGTTCCTTTGCTTATGTCCAGAGGTTCATTCATAATTTGAGAAACATCAAAAATAAACGGCTAGGGGATTTAACCGTAGATGAGCTGACCCAGTCATTCAACAAGCTATGTGTAATAGCTCAGGTCGATTCTTTCCCCACTGAGTACGAAACTCTTAGTAAAAATAAATTGTTGAGTCCCAAGGCTAAAATATTATCCCTGTCGCCTTTTATGAGTGAGAACTTGATCCGAGTCGGTGGCAGAATTGATGCGTCCAATTATTCGTACGAAAAGAAACACCCAATTTTACTCCACGCGTCCCATCGACTTACGAAACTTATATTTATTCACGAGCACAACAAAAATATGCACGCGCCACCTCAATTGTTGTTGTTTCTGGTCAAGGAACGAGTGTGGCCTATAAATGGAAGGCGGCTCGCTCGGCGCACGGTAGATAACTGTACGCGTTGCCGACGCGTTAGCGGCAAAACTTTGTGCCCTTTGATGGGTAATCTCCCGGCTCAGAGAATTAACCCAGATTTCCCATTTATCTCCGTCGGTCTGGACTTCGCCGGTCCTTTTCAAATATTAAACCGTAAAGGTCGTGGTAGTAAGCTAATAAAATGTTACCTTTGTTTGTTTGTTTGCTTACGGTTCAAATGCGTTCACTTGGAGGCTGTAAGTGATTTGACCAAAAATGCATTCATAATGACGCTCAGAAGGTTTATTGCACGAAGAGGCAAGCCAGCGGAAATATTCTGCGACAATGGCAGAAATTTTGTCGCCGCTGCCAAGGAGTTAGGACAGTTTTTAAAATCCAACCGGGAGTCTCTGTCTGACTTTGCCACTCAAGAAACTATTAAATTCGTATTCTCACCAAGTCGAGCAGCACATTTCGGCGGAATCTGGGAAAGTGGCATTAAGTCCGCTAAACACCATTTAAGACGTGTCATGGGCAACAGCCATGTCACGTTTGAAGAACTTTTAACTTTATTTGCGCAAGTGGAGGCGATACTTAACAGTCGCCCCTTGTGTCCCATGTCATCATCCCCTGACGATCTCCTCTCCCTCTCCCCAGGGCACTTCCTAATCGGAAGACCTCTGACTGCGCTGCCGGCACAGGCGCTTGAGAACCACAGCGAGAACTCCCTTCAACGATATGCGCGCATAGAGAAGATGTGTCAGCATTTTTGGCAAAGATGGCAGAGGGAGTACATATCGGAGATACAACAGCGAACCAAATGGAGAACCAACAAGGCCAAGCTGAACGTCGGTGATTTGGTCCTCATCCATGAAGAACACGTCCCTCCGCTGTGCTGGAGGCTTGGGCGAGTGACGCGCTTGTTCCCGGGTCCAGACGGCGTGTCCAGGGTCGCGGACGTGACTACCACCAGAGGCTGTGTACGGCGGCCGCTCGTGCGCCTCTGTCCTCTGCCAACTGCTGAGGATCTTCGAAGTTGAAAGGGCTTCCTTTCAACGAGGCGGGAAGATGTTGCCGCATTGCAGCGGCTAGATGGCGTTGTGCGGATTTAATAATCATTTCTTTTAGTTTAAAATACTTTAACAGACTAAATATCTATTTGCTTATACAATTGTATTAACTTCAACATTTATTCATTCCATTGACAGCTACCATTGTAAAAAGTTCGAATATTAAATTGTACATTAAAATTAACTTTTGGGTTTTTATTAAGGCTCCATTGTGTATCAAATACAATCTGGATAAGATAATTCAATTGAAAAATGTATATTTTTTTTAGAACTCATTTTAAATAAATACTCAAAGGATAAAAATCCCAATGAAAACTGAACTTGGCGCCCTCTGCTGGTGCACTAGGAAAATTAATTTACGTTTCAATTAAGCAATTAGCACACATCGGCATTGTGCGCCACTGAGTCGCATTATGCTCTGTAATTGGAAAACAGTTTACGCGTGTGCACGGCAGCGAGTGCGTGTGAGGACGTGAGATTTCGTACACGAGTGCGTGCGTGTACGTGCGTGAGTGCTTGCGTGTGTTTGCGCGTGCGTGTGGGTTTTTGAATGGGAAGAGCAGGGGTATAGCTATAGTAACATGGCCGGAAATTCGAGGGACCTGTAAATTATACAACAGGACTTTCGAGCTTCATCCCATTCTCAGGGCTCAGGCTTTTAGTTTTTAAAATTTTTCGTAATTCAGCCATGTTGTGGAGGAAATGAAATGTTTTTTTTTTTGTTTCTTGTAAAGTCGTAATTTTTAAAACTGCAATTATTTCGTTATTACAATAAAAATATAATTACATTTTTCAGTCACTAGAGACAGCTCCACCTGATTTTGAAATAGTTACAATACCAGAAAACAACAACACAACTCCAACAGACAAAAAAGACGCAAATGTAGAAACATCGGAGGATCCGCAAGCACTGCCTGACTTGAGCGATGCGACCGAATCTAAGGTAGAAACTGTAGATATTGTCGAAGAAGTAGTGGATGTCGTTGATGATAATGACAATGGGAACAACGAGAAAATTGTTGGTAAGTCTTTTTATTTACATGCTGACATGATTATTTAACAGGAACTTATAGTAATCGTATTAGTTAAAATTAAACAACTTATATAAATCGCGCAATCATCGTGCGATAGAAAAGCACCAAAAATTACTAAGTATCAATCACTGGTACTTTTTTGACTGGCCTAATGGCACAGTCGACCAAGCAGGTGACCCTGCTTACTGTTCCTACATCCTATATCCATCCCATACTGGCATCCTATGACTCGCTTTAATTATTATTAATGTTGTAACGTAATAATAGAAATGTTATAAAATTTAGTTTCAGACAGTGCTAGTGAAGATGCCAATGATGAAGTACAAACAGACAAAGGGAAAAAATTGAAGTGCAATCACTGTGATAAATTATTCAGTAATAGACAGAGCAAGTCATTACATGTTAAGGTAAGTAATAATAACTTTATAACATCAAAATTCATTCTAACGGCTTAGGTAATGCCTCATTTCCATACCAACTTTCATGAATGTTGAGTTTCTTGCCGATTCTTATCGGCAGAATCTACATTCCAAATCAGTGGTAGTTTCACATTCAATATAATTAATTAAAGATATATACTTTGTAAAATGACAATTCAAAAGTGCTTTTGGAGCCTACTTGAATAAAGAAAGTTTTAGTTTTAATTGATTTTTTTAATATTTTATAGGGGTGACCCTGAGATGTAGTATTTCCAAAAAATCCTTTCTTAGAGATTTTGTGGACTTCGCTTTGATAGCTTACTACTGGCGATAATATTTTAACAGTCAATCATAACATGACAAATTATTTAATATTTCGTGTTTGAACTAAACTGAACTGAAGCAGCCCATAAATGTCTCACTGCTGGGCAAAGGCTTCTTCTCCGTCTAAAAGACGGGTTGAAGCTTAATCCACCACGCTCCTTCACTGCGCGCTGGCGGGTAATATCTCTACCATCAGTAACGATCGTTACCAGGTGTCAATGATAACAACCGGAACCGACGATTGTACATGTTCCGAGGCACAGTGGAGTAATCCACAAAAACATACACCAAGACCGGAAACAAATATTTGCACAAATACAAATAATATCTGCCCCGAGCGGGAATCGAACTCGCCACCGCCGGCATTGAGGCGACTACTCGCACCACTAACCAGAACGGTCGGCTGTTTAGGTAACACATATTTGTCAAAATGTTCAAACAAAATCAATGTTTCTGATACTTAATAAGCATTTTATATCTCCAGGCTGTACACCTCGGCGTGAAGTCGTATGCTTGTACGGAATGCGAGGCACGCTTCGCTTACCCGCAGTCGTTGGCAGTACACCGGGTCTCGCATCGCCGATTCCGTCCCACCAGTGGATACGCCTGTGATCTTTGTGGAAAGGTATATGACATCAAGTTTACTTTCAAATCTACCCACTACAAAAGAATGGGCCTATTCTTCTTGCCAGAATTTCTTTCAAGACATGAAAGTTTGGTGTCCATACGATGATTTCCTTAATCATAGAGCGTGGAATGAATTTTATATAATTTTCGCATATAGGTCAATGTAAGTCAAATTCTGTCTTAACACTTTTCGTAAAGTGCAGTTAGTAAGATATCCGTTCACACATAAATTCAGCTGGCCAGTCTGCCGCATGTCCTTCCACACGCACGTACCAGTCTGACACGTGCCTTTCCGCACGCACGTTCAGTCTGCCACGTGCCTAGGGTTGCCAACCGTACTATAATATATAGAATTGTACTGTATTTCGGGACTCCGTACTATATACTGTTGAAGAAATATATAGTACGCGAAAATACTATATTTCAGACTGAAATTTTCAGTACGATAGATAAATGTTTAATTTTGCAACACAAAGAAATAAAATAAAATAAAACACAGATTCCACAATTTTTGACCGCGCCTTACGTTCGACATTTTTTTTCTTCTTAAAGTATGCAAATAGTGCAAGAAAAAAAAGTAAAAAAAATAAATAAATGACTGAAAAATTAGTCTATTTTTTTATTATTCTCATAAAATACTATATTTTTTGTATCCTACTATATTTTTATAGCTTTCTTTTTTTTTAAATACTATATTCAAACAAAAAAAAAAAGTTGACAACCCTACACGTGCCGTCCGCCCTCAGGTGCTGAACCACCCGTCGTCCGTGGTGTACCACAAGCAGGCGGAGCACGCGGCGCAGCGCTACGTGTGCGGCGCGTGCGGCAAGCCCTTCCGCCACAAGCAGCTGCTGCAGCGGCACCAGCTCGTGCACTCGCAGGCGCGCCCCTTCACTTGCAAGGTGAGCTGCCTACGCTATGAGATACAGGAACAAAACCTACTTGCGTCGCGAGATCCTTCTTTTAAAATATAAATCACTAGCGTCTGCCCACGGCTTCGCCCGCGCGGATGTCGGTTATCGCGACCAAAATAAAGTATCCTGTGTTACTTCTAATACCTCCAAGAATATGTGTACAAAGTTTCATGATGATCGGTTAAGTAGTTTTCGCGTGAAAACGTAACAAACAAACTTACTTTCGCATTTATAATCCTTACTAATATTATAAATGGGAAAGTGAGTTTGTATGTTTGTTCCGCTTTCACGCCGTAACTACTGAACCGATTGCTTTGAAATTTTGCAGACGTAAAGTTAGAAGTCCGGATTAAATAATAGGGTACTTTTTATCCCGAAAAAGTTTGATTTTCCCGAGGGAAAACAAAAATATTGTTAGTTCGGAGATAGATGGCGCTGTGTGTAGTTTAAAACAAAGTTATGTTTTGCATACGAATATACACAATGTAAACTTAGAAGGTAAATGATATGATAATTAATCCCCGAAAATGAGGAATTTGGTTTATTTTCTAAACTGGTTTTTTACATCTACTAATCCTGTGTACTTAGTAATTTTCTTTGCAAAAACTTCTGTTATTATTTACCTACCCTTTATCCTGGTATAATACTGTTCCAGAGGGTTTACAAAAGTGAAGAAATTTCAAAAAAGTAGATTATTACGTGCAAATATGACAAATATACTGAAATAAGTATAAAGTATTAGCAGTTACGCTATTTAGTTCTTAAGATATGCGATAGATGGCGCTTGGTGGTTTTTAAAACGTGGTATCGCTGTGTTTTCTAAGATGCGTAAGTAGTGGAATGACATCTCGCGCTTTAACCTATAGTTCATATGCTACCTATACTTATTCGGTGCACTTTTCGACTCATTTATTTGCTGTTTAACCTAATTTCACTATAGTTTTTTTCTTTTCTTTGGAATTATCTGGGGTGCCATCACATAAATTAAAATTAAAAGTAGGGGTTCCGGTGATGCTCATGCGTAATCTCGATGCCCCTAGACTGTGCAATGGTACCAGGCTGCGTGTCACTCACCTTGGGCGGAATATTATTACCGCCACTATTTTAACTGGCGCTGCAAAGGGTGAAAGTGTACTCATTCCTCGGATTCCGATTATTCCAACAGACCTCCCATTTCAGTTTAAAAGACTTCAATTTCCTATAAGGGTTTCATTTGCTATGACCATTAATAAAGCACAAGGTCAAACTCTAAGGGTTGCTGGAGTACACTTAGAAAAGCACAGTTTTTCGCATGGCCAGCTCTATGTAGCGTGTTCCCGGGTATCCAGTGCCCAAAATTTGCATGTTTTTGCTCCCCAACGTAAAACATATAATATAGTTTACCACGCAGTTTTGGTTTAAAAACTCTAAACTCTATATATACGGGAAAACTAAGAAGCGCGATATAACCGAATTCATAACCGAATTCCACGCGGGCGAAGCCGCGGGTAAAAGCTAGTATTAGTATGATTTATAAATATATTCTAAAAATTCAGATATTTTAAAATTAAGTTAGATAAGAGTGTTTGTGAGTATATTATATCGTTTACTATAATAATATAAATTTAATTATTTTGTTTTCCAGACGTGCAATGCGACGTTTAAGACCAAAGCGAACTTGCTCAATCACCAACTTCTACATTCTGGCATCAAAAAGTTCTCGTGCGATATTTGTAAACAGAAATTCGCGCACAAAACGAGTCTCACGTTGCATATGAGGTGGCACACTGGTGAGTGCATTTTACATTTTAATATTATAAGGTCAAAATATTGACAAAAATACAAATAGCAAATCGGTTTTAAAGACAGTCTTCTGAAACTATCTATATAACTAATGTTTAATTTTTGTCGGCAGGCTTGAAGCCTTTTTCGTGCGACGTGTGCGGCAAGAGCTTCAGCCAGAAGGGCAACCTGTCGGAGCACTCGCGTATCCACACCGGCGAGAAGCCCTACCAGTGCGCGCTGTGCCCGCGCCGCTTCACCACCTCCTCGCAGCACCGCCTGCACGCGCGCCGCCACGCGCGCAGGCCCGCGCACGACAGGTGCGCACATAGTACACAGTACATCGTACACCCACGCAGGCGAGAAGCCCTACCAGTGCGCGTGTGCCCGCGCCGCTTCACCACCTCCTCGCAGCACCGCCTGCACGCGCGCCGCCACGCGCGCCGGCCCGTGCACGACAGGTGCGCACATAGTACAGAGTACACAGTACATCGTACATCCACGCAGGCGAGAAGCCCTACCAGTGCGCGTGTGCCCGCGCCGCTTCACCACCTCCTCGCAGCACCGCCTGCACGCGCGCCGCCACGCGCGCCGGCCCGTGCACGACAGGTGCGCACATAGTACAGAGTACACAGTACATCGTACATCCACGCAGGCGAGAAGCCCTACCAGTGCGCGTGTGCCCGCGCCGCTTCACCACCTCCTCGCAGCACCGCCTGCACGCGCGCCGCCACGCGCGCAGGCCCGCGCACGACAGGTGCGCACATAGTACACAGTACATCGTACACCCACGCAGGCGAGAAGCCCTACCAGTGCGCGTGTGCCCGCGCCGCTTCACCACCTCCTCGCAGCACCGCCTGCACGCGCGCCGCCACGCGCGCAGGCCCGCGCACGACAGGTGCGCACATAGTACACAGTACATCGTACACCCACGCAGGCGAGAAGCCCTACCAGTGCGCGTGTGCCCGCGCCGCTTCACCACCTCCTCGCAGCACCGCCTGCACGCGCGCCGCCACGCGCGCAGGCCCGCGCACGACAGGTGCGCACATAGTACACAGTACATCGTACACCCACGCAGGCGAGAAGCCCTACCAGTGCGCGTGTGCCCGCGCCGCTTCACCACCTCCTCGCAGCACCGCCTGCACGCGCGCCGCCACGCGCGCAGGCCCGCGCACGACAGGTGCGCACATAGTACACAGTACATCGTACACCCACGCAGGCGAGAAGCCCTACCAGTGCGCGTGTGCCCGCGCCGCTTCACCACCTCCTCGCAGCACCGCCTGCACGCGCGCCGCCACGCGCGCAGGCCCGCGCACGACAGGTGCGCACATAGTACACAGTACATCGTACACCCACGCAGGCGAGAAGCCCTACCAGTGCGCGTGTGCCCGCGCCGCTTCACCACCTCCTCGCAGCACCGCCTGCACGCGCGCCGCCACGCGCGCAGGCCCGCGCACGACAGGTGCGCACATAGTACACAGTACATCGTACACCCACGCAGGCGAGAAGCCCTACCAGTGCGCGTGTGCCCGCGCCGCTTCACCACCTCCTCGCAGCACCGCCTGCACGCGCGCCGCCACGCGCGCAGGCCCGCGCACGACAGGTGCGCACATAGTACACAGTACATCGTACACCCACGCAGGCGAGAAGCCCTACCAGTGCGCGTGTGCCCGCGCCGCTTCACCACCTCCTCGCAGCACCGCCTGCACGCGCGCCGCCACGCGCGCAGGCCCGCGCACGACAGGTGCGCACATAGTACACAGTACATCGTACACCCACGCAGGCGAGAAGCCCTACCAGTGCGCGTGTGCCCGCGCCGCTTCACCACCTCCTCGCAGCACCGCCTGCACGCGCGCCGCCACGCGCGCAGGCCCGCGCACGACAGGTGCGCACATAGTACACAGTACATCGTACACCCACGCAGGCGAGAAGCCCTACCAGTGCGCGTGTGCCCGCGCCGCTTCACCACCTCCTCGCAGCACCGCCTGCACGCGCGCCGCCACGCGCGCAGGCCCGCGCACGACAGGTGCGCACATAGTACACAGTACACAGTACATCGTACATCGTACATCCACGCGGGCGAGAAGCCCTATCAGTGCGCGTGTGCCCGCGCAATATCTGTCCCGAGTGGGAATCGAACCCGCAACAGCCGGCACGCGTCTTTGAGGCGACTGCTCGCGCTACTACACCAAAATGTTTGTCATCGATAAGCTCATAAGCTGACTCTAATTATATAGTTTATCGCTTCTACAGGCACTGCGTTCATGAAGTAAAGTTCTCATCTCTCTTCTCATCGTCACCGATTACAAACAACATGAATGAATATTATGTGTATTACTTTTGTAAATTTAGTTAACCTAGCAAAGACTTAAAACTATATTGTGTAAAATCTGGAGTTGTAAAATATATAATAATATCAACAATAAATAACACAGAATCGCGGCAATGCGACGAGAAGATATCAACATCCGGCGCCGGCGTATGCTAGCGAGGCGGAACATCCAGCAAACTCAGAAGCAAATCAGTCTGCTCGTAAACGATAAGAACCAACATGCGGCGCAGATACAACTGCAGCAAATGCAGGTTCAGCAGGTGCAGATGCAACAGGTGCAGATTCAGCACCCGGTTGTGGAGAAGTTAGAGTTGGACGACGCGGACACGGAGGAGAGAGTCATATACGTGGCGTATGAAGCGGACGACTCTGACGCGACTGCATTCCACATACTTGACCCAGAACAGGTGATACCAGGCACTATTATTAATTAATTAGAAGACGTCTCCTACTTTTTCCTCGCTTTGAATTTTAATATCCCTTAGATTGACATTCATGGTTAGTGATACACTCGTTTGAGTCGTTACGTGATGATTTAACCCATGTTACTTCTAGGTAATGGTTTGTCTGTGAAAAAAAAATTTAAAATTCGTGCAAGATTCTTCTAATAACAAACAGTTTTTTCTTCTTTATAGGTAATAAACATTTTATTTTTTTTTCATTTTTGAAGTTATACTTTTTTTAGCGCGTTAGGGAAAAATGACGAGAGTACATTTTTACAATGCGCGCGAACACCGTCACAAAAAACCGACACCATGAAGTTAGCTAACTCGCTTACTGCGCTGGAAGTGTCAACTCACTTTTTTAAAATGTGTTGGCGCACAGCGCAACGCCGGGATAACTTGAACGGAGTTGAGCTGAGAGAATTATAGCATTATACGAGTCTAATTTAATTCATTTTTATAAATTGCATATATATAGTTACTTAAAATATAATTAATTAATTTATTGATAAAATAAAAAGTTAAGATAAAATTGTAAGATATTAAAATTGATTTCCATGACCGCCATCTGTCGCTAGTTGTTAACAATTACGTTACGCTTCATGCTTGTAAGTGAAAATTACAGATGGCGCGCACTACCCATTAACTCGGCGCATCGTTTTATTATAAGTATCACTTCTTACGTGCGTAAATAAGTACACACACATTTTTTTTTTTTCTACTAAAACCACCTATCTAAGGCGCAGGGTTCGAGGATATATATCAATGGATATATATCATGATATATATCACGATATATATCCGATATATATCAAATGACTTTTTATGATATATATCAATACAAAATTGGTTTTAATTTTTTATATTATTAAGTAATTTTTGGCGTTTGTTAACTGTATTTCTACTTCCCAAATGTAGAAGGCGTTGGAGTAGAGTTAAAACAAACTCCCTAATACGGCATTATTTTATTATTTTATTTGAAAATTAACAGTGTGTTACGAATGACTGATAACTGATTTGATAACTAAAAGACTTATTTGGTTATATTCTAGAGTTATTATTTTTAATGTTTATTGTTTTATAATAATAACCTTTAATTCAGGACTAGCCCATATAGTGTTAGTTACAAAGTTTTCTTATAACCGTTAATAATAACAAATTTAAATCGAAATTAAATCAACGACAAAATTCAATCACATAAAAATTAAACGTCATCATACTCAAAATCAATACCAAAATTCATTGAAAATTACAAATTAACATTAAGAATTCAAAATCAATACTAAAATTCAGTCAAAAACTAGAATTACTAAAATTCAATTAAAGTCACAATTAAATTAAAAATCTAAATCCAATCAATACCTACTAAGTTTAAAATACAATTACAATTCAATCAAATTTAAAATTCAAAAAATTCAAAATTAAAACCAAAACAAAAATTAAAATCAAAATCAAAACCAAAATTAAAATCAAAATTAAAATTAAATCAAAATCAAAATCAAAATTAAAAACTTGTTTTGTTACCTAAGTGTAGGTATGACCATTGAATGATATGACTGATTAGAATTTATAAAAAGGTTTTATGTTTTTAAGTTGATTTTTTAATATACAGTGGATCCCCGGTAATCCGACAAACGTTTTGTAGGACAGTGTCGAATTATCGAATTTGTCGGATTATAGAGTAGACAAATTACAGGTTCAATGATAGGATTATATATGTTATATATATGTACTCAGAAGTACAAATCATATTTTTATTTTTATTTTATATCATACTTCATTATGTATGTCAAATTTAGTAAATGAAACAACTCAATAGAGAGCTTACGTTTTATTATAAAATTAACGTCATTAATGCTATAGAACTTACAAAAAATATTAAATAACTTTACATTAGGAAATAATTGATACAAACAAATGTACATACTAAAATAATCAAAAATTATGAATCAATAAATTTAAGAAGCATGAAAATATTCATCAATTTTTTTTTAAACAGGCAAAATATTCAAACAGACCATGGCGGATTACAGGGGGTGCCGGATTAGCCGGGGGCCGGATCACCGGGGGTCCACTGTATTAGATTTTATGTTTTTTAGTTGATTTTGCCTAATCTAGAAAAAAAATTTATATTTTGGTTGCATTTGTCAGATTTTAAGTACCTAAATAAATAAAACATTTAAAGCATTTGTTTTTTTTTTTTTTAATAATTCATTATGTTTATGTAACACATATACAAATAGTATACATAAATAATGCAATAAATTAATAATATAGCTTTCATACAAAATGGATATATATCAAAAAATTTCGGATATTTATGATATATATCGGATATATATCATAAATATCCGATATTTTGATATTTATAATAAATATCGGATATTTTCGAACCCTGCTAAGGCGGTACGTCTTCAACGACAATTCAAACATTGTTTACTTGGACTTCCAGGAGGACATAGAAGAGAACAAGGCACTGAGCACGTGCGAGCTGTACTCGGGTGCGTCGCTGCTGGTGCCGCAGCTGCAGCCGGCAGGCGGCGACGGGGAGGAGGAGGAGGAGCCGCTGCAGGAAGACGACCTGCAGGAACAGCTGGTGCTGAAGAGTGAAAACATTGCAGTTAGTTGCTCGAATCGGCTTGTTCTATTTTTAACTTGCGAACTGTGTTTGAGAGCGCTGTGGTTGATGCCCAGCAGTAACCGCAGTGGGGGGAGGATACAGGCTGATACAGTAAAGACAGTTCAGATATATGAGAAATATTCCTGTTAGTTGGGAGCTTGTTTTCTGCATGTTTCTGTGTAATTAGCTACCTTGACTCGTAATTTTTATTCCTTGTTATTAATAAATAAAAACTGATTTATGGGTTAATTCTTTCTATCGATTGATTTGTTTTCAAATTACTTTTTTAATTAATTACCGAACTGTGTAGTGTCCCAAATGTTCGTGTTTATTTACACTAAAATAATAAAAATAATAAATAAATAATAAAATGTTTTTATTTGGAACAAAAATGATTACAAATATATAATTGTACGTTAGTGACTACAGTTAGTTACAAAAACTGTGTTGTAGCACTAACGCCCATCTCCGGTAACAACACGGAACAGTGTTCCAAGAACTTAATACGGTTGACATCCCTGCTATACGCACTAAGCGTTTCGCTAGTACATTCTTGATGCGTACGGCCAAAGAATGGAACTCTCTACCAGCGTCTGTGTTCCCCGAAAGCTACAATCTGAGCATCTTCAAGTCGCGAGTGAATAGGCTATTACTAGGTAAGCGTGCTCCATCCTAGACCGCATTCTCACTTAACACCAGGTGAAATAGTGGTCAAACGCAAGCCTATCAAATTATAAAAAAAAAAAAAAAAAAAAAAAATAAAAATAAATACTAAACAAAAACAAATGCACAATGCCCCAAACTGTGTTAAACACTGTGATTATTTTTCAGGTAACGGACGAGCAAGGAAACCCTCTACACTTTACAATGCAAGACGGTACAAAACTTGCGATCACATCTATCGACGGGGAAACATTGCAGGTACAAATCATAAAATTATTAGAATCTATTCTAATACTAGCTGTTGCATGCTTTAGTTGCTTTTGGTTGAAATTTCCAAGAATAACAATTTTTTGTGTATTATTTAGTCAATAGTTATATTTTTATGACGTTGAAACAATTACATTTATATGTAATAAAAAGCCGAAATAGAATTTCGTACCGGAATATGACTTTCCGTCTTCTATTTCACCCTCTAGAATCAGCAACATCAGTTATTCTGATAAGTTTTTTAAATAGTTAAAGAGAGATAAAAAGAGTTTCCGACTATTTCTCTGTAAATCATCTATATATACATATATCCTAACCAACAAAATGATGTTAATTATTGTGTTTATTGTTTAAGTAAAAAAAAAATCTTTGTTTTTTGCAGGTAATTACACAGGATGGACAAACTATACCTGTTGAGATTAACGGCTTCAATGAGGAAGAGGTGAGAATAACATTTTGTGGTTGTTGTTGTACAAAATTGTATATTTTATATATAATATTACATACCATATATTACGTATTTTGTGTTACTCGTTATGACAAGGATTAGGAAGTAAGGAGGACGTAGTCTCGAGTGTTATGTGTTTACCCTCATTATGCAATAAGTGTTAGAACTGACGTGGTCTATTACATCGATCTTAATTTTTTCTCCTGGCTATAGGCGAAAATAGTGTCTCGAATGAAATTTTGCGATTTTTTTTTTTCGGAACGCCACTCTATTAAGGATAGCCTTAGTAGAGTAGCGAAATAAAAAGCAGTTTTCTTTTATGAGAGAACGTTGCCCAGCAATGGAATATCTATATCAGGTAGTTTGTGTACCTTAGAGCATATACTACTGGAGGCAGCTTCCCGTAGGCCGAAAGTGTAGGCGAGGTTGTAAAAAGAGACAGACATATCGAACAACATGCTCTCTCTAGTCTCACGCGATTGGTCACAGCACAGCTGAGTCCCCACCGCTTCACCGAATAGAAATGGTTTATGCCATGAAGAGAGAAAAAAGCCAATCGCGTGCCACTAGAGAGAGATAGTAGTTCGATATGTCTATCTCTCTCTACAACCTCGTCTACACTTTCGGCCTACAGGAAGCTACTTCCAGTAGTATATACTCTAAGTCGAGTACAATAATGAGTGTTGCCCGTGTCCGTACAGGAGGCCGCGAGTGCGGACGCAGCACAGCAGGCGGACGTCACTCACTACTACACCATCGTTTAGATTTAAACAGACTGTGATTTATCTCGCTTTTATATCGAAACTTTAATTTGCTTTAATTGTAAACGTTACCCCCTAACTTTAGCTCAATTTTATCTTATGTGCAAGGGTATGGCAAAAACGATAGGTTTATAATAACCGACTAAAAACAAATTACATTTTGAGTACAATGAAAGTACTACTTATAATTACTTAATACGAGTTCTATTTTAAAATTTAATTTCTTTATATTGCGTTATTTAAATATTACTAACACAACATTTTTAACCCACAATTTCTTCTCATTTTGCCAGATCCATGTTTTTTAGAATTTTATTTAGTAGTGATAGCATAGCAATTGTATGTTGATCATCCTTGATTATTAAATTAAAATTGATTATTTATATAATTTAATTGTAAGAGTAAAGTATTATTGATTTATGATTAAAATTTTAAAAAATTGGGATATTGCAATCTGTGAATGTGAATTTCCCGTCCTGAATAAGTATTTTTTTTTTTTCATTTTTATATTATAAAATACGAAAATTGTATAGAATGCACATTCATAGTAAGAATCAGTTTAAAATACGATTTAAATGAAATATTTCGACAAGTTTGACAATATCCTTGAGTGAGTAACAATGAACAAAATATTGTACGTCTAAAATTAATTTTGCCTAGTTTAACACGAAGTTTTTGTTACAAATTAATACGTAAACACAGTATGTGTCGTTTTAGAAAAAAATATTTATAAATGTTACACAAATGAATGTGATTAATAATTTTTAGAGATGCCACGAATATTTGGCCACTACTCGGTATTCGGCCACTTTTTTAAAAAATGAAGAAAAAGAAATATCTATTTTAATCACAAAAAATAAAAATCTATCAGTGGCAAGTTCTGATGAATGAAAACAATTTTTTCAGTATTTGTTGATTGATAGCAAACGACTGCATTTTTCTTCATAAATAATACCCGCTATTTTACACTACTGCCAGGAGACGCTATCGTCTCCTGGCAGTAGTTATAAACAAATCTTAGCGCATTTTGTAAGGATTGGATACGGTTTTGCGTTTGCAGACCACTAATTGTAAGAATTCGCAGTCCGATTCAAGCAGGCAGTTTTCAAATAAAAATCAATCTAATTTGCCACAGAACTTTTATCTACATCCTCATATTTTGTAGTAAGAACTATAAGTAACACAATATGATGTAATAACTAAATGAACGCACGCATCGCAATAAAATAAGTAGTAACATAGTCACGCACGAAATGCACACATCTGTTGCCGAACATTCGGTCGCCGAATATTCGGCCCTTCGGCCAAGAGCGTAGCCGAATATTCGGTATTCGGCCAAATCACTATTCGTGGCATCTCTAATGATTTTAATGGAAATACTCAGATTTCTGTTGAAGGAAATATATTAATTATGTCAATAAATGAGAATTTTAATGTCATTTATAATATTGTTTTTCTTATCCTTTTCCTCAATTATGGTCTTCTAAAATACTGTCGTCGGATATGAAAGCAATCACAGTAGGAATCATATTTCAGTTGATCACCTTGCTTTACTGTAGGTTACGCGACACATTGGAACGAAGTATAACAGTTAAATATAGGAATAAAACAACTCGTTAATATGAAATTCAATATTATTTCGTTATGCTTTTTAATAATACAATATATTTGCATACCATACACTATCGGTAGTATATAATTGATGACCAATCATTGAACAATGAATAATGATTTTCATCAATTTTTCGTTTAACATCGTTTTAATAAATAGCTGTATACAAAAAAGAAAACAATTATTTACAGAGTAAGGCAGTACAATTACCACGTAAAATGTGCCTTGTCTTATTTTAGCTATACAAGCGGTAAAAATATTGGATTTTAATCAACATAATTCAAGGTCATTTAAACGTATATTCATTATCTTAATCATAACTCCAGTCAATTCAAATAATCACTAACAAGTTACATATTTACGAGTAAGCAAAGATTAGTTTGTGAATTTGTTATTTTCTTACGATATTATAACAAGGCATTCTTTTATAACTCGACGACTCTCGCGCAATTGTGAATATTTTGACGTTTGACTCATATTCATGGCTGACCCCTCACCTCAGCTATTTGTCTTCAAATTCGAGCTTTATCCTCGACGACGGCTTAACGACTGTCTGGCTATTCCCCTAACCTTTGGCGCCCAGGAATGTTTACAACAACATTTTACCTTAGTCACTAATCGAGAACCACCAAACGACGTTCCAGAAACATCGCATATAAAAACAGATTTTTAAAAATTGAGTATTATAACAAAATGGCAGTGAATAAAAGCATGCAAACGTCAAAATTGAGCCAAGAGTCGGCGAGTCGATTTATCTAAGAGCATGACTGACGATCAGCCGAGATACACTGGAACGTTTCGACCGTCTCACTAAACATATGGCAAACATCGCACAATGATCCCCTTGTATCGAACTAAACGACTGCTAATGTGTGAGCCCTTCACACTCGTGTACAAATTTGGACTCCTGTACACGTAAATAAATACTCGAGACTCGATATAAATAATGAAATTTTTAGAAAATATAATTTGCTTTTTCTTAACAACCCCAATATAACTAACAGGATAAAGTAAGATATAGTTCTTGCAACATAAAACTTCCAAGACATTATTATTTATTATTTTTGTACAAGAGTGTGAAAAGTTTATGGTACGACTAGCCGCTACAGGCTGAAAAAAAAAAAACTGAATTCCATAGCCATTTCGAAAGTCACATCTCAATCATAAAACTTAATTCGCTTACATCAAAAATTAGTATACGTTTTATACTTCTCAGCCTATATCACATATTAAGTCTGTAAAAAGAGATTTTTTGTAACTTTCGAAATTACTAATCGAACGAATCGTTTCCTAAGAGTGCAAACGAAATCTAAATAAAACTTTACTCACGCAAAACAAACCAAAAAGCTTTTCGGACCATTCGATACACACAACCGCCATCTACACTCTCGTATCCTAACTAGAACGCGTCGCACGTTTTAACATACATTATTAAAGCCAATGCATTTTACCTAAGCAATGATTACGCTAAAACACGTTAAAATCGTAAACAACGCGTTAAAGCCGATATATTTTTAATAAAGATTTCTAGAACGTTCCAGTTAGGATACGAGTTCCATCCGATCTGATTCGAGTTTTCGACCTCCATCCATCCATCCTAACTGTACAATATGACACAAACCTCATTCGCAATTAGATAACGTTTAAAAAAAAACGTCACAAATGACTCACTAACGGACGCGCCACCGCCGGTGCGACGGTTCCCTCGGTCGACGACCCCGCTCGCTCACGGGCCGTCTCAGCGGCATAGATTAATAATATAATATTAGTCTTTTTAATCTGTGATCATTAAGACGGAGCGGATGCGTTCGACGACCCGGACAATTCGTAATATGAACGGCTCACCCCGCGAAACGCACCGATATAACAACACTGGCTTTATTCGCTACCGAAGCGTTTTAACTGAAGATAAGTAAGACTCGCCTCGGCCGCCGCCTGCGACTAGATACGGACAGTCGGGAGCCGCGCGGCTCTATATGACGAGCGCCATGTCCTTCTTGCTCGGCAGCTGCACCTTCTTGCCCTGCCACAGCGAGTTGTGTATCGTGAACGCGTCGATCGTGACCGTGAGGTGTTTCGTGTGCACCTGCGAGAAGCATTTGCTGCCCGAGTTGTATCTGAAATTATGGAATTTAAAAATATATAAGTAGAACATTTTAAGTATTGAACGACAAATTTTATAGACATATATCATATGGCCAAGTACGAAGGATTGATCATTATAGCGCCCATGATTATTGATATTCTATGAAGATTTTTTGTGTCTACCGATTATAATTTCAAAGATATATAAGATATATAGAGTCCTGTGACAGACGGACAGAGTCAGCAAAATTTAAGAACAGGATTCAGTGCAACACTGGGTACGGAACCATAAAATTACAAGGAATAAGCATGATCGTGTAGTGTGTGGTGTGTGGGGTGTGTGTTGGGCGGGACTCACTTGAAGAACTTGTCGAACATGCGGTCGTTGACGTGCTTGGGCCCGGTGCCGTAGAGCTTGGCGACGGTGTCGCTGTCGGGGCAGTAGCTGTAGAGCGCGCGGAACTGGCAGCCGGCGTCGCGGAACAGCACGAGGAAGTGCTTGCTCTCGGAGCGCGCGATCTCCTCCAGCACGCGCCGCTTGGCCTCCGCGTTCACGGCGCCCGGGAACACGCAGTACTCCACCGCGTTCAGCATGATGCCGCGGTTCGACTTCGTGGCCGGCTGCTTGTACAGCCGCGGACCTGCGCGCGACACGCTCTCACTACTGGCGCCACCTCGGCCACCTCGCGCCACCTCGCGCCACCTCGCGCCACCTCGCGCCACCTCGCGCCACCTCGCGCCTTCGTGACGGAACTTTACGGTGTCTATGAGCGTATCGGTGGCGTGAGGTGACTACAGCTCGATTACGAAAGATCTATATCCCAAACCTCCAAAATTTCTAGAAAATACTACGAGTTTCCTAAATTCAAACTAAGAACTAACTAAACTTACATTGTAACATTATAATTAATTAATTGCAAGTAAAATATATATTATGAATCGAACGTGAGGCAGATGATGCGGTATTAATGTGGTGCCGTGATTGTGTTAATTTCAATTCGGTGTGAGGAAGCGAATGTTAAGCGGTAACTGACGAACTCTGTTAGATCACAAGATGCTCTCGTACAAGAACACTTCTCAAACCATGCCTTAAAGTAACTCATAATGGTAGTTGGCATGACATCGCTACACTGACAATACTCGTGACTGTGTTTGTATGCAGTTAGTCGTGAACTTAACTACCTACGAAGTAACATTTGATTTGAACCTTTACGTCGTTCTCGGTAGGTTGCTTTAAAAAGTAAAATAATTATCTAATTATGCTAAATATATTATCAAATTATCTAACTAAGTTTATTGTTTATATGTTTTAAATGAGCTGTATTTTATTCTAATATTATTATTATCATATTTTGTTTATGAGAATTAATTTTATGTCAGTGATTGGGTAGTGTAAATAATAGTACTTATATTTTTAAATTGCACTAACAAAAAATTAATTCTCACTCAACATACATTTTTCTAGTAGCTAAATATTTCACCACTATAGAATAAAACAAATCTACAGCCGTGACTTATTCTAATTCCATCTTACTGCTATTGTACTACTGAGGGGCGGGGAGGCGGGGGCAGGAGCGGTCACTCACCCGAGTAGTCCATGATGGAGGAGTGCGTGGAGGAGACGTCGGAGGAGTCGTCGTGGCGGCGCTTGCCGATGGCGCCGGGCAGCGCGCCGGCCAGCGCGCCGGGCAGCGAGCCGGGCCCCGACGCGGGCGAGCCCAGCGCGCGCAGGCCCGGCGACGCGGCGCGCCGCGGCGGCGTCGCGCGCCCGAGCCCCGAGTCTGCACACGACAGCGCTGTACTACGCCTACGAGCACTCGCACACACACTCGCACTCGCACTCACACGTACTCCTACACTCACACGCTGCTATGGCCAATGCGGTTACATGTCACAGTAATACGATTGAAATACGCTCACATATCTGATGTAAACTATGCTCACTTATTGTTCCGTCATACATTAAAAAATATTATGAAACTGATTTGAATTTAATATAGTTAACGAGGTCCGTCTGTGGTAATTTTACTTTATTACAATCACAGGCGATAAAAAAAAATATTTTTATTATGAGAGCCAATTATTTGTAATGACATTGTATTTTACATAAAATCCAGTTTAATTTTTGTTTAAAAACTGATTATAGCGTACACGGACACAAACAAACAGGCAGAAGCAACTTTCAACAAAACTCAATAAATATGCGTAATCTTTACAGTTCTTGATAAACATTACATGAATTAGTGGTTACTATTTATATGTATGTTCTGCTTAAAGATTTCTTCTCTCTCTCTTAGAATTTCATAGTTTCATCACAAATTATAGAAATGTGTAAAAAAAAAAAGGAAAGTGAACAAGAAAAATATTTCACATTTTGAATATTGGATACCAAAGAAGACAGAAATATTTTGCTAGAGGAAACAGCTTCTTACAGAACTAACTTCTGTTTTTGTTTGAAGTGTGTCGTGGAAATATAAAAGTAGTTTTTATACGGTGATATGATTCTTTAGAACGTCCAATCTAATCCTAAGATTTCCCTTATATATTAATTTACCTATCTGACGAGTTGCTAGTCATTTGCGTGATAATATATTTTCAAAATTATTAAGAAATTTAACGCGATAAGTATTTTTTTTCCCGTCTTACATAATTTCTTATCTCTGATAAAGATTGACATATTTTATTTCAAAAAGGAAATGTCTTCAACAAAAGTAATATAAAATTAGAAGGCCGAATGTTAGTTTCCCAGTTAGTATACGTATTATTATTAAATCTAGCATAAAATTAGGATTAGCGTACAAAAGTTATGAAATTTTTAAATGTTTTTATTCTACCTACCTAAAAAAACATATAAATTATATATCTCTATAAAAAAAGTTATGATCAAAATATTTTAATATTGCAATTTATTATAAGTAATAATAAAAAATCTATAATTGTCTACGACACGAAGCGCTCGGTTACAATATTGTAAGCGTTCTGATCATTCAATACGAACAACTGCCAGCGAACGCAAATAAAATAACGTAAGGCAATAAGCTACATATCTTCTTTTTATGTTTTCTATTTTAAGCAATTATAAAAATAATAAAACAAAAGTAAAGAATATTAAATGTATATAAAATTATAACGCAATAATATATGCATTTTTTTTTCGACAATAATAAATTCTACAATAATGTCTATGGGGAAAAAAAGAATAGAATACAAACATAATATTTTTAAGTACATAGGTAAGTTTAATCGTAGAGTAATCTTTATTTGTCATCATTGTATATTAAATTTAATTAATAATTAAAGTAGTATTTAGCACAAATTAAATGCTCGACGATGTCATACCAACACCAATAGAAATAAATTATAAATATGAACATGCAAGACGTAAATATAAATAATATATAATTACCTTTTAAAATAAACCACAACCTTACAGCAACGATACATAGGATACAGTTCACTACGACCCAAAATAAAAGGTGATGTGCACAAGACAGAAGACGCAATAGGGGGATGTTCGTAGACAGAAACTATTGAGTTCCCTTCATTGTAAATAAACATAAAAATACAGAAAATTTTGTCAATAATAGTAATTTAAGTTTTAAGACGGTTTAATATTGTAATCTTCATTTTAAAATTACTAATTATATATTATCTGTATAGATATAGTTGCCAACTAAAAATATACACAAAATAAAATGTATTTTTTTACTATCTTATAATACGTATTACGAGATAATTCAGAGCTAATATAATTATAGGATTAGCGACATTTACTAAGGTCATATATATATAGACGTTATATAAAGTCATCATTTGGCGCCATTATAATCCACACTATACTGATCTCAGTTTAGTAAATATAACAATGTATTT
The DNA here is from genome assembly GCA_036937285.1 of Euphydryas editha. Taxonomy (NCBI): domain Eukaryota; kingdom Metazoa; phylum Arthropoda; class Insecta; order Lepidoptera; family Nymphalidae; genus Euphydryas; species Euphydryas editha. The sequence goes on along the minus strand of JAUPFZ010000006.1, from coordinate 19,352,019 downwards.
AATATCTAAATTGTTTTTTGGGCTTATTGTTTTTTAATTGTGAATATTTTACCGAGATCGAACCGAGATCAATTCGTAAACGATTTTGTAGTGTGAATTGGTCTTTACTTTATTAGCACCGAAAATAATCATACTAAGTTATATTTTAGAATATAAACAATTATAATGTAATCCGCGATACAGTTGTAACATATTTGTGTAGATAACATTCGTTCTACATCCAACATCCCCCTACATGCTGCAACGAAAAAATAACCTCACCAAGCAGGGCCCGGCTACCGTGTCTGAAGCCTGTACAAGGTACACTGTGTGTATTGAAACGTGTCTTACCGCACAAGTTCATAAGAGAGCTAGATTTCCTCCCCGCCTTAAAGTTATTCTGGTAAGTGGAATATTTAGACCTTCCACGTGTCGACTGTGGTTCATCATTCACACGCTCTGAAATGTTTCCTATACATGTATGGCGTCACACAGGAACATGCGATCGAGCAACGAGCCGCGCGAGCCGCAGGGCTGCCGGTTATCTTACAATTTTCGGACAAAAAAAAAATTGAAAAGGACACAAATTAGTATTACGTTACAGTTAAAATCATTTATGATTTTGAAAACAATCTGAAAATAACGATGAAATCAGTTCGTTTTATTATTATACAGTTTTGCATGCCATATCATTAAACAAGGTACGCACAAATCATACAACCTGGCAGCCCTGGCCGCATGCGCACTGTGGGCTCCGGCGTAGAACTCAACTCATACTCATATATTCATGTAGCAAACAAAAGTAAACTTTACAATCGCGAATACAAAACATTGGTCAATTTAATGGAATTTTAAATGGATCGCTTGAACCGACTCATGAAATGCGCGGAAGGTCTGGAGGGGATTTCGTATTTGATAAAAGCTACTGAAAACCTCTCTTTGTCGTTTTAATCCAGTTTTGCAACTAACTAATACGGCCAAATAAAATATATCAAGCGTAATTTTGCATATGGGGTGTATCTAGCCAATCTATGCATTGCTGAAATCATACACATATATAAAAATAAATTTTTAAATAAAATATAAATATAAGTTAAAGCGTCTACAAATAAATATCAAAGAAGCTTCACCGACTAAGAGGTACTGAGCCATATGACCAATCAAACACGTGTTCATTCATTTAAAAAAAAACCAAAACATTGTGGTTAACAATAATACAATTTTTCAAAAATTGTAAAAAAAACTGTATTCACTTAATCAGAAAACAAAGAAATGTTTCGAAATGCGAAAATACGATTTCGGAATACATTTCAAGTCCTCCGCACAACACTCACTTTAAAATCATCATCTCGTTCTAATATTTTATAAGGCAATATAAAAGTCAATATATGAAAAAAATATAATAAACGAGATAACAATTGACGACACAAATCCACTCGAAAGATATTCTGAATCATGAACAAAAAAATAATCATACTTGTACCGATGATATCTGACGTGATTCTATCGACCACAAGTGGATCTGTGCTAAGGACGAAGCGATAATCGTTAGTTAGCATCAGCAGAACACGGGGTCGGTGGGGACAGGAGCCAGGGAGCGGGGGGCAGTGGGGGCGGTGGGGGCAGTAGGGGCAGCGGGGACGTCGGGACGACACTCACCTCGCGAGGTCTTGCAGGAGCCGCGGCGCCCGAGGCCGCTGGACGCGCTGCCGGGCGACGCCCCGCCGCGCTCCTCCACCGGGGACTCTGCGGCACGCACGGGTACTACTGGTTAACTGTTTCTAGCGTAATGTATACCGGTCTAAGCCGGTGAATGGAGATATTCTTCATTCAACAATAACAATTTACCAAATATTTATTTTTTACTGATAAAAGCAAATCAATCTTCTTTTTTTTTGTAAACATTTCATTGAGAATTAGAGAAATTTAAAGAAAAAAAAAAGAATTTAATTTTTTTTAATCTTTGGCTCTCAGCATAACGAGTGTATAATGTATATGTGTACAATCCAAAACATGCATAATGGTATATAAGCTAGCATCTACGACAAAAACATTTAAATTTTTACATAGTCCATCTTACGTCACGTCTTCCCACTTAAATACAGGATTATAAACAGATGAAAATATATATAATAATATTTATAAATATTATATTTTTGTCAATTTTTATTAGTCTCTTAATGAATTAATATGAGAACTATCAGTCAGTCATCGCCATGTTATTTCTTTCTTGAAGAATTATTTTCGGAGAAATAACGAATAGATTCTAATCAATATCTGTGATAATCCATCGATCCGTTTTTAGCACGAAGCAATTACAAAGAGGAGGTGCCATAAGAAACTTTATTCATACAATGTAGTGTCGCAACTGCGCGGGGGTGCGAGGGGCTTCAAATAGCTGCAGCCATCTAGCGACCAGTAGCTAAACCAAGTAATTGACTAAATTGACAGACGATATAATTGTTCTACTATATGTCACTAGGTGTCTGCCAGGGCCGTACTCAGATTTTTTTATTTAAGCATATATGTAATTTGAAGTTGGATGGCACACACTGCTATATAATATTATCATGATTTACTATTGTATTGATAAGCTGATTTCGCTTTGTAGGATTTTAGTACAATGAGAGGTCGTCATCCTATGCTAGAAAATTAAAGCTTGATATTATGTAGCCATGTGTAATATCGATTTGAGATTTTTCTCAATACGCAATTATCGACCTTTTGGTCAATAATTGCGTACTAAAAGTCAGTTTGCTTTTGCATATGCCATAAAGTTTTTATCATCGGAGTGATTTAAAAAAACGGAAAAGACACCAAAAATGATAAACCTTTTCCAAAGCCAGACGTGGTGTAAATAAAATGGAATAATGCTGTGTAATATGATATATAACATGCTTTTATTTTCATAAACAACAGTTATAAATTGTAGATACTGATAGTTTTCTCATTATAGCAAGAAAGATTTTTTTTTATTACATCAGGTTATTCAAATTCAAATATTGAACATCAAAACTAACTACTATCTGTTCGAACCTTAGCCTAGAATATAAAATTACATAATTAGAATTTACACTACAATAATTCGACTGAAATTGCCCAGGAAGAACGCCTTATTCGCTGATTGAGTGAGCTATCTATATATATAATAATGTTTTATTTTTATTTTGTAATAGCCTTCACTACATACGTTAATTGAATTTTTTTTAAATTTGTTAATTGAAAGCTTTTGAACAGTATCTGGGATCGTATTGTAGAGAGATACATATCCCCTTTAAACTATTACCTAATTTATAAAGTCTGATCCAATTTATATAGATATTTTTATATAATTTTTTTTTTTCTAATTTATATATCTATCCTAAATTATATAGATGATTAATTTATAAAGTACATCCAACTTATGCTTGTTACGAGTATTTAGGCCATGCTCGTCGCTTTTTTTTTTACAAATTCATTAATATTTTTACGAATGTACATAATATTTTCTAAAATATACAGAGAGGAAACAGTTAAATTTCACTGAATTTCACAATTTACAATATCTATTTTCTTAAATTTGTCTCTTAGTTATGCGTTGGGTGCTAGCTTGTAAATTGATCGAATAGCTCACTTCTGCAGCACAAAAATAGTATTTATATCGGCAGCATTCCCCCACAGTAGTATGCCGTATGACATATCACTGTGAAAGTCACTAAAATAAACCAAATAATAGTGTCGTATGTCCAACGTAGGATCGATACGGGCTGATGATGATGATGATGATGATGAATCGTGCCGTAATTTTTAGGTATTAGAAATTAATCTCCCGTAAAAAGTACAGTTTTATTTAGTTGCTGTCTTTTGGTATCTCTAACGTTTTTGCAGGTCGCAAAATATTTAAAACGTATGTCTGTATACTTTTCGCAAATGCATTTGCTTAAAAGTGTAATGTGATTATTTAACGGCGACTGCTCTTTTATATGATCGTTCAACATTTTAAAACAATTTTGTCCAATTAGGGTCTTTAGTGTATGTGATGTTATTCTATGTTTGTCAAAAATTGATGAATCATCTTTATGTGATTTAAATATTCTTATGCTACACTCTGTGTTTAAACAAATTTTGATTACGTCATCTGAAGGAAAAATCAGGCCGCCTTTATTTTTTATTTTGATTAAAAAATGATCATCTTTAGTGTTGTCAGCATAAAGAGCAGTCAGACACGTTTCACATTTAATTCGTTTTGATATGAATTTGATCACATATCCTGAAATGTACGTTACGATTTGACGACGTAAATTGTTAAATTCAGTGAAATTTAATTGTTCCTCAAACTCAATCAAAACGTCTTCAGGAATTGGGTCATCACTTAAATCTCCCTCGACTTGGTCTGCTACATGTAACATCCGTGATCTGTCTGCAGATGCATTAATTTTTTGAATTGACGACATATTAAGTATATGTATGTCTTCTAAAGGAATGCAGTTACCATTAAATGCGTCTTTTAGCTCCGTATTCACTAGGATCTTCTTGTAGGCCGCTTTGAACTGACGAACCGTCGGATTGTTATTGGTTCGGCCATGAGCTCGAATAATGCCAAAAAACAATTCCAAGTGGTCTTGGGATAATTTATGTGTTGTCAAATAATTCAAATTCTTATCGGTTTCAACTAAATGCGTGTAAAGATAAATTATACTATCAATACAAGTTAAAAAACCAACGAAACCTGTCTTTCTATTTGTATTGATAATGGTATTGTTTTGACCTTTCACTGATAAATGCATTATGTAATTCTTGGCAAAAATTAAAAACTGTTTTGTTTGAATTATGTTTTTTGGAAAGAGAGGTTTTTTGTATTCGTGTTGGCACATGTTTCTTGAATTTAGTATGTCAAATAAGTTATTTATTAGGCGAATAAAAAAGATTGTAGGCTGAACACCTAAAAATCTTCCATCATTTTTTTCACAAACTGTGAGAGCATCCGCAACGCTGTTACTGAATAGCTGGCTCGCAAGTTTCACTTTCATTTTTTGGCGATGGAATTCGAGATGTGAGTCCTTTAGTTTGTTTGCTACATGTAACCCCTCTGACTTTTGGTAGTCGTTAAGCAACGTTAAATAGTGCCATTTGATTTCATTACCTTGGTAGTCAATAAATATTCTTTTGGCTTCGAATGCATTTCTAACTAATTTTAACATATGACAAGCATCTAAAAGTACAGTGACATCATAAGGAGCAATAGGATGCTTAAATGTCGTTTTCATTTCTGTAGGTATAAAGCAGCATCCTAACTGCTTAGCCATGGATATGTTTTGTGCACAACCATCCACGGTAATGGAGACAACTTTCACTCCTGAGTCGTGGCATTTATAAAGACATTGTTTTATCAATGAAGCACGTTGTTCCCCCGTCATAGAGTGAATTAAAAAAAAACCCACTGGTATTTTCCACCGTTCTTTTAAACACACCAGTAGCATGACAAGAGCTTGAGTTGCCTCTTGGGAATTATCATTTTGAGATATATTTATTCCTAGGTCGACATACCCGTGACATTTATTACCGTCCCATTCAATGTGCTTTTTTATTACAATTTCATCCATCATTAAGCTGCAAAGTAATTTTTCAGACGATTTTTCAGACTTTTGTTTTAAAACCACAAAAGATTCTGTTGTGAATCCCGCTTCTCCGTTAACATTTTCATACCATTTGGAAATTGTTCGTGGATGGGGTAGGCAAGTATTAAAAGTTTGTCGTAAATAGGAATATGCCTTTGGCGAGTAATAATGTAGGGTCAAAGAAAACATTCTTAAAGCTTGTGAATATTTTCTAGTGATAGGTACTTTTTTATTTTTTTTTATTTGGCGTGCAATTAAATCTCTCACTTTGATATCGATGGATGTCAGGATTTCAGATTCCTCCGCGTTAACTAAATTTTTCCGCTCCAGGTCAAGGATTAAGGTTTTCATAGTCTTAACCTGTAAAATCAAATAATAATCTTAACAGAAACATCTATCATGCCTCGTTTAGTGACGAGAATTGTCGCATTTGAAAAAGCTGGTAGATAACCACAATAAACTTAAACAACACCACTCAAAAGCATAGCATACATGAAAAAGGTAAAAAAGCAGCAATGTGCGAACCAAAAAACTAAGCCAAGGGAAAGGGTTAGATCATATATGTGTCTATTCTGAAAGATGAAGAGGTGCTTTAAATATTAGTTTAAGTAAAAAAATAAAAACGGCGACTTAATATATTTCCTTATAAACTGTACCTGGGACCACAAAAAAACGTTTCCATGCAAAAAAATTGGGGTAGTACATACTATCCACCCCAATTTTATTATTATTATTTATTACTTACAACTGCATGTCGAAGTGAATACCAATTATACACGGAGTGCTGCGTATTCATTGATGTCTACAGAATAATCAAAGATATATTAGTTTAAAAAAGAATTAAAATTCAATCGAATTAATAACCTTCTCCTTTTGGAAGTCAGTTAAAAATTACACCCAATCATAGGTGTAAATACTTACAAAATATTATATTAATATTTATACCATAACGATACCTTTTTCTTTAAACGTAGGACGTTTGTTTGAAGACGTCGTATTTTTAATGCATCTTTTTTTTCTTTCACCCTCAACCGTGCAATTTCGTCTTTTAACCTTTTTTTTCTTGGTGTATCATTAAAAACCAAGAAAGTATTAAGGTCACACGGTTCCGGAGTTTTCATTCGCTCCTGCGAAAAAAAAAACCTTTGAAAAAACGATTCATACATATTTCTTATGTAGATCAATTCTTTTGCTTACTTATTAGGCAGAATATTTCAGTTTTGTACACACACGACAAAAGTATCCTCTTATCCACTGTTACAAAAACTCAAAATATATCATAAGTAGATACTATACCTACTTAATAAACTTTCATTTATTACAAACCATATTCATTGTTGTCAAATTTGGACACGCTCCTTCTTGCAATTTTCTATAACCCTTTTTTGTGGTTATAAAATCGTTAGCATCAAAGTGCAAAGAACAAATCTTAGTGTATTTGGTTGGAGACCAATCCTTTCTATTTATATTTTCGATCCATTTCTTTTTGAAACAGTCATTCGACGGAAATCTAAAAAAATATTACACAAAATACAATATTATAATTATATATATATATATATTTGTTTACCGAAATTGAATTTAAAATTTGTTTACCGACTTCCAATAAATTCCGTCAGTGTCCGGCTTAATAAAAAATTCTAAGTACGGCCCTGGCTAGACCAGTAGTTTTGCTACTTACCGCTAGAGGCATGGTAATCACCGAACTTTCTAGACAAAATAAATAATATATTTAATTTAAATATTACTTACGAGTGGAAAGATATGTTTTTTCCATTTGACTTTGCTTTATTCGTGTAACTTCTGCACGATACAACACAGCACTTCATATTCACAACGTGCGCGGGTCGAGAATATTTTTTAAATATATAAAAAGAAGTTAGTCACGAGAGCAACTTAATTGTCCGGCAATGACAGCTGTACTGACGAAAGCGACAACTGCTGGTGAGTAGATCTACTACGGTTTGATGTGTGGACTACATTGGTGGACGCTAGACTACATTGATTACAACACCTCCTCTTTGTAATTGCTCCGTGGTTTTTAGCATTAGACTGCCTGTATACTTTCCAATAAGTATAAAAAGTGTTCAAGCGCGACTTAATTTATAAAACATAGTAAAAAAAAAACTAAACAAATTACCTCTATAGAGAGCTGCTCTCTCGGCGAGATTGTCTTGTGATCCGCGGTAGTAGTCGCGTCGCATTGTGCCTGCACGACGCGACACGCGACACGCGCCGACGGGACATAGCGGAAAAAGCGAGGGGGCAGCCGCAAATCAATCATATGTACTGCTTATAATAACTATGTTTAAGTCTCTACTGACTGCAATTTTATGTTTTTAATAATTTTATTATTCTAGGCCATTTTTCATTTGCCATTTGAATTATATGATATTTGCAGTCAAATAACGGTTTTATATTATAAGCATTACATGCATACAGTGTACACAACAGGGTAGCTCAAATACCAATATCAATAACGCAATATAATAATGCAACTGTGGGCCAACACTTGCATGTCTTAGAATTTGAGCTACTATGTTGTAAAGCTAAATTTAAAACATTTTTAAAACAGTTTTTAAAAAGAAAAATATTGTACAATTAATAGCTTTAGTTAGCAATTAAAAATCACGTTGGTATAAGTGCGGTTAATGAATTTCTAGCGTAAAATAAATTGCCAGCCACATCTCATGCGAGCCATAGCTTTGAGAAGTTGGTGTGTGAATGGATTTGTTTAAGTAATTATTATATTTTTGAAGCCATTTCATTTTTATATTTTCTTTTAAATTTTTTATGTTTAGAGAAATATGTCTATGAGTAGGGCGGCCATCAGCCAAATTAAGGAAACCGGAAAAGCTTCCTTAGAATCGCTTACTTTTGGGAGAAATAAGATAATTTTTTTGGACAATAATCAGTTTTTTACGATATTTATAATTAAATTGAGCATATATATTTTAAGTTAGATTATACTTTTTTTTAGATTTTAGATTAGACTTTTTTTCATGGACAATTTGTTAACTCGGGTAAAACTAGATGGATGACAGCCCAATCGGTAAGTGAGCTAAATAATATTAACTAGACAGACATTACAACAAATATATTCATTTTTACATAAAAAATGGACACTTAATAGAATCGTGTCGAATATATTACTTAAAAACGATAAATCCAATAGATCCTCGTGTAATGCATCGAAGCACGTAGGTGTCGCTAGGTGTTTATGTGAGTATAATCAATACAGAATAAAAAGTACAAATTGAAATATAAACTGAGCTCGTACCGGTGAGGTTCGTGGCGGAGGGCTGCTTGCTCGCCAGGATGCCCTCCGCGGCCTGCAGCGAGCCGCTGTCCACGTGGATGGTCTTGGGGCGCGCGCGCGCCGGCAGCTTGCCGCGCAGGCGCGCGCCTCCCCCGCCGCCCCCGCCTGCCCCGCCGCCCCCGCCGCCGCCGCCGCGCTGCAGCGTCTCGAGGAACTCGGACTTGTCGAACACCTTGCCCTCGCGCTCCGCCTCCTCCGCGGCCTTCTTGAGCTTGTACTGCGCGAGGATGGCCTGCCGGCGGCGCGCCTGCTCCTCCTTGCGCGCCGCCTTCAGCTCGGCCTCGGCCTCGTCGCGCGCGCGCCGCGCCGCCGCCGCCGCCTCCGCGCGCGCGCGCGCCTCGTCCGCGCGCTGCCGCCGCTGCAGCGACAGCAGCATGATGCGCTCCTTCTTGCGCTCCATCTCCTCGGCCGAGTTCTGCGCCCGTCGAGACGGGAAATATATAAACGATTGCACGAAACGTGCCCGACCGGGATATCTCGGGGCCGAGATCCGGAGATGACCGACACGAGCACATCTGATCATTTATAAGGGTAGACATCGTTTGACCTTTAAGAATGTTTATTTATCGAGAGCAGGAATCGAATACATGATTATTGATTAATACTAGTTAAATTAACGACGACCGTTCTAGTGAAGTATGCCGCGCGCCGACGGTCGTAGATTCGATTCCCGCTCGGGACAAATATTTGTATTTGTATATTTGTTTCCGGTCTGGGTGTGTGTCTTTGTGAATCTCCCCACCGTTCCTCGGAGAGCACGTAAAGCCGTCGGTCCCGGTTGTTATCATAGATACCTGATAACGATCGTTACTCATGGCAGGGAAATTATCTGCCAACCCGCAGTGGTGCACCGTGGTGGATTAAGCTCCAACCCTTCTTCTATATGGAGAAGAGACCTTCTTTCAGCAATTTGATGTTTACAGGCTGATACAATACTAGTTAAATTGATCACTGCACCGACACTTCATATAAAGAAAACTAGTAAAAAATGATAAAAAGTATAAGAAACGCAATGCAATGATATCCGACGATAGAAGGCTATACTCACGGGGTCAGGGTTGAGCTCGCCGATGACGAGCGCCGCGGGCTCTGCGCTGGGCGGGCGCACTCGCTCGCGCGGCGCTTCCACTCGCGCTGTTTCACGACGCTCTTCGACTCGTTCGTTTCGTTCCTCTTGTCGTTCATCCCGCCGCTCGTCCCGCTCGCTCCACGTGTTCTCGGGGCTGCGCTCGGGACTCCCGTACTCGGAACGCTCCTTCCGCGGGGAGCCTCGCTTCGCCCGGAGCGGCGGTTTCGGTCGCTTCGGCTGCTCGTTGTCGAACGATATGTAGAATCCCTTCTCGTTCGTCTCGGCGGGCTCGTCGGGCCGCCGGAACGAGTTCCGACCGAGCGAGGGTCTCGTCGGCGAGGGGATACGGTAGGTTCGCGTTCCGGAAGAGATGTTCAGGCGGTCGATGCCCTGTCGGAGCGCGTCGTCCTCGGCGTTGCCGATGAAGGATATGTTCTGCGGCTCCATGTCGTCGGGCGCGGACGCGGGTGTGGACGCGGGCGCGGGGGCGGAGGCGGGCGCGTGCAGCTGGTGCAGGCCCAGCGGCTCGGGGCGCCGCGCCTCGGGCAGCGAGCCTTGCCGCTGCGGCGTCTTCGAGCGGCGCGGACTCGCCGGCGGCGGCGACTGCGACGCGTACGGGTTCGAGTTTATCACAGTGTAGCTCAAGTGGTTTTGCGCTTCTCTATTGTTCTCGGTACCGTTCTGGTACCGGTCAGTGTTGTAGTGGACCTGGAAGGGCTGGTTCGCCCTCTCGTGGAGGACGAAGCCCTGCGGATTCCAGTTCCTCTCGGGCGGAGGTTGGGGCGAGGGAGACTTCCACGTCCGCTGAACGGGCTCCGGTTGCGACTGCTGGTACTGGTTCTGTTGATGATTTTGTTGATGGAGCTGGAAAATTTAATTGAAACATTAATTACAGGAAATATTTATAAATTTTATACAATACTGGTACAACTGTCCTAAATCACAATGGAAACTTAAATTTCCATAACAGTTCATATTTAAAACACCTCTTAGAGTGCCTGTCCATTGACACGGTGCGAGGCAGCGGAGCGGAGAAACGAAGAAATATTGACCAATAGGATTGCAAAAAATCTCCGCTCCGCACTAGAGAACAAGTGTTATCGGTTAATATTTCTCCGTTCCACAGCCTCGCACCGCGTCAATGGACAGGCACCCTTCAGCTTCCCAATGTTACATAGACCCAAGCCCAGTGGGTGCCACGCGAGCCCCGTACAGTACAGGGGCACGCCGGCCGCCTACCTGCCAGCCGCGCAGCTCGCCCTCCTGCTGCAGCTGCGCGTGCTGCGCCCACGTGCGGCGCTGCGGCGGCGCGGGCCCGTCGTGCAGGTAGAACTGCTGCCGGCCGAGCTCCTGCTCTATGTCCCTGTACTGGTACTGGAAGGCCTGCTGGCCGCCCGGCTGGCTCTCGTAGTTGTAGAAGTCGCGCGGCAGGTGCGGCGTCGAGCCGAACGCATTCAGCGGCCGCGACACATTGTGCTGTGAGCTGAATTGGCTGTGCTGCAATCGAGTGGGCGTGGCGTGAGTGGTGCGGGGGCTGCGCCGTGTCACGCGGGGGGGGGGGGGGATGTATGTGGGGGTTTCAGATGAGACTTTCGACTAGCCGTAGGCATGCAGTATTAAGTTTATTTATATTATTATTTACTTAATACAATTTTATTAATTACGATAATTTCATTATATTACATTGCATCTGCAATCAAGCTCTCTTCTATATTCTATAGATAATTTTTGTTACTAAATAATGATGCTTGTTACTAAGTTTATAAAGTTCAATGCTTTTAAGTTAGAGCTCGTGATTACAATGGGATATTAATACTTCTACAGTTTATAAGTTTATTGGGGATTATGAAGCTCATGGCTGCGATAGGAGAACAAGCCCACAACCGATGTGCTTGTTTGCATGTGTTATGTTTTTACAGTAACATATAAATACTTACTAGTTGAGGAATGTTTGACTGATACTGTTGCTGGAACGGTGATTGCGGCTGCTGATGCTGTTGGAACATTTGCTTCGCCTGCTGCTGGTGCTGCTGCAACTGCTGCTGCTGCTGTTGCAACTGTTGCTGCTGCTGTTGTAACTGCTGCTGTAGCTGTTGATTCTGTTGCTGCTGCTGATGCTGCTGCTGCTGCTGTTGGAGCTGGCTCTGCTGACTAGCGAGGCGCGCGATGTCGCTCTGGATATCCTGCAGGCTGGAGTTCATTCTGTAAATATTAGGCACTGGCTTTTGCGCTAGACTTACATAATCTACATCAAGATGTATAGCGAACGAAAATAAGCAAATCAAATTTATAAAATAATAGAAGCTTAACATAATATGTAGAAACGAAGATTTGAAATAAAATAAAATAATAATTTAGAAAAGTTAAATATCAAGGATACTTACTTAGCTATAGATTGCTGATACTGCTCCAATGCTGCCTTTTCCGCCGCTTGATTCGGCGCTTCAACCACCATTTCCTGTAGAAATGTGCATACTTAAATAGCTATTCATCGATTACTCTTTCAAAACTCTATATTTTTCTACTTCTAAAAAAACAGTTATTAGTTTCATGATTGAATGGAATTTTTACTATCTACGTTTTTTACGGTTTTATATGTTATTAGGCATTTAAACTGAAATTTGAGATTACATGAATTGAACTGATCAGCCTGTAAACCCCACTGCTGGCCTCTTCTCCATATAGGAAGAAGGTTTGGAGCTTAATTGACCACGCTGCTCCATTGCGGGTTGGCGAATAAGTTTCCCTATCATGAGTAACGATCGCCATCAGGTGTATATGATAAAAACTGGGACCGACAGCTTTACGGTGCTCTCCTAGGCACTGTGAGGAGACCCACAAGGACATACACCCTGACCGGAAACAAATATTTGTACAAATACAAATATCTGCCCCGAGCGATAATCGAACCCACGACCGACGACGTTAAGACGACTACTCGACCTACTACACCAGAACGGTTGTCACGTTGACAATGTTTATATAACATAATATGATAATAATTTTAACAATATTTGTAGTACCTATAATTAATATGGCAAGCAAATATAGACCCATACAATACATACACAGCACGGAAACGCACAAAGATACTTTTTTTTGGCTCCAAATTAATTATTTTCTTAACAATAGCATTATTATCACCAGTTCAACTATTCTCCCAGACTAGGTTACAACCGTAGCTCCCTCTGCTTTCCAAATAACAAACAAATTTTTTACATACTTAATTTTTTTTACATACTTAATTTTTTTTATCGAACTTCTTTAATACTAATGTATAAGGTTACATTCTGCTACCTGTAGTAGACTTCAGTAGTCATTCTAATAACGTCAATCTTTTTGTGTGATTCATAGATGCGTTTACAATACAATAAATTTATATTTATCCTTTTTATATCACATTTAAACAATGTTGGCGCAACGTTTAGTTACATGTGCTCTAACATGCAATTACGACATGCACAAAAAACACAAAAACACACATTTTACATATACATTTAAATGCTAAACACTAGGTACGGGAATTGTAGATGCATCTTATTAGCGTTGAAAGGATACATTAATATTAATTCATGTTTCATGGTCAAAACCTACGAGTCGTATTAATAGATAATCTCGAAGCTAATATTTGTAAACCACCTACAATATGTTTTTGTTAATTTCATTTGGTGACTTATTATATATGGTTTGATGACCTCTATTGAGATTATGCACTAAATAACTCTATTTTAGCGTACGTTCAAAGTTTCAAAAGTTCAAGAGGAATTCGTTGTATTGAGGCTCGTTATACCAGCCTGTAAACAATCCACTGCTGAGCGAAGGCCTTTTCTCCATATAGAAGTGTTGGAGCTAAATTAACAATCGGGACCGACGGCTTTACGTGCTCTCACAGGCACGGTGGGGGAAACCCAAGGACATACACCCAGACCGGAAACAAATATTTATACATACACAAATATCTGTCCCTAGCGGAAATCGATTTTGATTGATTCGAGCGATTGGTCACAGCACAGCTAACTCCCCACCGCTTCACCGAATAGAAATGGTTTATGCCATGAAGGGAGAAAATTAACAGCCAGTCGCGTGCGACTAGAGAGAGATAGCATGTAGTCCGATATGTCTGTCTCTCTCTACAACCTCGTCTGCCCTTTCGGCCTACGGGAAGCTGCCTCCAGTAGTATATGCTCTAAGGTAGAAATGATCGAACACCTACAATTCCCGGTCAGCGAGTCACTCACCTGCGCGTGGTCCGCGTCGTCGGCCGGCGTGCGCGCGCCCTTGCCCTGCAACACCGCCACCGACATGCGTTAGCCTACCGCGTGCGGACGCGTGCGGACGCGTGCGCGCAGGGACGCACGCGCATGCTCACGTGTGCACGCTACGTCGTGTGTCTTGTGATATGAACGTTGCCTACTGATACTGAACCTTGTGCGTTACATTAGTTGCTCGTACTACGTGTGAGATCGCGCAATTTTTATAACAAATTTTAAATTGAGGAATTTTATCTTTAATAATAATTTTTATAATATAAGATTGTCAAAAGTTTTGTATATTAATTTTCGCATTGTACCAAAAATTTAAATAATATTTTCGATATATTTATTGATTTTATTTTTTGCTTAAAATTAAAAATAAGAAATAGATTTTGGTCCTTTGAAAATAATTTTTCAATATAATTAAATTGCGCGCATGCATTGATTTATTATTAAAAACGTGCGATAAGTTACAAGTGAGAAAATATAATTAAATTCATGAAAATTGTTAACTATACGATTTTTATGTTATGGGACATTATATATGATGTTTATGCGTCGCAAAATATTTATGAATTCAAAATTATAACATGGCTCGATATACAAAAGCTCGTAATCTACAACGCATGACGTAATTTATATAAAGCGAAATACCGCAGTAACCTAACTAGTTATACAATAAATTGCGTATACTTATATGAAATTATTGAACGAATACGATATAAAGAATATAATCAAATGTCGTTACAATGTTTGCGACATCCGAATGAAAGCTGTGTAAGCATGAACGAAACTAAATTGAATTATCTTTACAATCGAAATACAACGAAAAATAAATAAATTTATAAATTAAAACTTCTAGATCTAAATTGAAAAATCGGCGTGTTCACGTTAAGGCACTCACCAAAGAGGCCAACTGGTATTGCAAAAACGTTTCCTAATGAAATAAAAAAATATATATATTTTTATATCCGCTTTTAACATGTAACAAATGGCAAAAATTTTACTTATAATTATGAAGAGAAATGTGACAATATTTTAGTATTGTAAATTTTATCGGGTGTAAAAATGTGGATTCCTTTGAGTATGGAGTTTTATACCTTAGTGTGTTTTAATATTTTTTATAATTAACATTCACACACGGAAACACAAAACATAAAAAGTACTTTATTTTCAAAATTAATAGTACTTAATTGTAACATCTATCTACCACACATATCCCTTACCAATAAACTTCACACAAAATTTGGATCAAGCTACACAATTTAAATTTTCTAAAAGTTTTAACCAATTGTAAGACAAAAGACACACATATAAATATATATATATATATATATATATATATATATATATATATATATATATATACACACATAGTATTATAATATTCAATCCTGCATATAATTATCAAACCTTAAATGTTTAACTTGGATGAATTATTAACATATTTACTCTCAATATTTGTTACAATTGAAATATTACAGTTGCAGGTTTTATTGTTTAAGTTTTTTAGAAATCATTCAGATATTCCATTAGAAAACTTTGTTTACTTCGTCCAGCTTCACATATTAATGTGACACAGAAGCACTGTCGTAAGTTACGGACGGCCGCCGTCGAGCGGAGGAGCGGTGAGGATCAGCGGGGAGTAGCGGAGAGAGGCGGGGTGCGGTGAAGAGCGGTGAGGAGCGGAGAAGCAGAGGAGCACTCACCCGGGTGACGGCCTGCAGGAAGGCCTGCTGGCCGAGCTGCTGGCGCTGGCGGCTGGCGGCCAGCTCGACGCGGCGCTTGTCGAGCTCGATGCGGCGCCGCTTCTCCTCCAGCTTGAGTCGGATGTTGTTGAGCTGCGCCGCCATGGCCGGCCCGCCGCCCTCCTCCGGCGGCGACTCGCCGTCTGAGGACACGCTCGCCTCTACACATACTATATCGCTACTTTAACATCTACCTGTTATAGGCCGGAAAATTGTAAGCCTCCTCAGACTTGAAATGGAAAATTTTTAGGAGAAAAATCTAAAAAATTCCGGTCATATTTTCGTATCAGTGCATAATTTGACGGTTCCAATTGATAAAAATAAACAAACAATGTTCACAATATTACGACGACAAACAAGAATAACGAGTAGTCCAGTGGACGAGTCACCGTGATATTAAGATTGCCTAGATTCTTTCACTATTACTATTTCACACCAATTTATTATACTTTAAATTTTATATCTAACAATACAGCCTCAATTGTATAACAAAGACGCGCAGATTAATCAAGTGGAACATGGTTTTAGTAACGATTTTGTAACGCTCGATGATATTGCTAATAGATAAAAACGATACCTCAATAAAAACACTTTTTGACCTGATATAAATTCTAAAATATTCAGTATTATTTTATGTGAAAACCAATTCAGCAATTAATAATTAAAAAAAAGAAAGAAAACTAAAGTGAATGGTAAGCCTCCACGCACATTGTCAGAGTTTTCTGCACGATGTAAAATGGTATACAGAAAATTGTGACAATATGCGGTGAGTTCTAAACAAAACTGGTATAACTGAAGTATGAAGTGGTTGTGTGTCACAAAACGGGGGGGGGGGGGGGGGGGCAAGGAGCTGAGAGGTACTGACTGGTCTGCTCGTGCTGTAGGAAGTGCTGCTGCCACGTCGTGGTCGCGCCCGCGAACGACGTTTTGCGAGGGGACTCTGCACACACATTATTAAAATTATATAATAATAACGATGATTACACATCCTATCAAAACAAAGATACACGTAGTATAGCAGATACAAGATAACATTAAAGACCGATAGCCTGGATGTATAACTACAGATATATATAACGTAACTAATAAATAATTAAATATTAACTAATGTATACATTTTTTTATAAATAAAATCTAATCAATATATTATTTATTTCACTTAAAAAATTTATTATAGTAATTAATATGCCTTGGAGAGCACGTAAAGCAGTCGGTCCCGGTTGTTATCATAGACACCCGATAACGATCGTTACTCATGGTAGGGAAATTATCCGCCAATCCGCAGCGGAGCAGTGAGGTGGATTAAGCTTCAACCATTATATGGAGAAGAGGCCTTTGCCCAGCAGTGGGATGTTTACAGACTGGTTCAGTTCAGTGCAGCGAGTATACAGGGATGTTTACAGACTGGTTCAGTTCAGTGCAGCGAGTATACAATGTTTTTGTGCAAAATTTTAGTTACATATTTAAAAAAAAAATAATAATGTACAATGTTTGTACCAATTGAGTTTAGACGACATTGTCATATATAATTAATTTTTATAAATAAATTATAAAGTTCACACATCACGAAACGACATTTAATAAAATATATTAAATTAAATTTTTCATTTAAAAGTCTTTCAAACAATATTTAGCTTCATGCAGATATCATAACCATTGAATGATCAATAAGATAAACTAAGCATATACGCCTTTCATATATTTCAGATTATTACATCTTTAACTATTTAGCTTCATAAAAATGATTAAAATGTCGATGCTTTGCTAATTTAAAAATGGGAATATGTGGTCTACTTAAAGCAATTGCAAGCCGCTATACCTTTATGTATTAAGCCAAATAAAATAGTTTAGTGCCAGATATAAATAAAAAAATAAAAATTGAAATATACATTTTTAATTGTATATTTTTAAATTGTGATTCAATTACATGTCGTAACTCTACATATTCGAAAGAATTTGTACAGGGACCATTACTAACTTTATGCTTAGTGAACTGGATTGACCAAAAAAATATTATCAAAATATAACCGTCACCCTTATGAACATATTCAACAACTAAAATAGACGTTAATTTATACTAGGCTGTATGGACTAAAGTTTGCCTTTCCCTATTGGGGATAAATTTTAAAACAACAACAACTAAAATAGACGCTATCACCATAGTATCAAAATCAATGTACTTTGACCTACAAATATAAAATGAACCACCGACATACCTATCTGCTCTCCGTTATTTCTAATTTTACTGAGGTCGGCGAAGCTGGTCTTGGTGACGTCACCGTCGGGCGCGTCTCGCTCGCTGAGGTAGAAGCCGTCGCCGCCAGCGCCGGCATCGGGCTGGCGAGGGATGGGGAGGGGGGCCGCGGGGGGCGGTGTCTCGGCGCTGGGCTGCGACGACTGGCGCTCCAGCCTGCCACGGCCAGTGTCGTCCGACGAGCCGTTGTGGAAATCCCCGTGGAAGAATTGGATGGAGCCGCGGATGTCCTGCCGCGACGAGCGGAGGGGCGGGTTGTAGTCGAGGGGCGCTGGGACCGGGTACATACGTTTTGTTATTTTATTCAATGTTACTTTCAAAATCGTTTTAAACTATAGCGAATGACAGACATATCAGTGGATAAATGATGTTTAACGAAATCGACAATTCCGTGTAAAAATTGGATGGTGTTTAAAATTCAGTTGGTGCTTGGTGGAAAAAAAACGATATTGCAAAACGCTTTATCCCAATAGTGGATGGGCATTTACAAGCTGTAACAGGACAATCGACATATAATTAAATTCATTGTCATCACCGTTACGAGATTTAAGAAAGCAATGCATTGAATCTAATAAATAAAAATTAGAAAAGAGTTACAAAGGTTTACATTGACACTATTATAATTGTACACGATTATCGTAATAATATAATCGTCGGATCGCATCGACATCGCGGATAACTACTCTTGACAAGTTTATACTAATATTCGTCGTGACCTTAAGAGCTTGTGTTTATATTGTGGTTTCGTAATCTATATGGGGCACATCCAATAATTATGTAAATTTAGCTTACTCAGAAAAATAAGTCTTAGTCTTATATATCTGAGAGGAGCATAATTAAAACGCAATTAAAGAATGTTGTCGTATATAATAATGTGGTACTTAGTGCATATGAGTGCGTTTAAGATCATATGAGTGCGTGTGTGTGCGTATGAGTGCGTGTATGTGCGAGTGAGAGCGTATGTGTCCGTGAGAATGCGTGTGCGTGCGAGTGAGAGCGTGTGTATGTGAGAGTGCGTGTGCGTGCGAGTAAGAGCGTTTGTGTGTGAGAGTGCGTATGCGTGCGAGTGAGAGCGTGTGTATGTGAGAGTGCGTGTGCGTGCGAGTAAGAGCGTTTGTGTGTGAGAGTGCGTATGCGTGCGAGTGAGAGCGAGTGAGAGCGTGTGCGTTCGAGTGAGAGCGTGCGCGTGCGGTACCGGCGGGCGCGGAGATCTTGCGCGCGGGCGCGAGCGCGGCGACGGTGGCGAGCTCCTTCTCGGGGTTGCGGCCCGCGAAGTGCAGGCGGTCCTGCGAGCCGCCGAAGTTCTCGACGGTGAGCTGGCTGTCGTCGCTGACGGACGAGCGCCGCGAGCGGCGGCCCGCGAAGCTGCCCTCGCGCGCCTCGCCCCAGTTCGACGGCCGGCCCGCCGCCGTCACGTGCTCGTTCAACGCTGACGGAAAGCGAAATAAATTACTTTATACTTTAGGAAACTACCCAAAGATTATATAGAACATATTTTTATAAGTTCACTCATAAGTCGTTGCTTTGAAAAATAGATACCAACGAGGTAAATGCAAGTAACTAAAATCGTCATATGGGGTCATATCTATAAATTACGTGAGGTGTTTTTATGGTCGAAAAATCTCACAGAATCACACATGGGGTGGCGGGCATACATAAGTTACGTGAAGCGTTTTTATGGTCGAGCGAAATCTCACGAGGGAGGGAGGGTGGTCTCGGCAAATATCACGTAATTTTTTTTTCCTTCATTAAAAATCCGAAATAGTTTTCATGTACCGGTGATAACCTTTTTTTTCATGTGCACTTAATAAAAACCGATGATAAAAAATCTCACGTGAGATTAGGGTAGGAGGAGGTGGTCGAGCAAAATCTCATGAAATCTCAAAAAATCACCAAAATGATCTCACGTAATTTATGGACGCCCATTATGCCTATTGCATACACGACCGGCAATATAAACCGGCACTCACCCTCGTCGTCGCGGCGCGCCATGGCGGAGAGCGTGGTGATGGCCCGGCGACTGTGCACCACGAACTCGTCGCGCGGCGGCGAGCAGCTGCGGCGCTCCGGCGTGGAGCTCGGCGAGCGGCTCGCCAGGCGCGCGCGCGCCGCCGTCGAGCGCGACACTGCGGCGACACGAGGGCGACCGGTTCACTTGTACTTATCGTTATATTCAATTGAACTTTGAATTCTCAATTAAAGAAAAGTAATACCATCGCGTGACCACGTCGATGTAATATCGATAATAAATAATAATAAATATTAACCAACAATCACACCACGTTAACCTAGCCCCGTGGTAAGTTCGTAAGAACTTGTGTTACAGGTACTAGGAACGGAAATAAATTTAAGATATAAATACATATATACATAAATACACATCCATGACCCGGTGCAGACATCTATATTCGTCATACAGATTATCTGCACCTGGCGGGATTCGAACCCGCGACCGCTGCGTAAAGTGTCCAGTTGTCTGACCACTCGACCAGCCTATTATTATTTTAATATTGCACATCAAACTAAGGTATTTTTGAAAAACGCTACTACAAAGCGAACAGCTTAAAATTAACATCGTCGTAATGTAATAAATAAAATAAAAAACAAAAAATATCTAACTACACGTAAAGAAATAAAAATCTACTTTTAAATAAAATTAAAATTGTTAATGTGATTTGTAAGTGAAAAAACTACATTAACGAATTCGGCCACAGCTTTTCTAAATATATTAAAAAAGTATTTTAATTGTAATTTTTTGGGAGTCCTGAGGACACAATGTCAATGACTCCATGCTTGTGGTTTACTGTGTTCAGAGAAGCGTTAAAATAGCACAAAGTAAAATTCATGCAAAGCATTTTAATTTGAACTAAAACATTGCAATATCGTTAAAAAGCGGGTTTAATTTTGTATTAGATGCGAAAATTAGGCATTTAATTTTAATAAATTATTAATTAAAGACAAGATAAAAAATATAAAATAAAAAGCCCTGATCAACTACAAATAATCCTTGACAACACTGTTGACAGTCGCATTTTTTTTTATATACTTATTTAGACACACAGACACACGTGACACACAAATGATTGGCGATTTTTAATGACTTCGGAGAAGGCAACAAAAAATATATAATTTAAATTCGAAAAACTTATTTTAAAACTACTACTACGTTCGAAGCTCATAAGACATAACGAATCATTTGGTTCAGATTAATTAGAATCATAATGAAGTTACTAATTGCCTTCCCCTTAAGATGAGGCGACGACACACGACACACGACGGTACAGGCTGATGATGCGACAGGAGACACTCTCAATCGAACAAAATAATAAATAGAGTCCAATTGCACTCGAGATGTCATTCGAGTTATTCAATGATATCGCTTTGAGACTGTGACTTTAATTAAATATTAAATTTTGAATCGATTTTAAACTAGACTTTAATTGATTAAACTGACGAGAGTTCTGGTATAGTGGTGCGAGTAGTCGCCTCGAACCGCGTGCCAGCGGTCGCGGATTCGATTCCCTCTCGGGACAGATATTTGTATTTGTACAAATATTTGTTTCTGGTCTGGGTGTATGTCCTTATGGGTCTCCCCACCGTGCCTCGGGGAGTACGTAAAGCCGTCGGTTCCGGTTATTATCATAGACACCTGATAACGATCGTTACTCATGGTAGGGAAATTATCCGTCACACCACACCACCACGCTGCTCCACTGTGGGCTTCAACACTTTTTCTATATGGAGAAGAGGCCTTCGCTCAGCAGTAGGTCGTTTACAGGCTGATACAATACAGTACAGTAAACTAGATTTTAATACAGTCTACGAATGTAAAAGCTTAAGTCGAATGACTCGATTACGACTCGAGTGAGAATCGATTAGTCTCGTCGCATCAGCGAGCGACGTCAATACCTGCGAAGGGCGGCTGAGCGTGCGGCGCGTGGTGCGCGGGTGCGGCGGGGGGCGAGGCGGGCGCGGGGGAGGCGCGCAGCTCGGGGATGGGCTGCGGCGGCGGCGGCGGCAGGCAGCGCCTGTGCCGCACGCCGTGCGCGTTGCACTCCGCGCCCGCTACACACCAACACGCGTCACCACTATCGCCTCCGACACGCGCCACTCGCGCCACTCGCGCCACTCTCACGCGTACTCGCGCGCACGTCACGCTACGCGCCTACGCGTCACACGCACACAACGACTCGCACTATATCTATATGCTACACGCGCGTATTGACACGTTTTGCACGAACGCTTTCTTACACACACTACACACTGTACATTCACGCACGCGTTCTACGCACGTACGCACGTACATCGACGACACAGACGTTTTATACGCACCCTAACAACTAAACTATAGATATTAATTTTGAAAAATAATTTCGAGTTTTCATTAATTAAAAATGCTTTTTTTTTAATAAATAGTCAAATCATTACAGCCAATTAGTGTAAAATAAGTATTAACAGTGATAGAAGCTTGTCATTCGGTTAATCAATTTAACATTTGTTTAACTATAACAAAATACAAATATTATACTTACCTTTATCTTGAAACGAGAAAATGTTAAAAACAAATTGGTAAAAAAAGGAAAAATGAATGAAACCACAGGAGCTTGTTGCTTCCATTCAATTATATATAGATATGTATACATTCCCCATAAAATTAAAAGCTGATCATCGAATAAATATTTTGCGTTACAAAAGCATTACTTCACCGCGTCCACGTATAATATGATATGTTCTAATTAAGTGGGCATAGAGATAGACCGTTTGATATTATGACCACATACTCCCATTAGTTCTAGCATGCAACATTGATACATGTACTAAGAGGTATAAGTACATATTTTGACTGTACTCACCGCTTCCAGGGTATTTAACGGATTTGACTGGATGTACTTCTAACATGTTAAAGAGATCAGCGAGCATCGCTATTAAATTTTGACGCATTGACCTGGAAATAATTATTTGTTTCATTAATTAAAATTTCAATTACTTCTGATAATTAAAAAGCGAAAAACATTATTCTGTATGTATAATTGAATGTTATCGATTGCATTTAATGATATCTCGAAATAAAATTTTAAAAAAGTTGTCTGATGACATTGAACGGTGACACAATCTGAATAATTATACAATTCAAGGTGTCATCAAACTATGCGTAAACTTATAAGATAGCTATGTTATACAAGTCTTTATTTAATTCATATTATAAGCCATGTCATTAGAGGCAGAATTATTAAAGGCAGTCAATATCATCTACTTCATTCACACAGTATTACCATTTCCTATTTCATGGTGTATGGCGATTTTTTTTTTAAATAAATTAAAAACATATATTGATTTTTATAAACTTGCATCATGTTTTTTTAAATATTTGTTATATAATATACCATTATACCGTTATAAAATACCAACACAAGTACAAAATAATTATTTAATTACATAACTAATTTCATTTACATAATATGTTCATTTATATAATATTTTCTTTTTTACATTTATGCTTTCATAAGTACTGTCCGCCTTTTCTAAATTTGTTTTTTAATCATATGGCTTATTAATAACAGAATAAATAGAATATAAACAATAGCATTATTTGCGATAAAAATAACCAATTTATGTAGTTGTACTTGAAATTTTTGTATTGAAATTTTAGCATAGCTTGTATCATACTAAGAGCGGAAGCACAGGGCGTATTTTAAGCGCGCAGACGACGCGCAGATGACTCGCGTGTACGCGCTTCAAACAAGATTCGAACGCAACCTTGTAAACTATGCACACGGGGCAAGCGTGAGACGCGCCTCTACTGCGCGTATACGCGTAGTTACAGTCATACAGACGTGCTGTAGTCGCTCGTAGCTTCCGTGCGATTGCGTAAGCACTCGCCTCTCCTCTGCCCCTTCTCCGCCCCTTTGTGCGCGCATCAGCATCAATCAGCATCTACGGCGCCGAAAACGCGTAAAACTAAAACGCGCGTCGTCTGCCCGTTTAAAATACGCCGTGTGCTTACGCTCTAAAAGCGAACGCGCGGCTTCTGATCGAACACGTACGTGGTGGTAAGGCGACTCGAACTCGACTCACCCGCGCATGTACGTGACGTCCTCGGGCATCATGTGGAAGACGTTGTGCGGCAGCGCGGTGCGGCAGAACTCGTGCACCAGCATGAGGTTGTGCAGGCAGTCCTGGATGGACGCCATGCGGCCCACACGCACGGCGCCGCGCGGCAGCGCCTCGGGGCAGTAGAACGACACCAGCGCCGCCAGCGCCGTGCCGTCGCACAGCTCCTGCAGGCTCGACACCATCGGCACGTGCTTCGACGAGTTCTCCTGCGAACAATTTAGGGCATACGTCATTAATGTATTAGTTAATCAACTCGCACTCTACTTGTCTATGTCGATATTTTGAAGTGATAACCTCTTATGGGAGGGTAAACCGCTTTCTTACGTAACGCGTAACGGCGCCAGTATGTCTGGCTTCCCTTTCTCTCACGCATACGGCTCTCTCACTCTAATCCGCTACAGCGCAACAGCGCTAACAGCGCTAGCCGTATTTCGGACAGACGCTTTTAAAGTAAGCTTCTGTAAGCGCCAACGTAGGATCATTCTTTAATTAAAACAATCAGGTGTTTTTAGATTTCAGTTTGAATATATTTCGCTAGTAAATTACATAATTGTATATAATTCTACTTTTATTTTTATAAATAAAAAATACCATATTAAACATAAAACTCGCAGTACTTACACCGTTCTACATGATTCAAGTCACTTGATTTATAAGGATACCAAAGAAAGTTTTTTAAGTGCCGGATAGACCGAGTAATGCTGGTCACCCTTGGTCACTGGAATCAACGATTTGCAACCAGTTTCCTAATATTACTGCTACAGTACAATATATGCCACATCGGTACGACGAAGCCCAACAGAGCTTACTTCAGCCTTATTAAGCGCCGCGCAGGCCGCGTTGATCCAGCAGAGCAGGCCGTCCTCGTGCGGCACGCTGGAGCCGGCGGGCAGCGGCTGGCTCGTGCCGAAGCGCTGCGCGGCCGCCGACACGCGGTCCAGAGTCACCACCTCGCGCGCGTATAGCACCATCAAAGCTTCTATCACAGCTAAATGTGCGCTCTGGAAAGTTGTACAATTTATCTATTATTAATATATTTCGTATATTATTACATTATATGTTCATATAATTTTATGACCTTTATATTGCTTAATAAACAAACTTCAAACGCCAAAGTTTTTTTGTTTTTTTTTTAAACAAACTCCTATGCTTTAAAAACTCTCGCATATATGTAAAAAATATTTAAATATTTTAAGAGTACTAGTACGAGAGATCAGTTATAGACTAGAGTTGATTGATTTAAGAATGAAATAATGCAATACAATAAATGAACTGCACATTGAGCATATATAGACAAAAATAACGTAAATAAAAAAACTAAATTTAATTTATAATGGTTTGGTAATGGAATTTTTATGACTGGTTATGTCATAGAGGTAGTTCCACTGTTTAGTAAGTTTGATATTCATTTATGTAAAAATCAAATACTTAAATATATATTACATTACGGGAGTAATGGCTGAATACCATTTTCTAATAACGACATATTTTGAAGGTTAAAACAAAAAAAAATTAATATTGAAATGTGTGTAATACATAATGTTCATGCGTAGTCTCGCAGACACTCATACATATAAAAGCAACAAACGATTACTAGTATATAAATAAATCACAAATCTATTAACTGTGATGTCATCATCAATCACGTGTACGATGCAGAAATCTTAATCCAATAAATGACACATGTAGGACAAATCTAACTGTTTACCTATAACTTTGTGACTGCATACTCTTGGCACCGATTGTCTCAATCTTTCGTGTTATTTACTACCTACATATGATCAAAACTGTAAGCAAAATCTAAAACTTAATAGTTTCGAAATAATATAAAAACTCTTATGTAAATGTAGGCAGTAAAAATATATTATATAATATGATACAATACTACAATTTTTTTCATTATTCTTTTTTAAGAAAGTTCCTTTAAGTATTAGTATAATTTTTTAATAAGTACCGCGTTCTAAATCTGTGTCGTATGTATTATTATTTTAGCTATAATTTCTCCTCTAATCGACTATGTCGTAATGAGAATAAAGTCTGTTAAACCTAACAAGGGATAGTATCAACATTAAACCTCATAGGGACAGTATGACATGCATATCTACATTTAAAGAAGCAATAGAAGCAACATTACTCTCGTATAAAATAATAATTTATTAAAATACATACTGATCAAAATTTAGTTTGTTTATCTGATAACAAGTTAACTCATTTGAATATTCTAAGTAAATTAACATAATTCTCAAATGTTATTAGTATAAATATAACTGACGTATATTCAGAAAATATACGTTCATGCGTAGTTCATTCTATATTCAAAAAATATTGTCACTTTTGATTCTGTAATAAAAAATATCAACTTAGGAATGAAACTGCACAATCTTCTCAGTACGTAATGGAAATTTATATTAAACGACTAATATTTATTGCATCTTTTTCAAGCAGTCAGGTACTAAATAATTTGATTCAAATTTAGAATAATTGAGATCCATGTCAATTTCAAGAAAGACTTAGGGCAGTAAAAAAGTCAATCTTTATCATAAGCCATAGTTTGAATTTATCATAATTATCTCTTCTTTACTTTTATATTTTCAGTTACAGAAGTTTTATTGTTAAGAATGAATAGAAGAGTAAATAGGAATTGTATAAACAAGCCTACCCAGACCTCATCTTTGTTTTTGATCTGTTAAGATTTTTCTCAAGCTCAACCCTATTTTGGATATAAAAGACTTACCATTTTAAGTGGATTAGTCTGTATGAGCACAGTCTCGGTGAGCGCGCAGTCGGGCGGGTCGGGCACGTGTACGCCCTTCCGCGCCAACGTCTGCAGAATGTTCCAGTGGTTGAGGCTGTGGTAGTTGGGATCCGAGTACATGTTGGCCAACGCGAGGCAATACAACTCCGCGTTGGCCAAACCACCTACGATGGGCGGCTTCAAGTGCTCTTGATCCTGTAACGAAAAATTATAATCAATTTGTAAAATTGTAGCAGAAAATTCTATTTCTCTTCCTGCTGCACATCGACCGACTTGTTGGCGCAGACGGCAGTGACCCTGCTTTCTGCTCCAGGGATTTCGGTTCGATTCTCGCGAGTCTGAGTGTAATATATATAATAATAATAATAATAACTCTTTATTGTACAAAAGCAACATAACATACAAAAAAAAAATAGGAAATAAGTACAAAAGGCGGCCTTATCGCTAAAGAGCGATCTCTTCCAGGCAACCTTAGGGCAGAGGAAATGGTATGCTAATGGTATAGGTGTACAGTTTTATTTATAACATATACAATACATATAGACAATAGAAAAAAAAATTAATAAATATATATATATATACGTACATATATAATACATATAGATAGATGTAATAAGGAATTGTATCATAAGATTTAAAGTGACGAGAGGAAATGATTATACGAGCGTGACTGAATACATAAAAGTAAAGGATTAAAATTGAAGGAAATGGTTTTTTACAGATTTCTTAAAAATTTTTAGGGATTGAGCACGTCTAATGGACAAGGGTAGGGAGTTCCAAAGTCGGGCAGCTTGAACAGTAAATGATTTTGTAAAGAAATTAGTAGAGTGGGAAGGAATTTCAAGGAGTAAATTGTCATTAGAA
This sequence comes from Euphydryas editha, assembly GCA_036937285.1. Lineage (NCBI taxonomy): Eukaryota > Metazoa > Arthropoda > Insecta > Lepidoptera > Nymphalidae > Euphydryas > Euphydryas editha. Next base: position 19,324,067 of record JAUPFZ010000006.1, on the reverse strand, counting down.
CGTAAGCTTCGTTCATGAGAATCGTTGAGAAACTTAAACCGCTCTTTTAGGTAAGAAGGAGTAGCAGGATTGAATAGTATGCAGTATAAAAGAGTAAGAATGTGAGTATTCCTGCGAAGGCGGATTGGGAGCCACTTGAGTTTGTTGCGAAAGTTAGAGATATGATCATATTTGCGTAGGCCAAATATGAAACGGATACATAAATTTTGAATGCGCTCAAGCTTATTTAATTGCTCCTCAGTAACGTCAAGGTAAGAGTTGTCAGCATAATCAAGAATAGATAAGAGAAGACTATGTGTAAGAGCAATTTTGGTGGAAGTAGGAAGAAAATTTTGCAGTCTACGTAGTGATCCGACAGTAAAAAAAACCTTTCGACTTATTTCACAGATCTGTGGTCCCCAAGAGAGAGTCTGATCAATTAGAACACCTAAGTTAGTCACATTCTCACTGTATGGAATTTCAATGCCGTCAAAAAGTATAGGAGGTAATTGTGATTTATTTATGCGAGAAATAAATTTAGAGCTTCCTATTATAATAGCTTGTGATTTCCTTGGATTAATTGCTAAGCCAAAGGACCTGCTCCAGTTAGTTACTTTTAATAAGTCATGGTTAATACGTGAGACAGCTTGTGGTAGCTCAGCAATAGTACAGTGAGTGTAGATCTGGAGATCGTCAGCATAAAGGTGATAGAGAGAAGATATAACTTTACTGATAGGATTGATGAAAATAGAGAATAAAAGAGGAGACAACACGCCACCTTGCGGTACGCCAGCACTGACAGTAGTCCAACTAGAAAAGGAGTCGTTGACTCTAACTCGTTGCCGACGACCATGCAAGTAATTTTGAAACCAGTCAGTTACCTCAGGAGATATGTTAAGAGTACGTAAAATGTCTGATAATAAATCAAAGTCCACGGTGCTGAATGCATTGCTAAAGTCTAGAAGCGTCAACACCGTAACTCTTTGATTATCCATATTCGAACGAATATCATCAGTGATTTTGATCAATGCGGTAGTCGTACTATGACCTGGACGAAAACCAGATTGGAAAGGGTTAAGAAGATTATGATTTAGGAGGAAACGGTTAAGCTGTTGATGTACAAGACGCTCAAGAGCTTTAGAGAGAAATGGGAGAATAGAGATAGGACGATATTCAGATAAAGAACATGGATTATTTTTTTTAGGTAAAGGAATAACATCGGCATTTTTCCACGCCAACGGAAAGGAGCTAGAAGAGATGGAAAAATTAAAAATAAATGTTATAATAGGACACAGGATGTCGATAAGAGGGATAATCATAGTACGACTAATGCTGTCCGACCCAATTGAATTAGATTTAATCGCGAGAATGTTGCTCTTAACATCACATTCGGAAAACTGACTAAAAACGAAGGTAGGAACATCCGGAGTTGGCAAAGTTGAAAGCTGATTTTTTGTATTTAATTTAGTTGCGTCATCTATGACAACAGAAGAGGAAAAGTGCAGATTCAATGCATTGAGATCTAAATTTTGAGAATTAGTTTGATGAGGTTTACCAACTCCTAGCGATTTAAGAAAATTCCAGACTTTACTAGAATCTTCTTCTGAAACTGACTTATGAATATGGCGCCGTTTTTCATCTCTACACAGCCTATTGCAACGATTCCGGACCCTCACATATTTCTCCTTATTGCGTTCACTGGGATCAATTCTATATTTAGCCTTAGCACGATTCTTTCTCTTCTGTAATTTTTTAATCTCAGGTGAAATCCATGGTGCTGGAAGATGTTTAATTTTTACAGGCCGAATGGGCGCATGAGAATCATACAGCTGGGTTAATAGTGAGTTAAAAATTTCTACCTGATTATCAATTGTACTCGCACTGTAAACCGCAGACCAATCAATTTTAGTTGCATCTTCCCGCAAGCGCTCCAAATTTATTCTACCAAAATCTCGCTTTAGAAAAACTTTTGATTTTATTTTAGGAGGTCTAAGTTTATAAGATAAATATAAAAGATCATGATAGGAGAATGCGTTAGCAGCACATTGACCATGTTTTGCAACATGGTCGATTGAAGAGACAATAATCAAATCTAGAAGTGAGGGAAGACGGTTAGGAAGAGTATGAGTAGCAGACAGAGGTAAAATATGTAAGTTAGCTGCATTGACAATAGTATTTAGACGAGAAGACCGGTGATCGTTTTTAAGCAAACATGTGTTGAAATCGCCCATGATCACTGTATGACTATATGAAGGAGTAAGATTTTGAATCAAGGTTTCAAATGACGAAAAGTAGTCAATAGTGAGACTTGGACTATAAAAAACTCCGAGAAGTAATTTTGTATGTGAAAATAATATTTCAATAAAAAGATGTTCAGCTCCACCACCAATCTGAGGCTGAGAAATGTCAATAATGTTGTATGGAATATGAGAACGAAGGTATATAGCAACCCCTCCACCTGGCCGACCCATGCGATCATTGCGGATCAGATGGAAGCCCGGTAAGGAGAAAGAAGTAGAAGGTAAGAAAGGCCTCAGCCAAGATTCAGATACTAATATAGCATGAACATGATTATTATTACTAAAGGTAGACAAGAAATCGGGATAATGTGCAGGAATACTCTGTGCATTTATGTGAACTGCATTGAAGTTTTGAAAACAACCAGAGAAATGAGAATTCAGATTGTCACTTAAGCAAGGAGTGCTGTGAAAGCTATCGTCACTACAATTTTCACTTGAAGATGATGATAAAGAGAAAAATTCATCATAATCATTTAAAAAAGACATTGACTAAAAATATATGAAGTACCAATATAATATAACTAGATATAATTAATAAACAGAAATATATATATATTTATATTGTATATGTATATATGTAGATACTGAATAACAACAATAGATAACTATTAAAATTACGATCAATAGAATTAATGTAAGGGTAACAATTAATATTTTTTATTCAATAAATTAAATATATATATACTCGTATATGTATAATAAAGTTATTAAAAAACCATTTAACTCACCCGCCAGCTGCAAGGATAGAATTATATTATTTATAGTATAAAATCAAAACAAAAAAAAAATAACAAATCAAAAATGACACATAAAATATAAAATAAGAAAATAACAGTATTATCAAAAAATGTAGATTATATAATAGAACAAAGTCACATTACTATAGATAACAAAGTTACGATCGTGTCAGTAATTAGCCGTTATTATTGTGTTACCTTACACCACATCATTAAAACTGTTTAACGTGGGGGTAGTCACATAAAAACTATGTATTACTACCAACTTGTAAACAAAACAAAAATAAAAATAAAATTTAATAATGTAAGAGTGAAATAATGTATATAAAGTACAAATTTAAAAAAAAAATATATACATGTATATATAAAGTGATGTAACAACCTCATAGTTCAATAAAAACTAAATCGAAATAACTAAGTTATATAAGTTACAAAGTATACAAACGAGTGACTTATTTTCTTATCGGTTTCTCTTAGAACGAGATGCTATTCCCTTGCAATCAGTCGTCTTAGTAACAGCAGCGATTTTTTGTACCGGTGACTTGACCACATCAGTGGGTGTGACGTTTGGAATTTCATCGAGGTCAGGCAGCCATTCAGCCCTATAACGCAATCCATCAGGAGCCATGATATGGATGTAACCATTTCGTGTCCAACATTTGTTAACACCAAAACGCTCCCGAGCCGCAAGGAAGGCATCATGTCGTGGCTTTGTCAAAAATTCGGACTGCGTGACTCCAGTTCCCTTAAGCTTTGCTTTCGCAAACCACACTTTATCTCTAACGGCCAGGTCATTGAACTTAATGACTATTGGGCGGGGTTTCTTGCCCGAGGAGCGGCCAAGCCTGTAAGATGACCTTATACTAGCACTAGAGAAATTCGCTAGATTTAGGTTCTCAGCGACGAGACTGGTGATGCGAGCTGACACGTCCTCCGACTTGTCCTCTGGTACCCCATGAAAGAGAAGCATCTTGCGCCGTGTGTTCATTTCCTGACGATCCATCACTCTGCCAAGTAATTCAACTTGACTCTGAAGTGTAGTAAGAGCAGATATTATAAACTTTTTAAATTCGTTAAAGTCAGCTGCCAGTGAGGTGGTGGTTACTGGAGAAGAAGCCCTCTGCAAGTCCTGTTGAAACTCGTTCATCCGTGTATTGAACGTTTCTGCCATCTTCGACAAAGTTGTTTTTAGTGATTCCATGGCGAAGTGAAAGTACGGACAAAACTACAAGCTTAAGCAAATTGAAGGATTGCCAAGATACTTAAAGGAAATTGCTTGCTGGTGAGTGATGTTATTTAAATATATTTAAATTTCATGAAAAGCGTTCTAATTATAATGATAACTAATTTATACGATAAATTTTTCGCAGCGAAATTTAAAAGTTGCTTATTGCTACACCTACCCGCTACTATCCTACTATACTACTACCTATATATTTATTTATATGCTACTACCTATATATTTATTTATATGTATAATATAATCCAAAAAAAAGTATACCAGTCGACTGTTGTCTAAAATTAAGTTGCCTACATTAAGAACATGACGACCGTGTGTGTATGTTAAACATATTTTGTATATAAGAAGTAATTGGTTTCATAAAAATAATTCTAACAACACAAATTAGAAAACAAGTATGCTTAATTAAAAAAATCAAAAAAAAACCCGACTGCGTAAAATAATCTTATTATAAACTAAAAAGAATAAAACAATTTACTAGCTTTCATTTTATACCCATATTGCTACAGTAAGAAAAAAAAATCAACTCAACACCCCCCCCCCCCCTATTTCGCCATTTGCGGGCGCTATTTTGAAAATTTATATAGCCTATGTCACTACTACAATTTAAACAAATCCAACGACACCTCATATGTTAAAAACCGTCCAGCCGTTTGGGGTGTAGGGCGTGCCAAAGAAATGGACATACAAACCTACATACATACACTCGAAAAATATAACCCTCCTTCTGTCGCAGTCGGGTATAAAGTCGATACTGCCGAAAAATTTTGGTGACACTGGTACAATGAATAAATATAAATCCTTATATTATGATTATAAAAAAAAATAAAAAAAAAATGCATGACGCTTTTGAATAAGTAAACTAATAACATTTAAAATACGCATTATTTTATTATTTAAAAAAAAAACACCGATATGAAAATGTTTAGACAACCAATGACTTATTCCTATCAATTAAACATCGCTTCGTACCTATGATACATAATATGAATGTTCTATTGAATTCCGATAACCTCCGACTCATGCATTGATTGTTTTCGAAGATAAGCAAAACACAATGCTAGCAAAATAGTATAGCTAAACAAAATTGTATAACTATTTTTCTCAATATTTATCGCTTTTTTAAATACTCAGACGAAAAACTCTACAATACGCTTGTTTTCGATCACGTGAACAATATTTACATACGCTTAAATTCAGTCGATATAAAATCCTAATTTTGACATAAAAATGTACCGTCTGGAAAAACAACGAATATTTGTTGTAGGTCTTCTCGTCTTGACATTGCGAATACACAAAAGTATAATAAAAACAAAAAGTGTTTTTTTTTAACTTAAAATGTTTAGATCCAAAAGCATTAAAATAAATATTTGTAATTTTAAATTACTTGTTATCTTATTTTTTAATAGAATGTTAACAGTCGGTTTATTTATTAAAATTAAAGAGTAAAGCCGATATCATTCAATCTCATCTTATCTTATAATACAACAAATGTTTTAATAGACTACATAATATTACTTCTAATATAATAAATAATAACATAAAGGAAATAGCCTACAGTTGTTTACGTTTCCATACTGGAAAATCCAGGTCCTTTCAACAGAGGGTTGAATAGGCAATATTTAGACAAGCGAGACCCATCTTCGTCTACATTTATGAGTAATTTTCACTAGTTGAGCAGGGCGTTGAAGTGAGGTTGTTATCACCTGAATCGCTGAAGCCCGACAAAAGGTTCGAAAACACCGTCTTGTGTTTTTGAATCTATTGTGTTATCTCGGAAAAATTTCGAGGAAAAAAATAGAACACACCCTAAAAAATTCTAACGAACTTTTTATTAAGCTTCAACATGTTGTGAAACTTTAATTTAATTAGGTTTTCCCGGGCTCAATAAGTATCGAAGTTTTAGTATAACCTTTTTTAGAAATCTCACCCTCTTTAGGATATATATTCAAGGGTGGCAGCCCTAGGCTGAGCTGAAATAAAAATATCCCTAATTCTATGGTAACAGAGAGACAACAGAGCTTTTTAAATATATAAATATCTTAGATAAGATAAAAATAATAAAGTAAACCTGCCTTATCATTAAATTATCTGTTCCAAACCCAAACGTGGCTTTTGTGTACATTTGTAATATTCATACAGATATATGGGACTCCTAAAAAATATTTATTTGTAACGTATAACAATGATAAATATCCTGTTAGTCACGTGGTATAGTCAACAACGAAAACAACAATTTCTTATGTACTAGCTGATACTCGACTTCATCTGCGTTAATTATTAAAAATGTACTTTATGTTCAGAGGAAAAAAAACGTCAACAAGACAACACGGCAAGAAAACACACATCGATAAATAAATAGCGGTTATAATAATTGTTTTCTTAAAATTTTAATAATTAAAGTGTTGATTACACTGTTTTTAACCATCTAAAAAAATGAGAACATCATCAACGTAGTCTTCAAAGTCAATTAAATACGCATTATTATAGGCATAACTCAAAAACTACTCGTCAGATCTCACTTAAATTTAAACAGGACCACATGACAAGCACCAGCTTACGAATATAAAACAATTATCAAAATCGGTATATCCAGTAAAAAGTTATGAGGTAGTAGAGATATTAAAAAATATAGTCGAATCGAGAACACCTGCTTTTTTTGAAGTCGATTAATGAATATATAGCAATTATTTTTTTAATGGCCAAGTGTTTACGAAATAAAACATAGAAGAATTGAAATATATCCAGTAGTATTTCCGTGAAGGGCACAGAACGGCAGACCTCTATAACTTAATTTATTTCGAAGATAGATAGAAATTTTCTTACATTTCGTTTATTTTATTATTATTATTATTTTATAAACAAATTGGTATTCAGAATCACAGGGAGCGATAAAGGTATATGGTGGCGTGATAGTTGTGCAGGGTGCGACTTCAAATTGTGTCACAAACTTTAACATTACCTAACCTCGCAGAGACGGGTGTGGTCTGGTGTGATGTCATTAAACAAATATCAATTTTTTAACACTCATAGTATACAAAACGTAATAATCTTAAAGAGCTTATTTTTTATGTCTTATTAGTCGCTATGCCTAAATTATTCCTTGGATATTTTTTTTTATTTTTTATTTAATAGTAGTTTTTCCATACAGCACATTGAATTTTCAACATTTCCGAACTGAATCAACCTGTAAGGGTCTCACTGTTGAGCAAAAGCCTCTTCTCAATATAAGACAAGGTTTGGAGCTCAATCCAACACGTTACTCCACTACGGGTTGGCGGATAATTTCCTAACATGAATAACGATCGCTATCAGGGATCTTTGATAACCACCGAGAACGATGGTTATTCGAGCTCTCCGAGGCACGAAGGGGATGCCCACAAGGACCCAGACCGTAAACAAATATGTATCAATATAACTATCTGCCCCAAGCGGGAATCGAACCCACGATAAGAAATAGATAGCCCGCCGGCTTTAAGGCGACCACTCACCAGTCCCCTAGAACGGTCAGCACAACTATTATAATACAATAGAAAACACGCTCGGTCTCACTTGCTCATTGACATTAGCTGATGTTTTAGAGCCAACATTCCTCAATAAACAAGCTTTCTAATGAAAAATAATTTTTAAATTAATCGAGTAGATTCTAAAGTTACACGTATAGAGAGATAAATGAATAATTTTAATTACACATCGAACTATAACAATTTCAAATACCTTCCACTATACTATGTTTGTAGACCTAAAAAAATCTATCGAAAGATATATCGTTACAACATCGAATTATCATATCACTGACCATGAGATTCTAAACTCTCGTGTGAAAAATGGTCATTGGACATAAAAGTCGACCTCATAGCTCTCACTTTTACGTAGAGAAATATTCGATTAAGTTGCTCATTTGAAAATATTTATGCAATCAGAGACATACCACATGAGCCTCAATTTGAATATTAAATTTGTAGAATCCCAATGTCGTTTACAACCGTTAACATGCGAGTGCTAATTAATTCAATGCATTACGATATCCCATTATAGTTGGTTCACAGTTATTTGTTTACTGTCATTATACAGTATTTTTTTTAACGCGAGGATAGTATTTTATTTCAAAAATTAATTTTCATTTCCGAATAAGTTTAGTTTCGATAACTGTAACATTGATTCACACTCTTGCTCCACTCTTTCTACACGGCTAAGTCAATAAAATGTTCCCTCATAAATATTTTTTAATCACAATGGTAAATCTTGTTATAAACGTGTTCAAACAAATAAATAATATACTCTTTAGCTTTACTGTATAATGAATATTCTTATATTTTTTTCTTTATTTGTCCTTTATTGAATGTTAATTATGAATTGATATAAAACCTTATCACTTGAATTAATTTCTGTTGTAATAACAAAATTAATAATGTAATTATTGTAACGAAAAACAACGTCTCCGTAACCTTTTTGTTACTTCATTTTCCGAACGGTCAATGAACCTCTGAAAATTAATTACCAACTCGAAGCTGTTTAAATACCTAAAAAGCTATTTAAGATAATAGCTCTATTCTCGTCGACTGATGCAATCAATCTTCTGAATCGGTTTCCAATTTTTGTATTTTACATGTACCTAAACAAAAACTCAACATTGACTTATGTAATCTTCTATTGAGGAACTTAATTATTTTGACGTGATAACGTCTTGTAAATCGATGAATGCGGGTTGCAAGCACGAAGAAGTGTCACGTGTCGCGAGCAAGAGCGCGGAACAAGCGATAGTGAGGCACGATCGGACTAAGCGTTCGGCTTGTAAATGAAAAACAATTTAACGCAGATTGGAGGACCTTAAATATCACATGTATATAAGTTGTAAATAAATTGTTAACAGCACATTGCTACTTGTAATTAATCTGTATTTAATTTAAATAATAAAATATTTGAATTAATATTTTTTTAAATAAATTTTTTTTATTTATTTTGAATTATATTTTATTCTATAAATTAACATTTATTTGCACTCGGCAAATAAATGTTAATTTATCGAAAAAATTGTAATTAATTGAATTAACTCATTCTTTATATTATAAAAAATAATGAATAACTCAGTGATAATAATTCAATTCAATTCGTAAAAGTGCAATTTTTTTCAATGTTTTCTTAACGTCCGTAAACCGACTTTACAGACAACCAATTTTCTTACTGAGGAATTTAATCTAAATCTCGTAAAATCTTGTTCAAATTTTGCGAGATTGAATCACGTAGTTATTGTATAACATCTCCCCAGATTACGAAATTATGATATGATGTGTTTTTTAGACGATATTATCAAGAACTACCAGTAAACAACTTTTGTGTTAGAAAGTTTGTGTTTTGTAAAAGATTGTAGGATATAAGTAAGACATCGCGAGACGTCTCATGAAAGTAGAACAGTCAAAAATATCAACGAATCTCATAAATAATACAATTTATTGCATTTAAAACTACAAGGGAAGTTTAGTCAAATAAAAATATTTTGTTACTGGTAGCTTATTTTTATTAAAACGGTTTTGCACATAATATAATACGTTAGATATAATCCTTTGATCCACTTAAACGAACCGTTATACGACAAAAAACAAAAATCTTTTGTCTCTATTAGATATTTTTTTAATAGATTTGTTGCGTGCCGCAGATAATTAAGACACGAGTTCAGCAACAGCGGCTTGTTCGCAACAAAAAATGCAACAAAGAGATGACAAATAGCAAGCCGTCAGCTGTGGGTTACCGCCGCCAACAGGTCAAGGAGAGGTGAGACTGCTGCTTAATATGTTCATCTGTTGCATATTAATATACATAAGCGCAAAATTGATTACTATTTTCAATCCATAAAATATATGAATTTACAAATTTAAGCCATGATAATTTTTTAATGAATAGGTTAGTTTCCGATGATTAATGAATATTTGTGGAAGTGCTAATTTGATAATTACTCTAGTAGAGCACTTTATATCATAATTATAACATCTAAGCAAGTTAGACTAGTTAAATTTTAAAAACAAAATAAAATTTGTTTTAGAATAAAACTAATATTACATGTATATACGTTTTTTATTAAACTTTCACAAAAAAATACATATACAATTAAAATATAATTGCATTGTTACAAATAGTAGAGTACAATAGAGAGTCGACTATTATTCAAGATTTTTGAAATCATCGACATTTTCTCTAAAACAAACTTTTTAGTGGCTATTTTTATAATACAGTGACGTTAGCGGTAAAATTGCGAAATATTTAAGAAATAAAAAATTCAAATATTTCCAAGTAAAACGTTTAAACGATTGAACCATAAACGATAACGATTAAGAAAATAAAATGAGTCACAGTAAATAAAAAAACATGTATCTACTGATATACGAAAAATTTTCGAGTGCCAGGGCTAGTAAGGATGTTATCCAGTCTTGTCGAGAGGATATGGTCAGCCGCTTGAACGTCGCCCTCCAGGCAGTCTCCGAATGGGGCGATGCCAATCTGGTCACGTTCAACGCTACAAAAACACAGGCGTGTGTGTTCTCCTCTAAACGGAGCCCTTTGCACCTGGCTCCGACTTTCCGAAATGTTTCTGTAGAAATTACCGACTCCCTTCAGCTCCTCGGTGTAGAGCTATCGTCCAATTTGAACTTTGGACAGCACATCGAGTCCAAAGCAAAAACTGCAGCAAAAAAACTAGGTATTCTCTCTAAGGTCAGGCGATACTTCACTCCAGAACAGCTGCTTCAACTATATCAAGCACAAGTTCGATCTTGTATGGAGTATTGCTGCCACCTTTGGGATGGATCCGCCAAATACCAACTGGCAACTTTGGACTCGGTGGAAAAACGAGCTAAAAGACTCATAGGTGACCCTACTCTGACAGACACCAAGTTGCAGAGTCTCGATCATCGGCGTAGGGTAGCTCGTCTGTCGGTGTTCTACAGAATATATTTTGGTGAGTGTGCGAAGGAATTGCACGATCTAATTCCCCCCACAACCTTCCGCCATCGGGACACTAGGCTTGGTCGATCGTTCCATCCTTATGTCATTGATATGCCACCTACGCGCACAAAACGCTTTAGCACTACTTTCTTGATGCGCACGGCTAAGGAATGGAACTCGTTGCCCGCGTCTGTGTTTCCCGAACGATACAACCTGGGTGTCTTCAAGGCCAGAGTGAATAGACTGCTATTAGACAGGCATGCTCCACCTTCGACCGCATCGTCACTTAACATCAGGTGAGATAGCGGTCAAATGCCTGTCTATTTGTCATAAAAAAAAAAAAAAAAAAAAAAAAAAATTACTGAGTGCGGTCGGTCGACTCGATGCGAACAGCTTTACAGACGTTACAGTTGACTCATTTAAAAATATAACTGTTGTATCGATCGTGAGAATAACTGAGATGAACGGATTTATCGTGTATAAATCTTTGTTTGAGCTCTTCGAATAATCATTTAACTGTGACAATCTGAACATTTTAAAATATTTAAAAAAAAAATATGCGAACGAAATCGTAAACAACTGATATTTACTCGTAAATGCAGAAAATTATAAAACTGAAAAGTTTGTTTTAACGCACTAATCTTAGAAAAAAAATTGTCCAAGTTCGAGTCGGACGACGGAGGGTTCCATACCGCTATTATGGGTCGTCCAAAAAACACGTTTCTTGTATGGTCACTCTCGGTACTAACAATTTTAAATTAAATTACAAGTTACAATTCCATTTTTTGTTTACCGTTGTAACGGCTACAGTAATACACGTTTTGCATTAAGTTTCTATTAGGATTCCAAAATATGGCCCTATACGTACGGACAGAGAGACAGCGGGAGTCTTAGTAATAGAAATCCATTACTAACCTTTGAGAGAGGAAAAGAAGAGAAAAGAGATAAAAGAAAAAAATAATCGGCTTGTACGAGTGGTACAATAAAAATCTTTTTAGTTTCTTTCGTTAGATATCCTGTTTATTGGAGAAGGTTATATAACCTATAGGTATAAAATATAATAGACTACCATTAATAGAACGGAGTATTAAGTAATTAAAATCAAACTAAATAATTAAATATAGTCACATATATACATATGTATGAAAACGAGTACGTCGGAAAGTTAAGTATTTTTTGTTTAAGCGCGCTAATTTCTGAAATTTGAATTATTTATGTAGAGCGCTTTTTAAGGACAGTTATTTATTACGAACGAAAATATCATGCTACGACTTATTAGCTTTAGCTATAATCGTAAACGTCAAACAATATAGAAAGTACCGTTATATTTACACGAGAACAGTCATCAAGCGTAACTAGGATTATATGTATATTGAACGGACGAGAGCACATATGCAACATGAACATTGAATACAAGTTAATATTTAAAAGACTTTTAACGTAATTAATTTATCACAAAAAATCAAATATTAAAGACGACATCGAAAAGAACAAAAGATCGCCGTTTCCCGAAGACGGAAATGGCACCGACTACTTTTACGGACGCCAGTTCTATATTCGTTCGGTTAAATGTCCACCTGTATACCGTTCTCGACCTTATGAGCTCGACAATCAAGAAAGGAGAGATGGAAGTAATTTAAAACTAAAACGAACTTGTTGTGGAATTCCTTTTCGCTCATTATAATTGATATTGTTTACAAATTATAAGATGATGTGGTGAGTAGTAGAGTTGATTCTGAGAAAATTGTCAACAAAAAGAATGATCTTAGATATATTTTTTTTGCTTTGTTTTTATACAGATTATATTTATTATTTATTATGGATAAACTATTAAAACGCTTGCTATAGGTATTATTAAATACATTTACACACAGCGCATTTAGATTATATACAAATATATAATAGAAACGTTAATTAGTGTCTATTTCTATCAAAAACCGTCGAGGCGATGTCGGAGCCAACCTCGAGTTAAACCATAACAGCTTATCAAAGGATCGGTTTTGTTTATATTTATAAATATGAAGTCGGGTGCGGTAATTAACCTCATACGTTACGGTACTTTAAAATATTTACATTATAAGTATTTAATTAAGATGTTGTGGTTTTATCAGCTGTTTAAATATTGTCATTAAAATTTTAATTTGTAATATAATACTGATTACACACACATTACATGACAATAATCGCTGCTGTTCTAATATTATCGTAGCGTGCTTTAGGTAATTTTACTTCTGAATTGTGTAGCTTTCAGGTGATGATATCATCATTATAAACTGTATATTAATTAGTATTAAAATTAATCGATTACAAAAAAAGTTTTTTTTCTACAATATTAGTATGGGTTTACAGTTCTAGTAAGAATACTATTAAAAATGTATGTACAAACTTACAATAAAAATTTTACCTGTCCCTCAATTTTACCAACAATTATTTCATAGTTTTTTTCACAAGCATTTCAAATCCTATTAAAACTCGATCATAATCATACTGTTACGATGTTCTTTTACGGCCGTTTCGCATTATGTAATAACTGTTTTTATTGGAGGTACCGTAACTTTGCTTCATATGGACTTTTAATATATTTTCAAAAGAAAACTTTTATATATTTATTATTAACAATAGAATAGAAATTAGACATAATGTTGTCGCAAATGTACCCACGGAACAATATTAAGTTTTTCTGTAGCTTACATTAACGAAATGATCGATGTTTATTTAGCACAATTAAAAGCATAAATCATAGATAATTGGTAAATTAAGTAATCAGTTTATGATATTACTGAAAACCCACTCACATACATAAATGTGTTTTTAAATTTCATAAATGACTAACATCTCTCATTGTCCCAGGCTACGTATATAACTTCTACCGCTAATTAGGTGGGTTCGTCCACCACCACTCCCAGAAGCACGCCCGCCACTGAGACTGAACTCGCGTGCAGCGCTTACCCCATATAGCTATGTGGATCAATACCGCTATAGTATTGCATGAACCTTGCGAATAACTGGTTACGTCTCAAGGACGATACGGGCAGATGTCTTCGACAACCGAGCCCAGAGATACTTTTGTCGGAATCTAAAACTTTTTATGAGGAAGGATTCTCATTACTAAACTGTAATGATATTGTTTATTAAAGATGAAGAGGTCAACAATACTAAAGAAATACCAGTGGTATTAGTTATGAACAATTCAAAAGTACTAAAGATATTTGATGAAACCGAACCATCTTGTAAATTGAACACAAAATGCAATAAAATCGATAAATACTTGGTTGATAAGAAATTATAAACTTGAAAAAAAATAACGATGAAACGCTGTAATAATTAATAAAAAGCTTTTAGTCATTCGCGTTATTTTCTCTATACGAAGTGTTAACTTTTTATCAAAATTTTCAAGGATGTCTCTCCATCCGTTCCGTTTCCGTTATGTTTTTTCGGGCGGTTCCTCCCGAAGATCATATGCTTTTACTCGAACTATCAAATCTCTTTGGTAATCGTCTATATAGTTGAATGTTCGAATAAATGCACCACGTGCATTAAAAAAAATGTGTTGCCCTCATTACGCTATCTATTAATTAATTACGCGAGCTGTTTTTCATTCAATTTAGACTTAGGTGAGATTTAGTAAGATTTGGTTAGACGACCCTCCCTCTTACGTATGATTTACTCTAAAGTAGTTAAAGGATTACATTTCTTGTTATAAATCGGGAAAATAATATAACGTTCAGATATACTACAATGAATATATTTAAATTAAATTAAATGGACAAACAACAGGCAATTAAAAAAAATCATTTAAGCAGGTAAAATTAACACTGAAAATATTTTTTTAATTATCTTTAATATAATTTATATTTTTTTTAGATTTGACGTGAGATTTTCAAATATACCAACCACACCCCAGTTCAAAATAATGAGATTTGATTGGACAATTTTGAGCTCACGTAATTAGTTGATGCCCTAAGGCATTATTTCTAAGTGGTCTCTTTTAAATAACTAATTTAATAATGTATGACTCCGAAACTTAAACATGAAAACTTATTAAAATATAGTTACGTTCAAGGCACACAAAACATTTCAGTCACTTGTTCGTGTTTTGGCACAATGCTTAATTAGGTACTACGAGCAGCAGTACAACAACACAAAAATATTCATTAAAACTTTTAAAGGAAATACATGTTGCCAATGAACTACAAAATTGAACTTCAGATGTTGACGAATTAGTTAATTCGTGGTTAACAAAAATTAATGATTAAGTTATATCACAAATCGTACAAAAAGTTATGATGAATATGAATTTAATAAAAAACGTTTTAGCTGAAAGCTTTGCGAATGTTTTCTTCGTCTTAAATCTACAATATATACATATTATACAATTGTAACCGGCCTTTATCTGTAAATGAGCGATATTTGTAATAAACTTATTATATGGGTCTTTTTTAGAGCATATAAATATTCTGATTTTTTATCTAACTCTCTGTCTGTCTGTATTTTTAATCCGACATCACGCGAATTCCGTTACACGAAACAGGATGCAGTTTTCACGGTTGCTATCGATGTGTATCTAATTAAAGCTTAGAGGTCGAACTTAAAATCTGTTGTAAGTTTCATTTTAATGCACCTTCTTCAAGTGGAGTTATTATTCTATAAAAAAGTAATGAAATCGTAACGACTGTCGTTGTCTTTTTTATGAATAGAGATCAAATCCGCAAAAAAAAAAAGTTTATGTATATCATTACAAAATTGTGTTTATTTTGGAAAATATTATCATCTATAAAATACCACGCCCTGGCTCAAATCACGCGGGTCGGCTAGTTTCATAATAAAGCTTGAACCTACATTGATTAAGGTTTTTGAACGCACTTACCTTAAGATTTACAAGCACGGCTACTTTTAATAATATGAAGCACAAATTTCGTGATCAGCTTTTCAAAAGTTCCTTTTCGGAATATAATATAATATGACGTTACAGTACTTTAAAAATAACGAATGATAACAGAATGTAATATATTGTAACAACGTTGGTTCTACTTCTAAGAAACGATACAAAAACAATGTCGTGTTAGTACCAAGAATATAGTTACTAGGCGCTCTATATCTCATGAAACGTGTTGTAGACAGAATAGAGACGAATCAACAAAAAGTTACAATAGCACTTAATGGTGATAATCTTTTATCTATCAGTCATTAATATGTAGTTCAAAAGGATCGAAAGAATAATAACGAAATTAAAAATTGAAAAAAAATAACTCATGTGCGAACTTAATATTTATTTTATATTTTTTAACAATAAAATGCGTCAGTTCTAATTCTCATGTCCTAAGTAAGCCTATGGCAGCTTGGGCTTCTTCCCGTCCCGCAGAACCCTCGCCTCGTATAGACGTGTCCATTGGAGGACTGAACATATGAAAGAATTTCTTAGATCGTACTAGAATACGTGGTGAGGTAACTTTTAATAAAGTGGGTCACAGCATTATTACGGTAGGTAATCTGCAGCACAAAGACATGTTATTTACATTTCTTAATTAAAAAAGTTAAGGTCAGTTATTGCTTTCTTTTTTGTTTGTGTTTTTTTATATATCATGTTTGTTTTTAACCTGTTATAATGGATATACATACGCTATCGCTAGTAATTTACAAATATGTTTAATACACACGGTCGTCTATTCCTAAGGCAGACAATTTAATGCCTGTGTTTTAGGTCACAGCCGACTGATAGGTATGCATAATTATATTTTTTAAATAAATGTCTATACTCGTATACATAATAATATACACTTGACTCGGAGCGAGAATCGAACCCACACCCTAAAGCGAAAAGCAGGGTCACTGCCAACTGCACCAACGGGCCAGTCAAATATAACGTACTCTTTGTCTCCACGGAGTGACCACAGACATTGCACATTGATATAATTCCATCATCATTAAATCATTAATAAAGCAAGAGGCTTCAGTATAGGATCAGTCTCGGTGATAATCTCTAACAGTGTTTAAACAAATGAATGATAGTACCGTATCTAAAGTTGAATGTGATAGCAACTCTATAAATAAAACATAAAACAATATTTCTAGTATTTATATGGTATCAAATACTCAATTCTTATTTTTCTCCAACTTAAATAAAGTCAATAAATCAAATAATACAACACAGAAACAGCTCTTTATGTTTTTGATTTTTTAAATAAATTATTTATGAAACTAAGGGCCAGTTTCACCACTTGATGTTAAGTTCCGGATAACCTAACTGGCACTTATTTTGACAGATAACCCATACAATTACCTGTCAAAAAAGCGCCAGGTAGGTTATCCGGAACTTAATAGCAAGTGGTGAAACTGGGTCTAAGAGAGGGAGTCAAATTATAGAGGCATGATACAATTTGATACTCATGATAGGCAGCATTATAATATTAAAATATTGTTAAAGAATAGCTGATGCACAAAGTTGTTTAGTTTGAAGCTAATCATTCAAAGATAATAAAGAAGTCTATACAACTTCCATACAAGTAATTGTAATACAATGGAAAGGTTACGTGATAACATTTAGTCCTCGGGCATTGAACTTTATACTAGATTTCTTGGTCATTACTTATAACGTAGTTTTCATAGAAATCGGATAATACTCAAATCGTCATGAATTAAGTTTTTTTTTTTAAATTTTACAGTCACTTTAAAATACTATTAAGATGACATAATAAAATACTTCTAACATTGTTAATCAATTTCATATCTTTACTATCGGTTAAATCAAATTAAAAATTGTAAGAATGTTCAATAATAATTTTCATCTAACCGTTGTAAATTGCGAATGAAGAGTATCTTCCTGCATTACGTTTAATGATACCCACCTCGTGATCCCTGTAGAACGGCTCTTGAAGATTCTCCGGTACCCGGTTATTGAATGCCTTCGACAACAGCCATTTAATCGACGCTCGCTGCTTTGACTGGAACAAGAAAAACCTTTTATATAATAAATTACAAAGTAAATTATTTTTCGCTACATGAAGTATCGGAAACGAAGTGCTTATCTCCCGCCAAAAGTCCGGAAACAATTACAAAAAAAAAGTATAAGGTAAAAGATTTAAATAGTCGTAATTTATACAATAAACAAGACGACCTGCGAGAACATATCCGTGTTTACCATTGCTTTTTTGATCCCGTGAATCGCATAGATATATTTTATTTATAATCTTTTTATCTATATCTATTTATCTGTTATTTAAAACTCTTATATATTTAGTTTATAATTTACTCAATTAAGGAAGTGGAATTCAAATACAATCCTTAAAATGTTATTGTCGATGTAAATACTATAAAATACTCTGGTATAAGTACATAGTTATATTACAAAAAATATATAATTACTTAAACGACATACTTTAATAATTATAATGACATTTATGAGTGACTAAGCTGTTTATGTAAACCAAGGAATTTATATACAAACTGGAATGCTCACGTGCACTCAAAAAACGTTCCTTAACCCGGGATTGCATCTCTTTCTACCATAGATTCAAGGCAAAACTCGTAAGAAAGAGACAAAACACCAGTTGTCAACGAAATGCTCGGAACAATTTTTCACTTTACATGTTGGTAAGAAATGTCAACTTTATGTCGTTTATTTCAAGGTGCATATTTGAATATTGTTCTAGTTATGATATAAATTCTTTGATGTAAACCTTGTGTGGTGCCATAGATTATAAATTACTTTTAATTGTTATTAGTGGTATTTAAATTTAAATAACTTGAATAATGTTTATCGTATACATAGCACAAAATAACTATCCATATCAAAATATGATATATTGAATATTATTCAACTAGAAAAAGGCTTTTTAGAAATAATTCTATGTAAATTTTATGAGCAAAGCTATACCCCTTCTTATAGAGAGGAGGGATTTCAATGGTCCATTTCGGTGCCCCCGCGCCGAAGTGGTATCCATAATTAATTTTTCCCACGTAAAAAAAAAAATAGGCAAAACAGGTCCTATGGCCCTGTTTTACCTCCTGCTGATAAAGCTTATCAGTAACTATGTTTTTTTTTTATGTTGAAGATAAACTTTAGCAGCAACCGGTGAGACAGGCCAATAATGTCACATATTTGATCTTGACACTCCCGACTATTGTTCTTTTTAAAGTACTCGAGTATAAGTTGTGTTTGAAAAATAGTGCTAATAATATTCATAATAGTCTTTTGAAAGAAAAATACAGAAATGCGGTCGTTGCGAGTATTTTCATTGTTTGATATCCTATTGTTTATTTTATCACCGATTCGAGACGTCGTCAAGAATAAACCTTTGCTTTGGTGTCCCACAAACTGGTTACCCAGGTCAGGTCTGGTTGTATCCCTGTGTACTATTTGAGAAGTTCGTTATTCGTAAGCATTCGATTCTACAACGAAAAATAAAACATTACCAGAAAATTTCACGTTCAATATATTAACTTTGGATTACTTCTTATAAAACAGAATCGCATTTAGAATGTTTTATATAACTTCGCGTTTTCCAATAAGAATTTCTTATCATTTCTTCTTAACCTTAAGATTTCTTAACATTTGACGTACGTAGACATATTATATAAGTACATGAATGATTATTGAAAAGGCTATCGTTGACGACAGTTATTGTTAGCAGTCGTATGGTAACGTCCGCTTATTGTGCACGAATTGATCAGCTAATGGAGCTTAATTGAATACAACTTGAACATACTTGTCAGTTGGACATCATCTATACGCTACATACATTTTGCAGACATCAAGAATACTAGTCGGTATATTAAGTTATTACAATGAAAGCTTATATACTTAATAGTGTATATTAATTATTGTTACTTAAAACAATGTAAGGAAATCTAAAATTAAAGGTAACATTTTCTAAAAAAAATAATTTACGTATATTATATATCTATTATTGCCATTTTATGAAGTTAGATATATGTAACTTTGTAAAATGGCAATAATATGCAAGACACAGTGTGATGCCCCTTGCGTTACCAAAAAATATTTCTCATTATTATTAGGAACAAATATTTTTAATTATCATTTTAAAAAACAATAAATATTAATATGTTAAATATTTGTTTAATACGACAAAAATACTTTTTTTTAAACACGACGGAAACAAAGTATGTTATATATGCCTTAATAGTTCATCTCAATCGTGTCTGCACCCCAGTTATGTATGATGTTTGTATCTACAAAATCAGCACGTAAAACCAGAGTAACAGGCACTAGTACATTTTAAAAGAAATGTATGGTTATGGTACACGATTAAACGTGGCGAGAATCGTGTCATTTTTTCTTTGTTATTCTTTGTTGTCATTACATAAAAACGCAATATTTATGTTAAAGTCAAGTGAAGCAGAACAACGTAGAGGTTAGTTAATATGGCACAATGGACTTGTATTCAATACCCGAAGAGCTGTAGACAATACGACGTTAATTTTGCAAAAGCTTAATTATGTTCTTTATATGCACGAGCGGTCTTCAATATTTGAGTTAATGACCTAGTTTCGGCGTTATCGAAAAATTAATTACGATAATGAATGCTGAAATTAATTATTGAATATATTATAATTATATCCTTAAACAGATATGTGATAAATAATACATACTGTACTGTAACTAAACTAAAAATTATAAATTCAGCGTAAATTATTCCTCTTTTAAGAATAATTAGTGCTTGATTCTGGCCTGCTGGGGATTGGCAGATATAATTGTTTCAGAATTTTTTCCGAGATATTTTTCTTATTTTAATAAAGAAAAAATCTGGAAGCTTATTTTCATTGTATTTTGATTGTTTTTATTGTATTATTATCTAAATTGAAATTTAAAGGATAAGCTGTAAATTTGTAAAAATGTAATTGTATAAAGTTAAAATTAAATAACTTAAATAACTAGTGTTAACAATTCACTTTAAAAATTCTAACTGAAAATTGACTCTCCGACTTTTTAGAAATGCCATCTTTTCAACGGATTTATTTATTACTAGCGGCCCGCCTCGGCTTCGCACGGGTTTATAACTAAAATTTTAAAAATTATAAATTTATATTTTTTATCACCTACATACGCCATCTATCGTATAATGGTAGAATATCGTTTTTATGTTTAGTGACATTTAACATAATAGTACCTATATTAATTGAAAATGATGTTTATCTAAAATATTAAAACGATTTCTATTCCTATCCGACATATTTAGTAAACTTTTAAGTTTAACAAAATAATAACTCAAAAATAAGTTTTGTGAGTTTTTAAGTTTCCTTAGACCAGATGGCGTTGGCGGCGTAGGTACCTATTTCTATTTTCTTAAATATTTATTTTTAAATTTAATTACAATTAAACAAAAACTAAATTATACTGTGAGTTATGTTTAATTTTTATGTATTAAAGTTATTTACATTGGTTTTGTACTTTTTACGTGATACGTGAACACAGAAAAAAACGGTAAGAGATGGCGCTGATACAAAAAAAAAAACGCGCTATTAAAATTTATTCTTGATGATATATAGTGTATTAATAAAACGGAGGTTTTAACAGATTTATTATTTGTATAGATAGGTATTAAATATATTTGATATGATGCATATTTATAGATAACGATCAATTATAATTTAAATCTTATATTATTATAATTTATTACTCGTATCGCTACTACTAATATTCGCCATTATTTGCATTGTTTCGTTATCATATCAGTATCGGTAGTTGACAAATAATTTAATGATAAATTTCTATGTTCAGATTCATTTATTATCATTCAAATGTATGTAATATATGCGCACGTACGTAACAAATATCTATCAATATACCTATCCATTTTTAAGATTCCGTACTTTAAAGTCATTCAGGAACCTATCACTGAGATTCTACTGTACTTTTTAGGGTTTCGTAGCCAAATGGCAAAAAACGGGACCCTTATGGATTCGTCATGTCTGTCTGTCTGTCCGTCCGTATGTCACAGCCACTTTTTCCGAAACTATAAGAACTATACTGTTGAAACTTGGTAAGTAGATGTATTCTGTGAACCGCATTAAGATTTTCACACGAAAATAGAAAAAAAACAATAAGTTTTGGGGGTTCCCCATACTTAGAACTGAAACTCAAAATTGTTTTTTTTCATCAAACCCATACGTAAGGGGTATGGATAGGTCTTCAAAAATGATATTGAGGTTTCTAACATCATTTTTTTTCTAAACTAAATAGTTTGCGAGAGATACTTCCAAAATGGTAAAATGTCTGTCCCTCCATCTGTAACTTCTAAAATAACAGAATGATTAAAACTAAAAAATATATATGATGTACATTACCATGCATACTTCCACCGAAAATTGGTTTAAACGAGATCTAGTAAGTAGTTTTTTTTTATATAAAAAAAAACACTTATTAAAACATCGATCAAAGTTACAACTACAAGAACTTTTATATGATGTTATTTGCTGCTACGGAACCCTTCATGGGCGAGTCCGACTCGCACTTGTTTAATTTTTTCCGTTTCTCTCCACCGTCTGTCTGATCTTTGGAATGACGAATACGTACGACTACAGCCTTTACAATGACAGAAAATATAAATAAAATGAAGTTAAAAGTTAAAGGATTTTTATTCGTTTTTAAATCCATGTTAAAAAGAATTTAAGTATTGAACATTATATATATTGTGGTACAGAATTATTCGTTTTTAAATTTGACACGCACTTAGCCGGTTTTAAAGTAGCTTTTAAAAACACGATCAAATCATCGTTTTACACGTCATTGATTTCCACGTAATGCCGCTGTTGCTGTAATTTATATATTATGCTAGAAGGTCTACATTATTAGCTACCTAATTTAACTCATTATATCACCAAAGTATGTCGTAACAATAAATTTATTCCAAAATTAAAATATATATGGGTAATTATTAATTCTCATTTTTAGAAAATAAAATAGGTGATCAGATGAAAACGACTTTTCGATAAAAGTGATGATAGATCTTAGTAGGTTAGGTGTTTTTCTTTGAGGGTAAAGTATTCGCCGAGCTTGAAGCCCATAAAGTTAAAACAATATAGGAGGTTGAAAAAAATATATCCATGGAAGTGACATTCCCTACATTAATATCATCCATGGGAGTAAAATAATGCAAAGAGGTGATAGTTTTTGTTAATGAAATTGTTTTTTTTTTTTTTTGCTTTTAATATTTTTATATTTATTTTCTTGGTGATTTTTATGTCTTTTTTTAAGTTTGTTTTTAATTTTAATTTAATTGTTGTCTGTGATTTTGTGTAATGTCCCAAATAAATGTGTTTCTTTTTCTTTCTTTCTTTCTTTTTATTTAAAAAGTTTTCATATAAAACAATTTAAAACAAATTAAATCATTCTGATTATATTACTTTCTTTCATAGACTTTCCAGCTCTGATAGAAAACTATGCATTAGTGATTTAAGTTCAAGGAAATTAGGTAATTTAATTAAAAATAAAAAATAAAAACGACGATGCACACTATGCTTTTATCGACCATCGATTCGATTCGATCGATCTTCCATCCTACCATAAATCAAATTTTCCATCCACACACAATATCGTAATTTGCCAAATAATAGATATTAATGACCTGTAATTCTGACAATAAAATTTCTTATGTAATAAAATAACAATAATAAAAGCTAAAATTATTAATTCTGATAAGTTATAAGTATGTTAACCTGTTTAATATTTTAAATTTACACATACGACGGCTCGGCGCAATACTCACACCAACTGAATGTTGCGTTAGCAGTCGCGTGTTCGATCCCCGTTTATAAATTAACCATGCGGTCGTGGTCTGAGCATATGTATTAATGACACAGGATTTTTATCCGGAGCCACAAAGTTAAAATGTTAAATTCGTAACATATTAAATTGTCATTATAAAAATGTCTATAAAACAAGTAATTCACGCGATATTACTAAAGAACAAGCGTATCAAATTCATCGTGTTAGATACAGACAACTCAATAGAAGTATAAAAATATGAACGGTCGCTAATCATAAAACGGTAAGGTCGGACGCGTGCCGTCGCATGCACAGCGAGATAAAAATAGGTCGTTGTAGAGACACTCCCGAATAGGAAACCACTTGGATGTTCTCGATCAAAGGCGAACCTCATAAACAACTGACACTACTCTATAAAATCATATGCCGGAAGAGATCATATCGATCTACTTATACTATTTAAACTCTTAAGACTGTATTTGAAGATAAATTATGGTTATTTTCAGTTACGAATAACGGTGGCACGGTGGCGCGGTGGCTATCGAGGCCGAGAAATCTATTACGATTTCGAACTTAATCGATGAAAATATTAAAATTACTGTCACGCCCGGAGAAAGCTAATTCATCGCGCCAACTTCTAAGCTTAAGTATTACAAATTATATAAATGAGAAATAACAGTCATTTAGTTTTAAAATACCTATAAACTTAGAATAATTGCTAATACGATAATTGTTAAGTCTTGTTAATGTACAAAGCGATAAATTGGTATCATTGTAAAATGTTCTTGATCATGTAAATTAAAGTGGATATCACTTCAAAGAAATGAATCTTGCTTTCTTTCAACCAGTGAGTTATAACATATACGAAGTAGAGCGGTTAGGCCACTCTCTACACCGAATTCGTACTAGTTAATTACTTGATAATTAGCGGAATGAACCGACATTCGAATTTCACTCTCTCTTAACAATATATCTGAATAGTTCTATTGAAAATTAAACGAAAATGTGTTTTTTTTTTTTTAAATAAAAATCACAACTGTAATGAACAAGAAACACGAGGCCGTTTTTAATTTTACCCAAATATGAAAAGTAGAATAAAAGCTTTTCTTTTTCAATGTTACATAAAATAAAAATATTACCTCTTATCAATACCATGAGACAGTTTCTTGTTCGTTCAGTACACTATTAGTAGAATCAATATTCCGAACACAATATTGATACCAATACAATATTTGAATAAAATAATTCGAGTTCGTTCAATTTGTTTTAATATTAAAGCGTACGATAAAACAAGTGACGTTATTGGCTTACAATAAATTGAATTATAATAGATCTACAACAAATTTAATTGTATAGATCTACACGAATATAAATACAACGGTATGCCTATGTATTTGCTGTTTACGATTAATTAATTTTAATCTACCTATGTATAATGAAACTGAATAAATAAACAAATAAATATAAATATTTATATGTATAATAAATATACTATTTTTTAAATACACATACGGTCGTCTGCTCCTGATGTACCTACTAATAAATTAATGCCTGTGTTTTAGGTAACATCTGACTAACATACTTTTTTTTTAATTAGTATCTGTAGAACAAAAACAAGTTTGTTTGAATTATAATGTTTATTGAAGATAATAGGCTATAAAAAATCAAGTTGCGACTGATAAGAGTAAGTAGAAACAATAAACACAGGTGAAACAGTCCAATAGTTTGATATATGGTAATAGCTTAGCCCTAGAAAAGGCAGAGACTGTTCAGAAAACGAACAAAATATAGAGGCTTCGATAATCTTAAAAACTCATAACGTTTATAATTTTATAATACTTCTGTACATCTATTATAAACTGCATAAAGAAGCTCGTATCCTATAATATAATTAAAACAAAAATACTATTACCGGCGACAAAACATTGTTTGCATCAAAACCGCTGGAAAACATACCATTGTCTTTCAACTAAAACAAAAGACATCCCAGTGGCCAATGAACAAAGAAAAAGCAACCAGTCATGATGGTATCAAATAACTTCACCATATAAAGAAAAGTGCATTCCGTATTAAATGACCTTAGCTATATATGACATATAAGTTTTACATCCTACCATCTTAAAATGGTAATATATTTATACTCGAGAATTAGAAACGGAATTGTCACCGTCGTTCCTAACAGCAATTATACGTCTACTCGTAGCTCAATCGATGATAATTATATTTCTATTTATAAATAAAATGTGTGTTAAACTATATGATAAAATTTGTGATAAACTTTGTTTAAAAACAAATTAATATTACAAACTAGTAATAAAATTGCGATGATAATGATAGATATCGCAAATCAGCTTTCAAAATTTCAGCTCATCTATTGTTATGTTTGGTTCTCAAAAAGTAGTCTAAAATTAGGCTTTAAAATCATTATATAGGCTATTTTATTTCACAATAACATAAAATAAATGCCAGTGATTATTCAGAAAACGATATATTTAACAATGTCCATGCGAAGTATTTCGTACAACTCGTTCTAAATATAATTTGCCAATTTGTTACTATACCATATAATCATAATTTTCAGAGGTCATAGATCCCGAAACAATCGAGTCCAGTAGTCATTATCGGCAATTCGGATCGGAGCCGATGCGTGGCAGTTGAAAGGTGCGTTGGCCACCTGCAGCCCACGCGAACGCTGAGGTCGTGCGCCCACGCCGACTTCAGACTCGATACAAATTACTTGTTTTACTTAGAAAAGATGCTTTTACTTCCTTGACAACGCTTTCGGGAACTGAATTAAATAAACAGCTTTGACATTTAATTTTTACGTTTGATTAATATGTAAAGTTCAGATAACTGTTAATGAATGTCATAATGAATGAGTAATAAGAAAGAATGAGTCTTATTTAATAAATTGCCAATAAGATATAAGAAAAATGTGTGTAATTTGTAAAACGAACTCTATTCTCCTTTTAAGATTCTGGTTCGCTTCCACGCTCCGCGTAGCTCCTCCCTCCACTCCAACGACGTTCTAAGCCGAGGTGCGTTCTCGCTATAGGAGACATCCTTAGGACGAACGTCCATTCTGAGCCCTAGAGAGGGCTCCCAGTTTCCACGGCTGGGTCTCAGTTCTCGGCTCCCTAACCGGTGGACACTGTAAAGGCTACTAGGGCCAATAACTATACACATTTCGAACAAAAATTTTCAAGATTCTCTTTGCAGTGATGAAGACATAAAAATTTTATAATCATTATTATATATATTATATTATATTCGTTTAAGATCAATATTGTACAGAACGTTGTTTTACATAAATCCATAATTTAGCATAATAATAAAATTAGATTCAATTAAAGTTTGATGTGATTTTGTTACCGTGGTTGTGTTAAGACTTCATATTTCATAAAAAGTGAAAGTAACATATAATCCGGTAATCGTCAATGTAAAGAAAGAAAGAAAGTAATTATTTACATACATTAAATCGCTGTGACGCCAAAGATACCAATGTTATTCTATTTTTGCGGACAAGATAACCAAGGTGATAAGGATCCTTAATAGTTAGAAGCGATTTTACTTTAGAAAAGTGAGCCTATATAACTAGTCTTTTTTCTTTTTTTTCTATATAATAAAACACAAAAATTGTATAATAATTATATAATCATTTTAAACGAGTATTATGTAATATAAAAAATTAAAAGTGCAACTGCCTAAAAATATTATGAATAATGATATATAATATAATAATATCTTATATGTGAAAATATTCATGAAGACTAATATACTGTGGGAATGCGATGAAAACAACATCTCGTGAGATCTCGTCCGTAAAAAATTATGGACACTTTGATACGATCTGTTTTGAGACTGAGAGAGCTTGTGACAATCTTTGTTTAGAAACAGATTTCTTATTATGTCGCGAAATTGTATTACCTAATCGTGCAATCAAATCATACATGTATATTAATTATTAACTACTATCAGTTTTGATTATATTCAACGTTGTTTTTCTTTGACAACCGTTCCTATGTCACATGAGTAAATAAACTATTTACTCATGTGCCTATGTAGTGGTGCGAGTAGTCGCCTTAACGTCGACGGTCGCTTGTTTGACTCGGGGCAGATATTTGTAATACAAATATTTGTTCTAAAAATATTTGTTTCTGGTCTGGCTGTACGTCCTTGTGGGTCTCCCCACCATGCCTCGGAGAGCACGTAATGCCATCGGTCCCGGTTGTTATCAAAGACACGTAATAGCGATAGTTACTCATGGTAGAGAAATAATCCGCCTATCCACAGTGGAGCAGCGTGGCGGATTAAGCTCCAACACTTCTCCTTTATGGAGAATAGGCCTTTGCCCAGCAGTGGGACGTTTACAGGCTGATTCAGTTCAGTTATTTTTCTATAAATAATCAATGTATCGTGACAAGTATCACGTAAAAATATCGCATATCATATTATCTAAATAATCGACCTTGGAATCATACACTTGAGCGATCCGCAAGTACGAAACAAAAAGTTTATGTTAAGATCAATAAAACCACTTTGTACCGTATTCGAAACAAAAACTTTCCAGATACAGTCGAGTCATCAGCCTATAAAGCAAATAAAATCTTTTATTGATTTTCAAAATTAAAATTTACTCCATTATTCATTATGTCTACATGCCCAATTTGGTCGCAACTCGCAAGTCCGAAACAAGCCAGCACATTGATTAGATTACACCACAGAACCAGATTTTCTTATTTCGCTTCGGAGAACAATAACATTTCGAGACAGACACTTTTTATAGTACAAAATCTTTTTTCTTCTCAAACTCGTTTGAAATTAATCAGATTTAACGTGATTCGTGAATAATTCAATCTTGTCTTAAAAAGAAAACTACATAAAATCCAAGGCCAGATCAACAAAATCAAAGCAATACCTAGCAGCTTTCGCAGCTGATGGAACTAATGATCGCACAATTAACTCAACAATGCAGGAAGTGTGATGATTGGTTCTGACCTGAGTCATTCGAAACCCGTAAACCTCATTATATCCAAAACGAGTTTTAAATTTAACATATTATGACAATATTATAGTGACATCACATACAATAATACAAAGTTAATGAATTTAAATAACGTACATATACTAGCAATGAAAAACATCAACATGACTGAACCGATGAAGTCATGATAAACTACAACTACAAACAGCAAGCCCACGCAACCACGAAAGATTTTTATGGTACTAGTGATTGCTAGTGGAAAAAATTAAATAATGTGTAAATTATTAATTATGATACGAGGAAAGAGAATTTCGGAAAAACAAAATATAATTAACAGGGGTCCGATTCTGCTATTACATTTTTGTAACCATTTTTGTATCTCAGTTTAACTAAGGTAAATCGTAGACTTCATAGAGATTTTCAATCTTACTAATTCCATTGCATTTCACCGACTTTCATGACTTTCTGTTAAAACTTAAGATCCGTGTCTTCTTCATATATCTAGTTGTATAATACTTGTTTGAATAAACATACTGAATATATTTTTTATCTTTAATTATTTAATTATAAATATTTAATAAATGTGACAAACATTTTAATGCCATTGGGCACGATATCTTCCCACTAGCAAAGATTAAGATTATAAATACACTATTTTAAACAAATCCAAAATTTATGATAAGTTATCAAGCCGTGACTGATTACAGTTTCTAGTACTTTCTCCGGTCGATCTTTACATTTCACGTAATGCTATCGATAAAACAACAACACTCGGCAACATGTGTATCATTAGCGAGCATTTATTTTCTTCGTTTCAGATATCTACCATCTACCGTGCGACCCAGTTGGAAGCTGCAGACACGATCTTGGTGAAAGTGAGAGATGTTTCTTAGCGGTGCGAAGGTATTAGAGGACGGCTACCGATATAAATATTTCGTAATCGCAATTATAGATACCGATGGGTGGTCGGTCAATACGGTGGGCGACACGAATGGTTCGCAAACAGAGTATAGACGATTACATCATAGCTTAAACCAACTAAAGCGAAAATATAATGGAAACACTTTTGCTATCTTAATCTTAGTATCGCTAAAGGTAATCGATGAAAACTTATGTGAATTCTTAAAATCTTATTTAAAATATCTGTAAAACTTTTAAAATAAATAATAAAATTAGTTTTTGGAAAAAAAACAAAAACCAACTTTAATAATAATACCTACATGTACAAAGTTGAACTAAAAAGTAGAAAATTATATTATTAAATTTTTGTTGACTGTTGACATTTTTTCTTATTAATATTGTTTATTGATAAAATTTCTAACCTACCGATTAAAAAAAGAATCATCAAAATCGATTCATGATTGACGGAGTAATCGCGTAACGTAGAAAAAAAAAACAGACTAATTGAGAACCTCCTCCTTTTTTGAAAGTTGGTTAAAAATGATATATTGTCTGAGCTTTGTTAGATTGTTTAATGTATCTGCACTGAGTTTGCGTAATTCGTAAATGTCAATGATAAAAAATACACTGTGTAAACCCACTGACACCTACGGGCTACGACAGTCAATGTGTAGAATTACAACATAATATATTTACAATAAATTTAAAATTCCTAAATCGCTAGCAAATATATTATATTTTAAAATTAAAATAATAAAATTAACAAATCTATTGTATTTCTGACACTTTTATTATAATAACTCGTTTCACTGTTTTATTCAAATACTATTTATTACAGATATACTGTTTATACACATTATAATAAATTTCAAAAGATCATATTTTTAAGAAAGATAAAATTGATTTAATATGAAGCTATTCATTAGAACAAACTCTAATGAGAATATTAATAATTAATCTTTGTTGCTTTAGAACAGAACCGTTAGTAATTATGATAGAATTCTAGACAACTTGCTATAATTTCCTTAACAACGACTTGATTGGCTTGGTCGTATCGACGAGCTTTTTTGCGAAAGTCGATTATTTAAAATGGAACGATGTAATATAAGCGATTTTATTTGTGAAGGTATATTATCTTTTAATTAAATCGTTAATTTTTCTATACAACTAATTCTTAACCTTATTTCTAGACAGGTTTTCATCAACATTAATTGTTTAGCTCGCTCGGAACCTTACTGTGAGAAAATTAGATTGCAATCGAATGGATTTAAAGGTTTCAAACCACAGAGCAACGTAATTATAAGATCACGACCAAATATTCAAAATTAAGTATTTGTTAGTAGTTTTATCAATTAACTAAAACTAAACAAATTCTACATTCTCAAACTGAAGGCGGAAGGATTTATGCAAATTTTACTGTATAAGCGAAGTATCTGTATTCTGCATAAAAACCAATAAGCAATTTTGCGTCAGTTTTAGTTAGTTATGCATGCAGCTGGTTTTCGAGATTTCCCACGGTTGAGGCTGCGTCGCACAACTCCCTCCGCTGCTATTTGAACCTTTAATTTTGCACGGAATATGGGCTCGGCGAGGCTAGCTCGAGAATCTTTTACTTTCTTGCTACAAAGGTTACACAACTTACTGTAGTAAGAAATATATTCAACAAAAGAACATAATCATAGGAAAAGGAAATTTTTTAAAAGATATTTTACGTAATAAATAATAGTATTTTTTTTTTATTTCGTCGTATACGATAAAAACGAACCAAAAAATATCATTAAATTAACAAAGTCTTTTTTTTAACATTACATCTTAATTTTTATTAACATTATTAATGTTGTTTTAGAACACTAAATCGTGATCGTAATGCTTAAAAATAAAAGGTTAATAAACGGATAGAGCCTATTACTAGACCTATTGTCTCCTTACATTCGTATCAATGAAATTTTATGTCTCTATTTATTTAATCCAATCATTTCCAAGTAGTTCTAGGGACTTGATTACGTCATCGCCTTCAATCATTTCAAAAGTGCGACCATAAGTTTTTTTTATTTCGACAATGGAGCTTTCATAATATATCTTATTAATATCGTTACATAAATAACTATTTTAAAATTTAGTAGGTTAGTTATGTTCGAAGCGGAGTTGCTGACCGATGGAGAGAGTGGCTTATTTATCAATATTTGGTTTCTCTAACAATTGAAAGTTATAATAGTTAATACGACAGCGCTATGAGTCATTTAAACATTTAAGTTTTCTAAAAAGATAATTTACTATTGAACATCAGCTGACTATTAATACACCCAGAAATAAAATTGCAACGAAATTTTTGGTAAGCAAAATATCTTATTGACTCGAAAATATATGTTCGGAAGAATTGTTCCAGTTTTCTGGGTCAATATTAAAGGGTAACAAAGGCCATTTATATATACATTTATCGCCCACCACTCTCATCAAGTAATTGGAAGACGGGGACAATAAGTGTGTCTCAATTTATTTTGGATTGTATTCAACATGGTATTTTAGTGAAGAAAAAAAGAAGTACTCGACAAATATTGTTATCATATCCTATCAATTTATTATTAGTTAAACAAATACACCTCATAAATCATATAAATACATATAAATACAAATACACCTCATAATCTTATAAAGTTGCAAACCATAGTCAGTCAGACTATTATAATATTTATAAAAATTAACTAAATTGAAATTAATACTTTACAGCTTAAATTTTAGAAATAACGTCCATGTAGAATACAGTGTTTATAAAAAAGTAAGAAATATTGCAACATTCTTTACAAAGATTGATAGATACTCTAAAAGGTAACTCTAATCATTGGACTAGTTTGAACCTACTTAAAATGTAGGACATAATATGGGCGCGAGTTTAAAATTAATGCTATTTTTGACCAAATAAATGAAAACGATATTTTGCGAGAAATCGACAAATGTACTTGAAACTAGTAATTTTTACGAAAGTATACATATAATTACCTGATTCACCTGAAAACACTGAGAATTTATTACCGTTACTATTACTTTACGAGTTCTCTTCTAACCTACTTCCATTAAAAGGCTTATCATGAAAAAATCGTTGATACAATACCATACAAAACAAAAATTTTACACCGATATTATTATTTTTAGCTTTCAGGTAAATTACTACTTCTATAATAAAAACGCAATATAAAATTGAATAAACTCAATAATATATCTTAATGTAAGCATTGAATAATTCCTAATAACGTCTTACTTATATGACACCAGTATTTTATCCTGGACGAACATCTCAAACTCCTAAAGGCACTTTATGGCTATAAAAATTCCCTAAGCGATATCTTGTGAATTGTGATGATGTGGGTTTAAGCAAATGTCTTATTCCTTACGGTATCATATTCAAGAATATCAGGTTAGGGAGCGTTCAAGTATTACGGAACGCAATTTTTAAAGATTTTTGACCCTCCCTCCCCCCTATGTAACGCGCTGTAACATTTTTCTGTAATCGTCCCTCCCTAAACGTTACGTTAACACCCAAGTTACCATT
The DNA here is from genome assembly GCA_036937285.1 of Euphydryas editha. NCBI lineage: Eukaryota > Metazoa > Arthropoda > Insecta > Lepidoptera > Nymphalidae > Euphydryas > Euphydryas editha. Next base: position 19,290,717 of record JAUPFZ010000006.1, on the reverse strand, counting down.
TTTACCTAAAAGATACAATTTATTATGTTGCGCAAGGTATCGGAAAGTCGCTAAAATACCTTTGTTATTTTTTTAATCGCGTTTGCAGTAATATGTGAGACTTTAATTTCCTATTTTTTATTTAAATTTAAAAAAAAAAATGTGACATCGACGCGTTGTATGAAACCCCCTCCCGCCCTTGTAACGCACCGTAACGTTTTACAAGATCCCCCCTCCCCCCTAATTTGCGTTACGTAATACTCGAACGACCCCTTAGAAGTTAGTGATGTTAAAATCAATAAATCTCGAGGAAAATGTGAAGAAATATCGTATCATGCGTTTAGCTTTCTCTACCGGAAAGCTATTAAAGCTAGCTCATTGTATCGTTAGGCCTACACACCGGGTCGTGGCGTCACGGTGGCATGCAACCGCGATCCCGTGGCGTCCTTGTACGACGACGAGGGCACCGCTGGGTTTTAGTGGGTATTCTGACTTTGCAGTCAGCGAGTCCCACATACCCGTCACCTCCGGGCGGCGCGATACGTAAACGTATTCCCCAGCGTCAAAAAAAAAAAAAAAAAAAAAAAAAAAAAAAAAAGGCCTACACACCGGTCTCGGAGCTAGATCGTTCGCAGCTGGCTACCAGGGTAATTTGAGATGTTATACGACTTAGTTATAATTATAATCATGCATCCGTAATAGCCTAATAACTAAATAACGTGATGCTTAAAACTAAGGCTTGTAAAACAAACAATAGTTACAATTTGTGTGCTAAATATTTATTTAAGTTTCTTTTTTATTATTATTATTAATATTATAGTAACAAACATTTATATATTCCAAAACTTTGAAATATATTTTAACTTTAGAAAAAAATTAATTCGATATAAGTTACATAAAGAAAACATCTTGTAAAACTAGATTTCTTTATAAGAGTTAATTTACTAACGATTTTATTACGGGCATTGAACTTAAAGCACATTAATAATGACGATATAAAATAGACACTTCAATCATAGGTAGTTTATCGTCACTTAAACATATTATGATAAAAACTAGCCAATACCTACGACTTCGTCTGCGTTGCTTATTATATTAACAATGTATTTTATCTGAAGAACAAAAATCATACAAAATTCCTTTGTAAACAATGTTTTTAACACACTTCACTAAACACGTAATTCTTATAAAAATCATTCGTTTCCTTAACTTTAAAAAAATTAAATGAAGATATCGTAATTTTTTTAAGTGCCTAAGAAATAAAACTTAGAAGTTAGAAAGAAATGAAAGAAGTTACTCATATGACCTAATTGAAAATCTAGCAGTTTTGCCGTGATACGCGCCCAACAACATACGTTAGTTACTGAAAGATATTATACCGTAATCTTCAAAATAAAACCAAGGTAAGACCCAATCAAAAACGCATAAAATAATCAAGCAGGTCACGACAGATGTGGCGAGGATAGCCAACAATAACCTTCGTTCAAGGATAACAACTAGAGCGAAAAATTTCAGAGTCAAAGTTAAGGATTCAACTAAGCCAATTTTAAATATTCGTTATACGTACCTACATTTCTTTTCCTTACTAGTATTTTATTAGAATGAATAGATAGATATATAAATTAATAAAATAAAATACAAATATAATGAACTGAAATAATAAGTGATATTAACTAGAAAGAGGAATATAAAATGTGACTGCGTAATCACATAATATTAATAAATCGATAATAACATAATGAAGTGTTCATTTCTTTTTTAACATCCTGAGAGTAAATTACCAATTTTCTCTATATCGATTTATTTTATAATCGTTTTCATTGACAATAAAAATATTTTCAAATAATAAGGAATGTAACGGAACATTGAAAAAGATTTACCAATCCGAAAAAGGACAGTATGGCTGGTTAAGCTCCAACTCTTCTCCTTCACAGGAGTATAGGACTTTGTCCAGCTATGGTATGTTTACAAATGGTACAGTACATAAGAGTATAAAGAACCGCGCCTTATAGGAAACCGGTGGGCGGAAGTGTGCAAGAAACGGCGGCCATCCATCTGTCGCAACGTTCACGATTATCTCCGAAACGAGTATGCCAAATATATTTATAGAAGATTCTATCAAGATCATATATAACAATACACAATTTAAATAATTTAAGATTTTGATATGCTATCGTGTAAGCATAGACTTATTAAAAACAAAATAAAAGACAAAGCTTTGTACAATTCATTATTAAATAACAAATTGCGACGCAGTTTTTCAAACAATTAAAATGAATAAATTCATGTAAAGTACACAACATCAAAAAACTTGTTCAGACGACATTGTTATAACCATAAAAGAAAACGGTAAACTCCTCATTCAATGGCGAAAGATTAAAGCCTTCCCATGACACTTGAAACATTACAGTACACATTAACTTTTGGAAATTAAAATTACCTAATAACTATGTGTTATTGGTTTTCCTGATAAATCACTATAATTACGGTCAATAGTTATCAATGCGAGGTATAAAACCATATTATATACCAAATAATAACATATTTATAAATATAAACATTTAAAATCGATTAGGAACCGAAATAATATATAATTTTTTCAATGTATCGAACAAAGTGAATTAAGACTAAATTAAAAACTATCAAAAAATTATTTAAATAACGGTTTGAAACTTTGAATTACAAATGGAGACCGTTAAAAATCGCAATGATAGCTTTTTTTGAACCATTATTTCGACTTTGCAAAATCTACACCGAAATAAATTCTAAAATTTTATCAGTGAAATTGGTATATTCCGTTATTAATATAAAATATAATACAAATAAAAACTATTTCGTAGTCTAAATAAAAGAATGACTAAAATAAAAAAAATGAATGATTAGTGCAAAATTGATGCAAACTAGTATCAGATACTTGTAGTGCAGGAACTTCTAACGGATATATTAGTTTTTGTAACAATTTACAAAAAGGTAAACAAGGAAATAATGACAGTGAATCAATATGAATTAACGATGCAAGGTAATCAACACGACAATCATTCTAATGAGGCAAAAGAACATGTACGTTAGAATCGAGTCTGTATGATCTTAATGACTTAAATGACGGACGGACCTTAAATACATTTACTGCTTAATTGGCATTCTAGTTACAGTGTATTTTGCATCTCTTGGAATGTTTAAGGACACTGGTTCTATAGAGTCACGATTAAACTAGATCCAAAATGCATACTTATTCCACAGTCTAATGGAAGTTAATGATATTTCTTGACTGATTGCAGTTGTTCCTCACTCCAAAACAGACAGTACTGCTGTTGTTTTTTCTGTTAGTGTAGTTAAGTGTCCTCTGCAGTTTCACTCGCTACCATAAATCGTTACTTGGTGTTTTACAGCTTAGCACCTACTTCAGTAAACAGATTTCCTAAATCAAATAGTAGTCACGTCAGATTCGAACAGGTAATTCTCTCAAATAAATTGTATTAGCATAACATTAGAAACACGTCAATGATCGTCTCATTGAATTATAACTTGATTAACTCTCTGCTTTCATGAATGAAGGTTTTACGAGTAACACACTTAAAGGTCAGTGATAAATTTCGAGGATACAAAAAAAAAACTACGTAAACAGTTTCCGGTACGGTAGATATTTAAAAAACCAAAACATTTATTCGTCACGATTTGCTTATTAAAATCATTCATCTTCATTTGTAACTAAAAACTTACGGTGGGAAAGGAAATTGCGAACAAAGGCTCCACTCTCCATTTTATTATCTCTTCGATCGCGTCTGAAGCTCGATATTTTCTCTGTCTATTGAATTATAAATACTCGATTTACAATTTATTATTTGATGATAGATATTATAAAGATAAATTAATTAACAAATAAAATAAACGCTGAAAATTATTTTTGGTAGCTCAGGGTATTTCTATCTTTTCGGTTTTCGAAACTATATCGATAATCAGATATAAATAAATATATAGTAAGATATAAAAGATGTAATGATTATAAATTTTAAGAACGATAAGATGTTAAAAGATCTTAATAATTAAAAGCGTTATAACGTCTAAATATATACATAAGAATGACTGCAGGCAATACTGGCTATTATAGTAATTTATATATTTTTTTTCTATACGACTGATGAGTGTTAAAGAAATATTAACTGAAAACTATAAAAGGCGCAACCTTAAGGTACAGATACACATGCTACTTACTAGCATGCTTATTAGGGTGCTTATAGTCTAGTCGACGAATGTTAAAGATATTTTTAAAAAACAAACACCTTTTTTTAAATTATTTTTTAATAACTTTTGCAATTTTTGCAAGCGGAACTTGCAAAAACTTAAAAGATGATTTTTGAAAAACACGAAGTTCCGCTTGCAAAAATTATGAAAAAATAACTAAAAAAAGTGGTTTAGTTTTTAAAAATAGCTTTAACATTTTTCGACTAGACTATATGCTGGTAATAAGCGTGCTAATAAGCATGCTTAGTAGCATGCTATAAGCATGCTTATAGTCTAGTCAACAAGTGCCATTGGTCGATTACACTATAAGCATGCTACAAGCAAGCTACAAGCATGCTAGTAAGTAGGAAGTGTATTTGTACCTTTATGCGACTACTATACATTTTACTATGTTAATGATAAGATATATATTATATACTATCCTGTTTTTATATTTCTGGTGTACAAAAAAGTATAAATAAATATATATATTTGAGCTTACTGTACCTATCTTTATAATATAACAAAATAATTGTTATTTCGATACTATCTTACAATCAATCTAATTACAAAAGTTGATATTTTTTTTATAAATGTTATTTTTATTGATTCAAAAGTTACCAACGGTATAAGAAAAGCAATTTATATTTTTAATGCGGAAAATGTTCTTTGAAATTAATTATGCATCATAAAATTGAATTTAATTTACGGCCTGCCATGTTAATTTAAAAGGGTAAAAAGCGAATAAGCGCCGGTGTGATCTGGGTCGGTAATCACAGCCACATCCACCGCGGCATAGAGACGAGCTCCTTTCGCGAGGTGCGATCAGCGAGCCGTGATTCTTAGAGATGCGGCTACGGTCTGATGCCCTAACCTTGGCCGCACCATCCCGTCTATCCCTAACGTGGAGGATGACATCATATTTGAAAAATATTCTAACACTACATGTGGCGAGCGAGGCCAAGGACGGAATTTCAATCGATGGTAATATAGCAGAGGCGAATATTAAAAAGGAAAGTAAGGTTATCGACCTCGCAACGGACGATTTCAGTAGACTGATGTATACGATTCTTTTTTTAACTAACGAAAGCTCCGAAACGGTCACGACAATTTCCTTTGACGACTTAGAATAAAAGTTAAAAATACATACTTTTAAGTACCTATTCTAGCAAAATGAGATAATTGTTAAGCACTCGAACGCACGCAGAGTGCTGTAGGTGCCAATGTAATTTTAATAGCCATTATATCCATTGTAATTATTGTTAGATATAATACATTACTTTCTAAGCTTTTATGTCGTAAAAATTGTTTTGCAACGCGGTTTCTTCGGCCTTGGAATATAATTAAATGTGAGTATACTCGAATAAAATATTTGTCATTTACATCGAATGGTATATAAAAATGTTATCATAAAGGAATAGAGTTATCATTGTATTCATATAACGAATGTAACATTGATAAATTGACATCGCGACCTCACCTGGATAGAATCGGCCATTCCATACATATAGCGTATCGACCATCAATGTAAGAGTGCTTATATCGCAATACGGTGACTTACCGAGACCGCGACTGAGGCGCTCGGGACAATACCGGTGTTTTCTGTCTCCTGGCCATCAGGTGCGCTCAGAAATCGGCGAAGAGTGCCGTATCCGGACGCCGAGGCTACCATAGCTACCATTATAACACACACTACACTATAACCACTGGACGCTCACGTGGACATCACTTATCGGACGATGGTGCGCGCGAGGCGTGCTGCGCGCCCGACGCGTTTCAACTGCCTGCGCTTGCGCCGATCTGAGCCCCCCTACCACGTTCGAGGATTGTTTGACAATGAGATAAGTGTGTTAACATTGAATATACATCGCGATTAGAGTACATAACTTACATGTTTTATTACATCTACGTAAGATATCATTATAAATGTAGCAATTTAAATTATCTTTCCTGAATTTTTGAAAATATAATATACACCTATATATATTTTTTTAAACTCAATTTTTTGTCATTCGAATTAAATGATTGAAATGAATGATTGATGATGACGTGTTTATTGTTTTTAAATAAAAATAACTATAAATTACTCATCTAGCAGCAATAATATTTTTTCCAATAAAGGTGAAAAAGCATAGGTATAATGATATAACTTTTGTGAGTCATTTCCTGAACCAATTTGATTATAGCTTTTCTTTAAACTCGACAAAGGATTTCTTTCTATAAGGTATCATTTATTCATGTTGATTTTTCACTCGATCATGCGCAAGAGGTGCACATCCCTGCATCCCTGCAGGTCCAGTCCCAGGACTAACCCGAACCCTGCGCACATCCTCGCGGGGTCCCCTGGGCCTTTGCTGACAAGCTGGATTGTCAGTACCTGAACCACTGCCGTATGATGCACATGCTGACAAATCAGGGCTGTCTTATATCTAAGATATAAGATTTAGAAGATTAAGACCCAGTTTCACCACTTACTGTTAAGTTCCGGCTAACCAAACTGGCACATTTTTGACAGGTAATTGTATGGGTTATCTGTCAAAATAAGTGCCAGTTAGGCTATCTGGAACTTAATAGCAAGTGGTGAAACTGGCCCTAAGGTATGTTATTTGAAGTTTACTAACATTAGACTATTGGTTTACTAACAAAATATGATCTTTAAGGTCGAAATAAATGATATTTATTTATTTAATCATTTACATAGAATATTGATATAAATGTTGTCTTCGAAAAGAGTATTTAGTTTTTATTTAATTTCCTGTATTGTAAAAACCTTTATTTAAAAGAAATACTTTTATAGTTATAATACTATAAATATAACTGATTACTGTATAATAATAGTAGTTCTGGTGTAGTGTTGCAAACCTTAACGCCGGCGGTCGCGTGTTCGATTTCCGTTCAGGGCAGATTTTTGTACAAATATTTGCTTTTGGTCTGGCTGTATGCCCTTGGGGGTCTCACCACCGTGTCTCGAAGTGCACAAAAAGGCGACAGCCTGGATTGTTATGACAGAAATATTATAACGATTGTTACTTATGGTAGGGAAATTACCCACAAACCCATAGTGGAGCAGCGTGGTGGATAAGGCATTCTCCTATATGGAGAAGAGGCTTTTTGCCTAGCAGTGGGGTGATTGACTAACGAGGGTAGGAAGGTAAGGCAGAAAGGTATTGGTAAAGGCACTATTTTTAACTTTACTAGACTTAGGAGCTCCATGACGCGAGTCCATATACTGATCATAATTATTTTTTATATATATATAAATTATTATATTTTTTCGTCTTACATCTATTTACATACATTTTAGTCTATGTACATGCTTATATTCCTTGATGTAATATAATCTTATATTACTTGTTACTACATATCAGCCAGCACATCTTCACGGCATGTCTTGATTTGCATTTGAGATCTTTATTTTAGTCTTATTTATTGGAGACTCTGCCACAGCCATCCCCGAGGGAAGCCTCAGTTGTTCGGCCACATCCCCAATGACGGCGGTGTCTCTTTTATTTACATAGCCATCTTGAGGGTGTCAACAAAAGAAATACTCTCTCGAGTATTTCTTTTGTTGTGGCCTCCACCGCCTTTTCGACAAAACGATCGATTGCATCACCACCGTCGTCGGTGTAGTAGAGTCAGGTCTTTGTGTGCATCGTCACCGCGACCACAGCATGCGAAACACTGTCATGAAGCGTGTCTCCGCAGCCTCCTAGTTTTGGTCTGGACGATGATCACTGCCTCACGTGTCTGTCCTTGTACCTCGTGGACAGTCATGACCCTTGTCCAGTGCCGTATCCCTGCTTTATCAACGTCTTCTTTCTCCTCTTGGGTGATAACCAAGTATAGGGTCCGGTCTTGTCTATCAGGAATTCGAGCGCCAGTGATCCTCTCTATCCTCAGAGAATTGACAGTGGGGTTTGAGAAATAGATGTTTTTATAGACCTCGCTGATGGCGAGTGCAACGTCCTTGGAGTTGCGATGCGTTCAAGGCAACTCACTTATGATGCCTGTGGTCAAGTCGGGTCTAGAGTACCGCATTACAAAGAGGTTGTCTCTGCCAATCATCAATCAATCAGTTGCCCTATATCGAATAGGGCAACTAATTGATATCTCTGACGAGGACCACCTCTTTTGCCTCCGACAGTCGGGCGGCATGGCACTATGGCCCCGAAATGGTTCATAAGGGCTTCGTCCACCGTTAAACGACCTATTTTACGTCCTCACTAAAACCATTTACTAAGATGGAAGCCATAGTGCACACGTTTAATTTGGCTTTTTCGCCATATCGGTGCACAAGCTTTTTTTTTGAGGTCTTTGGCCACCTCTATTATGGTCTTGGCTATTTCACCATCCTCGTCGATGTTCCCGACTATGTGTGTTGTCTTGCTGCACCCAGCAACCCCATTGATCCATTTCAGTACCGACAGTTCCCAGGCCCCGAAGGCATCGCTGACTTCCGGATGACCCGTGATAGTTTTTGCCATCTCGAGTATCCGGTCACCAAGCATCACCCTCGTGCATCTGGCCACTATCACCACTGGGTCCCCTTTTAGCGTGTCAAAGATCTGAGGTCCTTCTTTTTTTCCCTCAGCCTCGATTGCGCCCACGAAGCCGGCCGAGCTCCGCCTTTTGGGTCTCAACCTTCACTTGTAATCGTTCCGAGAAACTGGACATGGTCTCTTCGAGAGTCAGCCTTTTAAGGGGCGAAGGTGTTCGAATCTGGGCCTTTTAATAACCCAGATCCTCTACCCTATCCTCGTAAACTATGACCTCATGTATTTTCGAAGCCATTATGCAACCGTACCTGTTAGCTATGTCGCCTTTTTCATAGCCGACTCTCATAGAGTCAACGCTTCTTCTTCCGGGGGTCGCCCCGAGGAGTTCGCTCTGCTGCTGCAGTCACTAGCTTGCTTGCGCGAAAGCGGACTCCTCTCTTCCCTCGAATAGAGCAATTGCCTTATGCAACCGCACCAGATGGTAGACTGTCATTGTCCTGTTTCAGCGCAAGTGCATCGATCTTTGTACGCTTTAAGCTTATTTTTTGTGTGTTGCCTTTTATCAGCAGAGAATAGTATCATATTATGTCTGAACGAAGAAATACAGTAACCAAAAATGAACTCAATAAGGTCAAAACTTAATTAAGTTAGTTAAACTTATGTTTCTAGTGGTCTCAATCAAATTATCTTTTTTTAAATAAAAAATAAATTGGTTTAATATGAAAGTTAATAATTAAAATGATATATTATATATGAGTAAGATTACCTATGTAAGTATGTTTATATGGAATTTTGTTTTATTACTAAACTGGTCTTAAGTATATTAGAATAATGAAATAATGAAAATTTATTTTTTTGAAAATTTGTACTATTAGTATGATTGACACAAATCTTTTGATTTTTTTTTTTGTCTTAATATGACAAATAAGTATTGTGCCTTAGTACTTTTTTATGACATTATTCATATGTATTTTGTTCAATTATAAGTTTTAATATTTATTTTAAATAAAAAATAAAAAATGTAAGAAAAATAAACATGTAAATAAATAATTCAATATGGTAACCACTTAACATAAGAGAAAGAGGGTTATACATTACACAAGTGAGATATATATAATGCACAGGCTTAAATGGTTTAGTACTTTCGGAAAGCACAACATTATTAACTTCCTACTAATGGGTAAATAAGAAGCTCTTAAGATTAGTAGGAAGTCTTCTGTTGATAACAGTATGAAAGATCCATTCAGGTGGCCTGTATGACATGACAGACATCACATGCATATCATTCAGTAGTGCAATGTGAGTTTCATTTTCATATCAGTCTCCATAACAGAACAGCACAGAGTCCTAACAAATGCCAAACATAGCGAGTGACTGGGGACTAAGGTCTTAGTTTATAAGTTATTAAAAACTTTTTTTATTTTGTTATCTTTACCTCAAATACTTTTTTATTTTTCTAAAAATAAGAGAAATAAAACCAAAAAAATAAAAGATTTGATGGTACAGTACAGCTGATACAAACAAAAGAAATTTAGAATAGATTAAGAAACTTTACACTTACAACTTGAAACTTAGCTATTAGTTGAATGATATAAATGTTATTTTATTTCATAGATATATGAAAATTTAATATAATATGAAAAAAAATATTCTAAAAGAATTCATGTCTAATAGCCTCCACTGGTGACAGGAGGGCTGGTGCTTTTTTTGCCCAGAGAATTAAAATTGCAATTCAATGGGGAAATGCTACTAGTATTCTTGGCACCATTCCACGCGGACATGTTTTATACCAAAACTGTTTGTAAATAATTAGTTTAAGTTTTGCATTGTAAATATGTAATGTATAATGTAAATATGTAATATGTAATTACATATGTAATGTATAATAATTGTAAACATGTAATGTATGTAATGTATAATATTGTAAAATTTTAAAATAAATGAAAAAAAAAAATTAATATTAAAATCTGTATTGTTACATATTTTCTTTAACATTTATTTTTTAAATATATTTTATGCTAATACTAACTTATCCATTTAGTTATTGTAATGAGAATGTTATCATTTTTCGGTTATGAACTAGTTCAATACTAGTTGGCAAAATGCTTGTATTCAAATAATATAAAAACAAATAATTATAATTATGTAATATAAGACTTATACCATGGTATAAGTCTTATAACATGTTAAATCTGGCTTGTTAATGTTTCTTAATAAAATTGATACTTATTAGAAAATATCTTTTACTTCTCTCATTCATATATGCTTTAAATGTTAGATTAATCAACTTTAAATTTAAATAAAGGCTAGCACGGTATATCTATACTCATCAACCAACATAATAATAATAGAAGAATCACATAGACTGTAAGGTACTGAAATATTGTAGCATATAACATAACTATTTGATAATATCATTAAAACTAAAAATTTTTAATGTTCTTTGAATCATTCTTATTCACAAAATAATCATATTTTATTGCTAAAAGCAGAAAAAGTTGCGTGTTGAAAGTTTAAAACAAAGGCTGTATTATAATATATATATAAAATGTACGATATGCCATGTAAGGTACACAACAATGTTCTAATGGCAATAATTTATTCAACAGCAGTGTGGGCAGTCAACTTCACCCACACTTCGCCTTGATTTGTTTAAAATGATTTAAAGGTGACTCCATCACTTTAATGTCAAATCTATAACACAAAAACTATAAAACAGTTGACATAACATGAACCTTATGACTAATATCCATCAGCTTATGTATATATATACATGGAATCGAATAGTTCGTAATCATCTTTTAGAAGTTTACACAGAAGTGTACGGCCAACATATGCGCTGTAAACATAAATTGTCAGCGACCGGCAATTAAAGACATCTCGATCTCACCTGTTTGGTGTCCACAGTGTCTGTGGCCTCCATGTTGGTATATGTTCGTTCCTGCCTCTCCATGACTTCGAAAACATCAGAAACGACTAATCCATTTACTAGGCGTTACAAAAGCACATAATACATGCATAAACATAACAATCACGATGGTACAAAAATTTATAACGAAACAATGTCAATGATCGAACCAAACACGTTCAACACTTTGGAGTTCGTTACGCCAAAAGGAAAGATACTAATGTCTCATTAGTCTACCTTTGGACACATTTTGATTATATTAACGAGAGTACAATGCACCAATATCTAATTTTATACGTAAAATTAAGAAAACACTGCTCATCACCATCTTAAAATTTCACACATTCCGTCATCGAGGCTGACTGACTGTGGTCGCTGCCCTATACTACGATTCTATTTACGCATCTTTTTTGAATGTCATGTTATGGAATCAAAGTTTTAATAGTTGTAAAATATATTTGCAGGTTGAAATTGAACTTAAAACGTCGTATTAGTATTTCTTTATATAAAAAAAATCCAATTTCTTTTCTTTCAGTATATATTTTAGAACAAATTAGAGTTTTCTTTAAACTGTTAAATTGATATTTGAAACGTTCACAACACAAATAGCTCTTATCCGCCATCTATGACACGATTTGAGAAGTATTTAACTGTAATTTCAAAGCATAACTGATTTTGTATATGTAAATATCCAGCCTCAGTCGTTAATATTATTCTTCCAGGCTCTAATAGGCTAACTAAATATAAAAAAAGTAAAACTAATCTTTACTAAATGTGATAAAATAAATTCCAATTTAAAAGGAGTAAAATTATTATCTGCAATTATTATGATTTAAATCGCGGTTTTTACCGTTCATCTGTGGTTTTAATTCTGTGACATTTTATTTTGACCTAAAGGTTGTAGATACCAGGTCATAAAATCCCAAAAAAAAAAATGTGACATTTTATTTTGTATTAATGTCACTGTCAAAGCGGTAGGGTTATATTTTTACATTTTAGGATTGCATGTAAATATAGTTTTAAATGTTAGAATTTGCGTAAGATAATTTTGAAATGCCTCGAGAAAAAAGTAGATATCGAGATAGAAGAAGTTCATCTTATAGTTCAGAATCATCATACGGTAGAAAAAAGTCTAAGAGTAAACATAAACGGCGTTCTCGCTCTAAAGATCGATCGGAATCCAGTATTCAGAGGCGAAAACGATCAAGTTCACGTTCCAAATACAAGCGGAGGAGTTATTCTAGGAGTATTTCGAGAGAGCGATATGAGAACAAGTCTAGGCGCCGATCATCTTCACGTTCACGATCTAAGAGGTCCAAACATTCCCGAGATCGTTCACACTCGAGATCCAATTCTAGAAACCGCTCGTCGTATAGTAAGAGTAAGAAAAGCAGAAAACGATCACATTCTTCTAGTAGTAGATCTAGTTCATTTGACATAGGTAAGTACCTACATAAACATTTGGAAAGTGCAGTTTAAAAATGAACAATAAAGTGTATTAAAAGATGCATCTCTATTTTCAGAGCCACGTAAATTAAGTTTAGATGACACAGAAACTAAGGTCGAAAAAGCAATTAAAGCTGCAGAGGCAGCAGGATTAACAATGACTAAAATACCTACTTACGAGTATAAAGAAGTGGCAGTCAAAGAAGATATGCCAACTATACATGACAGGAACTTATTGGCAGAGTTGAACAGCGACTCCTTTGTTCAGAAATCATTTACTTCATCAAAAAACAAAAAGCAAACTCAGAACATTGTAATCGATTTAAATGCCGAGTCAATTAAGGTTACAGAGCCTGAATTTAAAGAAAAAGTTGATGATTCAATTTTAAACTTTGATGTAAGTCTTTTTTATTTAAATCTGAGTTGGGATTTATTTGTGAGAAATCAAATTATTTTTACAAAGGTTCAGAAAATGCCACTAAATTAAATGATAAGATGTTATGACAAAAATTAACTTTTCAATTTATTGAGATGCCATCTTGGTGCAATGGTCAAGCAACTGGCTCATGTGTTAGTGGTTGTGGGTTAGATTCTTGTTTAAGACAATTGTTTGTATTGGTCATACAGATATTTGTCATGTTTTGAATGATAGTGTTGTTTGTTTCTGGAGCCTCTACACTGGATTTTCATTCTGCAGGGTACTGGGCTCTACTGTTGAGTGTGAAGTTTTTAGTCTTTTTTTTTAAATAATTCTTGTATGTAGTAGAAGAAAGATGAAAATAGCCTTTATATGTTAATATAAAATTCTACTAAAGTTATCCATCTAAGAAGGGGATAATGTGTTTTACTCATAGTCAAATTAGCTCTTATTGTGCTAGAGACAAAGTACTAATAATTATGTAATAGCAGTAGTATAGTGGACCCCCGGTAATTCAGCCCCTGTTTAATCCGGCAACCCCTGTAATCCGAAATTTTTTTTAGTCTGCTAATGTAGATAATGCATGATTGAGCAGGTTACAACTTGTATGTGCCAGTTATTATTTTTTGTAAGTTCTATGACATTAATGATGTTTTTTTGTACTCTCTATTGTATTGTTTAATTTACTAAATTTGACATACATAATGAAGTATGATTTGTACATCAGAGTAAAACATATAAAATCTTATCATTGGATCTGTAATTGGTTAGATTACATGGTACTTGTTTGTAAAAAATTTGGAATATAGGGGGTCTTAAGCAGTACTCTATAATCCGACAAATTCCATAGTTCGACACTGCCTTGCAAAAAGTTTGTCAGAGTAGCGGTGGTCCACTGTAGACAGTAGTACACATTATTGTAATAAAAGTTATTTAATATTATTTTAATATTAAAGAGAAAAATTATATTTTGTATAGAGTTATTTTTGTATGTTTACCTGTTTACAGGAAATACCCAGTCAAGAGGAGAGGAAAGAAATGTGGATAAAGAAACTATATCAGTATAGAAAAAAAATAGTGAGAGAAGAGATGCAATGATCTTTAAATACAAACCTTAAGAACTTTAACATTTATTTAATTTACGTTATTGTATCTAAAAATTTCTTATATTTATTTTATTGACTTTTTCAACCTAAATTGCTATTGAAAAGTTTTTATTCTAAATAAAAAGTAAGCATAACCTAAAAAATCTTTATTAAACATAACAAGTATTAGACGCAACTCACAATTTGAACGAGCCCATTACTACAATCTCTATATATACACAGCATAAGCTTAACACTTCGGGAAAAAACTACATATTGTTTCTTTCTCTTTGGATTCGACTGCTGTAAGTTCGGGAGACAAGATTCCAGGAGTCCATGTACCTGTCCATGCACATTGCTATGCATTTTTGTTCTGAGTTATCTAACGCTGTGCCAGGCTTGTTGATACACTTCTTGAAACATTTCTCAGACATTTTCGTCAGGAGTTCTTGTGCATTAGCTATCGCTATTTGTTGTTTAACCTGATCCATTAACTCTTCTTTTTGGGCTCCGCTTAGTGATCCGGTAGATAAGGAATCCATTTTTAATTATTAAGATTTTATGTAGAGGATTCTATTAAATTTAATAATTTATTTTACGGAGAATTCTAACCTATAAAATATTGAAATCAATCACCAAAGAGTATATACTGATTGGGCGAGCAGCTAACCACAGACCATATATAGTGTACTCTGTGCCACAGACTAAGGTACAAAGTATTAAGTACTTTTGTCTTACGTGTGGGAGTGCACGACCTCGAAATTTTATTTGGGGATGAGACTTTGCAGGTTTGTAGTATACCTAAAGGGTATCTATCCTGCAAAGCAAAAAGACTAGATGGCCAGTAGTTATCTAGAAAAACGGCCCTAAAGTTCCACGCGCAGATTATATACCGGTAATTTCACCCACGCAGTAAGCGGCGCGATGGCCGAATGGATAGTAAGCTAGCATACCGTGTTCGAGCAGGCGACTAGGGTTCGATCCCCGTTTGTCGCTTTTTTTGTTTTCGTTATTTATTTATTTTTTCATTTAATTATTAGAAATGGTAAGTAAAATATATCTATATTTTATCAATTAAATCTTTAAATTTAAATTTTTATCAATTTTAATTAATAAACTACAGATTTAAAAATAATCAAACTTTAATAGTATTTATTAAAAAACAAAACACAGTACATACTTATTAATTATTGTCATTCATATAAAAAATTAGCCAAAAATCATATTATTTATATATAATTGCCATGTTGAAGTTAATTAGTTAGGCTTTTTAATTAATATTTAAAGTCCAAAAGATCGTGGTGTAAAACCAATATATTATGAGACTGATTTCTTTTATTGATTGTTTTCTTTATCCATATCCTTAGAAAATTTATAGACTACAGTAACAAATAAATAATTGGTAAGTTCAAGACTACTACAGGAGTGATATTATTATTTGATAACAAATTAATTATTTTTATATACCTTTTTTATGTCGAATTATAATGGCGAGTTATTCAACTATTCGCCATATGGAATGGCGATTAATCGGTATTCGATTATTCGCTAAAACAACTATTCGTGGCATCTCTAGTGTATACCTACGGACTATAGTCCTATTGTATATATAGTTTAGATACCTCGACCGTGGTTTTACCTATCCTACCCATATATCTATAATTGTCAAATTGACGTATATTTACGATTTCCGTGAAGAAAAATCTCCAAACAGAATATTTTACAATTAAACAATAAATAACTTCAACAATAAGTAAGACTACAACTGATTGTAAATTTTAAGTAAGGGTTTCTTTATTATTATAAAAAATGCATGATTTAATTGATAATATATTTTATTTATCATTTCTAATAATTAAACGAAAAAAAACGAAAATAAAATAAGCGACAAACGGGGATCGAACCCTAGTCGCCTGCTCGAACGCAGTATGCTAGCTTGCTATCCATTCGGCCATCGCGCCGCTTACTGCGTGGGTGAAATTACCGGTATATAATCTGCGCGTGGAACTTTAGGGCCGTTTTTCTAGATAACTACTGGCCATCTAGTCTTTTTGCTTTGCAGGATAGATACCCTTTAGGTATACTACAAACCTGCAAAGTCTCATCCCCAAATAAAATTTCGAGGTCGTGCACTCCCCTTGTAAGATTAAGTACTACAAACTTACAAAGATTATAATAAAATACTAATTGCTAAAGTACAGTCTTATGTTCAAATCAGTTCAAATGTTACCAATGTTACTACAGACTAGATAAAAATATTAATACTAAGATGAAGTATACTTGATCCTAGTATGAAAATGATTGAAACATGGGGTAATTTTATCAAAAATGGAAAATACTATGCAAGAACATTATTATTAAAGACTTCCAAGTTCACAACCGTATTTATAACAGGAGGTAATATATAAATAAAAATATAAGAAATTAATATAAAAGTTTAGTATTGCGATATTTTTAAAGACAAGCTTAAAATGAAGAATATGTATTATCATTCAAATAAAATTCAACCACTTATGACATTGACAGCAATCAACAACCATAAAATAAAAACCAAAAAAAAAATGGTCGTCTGAGATCTATTATCGATGTTTAGTGTTTACCCTTGTAGCCTCTTATATTATATTTTAGTCAAACACATGCAGATAGCTGAACTTTAAAAAAATATATCGATTTTGATATCCGAAAATAAATCGATATCGATAATCGATATATCGCGGAAAAAATATCGATGATTTATATCGATTATTTTCTAAAAAAAATATCGATATTTTGATATATCGATTATTTTTGCCCATCCCTACAACCATCAACAACTTGTGTGCTCTTTGTCAACAACAATAACTTCATTGTCGAGTTTGAATGTTTTTCATGCTGTTATTTTTTTATTTTTGGTAATTTGGTTACATATTATTCAGAGTACACATACAGTGATTTTATTTAGATTGACCGAACATATTTGCTTATTAAAATTTAGTTATTTAATGGACCAAATTGCCGAAGTTGCGAAAACTTTGTCTCATGATGATCTTCTTGAAGTTAGCAAATCATCACTTCAAACTTTCTTAAGTTCCGATTCTTTACTATCCGATTTACCGTCTGATATTTTATTAGAAGAGATACAATCGTTGGTAAGATATATTAATTAATAGAATTGGTCATCTTTTTAACTTTTTCTTCAGTTGTATTCATGTACTCATCGAAATACTTCCTGAGCGTAGACCACTTCTCATATTAAGAAGGATATGCATATATCAGAGATACTTCTTTATGATGTCTTCCTACAATGCCTAACATGAGGCAATGTCGGCTATTTAAGGTTTAACTCTTAAAAAATTACTAGTCTGGATTAATGCCCACAAACATTTGATTCAATGTGCATGTTTCATCAACAGGGCTCTTGGTTTTATCCTTTTTTATTTTATTAAAATTCTCTTCACAGACAGCTGTAGAACATGGTCAATCTATCACTATATATATTTTAAGAGAGGATGAACAACCTTTGAAAGTTATTGTAAGTAATGGTTTTTTAAATAAAATCAAATAAATAGCTTTATAAGCATAGAACCTTTTGATTTAAATCAATATTTTAAATCCATCTAAACATCACATGCAGTTTCTCCCCCAGTTGTTTGTGACTACTACCCTGAGCCATAGCAGGGTTTATTAAGTTTTTCAAAATTCAGATTATTACAAGATTATAGTGTTAATAGAAATTATGAATTAAAAAAAAATACTATATAATTTTTAAAAGAAGTTATTATGCAATGTGTTGGAGCAATGGTCACAACAAGTTGGCGCTGGGCTAGCAGTTGTGGGTTCGATGTCCTCTTATGACAATTTTTTTTTTTCATAAGAGGACAGTTTTGTTCATCTGGGGACCATTATTAATGTGCAGATTTATTAGCTGCATTCAAAACAAATGGTCTAGATTAATGTGATTATTTATTGTTATAAAACATCTTTATTTCATTCAAAAAACTTCTTTATTTCATTTTATTGTTTACTTTTAGGTTCCCCAAAATACATCAGTACAAGATCTAAAGAAAGCCATTGCAAGGCATTTTCAGTTACACCAGAACAGGATTGGAAATAAAGTGAAAATATCATGGAAATATATTTGGAAAACTTATAATTTAAATTTTGATAGCTTAATTCTTGATGATGATAACAGTAATATAGCTAACTACGGAGTAACAAATAAAGTTACTTTAACATTTAAGAAAAAAAGAAAAAAAATAAAATTTTAACTATATTCCTTCTTTTATTATACATAATCCCATCTGCAAATGATAAATTAACAAAAAATTACTTGAAGTAAAGCTTTTTTAACAGCTTTATGCTTAAACACAATAGACACTTATGAATAAAATAAACAGTTACAGCATTTCATATAAACCTCTAACGTTTTAAAGATTTCACTTTTACATAAATGACTGTAAATAAAAATAATTCTGTTATTTTACATAATTTTTTTTATGTAATTAAAATAAAAGGATAAGTTTTCCTGTACCATAAAATGATGAAATATATTTAAATACATAGTCCATAAATCTAGCAGTTTATCTTGAGCTTCAATTTATTATAGCTGTTCAAAGTCTGGTTGTGGAGGCGGCTCTTGAGGAAGAGGTTCAAAGTCTCCGAGGCTGTAGTGCTGTTCTTCATGTCGTGGAGTAGCTAGAGGTCTATCATAAGCATCCTTAAGCAGCTCCTGGTCATGCTAGAAACAATTAATAATACATATTTATCACTTGAACAATTTGATCTTTAATTACATAGGGCCACCATGGACAAAAATGTCAAAGCCGTACAAAATTGGTAAAAACCCGACAATCCTGAATTTTTTAAACAAATATCTAAAGATTTATTAAAACAAATTGTTTTAGTAGGGTTCTTATGACAACGTGTCCTGATTTTGCCTGAAAACTTTTTTACACCCTTCCTGGATGACCCCCAGATGTACTTCATTCTTCATAATACGGAACTCATGGTAGTCCTACTACATATTTAATCTTATCATAAACAGTTTTTTTTAAATATATGTATACACATAATGTAAACCTCGATAGATATGTAATTTTTTAAATTGTTCCCTATTCTCCCGGTATTAATTCCCTAGTAAAACTTATAACTTACTACTTTAGATCAAAAGAAAAGAATTTTTTCCCAAATATAATTATAATAAGTCTTATAATAATTATTAACTCTACAAATAAAAACCTACTGTATATAAATGTATAATATAATATGTTATATCTGTTTCTGTACATTAAATTAATAAAAAATATTACCTGATCCGATTGTAAGACGGAAGGAGGCGCCAAGTCATCCAGAGACAGCTGTGTGTTGATAACTGAAGGTGGCGCATAGTCTGGTATAGCTGGCATGTTCTCGACCGGCTGAATGAACAAAGTTATAGTAAGAAATTATAGGGATACATATGTTTACAGAAATCCTAAAACACACGGTTGTCTATTCCTAAGATAGGCAACTTCATACCTGATTTTTTAAATGTACATATACCTAAATGATATTACACCAAAACTCGGGGCGAGAACTGAACCCACAACCCTGGAGCAGAAAGCTGTGTCAAGGCCAACTGTGCTTACAAGCCAATCATGCAAATAAATTTCATGTAACATCATGTTATTTATTTATATAATATTAATTGATTGTAGTTATTACAACTCTATTTTATAGTACAAGTTTTTTTATGTTGATTTATGATAATAAAATGCAAATCATGATAAACCACAAAAATAATATAATATTTGGATATATAGCTATAAAACTACTGAAAACAGAAGGTTCATAGTTCTAAATTGTTGTCATTCCTGAAAAAATATGTTGTACAGCAAATTGTCACTTCGACATTTTTATGTATAAACTGTATTAAAACATGAAACCTTAATAATAATTGATAACAAAACTTAGGAACTTAACTGTTTCTGTCATTATTTGACAGCTTATGGTTCCTCTAACTGAGACTAAAGTAAATATAACACATTAAACTTATAAAGTTATTAATCTAATTTACTGGAAGTTAGTAAATTTTAGACTAGTTTAATTACCGGTTCTGCTTGCTCTTCAGATGGTTTAGGAGCATAGCTGTCGTCCCTTACAGTATTAGCTCTAGCGTCCTCTTCTGATGTGTACGCACTAGTATGATTTGTTGCCAGCAGATGACTTAACATATCTGTACCTGTTAAGAAAATATAATATTTAATAATATGCTAAGGAACCATGTTAATATTATTGACTAGTATTAATACTGATTAAACCGTTAAATATATTTCGATTAACTATATATAGGAGATATAGTATAGATAGAACAAGAGTAGGATATAAGCTAGTTTGAGTCGCAACAATAACAATTGAAGGCAAGGTAAAAGTTTTATAAGGAAAACTTATAAATTCTGAAAATAGGCATACAAGAAAGTGTATTCGATAGACAAGTAGATGTTGTGTTTGTCGTGATGAATATGAAGTGGCAGTTATCGGTAGAGTAATGTGTCCAGCGAGAAGGGCCCGGCGGAGTGTCTGTGTGTAGTCGTGTACGCACCGATGTCGGTGCGGTAGCCGCAGACGCAGTGCAGGCGGCAGGCGGCGCGGCGCGGCGCGGTCTCCAGCGAGAAGGGCCCGGCGGAGTGTCTGTGTGTAGTCGTGTACGCACCGATGTCGGTGCGGTAGCCGCAGACGCAGTGCAGGCGGCAGGCGGCGCGGCGCGGCGCGGTCTCCAGCGAGAAGGGCCCGGCGGAGTGTCTGTGTGTAGTCGTGTACGCACCGATGTCGGTGCGGTAGCCGCAGACGCAGTGCAGGCGGCAGGCGGCGCGGCGCGGCGCGGTCTCCAGCGAGAAGGGCCCGGCGGAGTGTCTGTGTGTAGTCGTGTACGCACCGATGTCGGTGCGGTAGCCGCAGACGCAGTGCAGGCGGCAGGCGGCGCGGCGCGGCGCGGTCTCCAGCGAGAAGGGCCCGGCGGAGTGTCTGTGTGTAGTCGTGTACGCACCGATGTCGGTGCGGTAGCCGCAGACGCAGTGCAGGCGGCAGGCGGCGCGGCGCGGCGCGGTCTCCAGCGAGAAGGGCCCGGCGGAGTGTCTGTGTGTAGTCGTGTACGCACCGATGTCGGTGCGGTAGCCGCAGACGCAGTGCAGGCGGCAGGCGGCGCGGCGCGGCGCGGTCTCCAGCGAGAAGGGCCCGGCGGAGTGTCTGTGTGTAGTCGTGTACGCACCGATGTCGGTGCGGTAGCCGCAGACGCAGTGCAGGCGGCAGGCGGCGCGGCGCGGCGCGGTCTCCAGCGAGAAGGGCCCGGCGGAGTGTCTGTGTGTAGTCGTGTACGCACCGATGTCGGTGCGGTAGCCGCAGACGCAGTGCAGGCGGCAGGCGGCGCGGCGCGGCGCGGTCTCCAGCGAGAAGGGCCCGGCGGAGTGTCTGTGTGTAGTCGTGTACGCACCGATGTCGGTGCGGTAGCCGCAGACGCAGTGCAGGCGGCAGGCGGCGCGGCGCGGCGCGGTCTCCAGCGAGAAGGGCCCGGCGGAGTGTCTGTGTGTAGTCGTGTACGCACCGATGTCGGTGCGGTAGCCGCAGACGCAGTGCAGGCGGCAGGCGGCGCGGCGCGGCGCGGTCTCCAGCGAGAAGGGCCCGGCGGAGTGTCTGTGTGTAGTCGTGTACGCACCGATGTCGGTGCGGTAGCCGCAGACGCAGTGCAGGCGGCAGGCGGCGCGGCGCGGCGCGGTCTCCAGCGAGAAGGGCCCGGCGGAGTGTCTGTGTGTAGTCGTGTACGCACCGATGTCGGTGCGGTAGCCGCAGACGCAGTGCAGGCGGCAGGCGGCGCGGCGCGGCGCGGTCTCCAGCGAGAAGGGCCCGGCGGAGTGTCTGTGTGTAGTCGTGTACGCACCGATGTCGGTGCGGTAGCCGCAGACGCAGTGCAGGCGGCAGGCGGCGCGGCGCGGCGCGGTCTCCAGCGAGAAGGGCCCGGCGGAGTGTCTGTGTGTAGTCGTGTACGCACCGATGTCGGTGCGGTAGCCGCAGACGCAGTGCAGGCGGCAGGCGGCGCGGCGCGGCGCGGTCTCCAGCGAGAAGGGCCCGGCGGAGTGTCTGTGTGTAGTCGTGTACGCACCGATGTCGGTGCGGTAGCCGCAGACGCAGTGCAGGCGGCAGGCGGCGCGGCGCGGCGCGGTCTCCAGCGAGAAGGGCCCGGCGGAGTGTCTGTGTGTAGTCGTGTACGCACCGATGTCGGTGCGGTAGCCGCAGACGCAGTGCAGGCGGCAGGCGGCGCGGCGCGGCGCGGTCTCCAGCGAGAAGGGCCCGGCGGAGTGTCTGTGTGTAGTCGTGTACGCACCGATGTCGGTGCGGTAGCCGCAGACGCAGTGCAGGCGGCAGGCGGCGCGGCGCGGCGCGGTCTCCAGCGAGAAGGGCCCGGCGGAGTGTCTGTGTGTAGTCGTGTACGCACCGATGTCGGTGCGGTAGCCGCAGACGCAGTGCAGGCGGCAGGCGGCGCGGCGCGGCGCGGTCTCCAGCGAGAAGGGCCCGGCGGAGTGTCTGTGTGTAGTCGTGTACGCACCGATGTCGGTGCGGTAGCCGCAGACGCAGTGCAGGCGGCAGGCGGCGCGGCGCGGCGCGGTCTCCAGCGAGAAGGGCCCGGCGGAGTGTCTGTGTGTAGTCGTGTACGCACCGATGTCGGTGCGGTAGCCGCAGACGCAGTGCAGGCGGCAGGCGGCGCGGCGCGGCGCGGTCTCCAGCGAGAAGGGCCCGGCGGAGTGTCTGTGTGTAGTCGTGTACACACCGATGTCGGTGCGGTAGCCGCAGACGCAGTGCAGGCGGCAGGCGGCGCGGCGCGGCGCGGTCTCCAGCGAGAAGGGCCCGGCGGAGTGTCTGTGTGTAGTCGTGTACGCACCGATGTCGGTGCGGTAGCCGCAGACGCAGTGCAGGCGGCAGGCGGCGCGGCGCGGCGCGGTCTCCAGCGAGAAGGGCCCGGCGGAGTGTCTGTGTGTAGTCGTGTACGCACCGATGTCGGTGCGGTAGCCGCAGACGCAGTGCAGGCGGCAGGCGGCGCGGCGCGGCGCGGTCTCCAGCGAGAAGGGCCCGGCGGAGTGTCTGTGTGTAGTCGTGTACGCACCGATGTCGGTGCGGTAGCCGCAGACGCAGTGCAGGCGGCAGGCGGCGCGGCGCGGCGCGGTCTCCAGCGAGAAGGGCCCGGCGGAGTGTCTGTGTGTAGTCGTGTACGCACCGATGTCGGTGCGGTAGCCGCAGACGCAGTGCAGGCGGCAGGCGGCGCGGCGCGGCGCGGTCTCCAGCGAGAAGGGCCCGGCGGAGTGTCTGTGTGTAGTCGTGTACGCACCGATGTCGGTGCGGTAGCCGCAGACGCAGTGCAGGCGGCAGGCGGCGCGGCGCGGCGCGGTCTCCAGCGAGAAGGGCCCGGCGGAGTGTCTGTGTGTAGTCGTGTACGCACCGATGTCGGTGCGGTAGCCGCAGACGCAGTGCAGGCGGCAGGCGGCGCGGCGCGGCGCGGTCTCCAGCGAGAAGGGCCCGGCGGAGTGTCTGTGTGTAGTCGTGTACGCACCGATGTCGGTGCGGTAGCCGCAGACGCAGTGCAGGCGGCAGGCGGCGCGGCGCGGCGCGGTCTCCAGCGAGAAGGGCCCGGCGGAGTGTCTGTGTGTAGTCGTGTACGCACCGATGTCGGTGCGGTAGCCGCAGACGCAGTGCAGGCGGCAGGCGGCGCGGCGCGGCGCGGTCTCCAGCGAGAAGGGCCCGGCGGAGTGTCTGTGTGTAGTCGTGTACGCACCGATGTCGGTGCGGTAGCCGCAGACGCAGTGCAGGCGGCAGGCGGCGCGGCGCGGCGCGGTCTCCAGCGAGAAGGGCCCGGCGGAGTGTCTGTGTGTAGTCGTGTACGCACCGATGTCGGTGCGGTAGCCGCAGACGCAGTGCAGGCGGCAGGCGGCGCGGCGCGGCGCGGTCTCCAGCGAGAAGGGCCCGGCGGAGTGTCTGTGTGTAGTCGTGTACGCACCGATGTCGGTGCGGTAGCCGCAGACGCAGTGCAGGCGGCAGGCGGCGCGGCGCGGCGCGGTCTCCAGCGAGAAGGGCCCGGCGGAGTGTCTGTGTGTAGTCGTGTACGCACCGATGTCGGTGCGGTAGCCGCAGACGCAGTGCAGGCGGCAGGCGGCGCGGCGCGGCGCGGTCTCCAGCGAGAAGGGCCCGGCGGAGTGTCTGTGTGTAGTCGTGTACGCACCGATGTCGGTGCGGTAGCCGCAGACGCAGTGCAGGCGGCAGGCGGCGCGGCGCGGCGCGGTCTCCAGCGAGAAGGGCCCGGCGGAGTGTCTGTGTGTAGTCGTGTACGCACCGATGTCGGTGCGGTAGCCGCAGACGCAGTGCAGGCGGCAGGCGGCGCGGCGCGGCGCGGTCTCCAGCGAGAAGGGCCCGGCGGAGTGTCTGTGTGTAGTCGTGTACGCACCGATGTCGGTGCGGTAGCCGCAGACGCAGTGCAGGCGGCAGGCGGCGCGGCGCGGCGCGGTCTCCAGCGAGAAGGGCCCGGCGGAGTGTCTGTGTGTAGTCGTGTACGCACCGATGTCGGTGCGGTAGCCGCAGACGCAGTGCAGGCGGCAGGCGGCGCGGCGCGGCGCGGTCTCCAGCGAGAAGGGCCCGGCGGAGTGTCTGTGTGTAGTCGTGTACGCACCGATGTCGGTGCGGTAGCCGCAGACGCAGTGCAGGCGGCAGGCGGCGCGGCGCGGCGCGGTCTCCAGCGAGAAGGGCCCGGCGGAGTGTCTGTGTGTAGTCGTGTACGCACCGATGTCGGTGCGGTAGCCGCAGACGCAGTGCAGGCGGCAGGCGGCGCGGCGCGGCGCGGTCTCCAGCGAGAAGGGCCCGGCGGAGTGTCTGTGTGTAGTCGTGTACGCACCGATGTCGGTGCGGTAGCCGCAGACGCAGTGCAGGCGGCAGGCGGCGCGGCGCGGCGCGGTCTCCAGCGAGAAGGGCCCGGCGGAGTGTCTGTGTGTAGTCGTGTACGCACCGATGTCGGTGCGGTAGCCGCAGACGCAGTGCAGGCGGCAGGCGGCGCGGCGCGGCGCGGTCTCCAGCGAGAAGGGCCCGGCGGAGTGTCTGTGTGTAGTCGTGTACGCACCGATGTCGGTGCGGTAGCCGCAGACGCAGTGCAGGCGGCAGGCGGCGCGGCGCGGCGCGGTCTCCAGCGAGAAGGGCCCGGCGGAGTGTCTGTGTGTAGTCGTGTACGCACCGATGTCGGTGCGGTAGCCGCAGACGCAGTGCAGGCGGCAGGCGGCGCGGCGCGGCGCGGTCTCCAGCGAGAAGGGCCCGGCGGAGTGTCTGTGTGTAGTCGTGTACGCACCGATGTCGGTGCGGTAGCCGCAGACGCAGTGCAGGCGGCAGGCGGCGCGGCGCGGCGCGGTCTCCAGCGAGAAGGGCCCGGCGGAGTGTCTGTGTGTAGTCGTGTACGCACCGATGTCGGTGCGGTAGCCGCAGACGCAGTGCAGGCGGCAGGCGGCGCGGCGCGGCGCGGTCTCCAGCGAGAAGGGCCCGGCGGAGTGTCTGTGTGTAGTCGTGTACGCACCGATGTCGGTGCGGTAGCCGCAGACGCAGTGCAGGCGGCAGGCGGCGCGGCGCGGCGCGGTCTCCAGCGAGAAGGGCCCGGCGCAGTAGCCGCTGTGCCGCAGCATGCCGCGGTAGCACGACGTGGCGAACGGACAGCGGCTGCAGCGCGTGCGGCCCCTGCGGAGTGCGGACACTCTGGTGTGAGCGCGGACCCGTGGAAATGCATTGTTTGACAGATTTCGTAATCTACTAAATCAATAGTGTAGTAGCTTCCTAGTGTCACACCATGGAATCTACTAAAATCATCGTAATTATTATTAGTAGCAAGCATGCCGTCAAACCGGAAACGCGGCTGGCGTTTCCGGTTCGACGACACGGGAAATGAGAGGATGAAATGTCAGAGAAGACTTAACTTCACGTGTAATTTTTCAATTTTATCTTTGCAGAATATGAATCATAAACAAACCAAAAAATCTCACAAGTGGAGTAACTTATCCTAGAGGTCCGATATAAAAATTGTTTAAAAACTCATTTTATCCAACTGCCACATAACCTAAAAGGAGGATTATGTAATTTGAAACAGATTCATATTACTTGTACCCCGGGGCCATAGTATAAATATATACTAATACAGTCGGTACATTGGTGGATGCGTTCTTGAGATACTGTTATCATAATTATTTTTTTATGTAGGTCTCTACTAACAAAAAGTGCTTATCGCTCTCCAGTGGAGTGTCGCACTCGCGGCACAGCAGTCCGTCGGGCAACACTAGTGTCGTTTGCTCGTAGGTATCGCTGATGGCGTGGCTCGTCGAGTCCTTCACCGGGGGCCTCGCCTTATTCTGATAAATAATAAATGCGTTTAACATACATACACGGTCGTCTGTTCCTAAGTTAAGCAAGTTATTGCCTGTGTTTTAGGTAACAACCAACTGATTTATATATTTTTTTAAATAAATATACATATATAAATATAATATATATTACAACCAGACTCAGGCGGGAATCGAACCAACAAAACCCTGGAGCCGAAAGCAAGGTCACAGCCAACGAGCCAGTCAAAATAAATAATAACAGAAAAAAGAATTTCGTATAAATATTATATGCAAAGTTTGTGAAAATGAGAGGAATAAGCTACTGCATCCTTTCAGATGAAACTTTTAAATGTAGATGGTTAACTTTATAACAAAATTCGCACGGAATTGAAACCTTTGCCAGTGAAACAGTGGGACACAGTAAGGGTATCAAAAGTGTACATGACATACATTTACACATACATAGTAGTACATTGTGTCCGTTGTACATTGTGTTACTTCATTTAAGGTTAGCTTGTTTGAACATAATTATGTTGACAATGAGCATGTGAAGACCATTAAGCATTTATTTTAGTCTAGATGTGTGTTTGTGTTGCGTGTATATATTCTATAGTCCAGTCGCGAAGCAGAAAGAATTTTGTATAATTACCTCTTTGCCTACTGACAGTGTTCACAAACATTTTTGTATTAAGTGTGGTTTATATTAAATATTTAAAGGAGAAAAAAATAAATTTACTAATTTATTAAATAAATTATTGTTATTATATAAATAATTAATTTCGATTTTAGTATAAAAAACATACAAAAATATATTAATTAAAAAAATTAAAAAATATTAAGAAATCTAGTAATAAATTAAGTAACAAATTATGTTGTAAAAAAGGGATATAACAGTTCGTTGTTTAAAAATTATTAATTATGTCATAGAGGATTTTAGCCAAGGATTTTTTTTTAAAACCAGATGCAAACAAGAACAAATCTTACATTTTCAGGTAAAAGGTTTACAATCCCTTTGGACGGGGGCTATTGCATCTGTGCGAGCGAGACGCATTATATTTACGCGGGACTGACAGAGATAGGTAATAAAAAGTAAATGTACGAAATTCTTCCTGCTTCGCGTCCGGACTTTAGTGAATCATTGAGTTTTAACAGTTATTTAATTTTTTGTTTATCTACTTAGTAAATATATATTATGAGAATGGTTGTAGTTTTTTATTTTATTTAATAAATTTAGTTAATTCAACGGTTTTTCTTGGAATCACTATTGATTCAAAGTTGCAGTGGGGACCCCATGTCTGTCGATTGGCGGATAAACTGAGTTCTGCAGCATACGCGGTTAAAAAGATACGTCTACTAACGGATGTCGATACAGCTAGATTAGTATATTTCAACTACTTCCATAGTTTAATGTCCTATGGCATTTTGCTATGGGGCAATGCGGCGAATATTAATACTATTTTCATTCTGCAGAAAAGGGCTATCCGTTACATATATAAAATGAAATGTAAAGAATCACTGAGGGAAAAGTTGAAAGAGATCAATATTCTGACCTTTGCATCGCAATATATTTATGAAAATATAATGTATATACGTAAAAATAGGCATTTGTTTGTTAGCCGTAGTGATCATGCCTTGAATAATGTAACACTCAGGAACGGCCACAAACTAGCGCTTCCTAAATGTCGGCTCAGCAAAAAAAGTCGTTCCTTTATTGGAATGTCTATTATAATTTATAATAAAATACCGGTTGCGGTTCAATCTCTGCCTTTACAGAAGTTTAAAAAAACTATTAAGCAAACTTTGTGTCGAAAAGCTTACTATGACATAAATGAACAATTTTGTGAGCAGGTGGCATGTGGTGATTTCGGCATATACGATTGGCTGTCTCGTGTTTGTCCTAATCATTTCATGGTCATACTGTGCATTATTCATTTATTTTGTATGACGCTTAATTATTTAAAAGAGTACCGAGAGTTTTTTTCCGCCGGCTTTTTTTCCTCTCGGCCAACACTAGGGACATTAGATTAAGTTATTTATTGTAACATTTAATAAAGCCGATGATATAATAGTAATGTTATGTCTACCGAGACATTAACTTGTAATCATTTGACGTATTTGTTTTAAACGAAATTTTTTTGACATTCGTTAAGTGTGTAAAATCACCTTATGACGAAATAAATATTTTCATTTCATTTTATTTCATTTCATTTCAATGCCGTAAAATATGTAATTAAACTTCGTTAATAATTAGATTGATTTAATTTAGTTGAACTGAACTGAATCAGGCTGTATACGTCCCACTGATGGGCAAAGACTTCTTCTTTATATAGGAGAAAGGTTAGAGCTTAATCCACCACGCTGCTCCACTGCGGATGTGCAGATAAATTCCCTACCATGAGAAACGATCGCTATCTGGTGTCTATGATAACAATCGAATTTTACGTGCTTTCCGAGACACGGTGGGGTTACCCACAAGGACATACACCCAGACCAGAGACAAATATTTGTACAAATATCTGCCCCAGTGTATCCTTAAGCCAATCTGGACTTACGGAATCCAACTCTGGGGAACAGCTGCCAACTCAAACCTGGAAATACTCCAGAGGTTCCAGTCAAAAATGCTGAGGAAAATCACAGACGCTCCATGGTTTGTTACAAACCAACAATTACACCACGACCTTGAAATCAGAACAGTCCAAGAGGAGATCAAGCACTCAATGAAATCCTACAGGAATAGACTAGAAAACCATCCAAACATACTGACTGTGCACTTAATGAATAACATTACAATGTTCAAAAGACTCAAAAGAAAGTCCCCTAGAGATTTATAGGGATTGTTAAACATAAAGGGCGTGTGTCGCTGGACAGATTGCCCTTCAAGACAATATACATATAGAGACTCATAACCCTATGCTAAATGTTCACGAAACAGATTGCATTGCTGACATATATTTAAAAAAAAACTGCCCCGAGCGGGAATCCAAGCCGCACGGCGGTTGCGGTTCGCATTAAGGCGACTACTCGCACCACTACACCAGAATGATTGTCATTGAAAATTGAATTTAGGTGAGGATGACTAAATAAGAGTAAAATTCATTAAGATGTATACGAACAACGATGTCGAAATATATTACCTTGGGTTTATTAATCAAGTGTTCTTCAGAGCATAGTGGGATTACATCATCGACGGGATGGTGATCACGAATTTGATGCTCCTTTAATTGACCTGGAAAAGTATGTAAGTAAATATAATTTATTTATTGTACACCAAGGTAATATACAAATTATGTAACACAAACGATTGAGCCTTAATTAAGTACACTTAGCGGTTTTATTGCTAAAAAATAATACACAATTGATATACCTAATATCAAAGAATAACTAAAAATGATTTATATATTTTTTATGTTCGTAGTAGTCATAGTTCCTAATGTGAATACATAAACACGATATACTGTAGAAAATATATGTATTCAAAGAAAATCTGAAAAGAAAAATTATAAAACAGAAAAACTTAAAATATCTAAAAAAAAAACAAATCGATTCACTAGATCAATAGTTTCATTGAAGATACCATCCTTTATTTTTAATTTTGGACATAAAAATTAGTAAATTATTAAATAAATCGGAAAAAAAAATGTATGTATTATAATAGGTCCGATTTATTTCGATCACTACTAGAGTCACTAGTAGAGTTATAATAAAACGCTTACCCAGATGTACGAATCGCAAGACGCATCTGTTGCATCTCACTTCTAATTCTTTGTCCTGGTGTTGCTTCAAGTGATCGATGTATATCAACACGTTAGCGGTCAGTTCGTGTCCATCTGCGTACACCGGTATCACCTGTGCATATGTATTTGTTCATATTTTGTAAAATATTTATATATTTATGTATATATTAGCGAATAACTTTAATAGTGACATGTCTCGATAATAACACCTTGGTCATATTCAACAAAATATTAGTATATTAAATAGCTATTTTATTAAAATAAAAAATTTGCTATTTAGAGTAATATATATTTAGAATAATATACTATTGTTTATACTTTTTTGTAAGTAGACTACTTCGGGCACTAGATTTTTTTTTTTAATTATTAATTTTAAAACACAAATTTAATGATATTTTTAAATTTTATTGAATAAGGTTGCCTCCGACATGAGAAATATTCAAGTTTTTGAAAGTGGTGGTGCTATTACGTAACTTGCGCTATCGCGAGAAATTAGTGTGATGTTGTAATAGTCAAATCAATACTATATAAAATAACTAAGTAAAATCAATACTATATGTTTATAGTAATTTCAATACAAATTGAGGCTCAGCTAGTATTGAAATTCGACACCACGCGATTTCTCGCGACCGCGCAAGTTACGTAATAGTCCGCCGATCCTCGCACCCTCGCCGGCGCGGGCGTACCTTGAGGCAGTGCGGGCAGTGCAGGTCGCGCGAGCGCGCGTGGCGCGCGTCGCGGTGCGCCAGCGCGGCGCGGTGCGCGGACGTGCGGTGTCCGCACGCGCACGCGTACGGCAGCTCGCGCGGCGCGTGCGCCTTCTGCATGTGCGCCGCCAGCGTCAGCACCGCCGCGAACCGCACCTGCGCACGGAGAGGGGCGCGAGCTTGACATACGACTCGCTATCGGTCTACTTTCATTTTTGATTTTTGTCGCGATAGCGTCTTATAAATCGATGAACGCGGGCTGCACGCACGAAAAAGCATGACTCATTGTCACGTTCCGCGAGCGAGAGCGCGAAACGAGCTATAGAGGCACGATCGGCCTAAGCGTTCGACTTGTGACGCATCTATCTCTCTTCTACTCCATCGGCAGATGCGTCCGAGTAGAAGAGAAAAAATATTTAAATTACCGAGTGCGAATAAATTTTAATTTATCAAAAAAATTGTTATTTTTAATTAATTCCTTCTTTGTATTATACAAAATAATGATAATTTAGTGATAATAGTTCAATTCATAAAAGTATGCAATTTCTCATGAATGTTTTCTAATGACATTATCACGTAAAATTATCGTTCGTAAACCGACTTTACTGACAACCAATTTTTAGTTCTTCTTTTCACTATTAACGATACACTTTTGAATAGCACATCAGAGGGATGTATTCGGGTGGATCTACCTCGCATATGAGGCAGGCGTATGTGAAGAGGTCGGGCGACTTGGTGTCGACGGGGTGCTGCGTCTGCAGGTGCGCGGCAAGGTCGGCGGGCGCGGCGAAGTGCGCGAGGCAGTAGCGGCACTGCGGCGCGTCGGCGGGCGCGCCGGCCACGTGCCGGAACACGTGCTCCATCAGTGGCCGGCTCTCGTTGAACAACTCGTGGCAGAGCGGACACTGCAACATCATTATTTAGTTGTTGTTATTTTAAAATTTATCCCCAACAGAGAAAGGCAAAAAACTATAGTCCATACAGCCTAGTCTAAATTTGCAAATTTCATTCCGGTATAAAAAAAGGCAGCAGACAAGTCTGCGACATCATGATTCATTTTTAATTCTATATTCTTTAAAAAAAGGTTCTAAGGCTAAGGAAAAATTCTTCATATATTTCAATATTGATAGATTTTTAAATTCTCAAAATTTTAGCAATATTAAGTTCAAGTTTTAATCTTTGACTATGAAAGGGATACAGATCATGATTCATTTTTAATTCTATATTCTTTAAAAAAAGGTTCTAAGGCTAAGGAAAAATTCTTCATATATTTCAATATTGACAGATTTTTAAATTCTCAAAATTTTAGCAATATTAAGTTCAAGTTTTAATCTTTGATTATGAAAGGGATACAGGAGATCATGTATTTCAACATCATAACACATTTTAAATATCTCACATAATAAAAATGAATATGCACAATCGTAAAAAATATACGTCCCATAATACCAAAAAAGTACAACAGGTGTTTTTTATTTCTTTGGACTTTTTAATGTTAAGTGACTAGACTAACTACAAACGCGTTTTGATAATACACCCATGGAATTATTATGTACTATAGTCTGTTCGCGTTAAGAAAATAGTGACTCATCCTTGTCACTCAGCTTAGCCACGCCTCTTGACCAATAGGATCACAGTAAATTATAAAGTCGTGTTCACTTTGAACAGTTGAAACCCTTCAGACAGTACACACGTGTTCTTTGCCAATTTTAAAAATGAATACCTCACCCATTCTTAAAAATAATAGTGGATCAATATTACATAGCGGAGAAAGACGAGTGATTTACAATGTTTTTAAGTACTTTAAACAGTGTGGTGACCAAAACGTGACTATGGAGAGTATAGTAGTGAAAAAGGCTAGTGCATGCGGTGTTTCTGAAAATACGGTTCTGACGATTCTAATCATTTTTTTAATGTAATAACTACTTAATTTTAATATTTTAAAATACTATCATAAAAACTTTGCTTTAATATTAATGGTTTAATTTTTACCTCAGTATGAATACGCCTTTACTTTGATGAGTCACTATTTTCTTGACGCGAACAGACTATAGGTACAACTGGAAGGCTTACTAGTAAAATCCTGTCAAATAAAATTGAACTCTATATGTAATACGATATCGTTGTTTTTAGAATATCAAAATACAGAGTAAAAAACGGTCTCGACAGAGAACAATTTAAGCTTCGTTGTGTCTCTTTCGCACGATTGCCATGTAAAATATTTGATTTATATAGTAGAATAAGATTGTCTAAGAAATGAAAATTAAAACGTACTTATTTGCATAATATGATAAACTTATGTGAGTACCGCAGATGTACTAAAACAAATTACTTTCGCGTACAGTTTTACTTATTAAGAACAAAAATATTTCTCACAATAGCGCCGTAGGTAATTAGTAAATATTATAAATTTATTACTAGTAATACCGGTAAATATGGTTGTCATGTCAGCTGTTGTAATTCAATGGCGTCTCCTTTGTTGTTCTAAGTGTTGACAAGGACGGGTGAAGTTTTGAAACCTCTCTTTCGGCTCGCGCTTATAATCTGAGTGAACTTTCCAGTTGTACATAGTACATAATAATTCCAT
Organism: Euphydryas editha; assembly: GCA_036937285.1. Classification (NCBI taxonomy): domain Eukaryota; kingdom Metazoa; phylum Arthropoda; class Insecta; order Lepidoptera; family Nymphalidae; genus Euphydryas; species Euphydryas editha. Next base: position 19,256,786 of record JAUPFZ010000006.1, on the reverse strand, counting down.
GAATACACCTTTTAAAATCAATTTTAGCACATGCCAAAAAATTAGGGTAATAAGTTTATTATATGTATCTATGTGTCTGTTTATTAAATAGTAGTTCAAAAACGGGAGATGACACTCTTTAAATGCTTAATTAGTCACCTCAACAGCAATAGCATCATTCTCCGTGACCGTTTCCTTAGTCTGTCCGAAGTAGAATCGTTCCAGTGACACTGTCTCCTCAGGCTTGATCTCCTTCTTGATGTTCTTCAAAGGAACGTCGTCCAGGTCATCGTCGACGTATGAACGGACAGTCTTGCGGCGGCGGGGAGCAGGAGGCTCCTCCTTCTCTTTTGTCTTCTCTTGCTTTATCTTTGTACGTCTCAACGATAATGGTACCTGAAATATTAGTGAATTATTGTAAAATCGATTTTTCTTTCTTTGTGAAATAAAAAAAGAACCAAAACTGGAATAAATTAGAGCCAAAAAAAAATCATTTGTTGTTTCAAGCAAAAAATTTTTTTTTATATAATATAATTACATATATCAGAAACAGTAAATTATAAAATTTTCCTCCTCTTATTTCGGGTGCAGCCGGCGAGTGGATACTTTTTATTCTCCTGTACATAAAGTTCGTATATTTTTCTACTCACCTCTTCTTCATCGTCGTCATCTACGTAAGTCGTCTTCTCCTTCTTCCTCTTCTTGGGCGGAGGAGAAGGCGACGGTTCCTTCTTTTTCCTGCCGCGTTTGCTGCGGACCTCGGGCTCGGGCTCTTCTAACCGGTCTTTTTTCTATAATTACAAGATTTATAGTATTAGGAGACACACATATGCCATTGCTATCTTCAATAATCTTTGAAGATTTGAAATGATTCTTAACATTATATCGGTGTCTCTCATAATGTTTAGGCCGTATAAATCATTTAATATATACGCTTACAGCGTTGAAGAGCTGTTTTTCGTCCACGAGCAAAAAATTCAATTGTTTTTGTTGTACCTAAAACTTATTTAGAATGTATTATATATAAAAATCTCTCGAAAAATTGTCTACAAGACATTGAAAACCGTAAAAAGGAGTTGGGAAGGAGAAAGCGAGGAAATTTTTTACTATTTAATGATAATTATTATTATTGGTTTATCTTTACCTTGCTAGGATATTTCCAGTTCTTGAACGGGTTTGCGGCAATCTTGTTAAGTCGAATGGTGATCGGATCTTTTGCCTCCATTTTTGTTTGTTCAGCGATATGGGCTACTATATTATCAAACGCTTGACCAGGTGATATACCAAACCTATATAAATGTAAAAAATTAAAATTTAAATATTTAGTTTCTTATCTGAATTACGTTGTTTAATAAGTATTTTTTTTTAAAGATTTTGTTCTTGCAGTAAATATCATGTTTTACAATATCCATAAAATATAAAAATACATACTGTGTTTTAATTCAATTTAATGAAAAAACAAAGGCAAAAATAATTATTAGTATAAACACTCTAAAATATGTATTAATTATAAATAGTTTGTGTGTTTAAGACGATTTGTTTGCCTTAAGACAATTATTTATTGAATAAGATAGTATTGTAATTATTTGTCTTTATTAAAGAATACCTAGAAAAATAAACAGATCAAATTGCATCAAATTTCTAAATATATAAAAAACTTTTTTTTTTAATAAATTCAATGTCACTTACTTTTCTCTCCACACAAGTTCATCGAGGAACTGTTGTATAATCTGTCTGGAAAGAAGCGACAGTGTATTCTGAAACATTCTAGGTACGATGCGACGCAAATACTCCATTATATTAGCGTTACTATATTTCATAGGTTGATCTGAATGTGATGTCGCCTGGTGTACAGTCTTAAAGCCCATGGAGACTAACGTTCCTTTATCGACTGTTAAATCGGTCAGTATAATGGATGAAGGATGAACCCAATTTGTAAGTGGTTCGAGAATCTTCTGGAAACGCTTTTTGTAGTTTTTCTCATACTCGGCTAAAGGTTCAACAGCACGGAGACGAATCTAAAAGAAAGAGAATTAAGGCATATATATATATAAACTAAAAAACTAAAAACTTAGGAATTATATTCGACCAACATCTGTCCTGGGATCCACAGGTAAGTGAGGTAAGTAAAAAACTGTTTGCAGCTGTCAGTTCTCTCCGAAGATTGCGAAATTTTTTACCCATTCCTACCAAAGTTTTGTTAGCACAATCACTCTTATTACCGGTTCTCGACTACGCCGATGCATGTTATCTTGACTTAAAAGAGGAGCATCTTAATAAACTTGAGCGTCTTCAAAATCTTTGCATTCGATTCATATTTGGTCTTCGTAAATATGATCATGTTTCCGAATTTCGTAAAAAACTCAAGTGGCTCCCAATCCGATTTCGCAGGGATACTCATATTCTTCATCTTCTGTACTGTATTCTGTTCAATCCATCAACTCCACCATATTTAAAAGAGCATTTTCAGTTTCTAGGTTGTTCTCATAATCACACTCTTCGATCAGAAGAAAATTTAGTATTTAAAATTCCTCCCCATTCGACATCATTTTATACAAAGTCTTTTACTGTTCAATCCATACGTTTATGGAATTCTTTACCTCTCGAAGCGAGACGTGCACAAACTCTCACGTCATTTAAAAATAAAATAAAAGAATATTATCTAACTCTATAGCTTTGTTTCATAATTTATTAAAGTATATGTATATGCGTATGTATGTAGAAATATGGCTATTTGTGTATGTGTATGTGTATGTATGTATTTGTATGTGTGTATTTGTATTTATGTCTATATATTTAATTTGTATATGTATATATTTGTATTTGTGTATGTATATGCATGTATGTATCTATTATATTGTGGATATGTTTTTTACACCCCTACCGTTCTATTTATATCCTATCTACCTAAGGTTGCCTGGAAGAGATTGCTGCTTTAGCAATAAGGCCGCCTCTTGTACATTTCTCTTATAATTTTACTGTGTATTTGTAAAAAAAAACTTTTTTTGGTGTACAATAAATAGTACTTGTTGTTGTTGTATATATATATATATATATATATATATATATATATATATATATATATATATATATATATATATATATATATATATATATGTATATATACACAGGATGACTGGTAAATTACTATCAATATTTAAGGAGAATACTCAGTACATGATTCTCATTCAAATTATGTAAAAAAAAAATAGGTACTTAATTTTTGACCAAATTTTCATAAATTTCAATTCAAGTAAATGAAGCGTTGACACCCTACAGTCGTGCCGGCAGCACGTGCACAGGTGTTGTACTGTGCCGCTTGTTCACATCTAAAAATTGCCAAAGTTCACATCATTTACCTAGTCAACAAATTTGTTGCTTAAACGAGTAAAATATCTTAGTATTTTTGCCTATCCTAAGCCAGGATTAAAGTATTAAAGGGGACTAGATCATGCTTGTTTATCCGGCTACCCTATTAACACGTGGCGGCGTTTGGACGTAGGTAAACTACCTGTTTTGTGTCGAAAGTGCAGCTAGCTGCTAGGGTGTCCAGACGACCTGCAAGGGAATCTCAACCACTCCGCCAGGGCACAGGACCTCTTCCTGCAGTCCATGGTAGAGTGGTCGGTCGGTGTCGCCGTAGTCGCGGAGCCCTATTCGATCCCGGACCGCCTGAATTGGGTGGGCAGTAGGGACGGCTCCGTGGCGGTCGTCGGATCAACGGCACCGCATTCCCCGCCCTTGTCGGTCAAAGACAAGGGCACGGGATATGTGGCGGCCGAATGGGGAGGGATTACGTTGTATGGCGTGTACTTCTCCCCTAATCGCAGTCTGGCGGCTTACGAGGTCTTTCTACACAATCTGGAGACCTCGTTACGGCGCGCACCGGGTCCCGTGCTCGTGCTGGGAGACTTCAACGCCAAATCCACGGCGTGGGGGTCTCCCAGGACGGACGCTCGCGGTGCGGCGGTTGAAGAATGGGCGGCGGCGGCGGACCTCGTTTTGTTAAATCGAGGGTCCGCCCAAACGTGTGTGCGGCGCTGGGGTGGTTCGATAGTGGACCTCTCGTTCGCTAGCCCCGGTGTCGCCGCACGGGTAAGGAGCTGGTGTGTCTTGGAGGAGGTTGAGACCCTATCCGATCACCGCTACATCCGGATAGAGGTCTCCCGGTCCCTCCGGGGCCCCAGCAGGGGTCACGCGGCGGACAGAGCTCCCGCTTTTCCACGATGGGCTGTGGGTAAACTCGATCGGGACCTACTGGTGGAGGCAGCCATTGTTCAGTCTTGGCTGTCTCCCCCCTTGACGGAGGACGTTGGGGCCGAAGCTGGTCGCATTCGCGGTATGTTAGCGCAGATCTGCGATGCGGCCATGCCCCGCGTGCGGCACCCGCCCCGACGGAAGGGGGTATACTGGTGGTCCCCGGAGCTGGCGGACCTCCGCGAGGCCTGTATTCGTGCCCGGAGGTCTTACACCCACAGCCGACGTCGCCGAATACGCGACGAAGAGCGGGAGGGCCAGCTGTATGCGGCGTATAATCACGCGCGTGCTACGTTGAAGCTGGCCATCTGTCGCGCCAAAGAGGCGAAGCGGCAGGAGATGGTGGAGGGTCTAGAGCGTGACCCCTGGGGACGCCCGTACCGCGCGGCGCTGAACAAGCTCCGCGCGCAGGGCCTCCCCCTTACGGAGACCCTCCAGCCGGGCTTCCTCTCTGAGGTAGTTGAGGGCCTTTTCCCAACGCGGGCGGTTCACACGCCCCCGGTCATGGCTCCACCAGACCGGGAGGCCGATGAGGAAAGTGTACCGCCGGTGAGTGAGTCGGAAATGGGGGCGGCGGAGACGCGTATGCGGAAAAGTGCTGCCCCCGGGCCGGACGGGGTTCCTGCCCGAGTGCTGGCCCTGGTCCTCAATTACCTGGAGCCTCGCCTCAGGGGACTGTTCGACGCTAGCTTGGTATCCGGACAGTTCCCTGACTGCTGGAAGGAGGGGAAGCTCGTGCTCCTGCCGAAGCCGGGACGGCCTCTGCAATCAGTCGCGGCCTTCAGGCCCATCGTGTTGCTGGATGAGGCGGGCAAGCTGTTTGAGAGGGTAGTCGCTGCTCGCATCGTCCAGCACCTCACGCGGGTTGGTCCTGATCTGTCCGACGCTCAGTTTGGGTTTCGGGCTGGTCGGTCGACGATCGACGCAATTTTGCGTCTGAAGGCCGTGGCTTTGGAGGCCGTCGCCTCGAAGGGAGTGCTGCTGGCGGTGTCTCTCGACATTGCCAACGCATTCAATAGTCTGCCATTCAGCTGCATCACGGAGGCACTCCGGTTCCATGGAGTGCCCCTCTACTTAAGGCGGCTGGTGGCAGACTACCTCGACGGCCGTAGCGTCCTCTTCGTCAACCGGGAAGGGGACGTTGTCAGGAGGCCCATGTCGTGCGGTGTACCACAGGGTTCTGTTCTCGGACCGCTCCTGTGGGACATAGGTTACGACTGACTCCGTGGCCGGCTCCCCCCCGGGCTGGGCTTAATTTGTTATGCTGATGACACACTGGTCACAGCCCGGGGCGGGACCTTCGAGGAGGCGGCATCCCTGGCCACCTCAGGTACCGCGGAGGTGGTCAGGAGGATCGAGGCACTGGGGCTCAGGGTGGCCCTTAACAAGTCTGAGGCCATGCTCTTTCATGGGCCTCGACGTGGTCCACCCGCCGGTGCCTCGATAACGGTTGATAATACTGCAGTCGGTATCCGGGCCCACATGAAATATCTGGGCCTGGTACTCGACGGAAGGTGGTGCTTCGACGAGCACTTTCGCCAACTCGCGCCGAAGCTCGTCGGCACCGCGTCCGCCCTCGGTCGGCTAATGCCGAATATGGGCGGACAGAGTCAAGCGTGCCGACGACTCTACGCTGGGGTGGTCCGGTCGATGGCGCTGTACGGCGCCCCCGTGTGGGCGGAGTCCCTGACTGCCCACAATAGAACCCGTCTGTGGCGTCCACAAAGGGTCATGGCGGTCAGGGCCATACGTGGCTACCGCACGGTAGGTGTCGAGGCTGCCTGCGCATTGGCCGGAACCCCTCCATGGGATTTGGAGGCGGAAGCGCTCGCCGAAGTTTATCGGCGGGTGTCGGCGGCGCGGATGGGGGGCACTAATCCCCCGCCGAATCAAATCACCGCATGGCGGGACGACGCCCGCCGCACCACCTTCACGCGGTGGAAGGCTCGGCTGGAGAGGCCCCGGGCTGGTCTTCGGACCATAGGGGCGCTTCAGCCGATACTGGAGAAGTGGACGGTGCGGCAGCACGGAGTCCTCACCTTCCGACTCGTGCAAGTGTTGTCAGGGCACGGCTGCTTTGGCAAATACTTGCACGTTGTCGCAAGGAGGGAGACGACTCCGGGCTGCCACCACTGCGACTGCAGCGAGGACTCGGCGCAACACACGCTCGAGTCGTGCCCAGCCTGGGCTGAGCAGCGCCGAGATCTCGCTGCAGTCATTGGAGAGGACCTGTCGCTGCTGGCCGTTGCGCGAGCGATGGTCGGTGGTGACAGGGCCTGGACCGCGGTCGCCACCTTCTGCGAGGACGTCATCTCGCTCGCACGTATTTGAGAATAATTAGGTGTTTATAGATAGTAAACAAAAAGAGAACTGAGATATAAAAACTGAACATTAACAGGATATTAGTATAATACTCGCAAACTACAGCATCTATGACCATGAGGTGTTAGTAATATCAGATGGTATATTCATTCATCTATTTAGAGTTTTATGATTTGATAGGAATGGATTTATTAATTATTAAAAACTATCTTAACTAATTTAATAACTTGAATTGAAGGTTTTACTTGTTTAACGGCCAATGTTAATAATTTAACTACAGCTTAACTTGGTTAATTCCAAGAGTTTTTCCATAACATTAAATCTATCTTGTATTGCCCTCTCAATAACATATACTCACAATGCTTAGTTTAAAGTTAGATAGTATCCGTATCATTCAGTCTTAACAAACCCTTTTTTTTTTTTATTTTATTGTTATCTGTAAAATATTAACTATTCTTTTTTAAATATTTAATATAAAAAAATAACGATCTTAGTTGTAAACGAAAATTATATGTTACAAGCAAATAAAGTTGTGATTATTTCATCACCTTGATGCAACATTTCTGGAGAAAAAGTGTACACTATGTAATATGTATGTAACACTCCAATTGGCTAGCGAGGTAAAGTATTTAGGAGTAATACTGGACAGCAAGCTGAATTGGGGCGCACATATGGATGCGAAAATAAATACAGCCACTATATCTTTCTGGCAGTGCCGTAGGATGATAGGAAAGACATGGGGTCTCGCCCCGAATATTGTCCTATGGCTCTATACAGCAGTGATACGGCTGATGATAAGTTACGGAGTAGTTGTGTGGTGGCCACGCACCGATCTCATAACAGCAAGTAACAAACTACAACGCTTCCAGAGATTAGCATGTTTAGCGATCACAGGAGGCATGCGCACTACACAAACGACAGCGATGGAAGCCATGCTGAATCTTCCGGCTCTACACCTCTTTATAAAACAAGAGGCGGCTTCTGCTGCGGTAAGGTTAAAGACTCAAAATCTCTGGAAAACCAGTAGGCCCCCCCACTCTGAGGTTCTGCATGAGGTGATGCAAAAGGAACCATCTCTGTTGGCGGTAAGTGACAGGTTTCCAAAACAATTTACTTTCGATAAGAAATATAAAATACAGCTGCATGAAGATCCGCATGAAGGGATTAATGTTAAGGAGCTGAGGATCTTCACTGATGGCTCGAAGAATGGATGATCTAAATATACAGATAGCTGCACCCTTGGGTGCTCATAATACCGTCTTCCAGGCGGAATGCATGGGCATCATAGTAGCAGCTACGGCGATTCAAAATCAAAATCAAAATCAAAAACAACTTTATTCAAATAGGCCCCACGAGAACTTTCGAATCGTCATTTTACAAAATTAATATTGTAGTGATTATTATTATTTTTTGTAAAAGTAAAGCTACCACCGATTCGGAATGTAGATTCTGCAGAGAAGAATCGGCAAGAACTCCGCAATTACTCTTTTGAAAATAATACATAAACTGTGTTTTAGTACAAAATTAGTAATATTTTGCATGAAATACAGCGCCACTAAGTCCACACGTCTTTATCAGCTAAATAATCCTGCACCGAATAATACGCTTTATCTATTAATTTTTTTTAAATGAAATCTTTAAATTTATGTTGAGACAATTCCAAAATTGTTTGTGGGATTTTATTATACATGCGAATACCATAACCCAGAAAGGAGGCGTTTACTTTGCGTAGTCGGAAACTTGGAGTTACAATTTTGTTATTCCTTCTGGTGTTTACATTGCGATTAATACTGTTTATTTCAAAACAATGAATATTCTGGTGAATATATATAACATTATTATAAATATATTTCGACGCAATTGTTAATATGTCTACTTTTGGAAATACATCCCGTAGGGAGACTCGAGCTCCAAGATCATAAATGCCGCGAATAGCCCTTTTTTGTAAAACAAATACAGTCTCAATATCTGTAGCATTACCCCACAGTAACAGACCGTAAAAAATTATACTATGGAAATAGCTAAAATATATTAAACGCGCAGTAGCAACGTCGGTCAGTTGTCGTACTTTTCTAACTGCGAAAGCTGCGGAGCTGAGTCTACCATTCAAGGATGACAAATGGGAATTCCACTGAAGTTTTGAGTCCAAATATAGTAGTACTGTAGTATCATTGACAATAAGCCTCTCGTTATTTATTTCTAAATTATAATTTGGATGTTTAACATTAGGCAACGAAAATACAACGCACTTAGTTTTTTAGGCGTTCAAGACGAGGTTGTTTGTTTTAAACCAATCCTGAATTCGAGACTCTGTCTCGAAAGGTAAAGGACCACTCCATCCGTACAGCAAATCAGTACTACAAGCCTTACAAAGCGACATTATCACCTCAAAGCTTATAGACAACTGTCACCAATCCCTGACGGAGGTATGTAGTAATAATAACAACGTAACTCTACAGTGAATCAAAGGTCACAGTGGCTCACGTGGGAACGATGCTGCTGATGAACTGGCCAGAAGAGGTTCGGAGATGGTTGCGATTGGATCAGAACCAATTGTCCCCCTTCCCTCAGGATGGCCTACATCACTCATTCGGTCACACACTAAGGAGCTACATAACATATACTGGACACAGGTGAGTGGATGCAGGCAAGCGAAGGAGGCTCTACCGCGCATAGACCGGAAACTATCCCGCAAGCTGATAAAACTCACACGCCCAAGATTACGTAAAATAACTCATATTATTACGGGCCAGGACCCATTTAACAAACATCTGTTTAATCTAGGTGTTACAGACAGCCCCCTTTGCAGAGCTTGCATGGAGGCAGAGGAGACGGCAGCCCACATTGTTCTGGAGTGTACGGGTCTGGCCAACTACCGGGCCAAACACTTGGGGTCACGACGACTCTCCCCGAGGTTATTAGTGACACCAGAGGTTTGATCAAATATTTGGAGGAGTTGGGTTGGCAGGACTAGCCGCCCGCTTTTCATACGCAAAATAGGCGCACAGTATACGTCGAGTTGTGGATACAAGCCCGTGAATACATATACATTAGACATGGGCGTTTTCGGTTTTTAGATCAAACGGCTACGTAACCGATATTAAGTTTCCATATCGATATTGAAAACCGTTTTCAGATATCGATATCAGTAGTAATGTTTTTCTATCAATTGCGTAACGTAAACAGAAACCGAAACAAACTCAAACTGTTGAACACTTGAACACAAAGGTTAAAACAGTTTAAATATAAACTATAATAAGTTTATATCAAATGTTTTGAAAAATATTATAGTAATATTATATTATTATTAAAATTTTGAATATTTTAATATAATAATTATTATAAGGCATACTTCAATAAAACTAAAAATGATTCGTTTCACAAACTTTTCCTTAAATACACACACTATTTTATTACGGAAACTAAATTATCATAACCATAAAATCTCGACTTTATTGCTTAAACTTGTAGTTATATTTTGCGATGTACACAGTTGCATTAAAACCGCTAAATCGGATCGAAAACCATATTCGCTCGCTTCATCTCTTGTATTCAATATGAAGTTACCGTTATAAGAAAGAGATCCAGATAATTTGGTTTTAGCTGTCGCGCAGCTCTTAGCCTTTGCGCGCCCGTGACATATCGTCACCGTTCTACCAGTTTCGGTTTCGTGTTCGCGCTCAAGTTTTCGTTGGTTATGTGAAAACGGCTATCTGTTTTGGTATATCGAAATGATATGGGGACGCGTAACCAATATTAGTTACGTTTTGATATATCGGTCTCATGCCTAATATACATACATATACATATGTAATATTTATTATAAATATCAAACGTACGCCTCATTATCATCATTCATCCTCATTATCATTTAATTATATAAAATCATTATTAATTTTTTTATCCAGTGAATTATCGCCTGATTTCGACAGATATCAGATTTTACAAAGATAGTATTTTAAACTAACTACAGATAGAAACAGATAGTAAATTAGTGAAACACTTCCAGATTTTTTTTTTTCTATTGATATATATATTTCTTTAGTAAGCACTGAGTTCTAGCAAAGACAAATCAATATTTAAAGTAGAAATTCCAAGTTGAAATGCAGACATGACGTTTTTGCTATGTATGGTACATAATTTAGTAAATTATTAAATGTTGATAGGCTATTGCGATCGGTCGTTAATGTTCAGTAAAAAAAAACTTTTTGCATTAAGTATTCTTTTTATTGAAGAAAACTGTAGGGTATAAAACATTAAGCGACGACCCTAAGAAGCAAAGCAGTAATCTTAAATGTCAACAGTATTATAAAGATAAAGGTAATTCTTTCAAGTGTGTTAGAAACATTTGTTATAAATCTAAAACACTCACCAGCTTTTCGACGGGATCCAGCACACCCAACACTTCAACTTTCACCTGTCTCTGCGTACCATCGTGACTAGTGGTTCCCAACGAAATAACTCCCACTTCAACTTTCTTCCCTTGGCCGCCCAACAATCCCATGTGGTGATGGATAGCCGAAGTACACACCGCCCTCAACCATGTAAAAAGCCCTTTTACATATAGATTGTCAACTTTCACCCACTGTACGACATTCTGCACGTTTGTCTGACATGCCCAGTGGTATATGAGCTTGAGTAGCACGCTCGGGGGGAAGGTAGCGCCTTCGAATATCGAGCTCGAGAACACTGAGACGAACCGCGTGGGACAACATTCGGATATCCATACATAGCCGCCGGAGTAGGGGAACTTCGATACGTCAGAGTACATACCTGAAATTAAATAGAATATTACAATTACATTGACGAATTGTTTGTATGAAAAAAAAAATGTAACCGACCCGATGTCTGTACATTAAAGATTTTTCCGAATCCAAGATACAAGTTTCCCATAAGGGTTTAATTAGTGTGGACTCCCTTGGTAATTTTAAGCTAAATTGTACAACATATGTAAATTTCGAATTGTGGAAAGTGTACTTACTAAATTGTTTTTTTTAATAAATATTTTTAATATTTATTATTTATAAAGGCAATAGAAGCCATAACAAGTATTTTTACTTTTTGGAGTTTACTCCTTAAGAATCGATTTTCATATATAAGGCGCCCGGTATGAGAAAAATATGAGAGGTAAAATCTACTGATGAATGACCTCGTTACTTTTTCGGTTCGCGCGCACCTATGGTGCGCAACTTTCTAATTTGGTTGTGAGTGTATTAAGGTGGACATGCATAGGTCGACTTTCATACATTTTTATTTTTGATTATTCTTGAAATGTATACATTTTTTTAAACATTTAATTTGTTTTATCATTTCTTTAGAGCTTTTTATATGAGCAATGTTCATGTCAGGCAAATATTTACATTGTTTATAATATAAAATCCGATTAGTTATAATAAATGTATATAAAATGAATAAATATATATTTATATATGTATATTATTTTCATTAATTTGTTAATTTACCCTTTCATATGGTATTAATCTTATTTTCAGTTGGATAAACTCTTTTTGCGTATGTTTAGACAATCGTACTTAAGGAGTAAACTCCAGTCGTGCGTCGGAGCTGACACACACAATTTTTTTTTTCAGTCGGTCTGTTTGTTTGTTTCGGCATCACGGAAAAATTGGATGCAGTTTTCATACTTGTGATCTTGGAGGTCTAACTTAAATCTGGTTTCATCTTTATATACTATCTAAAAGTAGAGTTATATACCTTATAAACAATTGTAGTGAAATCGTGACAAAATCATTTTATACACACGTCTACAGTGGGTGAAATTGCGGACGAGATCTAACTAATATACATACATGAGAGGCATGATTTATTATACGCCATTCCCACGGCAGTTAAGTAAATTCTCACCAAAACTTGATACGTAAAATTAGTGTAAAAGGTTTGTAATGATAAAAATGTACAGTTATATAAAAGTCAGCCAAATGCTGCAGTCTTATTATAGTTATACTAATTTGATTTTTGTATAATATGTGGGTTAAATATTAGTGTTATTTACATGAGCATCTAAATAATTTATAAAAAGCATCTCTTTTTGAAGTCGATAAAAGGATAATTTGTGTTGACTTACTAATATCTTACAAAACACAAGGAGATTTTTTTATTTGCTTTCATATTCCAAATAACTCAATGATTGATAATGATAGTGATAATTGCATAAATATATATATATATATATATATATATATATATATATATATATATATATATATATATATATATATATATATATCAAGATCCATCGTCCATATTATTCTTTTATGAAAACTAGTGTAACTACCATAGAAATATTAAGAATAGGAGAACTGGCATGGGGGCGTGTCCGCGTAGACGCAACTTGCCCAAAATGCTCACATATTGCTTAAATGGCCGTCACTGCTAATCAGTGTGATTTCGACCGCGAGCGAGAAAACAACTAACAATGCCGTCTTGTTCAGTTGTTTCTTGTAAGAATAGAAGTGAAACTAAACATTTAACAAGTCATGGAATCAGTTACCACACGTAAATATTACTTTTTTACTATATTTTACTTAAAAATCGTAAAAAAACAAGTACACGAGAAATATTTCTTGCTTCTACTACATTTAAATACATTGCTTTCTAACCACTACCCCAGTATGTTGCGGAGTAACTGAACAAGCAATGTAAAATTTACACAACGATACTATCGTAATGATAATGTCGCATATTTTACCGTTTTGTTTGTGCGATGAGATAGTGGTGTCCATACGGAGCAACAGGTGTAAGCTATCGACAACACGGCGATTATCGAATTACTTATTTCTATTGAAGTTTATAATACATTTTGTGTATGTATGTTTTTAGTTAGTTATGTATGTTGTATATACATGCGTTGTGTTCTGTAAACGTATTTGTTAAGCTTATTTAGCAAGAATGTATATTTTAAGCGTTTCTAATTATATTGTTTTGTCATAATTTTCAAATCTCTCTATGGCACTTAGGTTAGCTGTAAATTATGAGTTAAGCGTCTTTGTACATGTGCTATTCTATTGTATTTGAGTATGTTTGTTTAACGACAAAATATGTGAAATATAGCCAAATTTTAATATTTGTCAACCGTATAGTTTTGTGAATAGGTTTTTACTTATTTCTATTATTTTACAGCGTAGTTGAGAGATGTGTAATCAGAGATGGTAAAGAAAGTTCATAGGAACTTAGGTGTAAAATGGTAATGATATATGAAATATATTTAGGTATGATTTATGATATGGCATGCCTCGAGCTATTGCCCAACTTGACACGCTTTCGGGTACTTTTCTACCTTCATGTTTTCAATACAGCTCACAATAAGATTGGAAATATTATAATAAATGACATGATTCAGATTAAAATGGTGTTTACTATCATCAGTATCATCTTTTTTTCCTTTTCTTATGTTTATCTTTTTCATACTATTAACCGCTACGTTATCACAGACTCCCTTTTCTTTTACATAATCCATAACACAAGTCAACATGACTATTCCTGCATGTACCTATTACGAATGGGTTTGTCATTGACCTTTTAAAAGCCTACTACTTATTGCTTTGTAAGTTTCAGCTTAGCTTAGCTTATATACAAGTGTACTTGTGTGTTAGCTATTATTTTACCTTTCCAGCTTTCCAAAAGATGGGGACATAGAATGATAAACACGATTGAGTAAATATAGTAAGGTTGCGTCGTAGATTCGGGTAAAAAGCGATCTTTATAATTATGACAATATTAAGTAAGCAAAATAAAACATTTTTATTTCATTTCTTTTTGTGCAAAACATTATTTATTTTTAATAAACAATTTTCTGTTCATTTCGTTTGTATTATTTTAATAATTTTCAGGATACCATAATAGAATTAAAAATACAAAAATATAGCACATCACTATTCTTAATTGTATTTTATATGCGTTTACACAGGTAATATTGGTTAAAAATGAATAACATTCTCATCGCATGATTTTATCGATAAATGCGATGTCACATCCCTTTCACGAGTTCACCGAGTTCACCGACGCTGTTTTTTTACGTGTATGAGTGTATTCGTACAATTGTTTTTCGTAGTGTGCGAACCAATTAGAGGATTAGAACTCTAGTTGTGCCAGCAATGAAAACGCACACATCTTCAAAAGTGGCGACAGCGGTACCGGACTTATTTCGTGTTTAGGGCATATCTCCTTATTTCAAATATCTTTGGTAACTATGGAATGAGACTTTAAGCGTCCCACTGCTGGGAAAAGACCTCTTTCCCATGTAGGAGAAAGGTTGAAGCTTAATTCTCCACGCTGCTCTACTGCGGGTTCGCGGATAATTTTCCTACCATGAGTAAAGATTGCTATTGTGTTTTTGATAACAACCGGGACCGACGGCTTTGTTTTTTTGTCGTGTTTCGACGGAACCCAGACCAGAAACAAATATCGAAATGAACTCGTGACGCACCATTACATCAGAACGGTTGTGGTGTGTAAATAGGTAATTTGAATTTCGATATGTCGCGCCCCACCACATGCCTTAGGGTCGAGACATGTCTGTTAGTATATAATACTACTTCTCTAACAAAGCGGTTTACATCGCTCGAGTCATCTTGCTCTGAACGTAGTTCTAAATATGCAACTTCGGTTCTCTTCATGCCCTATGGTCCCTGGATGGGCCAGAGATCGCCCACAGAGTGCTGCCATCGCACTCGGTCTTGGGCTATCAGCTTCTTGGCAAATTGAGGTATGTCTTGGTGGGAGTCTTGGTTAGTGAGTCAAGTCTCTCTATAAAATACCAAGAAGTCGTCTGCTGTGTCTGTAGTAGGACACTATAAATAGGGGAGCCTCAGCAAGTCCGAGCTATCCACGTCCTCGTCGTCCACCCCGGGACCGGCTACAGCCACGCTTTGCATCGTGACTGCTACCTTGAACTGTAGTTGCTAACAGATGCAGGGCGAAAGGCAGGTGTTCTACGAACTTCACCTGAACAAAACCAGGTTAGTCTGTGAACCCAAAGACGGCAGCCCCGCCAGCAGACTAGGACACAGCGGGTTAATCACTCACTTGTCTGCAAACAAACGAACATAGTGCAAGTTCTATTAGTGTGACTGAAATATATATTAGAGTATCACTGACCCAGCTTGAGCTTGTTGGCGGGGTGCAGCGCGCACCACTGCTCGGAGCGCACGAGGCCCTGCTGGATGAGCCACTCGGTGAACTTCATGGGCGTGTGGATGAGCACCGCCTTCACCTTGCTGTCGAGCGCCGCGCGGTCGCCGGCCGGCGCCTCCTTCGAGCGCAGGTACGGCCGCGCCACCACCACCAGCGACGGGAACGTCTTGCCTGCGGACGCAAAAGTAACAATAAATCTATACTATAATATTATAAAGCTGAACAGTTTGTTTGTTTGAACGCGCTAAACTCAGGAACTACTGGTTCGAATTGAAAAATTCTTTTTGTGTTGGATAGTCCATTTACCTAGGAAGGCTATAGGCTATATAAGATTACGCTACGGCCAATAGGGGCTAAGCATTCATAAGAAACGTTACAAAACGGGTCCTTTATTATTTCCCTTCCCAAAAAAAAAAAGAAATTTAAAGTAAACGTAATATCACGTTTTTTAATCCCCGAAGGAGTAGGCAAAAATGCGCAATAATACATTGACTGATCCAGGAGTCGAACCCCTTGCTCGGCAGTAATGCTTGCGACAACTTGACCAACGAGGCGGGCACTCTTAAGAGTTAAATGGTTTAAAAATATTTAAGTACGTTTTTTCTTTAAATTAACGCGGATGAAACCGCGGGGCACAGCTAGAAAACAAATTAATAAATAAACGTCTCACACCCAACGGGCCCCAGTAGGATGTTTATCCTGTGTTGAGGGTCCGGAAACCAGGGTTGGAAAAAAAAACAGTTTTTTTTAAAAAAAGAACAAAACATCCTGTTTAAAACAGAATATTAAAAAAAACATTGTTTTAAACAAAAATTTAAGATGTTTTTTATGCAACTGTTTAAAACATGTTTTAAACATGTTTAAAACATTGTTTTAAATTAATTATTAAGTATAGTATGTATATCTTATTAGTAAAACTACCATATCAAATCTACTCTATTATACTGAGTGAATCTGGGGCAATCGATGATATTTTAACCTCCTGATCTGCTTGTCGTACTGAAAAACTTTCCCCAAGAAACACACCCTCGCAAATGAAGTTTCGTTTTCGATCTCCTATACAAAGTTCGATACCTAATGTGCCATTTTTTCACCATATCCAGCAAATTACTAAAATGTCGCCAACGGATTCTTTTTACGTCCTGTCATCATTTTTAATTGATTAACACACAACATTAGTAAACTATATACAATATCCTAGTTAAAAAACAGTTTCTAACGTAATTCGAACAAAAAATCGGTATGGCAAAATCGATTCCGATTCTACTCGAGAATTAAGTTTTGCCTTGAAATAATCGATTATTTAGAATCTATTCTCAATCGAGCAGGTAATATTTGATACCAATTAACCTTTTTTAGGAGTGTGCGTAGATTACCATAGCTACGTAGAAGCAATGTCCTTTTTTTTAGGCATGCAAGTAGATTACCAACGCAAGTATAGAGAATAAAAATATCGTAAACTATCAATCCGATGCTAAGATATATTCATCATATCCATTGGATGTCCACTGCTGAACGTAGGTCCCCCCATTGAACTCCAGAGCGACCGGTTCAAACCAGCCTCCATCCAACGGCTTCCGACGACTTTCTTCAAGTCGCCTAACCATCTTGCGGACGGCTGTCCGACGCTGCGCTTGAAGGTACATGGTCTCCCCTAGTTCTACGAGCTATGTGCTCTGCCCTCTGCAACTTCAGCTTGCAAATCCGTTGGGCTATGTCGGCAACCGTCGTTCGTCTGCGGATCTCATCATTTCTGATTCGATCTCGCAGAGAAGTACCAAGCATAGCCCTATCTCCTTTGCACTTGAGCTTGTTTAAAATTTTATTAAAATTATATCAACAGAAATATCAATACTTATTTTTTTCACGAACATCCATATTGAGTACTTAATTTTAAACGCAAGAATCGACAAAAATCGATTCTGACACACTTCGATTAATCGATTTTGAGGATCGAAAGAAAAAAATTGGAGTCTGAATCAAGAATCGATTCTTTGTGAAAAGTTTCTATCCCTAATAAGAATTACTATTTGCTAACCCACAAGCACACGCACGTATCACACTCTCAAGTTTCGTCCATCCGAACAGACGAGCCGCTCCTTATTTTTGTGTTTCGGAAAAGTAAGGCCAATAATAGAAATCAGAGCTGCCAGCTTCATAGATAATATCAACCGAAAAATTAGGATGCATTAAATTAATCACTACATGTAAAAAAAGAAAAAAAAACAGTAGTGTTTTTTATGCGTGTTTAAAACACGTTTAAAACAAATTGTTTGAAACACATATACTTTTTTCTATGTGTTTTAAACACTGTTTAAAACACTTGTTTTAAACAATTGTTTAAAACAATGCCAACCCTGCCGGAAACACACACAACACACAAGCACAAACGCCCAGACCACGACAAATATCCGTATGGCCTATACAGATATTTGTCATGTGCGGGGATCGAACTCGCGAACACAATTTTCGATAGTCACTACGTATTATAAAACAAAGTCCTCCGCCGCGTTTGTCTGTTCGCGATAAACTCAAAAACCACTGCACGGATTTTCATGTGGTTTTCACCAATAGATGATTCATGAGGAAGGTTTAGGTACATATACTTACACCAGGCGCGGCCGGAGCGGGCCGCTAACAAAACATCGATTTGGCAAGATTTTAGGCCTTTAAGACTACGTGTTTGAACGCAACTGTGAGAGAATCACGAACTCGCATCCTCATAATCTTCATCGCCATATATAATAAATGATACGGTGTAACTGCACGACGATCAGATCGTCTTAGCTCACTAGAAGCCATCATGAAAGGGGTTACTTTAACACCATCCCTAAAATTACGGAACTGACCCAAGTAAACTGCGGGAAAGGAAAGTTCCTCTGCATGTTCATCAAATAATAAACTTTCAGGTACATTGTCTTCACCCGGTGCAATATGTAAGTATTGTTCTTCATTCCACAATAATGTCTGCTGTTGAGCCGTAAAACTTTCTTCTATAGGAATATGTTCGCTGAAATCATCTTGCTGAATTTCATCGTGAATTTGATTATCATTAAAGAATGACTCATCAACTTTAATATCGTACATAGTATACAATGGAGACGGAATTAAAACTTGTAGCCAACTTTTAATAATGCGCTTATTAACAATACTTTGTAAGTAGCTGGATCGATGAATTTTCTTACGTTTGATATGTACATTTATACAATAATCGTCATCAACATTTCTTGGCAGTGATTTAACCATATTATTAACTGAAACAGGAACATTAATTATTTGACCGAAAATGCCGTACTGACCATTAACATGCCTCAATCTTCTGATTTGCATGAACGGAATACGAGGTGAAATTAGTCATTCAGAAACAAGATCTAAAGGTGGTAGATGTTGAGGTACATCTGGATATTTAAAACCATTGAATGTGGACATTGAAGGGATATTCTTCTTGTTTAACGCTTGCACGCATGTGTTGCAAAGCTTCGTATTTTTCACTGGTATTTTAGGTATAATTTTTATAAGAATTTCCTTATGTTCAGGAAAGGGTCTTATCAAGTCATCTTGAAACCACAACCTGTCACATACTGAACATGGATATCCAAAAGAATTGTCTAGAAACTTTATTTTGAATTCCCGATGAGCTCTTTCTAATTTTCGAAAATTACTATACGGCAAAGAAGTATTTACGTCTATATCAATTTGTTCATTAATGGGAATATTAATAAACTGTTCCGGAGAATTGGAATGAATGGCTTGTCCGTCTGGTGGAGGTGATTCCTTATCCACAATCGTGTCTTGATTTAATAAATCACGCTCTTGATCGCGTACAATGTCTTGAGTGGATAAAGTATGTAAATTCGGGGCATCCGCTAATTGCTGAATAGTTTCTTGAGCTTGAAGTAGTAGGTTTTGCTCCATGTCTGCTAATGGAGTATTTTCTGATGTACTGTGATTATACAGCACAGGAGAATTAGCCATTATGCACCTCAGCTTGTACAATTATAGAGTTGCGATTGTCGTGTGTTGAAGTAGATAAAAATGAATCGTGTAAATTATCACCATCATGATCAGCAATACCAGTACTGGACACCGTTGAGATATCTGGTCGATTTGTACTAGCACTGGTGGTAGCTAATTGAAATGATGGTTCAAAAGTCGTTATTCGTGAATTTGAAGTTGACGGAATAGATGAAATCTCCGTCACAGATGACTCGTTTATCTGTGAAAGCATAATTTTTCGCAGCCTATAAGTACGAGTACGTTCTGCTCCTGTTTTTTTTATGGGCTTTTTAACTGACAAGCCTTGCCGAATTTTTTCAGCTTCCTTGGCAGCTTTTTTTCGATTGTAATAGTTTTTACAGTATTCCGCATTTGTTTTAGCCTTCTTAAAAACTGGAACAGAAATTGAATCGTACCATTAATAGTCATCAATTCATATATATATATATATATATATATATATATATATATATATATATATATATATATATATATATATATATATATATACATATAATCATTAAAATTAACATTTAAAGAATAATAAATATATATGAATAATCTAAAAATAAATTTTGATAATAAATTAGATAATTAAATTTAAATTTATTCATTTTTAGAATATTTATTATTTTCTCAATATAATATTCACCTTGTATTTTAATCAAAGAATTTTTATTAAATTTATTTATTTATTTACTATAGAAATGTTTATAATTTTGAAGTTATACTTCTTTAGGCGCGTAATGGAAAAATTATGAGAGTGAAATTTTACGAAGCGCGCGCATCTGTGACACAAAAATTAACAGTATGAAGTTGCCGGCTAAACCACTCATTGAGCCTCGAAAAAAATGCTACCAACAAAAGAGAAAATAGAACCTCTATTAGTCGCGTATTTTGGCACGCTCGTCGTCTCTGATCACTATTTTCATATTTATTTATAATATTCATCCACATGTTTTTAGTTTGTACATTCACAACACGTGTCTTAGTTTCATTCAAGTGCTTATTATATTGGCTGGGTGCGTAAGGCATAGTGGGGGTCACAAAAGTGATGTCAGCGCCCGTTGCGGACAAAATAGAACTACGGGTGGCTCTTTATTATCTATGACCATAAAAATAACACGTGTGTCAGTATAATTAAATAAATAAAATAAAATGGGTCATCAATCATCATCATGGTTGTGTAGTCGATTGCAAAAATACTAGTAGAAACTTCGATCAAAAATTTTGATCGAAGAGTAGAAATAGTAATTGTAAATTTTATAAGTTTCCGGTTGCCAAGTGGAAATTAAATCAGCGAAAAAAATGGATAACTGCTGTTAAAAGGCAAAAGTAAGTATTACTATAACCTACAACCGTCTTCTATAGAATATTGTCATATACATGTGTATATCGTTTAAGAAAACGGAGTAATAATTTAATTTTTTTTTTTTTGTAAAGTATTGATGGATCGTTATGGTCTCCAAAACCTATGGATGTTATATGCAGTGAACACTTCATTGGCGGTGAAAAATCAGATGTTGAATCAAGTCCTAATTACGTTCCAACTATTTTTCCATCAGTTTATAGAAGACGTAAAGTTAACGAATCCGCAGTTTTGAGTAGGTACGTAATAAAATTTAGTTTTGATTAAAATATTTAGATTAATAGAAATAATCGACTAAAAATTAAGATATATTATTTGATTAAATGTTAAATGTTAATGATTAGCAATACCTGTTTTATTTAATATTATTTTTATTTATATTATCGTAATTTATTAAAATATAAAAAATTAAAATTTAAGATACATTCGTAAATATATAATTATGTTTAATAGAGCTATTTGTTATTTTATATATTATTTTAGATTGTTTTTTAATATTAATAATGATTTTTTATTCAATATTTATTTTACAATAAACATTTTGACAGATTTTAATACTGCTTAACCTAATTCACTTATTGAGACTTGTTTTAGTTGTTGTAATTATTTTACTTACTGTTTTTAGCTGACCCACGGAAATTTTTTTAATTTAATATTCACTCTGTGTAATATATCACATTTTACATTGAAAAAAAAATTTTTTTCTAAAAACTTTATTTTATTTTTTCAATAGCTATTTGACATCCAATACATGTTTATTTTCTCAAAAGAGCCACCGTAAGTTGTATCGTTAGATGGCGCTAGGGTCACGCACCCAGCGAATATGTGCTAATAAATTATATTCAGTAGTGATTTAAATTGAATATTGTATTGATTATTATTATTTACTTTTCGTAAATAAATATTAGTGAAAAAAATTGTGCTTATATACTTTTTCAAGTGGTTCAATATAATTGAGGTTAACTATTGATATGTATTATTTAATGATATGAATTAAAATATTATTATTTAGTATAATTAATACTAAATATTATGAAATTATTGACGTTGAATATTTATTATTGGTTATTTAATATTTACAAAATAAAGAAATAAATTTAATAAATCATTTGTGATACAAATTAAAATTCAACATCAAATTAAAATATTAAAATTAAATTATTTTTTAAAATTTATTATTAAATTGAATAAATAATAAATACTTTAAAAAATAAATGAAAACTTTTTGATAAAAATGAAAATTGAATATTAGATAAAGAAAATAATAAAAATATTTAAAAATGAATAAACTTAAATTCATTTTTTTAATTTATTATTTAATTTATTTATTTACTTTAATTTAATGATGCCAAAGAAGTATAACTTCTTACGCGCGTACATAAGTACACGCACCTCTTTTTTTTAATTAAATATTAAATTTAGAAATATATATATATATATATATATATATATATATCAGTGGCGTGCCTAGTACTTGAGAACAGGGCAAGCCCGACATACATTTTTTGTTTATGATTCGATTTTTTTTATAAATTTCATGACAATTTATAAATTCCATGAAATTTTGCAACCCTTCATTCTTCAGTCTTCATAATCATTGCCGTCGGCGAATTTTAACAAAGCACACTGAAGGCATGTTACTACTAGACAGAAAATCACAAACATATCAGCATTGATCCCATTCCCATCCCTACGCGTTCTGGTACAAACCTACATCACAAACTAACAAACAAAAAAAAAAACACATGAAAAGGCGCTATTACAGAGGCATTACAAAAGCTTATGATAGGTATCGCAAACTGTCCGATTGACTATCGACTATTTCATTTATTGTTTAACGTAATAATAAGATAAACTTTTGAAAATTTCATTTGTTTAACGTAATAATAAGATAAAGTAATTATAATTGAAACAAATTTTGTGATTTTGATCTCAAACTCGATGCGAGATTTTAGTACATCGGCTACGGAATGAATATCAGTTTGAATTTTATTCGATAAATAACTAGGCCCCGGTTTGCCGCTATCTTGTTGTTGCATATGTTTTTCTAAAACGAGGTCGTAAAATATGCAACACCAACAATACAATTTATTGGAATGAGAGCAACCTACAATCCAATGAGTCTTGTATACTAATCTATTAAACTGTATTATGTGAGACTTACTTGTTTGCGAAATACACAAATCCGTTGTATTAGGTTTTTCCGAAGCTATGAGGTTTTTTTTCTCCGTGAAAGATAAAGATTTCACATTTTCCTCGCCTATTAAAACTTTCACACACTTCAAATTCTTACAAGGAACAATAAGATTTCTATCTGAACTCATTTTAAAATCAAAATTACAAAAATGAAAAATGTATCAGTTATCTCTCAGGTCTCAATCACTAAACAAAATGTATTTCATCATTATAAATATTTACACTCTTTGACATGTACCGTGAAATTTGAAAACAAAAACCAACTTCGTGGCGCTAATACTGTGGCGCTAGTTTGTGACAACTTGAAAGCCGGGCTTATTGTTCCATACTAATTGCTATAGAAACACACAGTAGTTATATCTATAGACATAGCACTTTTTCATAGGTTAGAACGGTGCAGAAATACACGCTCGCGAAGCCCCGTTGCAAGCCAATGAGTGTGAGAGAGATGCATAAGGCCGTCAAAGCTACGTAGTATTTGGCGGCCGGCGGGCGCAGCGCGTTCGGACACTACTTATAATAGTCATAGATAAAAAACAAAACGAAGTGAAAGAATTGGCGCGCGAAAATTTAAATATGAAAGTCAATGTTTTCGGTCGGTACGGAATTTTAAGTAGGGCAAGCCCGGCTTTTCGGCTTGTATGAAGCTACCGCCACTGATACATATATATATATATATATATATATATATATATATATATATATATATATATACATATAATATATATATATATAATATATATATATATATATATATATATATATATATACTTGTTACTTAATTGTTTACTGGCTAGATACTATCCATATTTAAGGAGAATACTCGGTACATGATTCTCATTCGAATTATGTAAAAATATAACACAAATATTAATAAGCTTCTAAGTAAAGTTGCCCAACAGTTATCTAATTATTTACGCGTCGCCTGGACACCCTAGTTTCCACGCGGTAGTTTACTTACGTCCAAACACCGCCAAATGTTAACAGGGTTGGCGGATAATTCCCTACCATAAGTAACGATCGTTATCTTGTCTATGATAACAACAGTGATCGACGGCTGTACGTGCTCTCCGAGGCACGGTAGGGACCCACAAGGACATACACCAAGACCGGAAAAATATTTGTACAAATATCTGTCCCGAGCGGGAATCGAACCCGCGACCACCAGCGCGTTACGTTGCAGTTAAGGCAACTACTCGCACCACTACACCAGAACGTCGCGTGTCGTGTTTTCATTTAATGATAATTTATTAATTTAAATATTTTTTAAATGTAATTTTTAATAGTGTTTTAATATAAAAGTGTAAAATTTTCCTAAAAATTTTTAGGAAATAATCAATTTTTTATTTTTCAAATCGCAAGATCATACATAGAAAAATATCAAATTTGATAGAATATTTTTTTTTATACGTTGAAAAATGATAGTTACTTTTGAAAATATTAAAAAAAACCACAACAAAATACAACAAAAATAAACTTTGCCATTTGTTGAACAGCTAACTGTTGTTTATTAAATAAAAGCAAGCAATAATAGCATCAAGCCATCTAGCGACCAGTAGCCAAAACAATTAATTGATTATAGGCTTTCCAGACAAAATAAATAATTCACTTTAAATATTACTTACGAGTGGAAAGATATGTTTATTCCATTTGATTTTTATGTGATGAGCGCGACATAGACGCCATCTGGTCTAACGAATCTTAAAAACTCACAAAACTTATTTTTGAGTTATTATTTTGTTAAACTTAAAAGTTTACTAAATATGTCGGATAGGAATAGAAATCGTTTTAATATTTTAGATAAACATCATTTTTAATTAATATACTATTATGTTAAATTACGTTTGTCTAAATATAAAAACGATATTCTACCATTATACGATAGATGTCGCAGAATATAAAATATATTTTTCTGAATCGCGCTGACCAAAACTTCGGCCAAAAGAATGACACTCGCCCGTATTCAATAAAAAGGTTTTTCTTTTTTGCATTTAATACCTTAGGGTACTACGGTCTTGATTGTTTGTTTGTTGTTAAAATATTTGTTTCTTGATTGTACAAAGTTGGATGGTTATAGCTATTTAAGTTGTAATCTATATTATATAAAGAAAGTCGTGTTAGTTACACCGTTTGTAACTCGAGAACGAGTGGAACGATTTTTATGATTTTTGTGTTTTTGGATTTGTCTTCGTCGGGAATAATACTTATTAAAATATGATATTCATCAATGAAAAAATAACACAGGTCTGCGAATTTTATTTTTCTAAAAGTTTTTTTCAAATAATGTTTTTATTCCTTGTAAATGTTCTAAAAATAATATAAAACAGTATTCATATGATATGTATCACGTCAAATTTACAAAACATAGATGGTATAGATTTTTGATTTAAAATATATGGAGTAAACATTTGATGAAATAAACAATAACCATTTAAGAATATTTTACAAACTTCTAATATGTTATTGCTCTCAAACTAAATTACAATAGTATATTAAAACAGTACAATCAATAATAACGTTGTTTTTTTTTTTTGAAAAGCTGAGATTTGTTGGTTTTTTTTATTAACTTTTGTTTCATCTCTGTGCAATATGCAACAATAGTCGGACATCATATTGACGTCCTAATGACCTTGATATGTACCATCTTTCGATCTCTTTTATATCTTGATTGAATCGTTTACCTTGTTCCTCACATTAATCACCAAGATTTTTTGGGAAACAATCCATGTGAGATCTCAGAAAGTAAATTTTCTAACTCATATTACAGCCTAAGTTCTTATAGGCATTTAACGTTTCCTGAAGAATACTTTTATATTTAGGATTTTTTTAGTACCTAGAAACTTAGAAACAACATTCTCAAAGTCATTCTAAGCATTTTTTCTAGGGTTCTCATCACTTTTTCAAATTCTACATCCTCGATAAGTTTCCTGATATCGGGTCCCGTGAATATTTCCTCTTTTAACTTAGCGTCAGATACACTAGGAAAACATGAGCAAAGATACTTAAAAGTATTTCCATCTTGTGGTAAAGTCTTTAAAAACTGTTTCATCAAACTATTGCGATTAAAATTTCCACACATGATCGGCGTAATTGATCCGGAACCCATGCCTTTTCTTGGTGACAACCTCAAACTAAAGTAAGAATAATAAACATTTTTTACAAAGTTGGTTATATTTTTTCTTTGTTTTACTGTAGTATATTGTCCACATATGTAGCCAAATATATTCGGATTATTTCTGCAAGTCCGACAAACCATACTTAAACATAAACATATACATAATATTGTTATCACACGTGAATACGTTTCTTAATGGCGCCCTTTTCTTTTCTTTTTTTTTTCAGACGCTTTAAATTTCTCTGGGTGGTTATAAACTATAAAATGGTTAATCATAGTCTTTAGAATGATCGGCTACAGAGTACAGGATGGTTGGTCAGAGAAAAAAAGAATATTAATATAGATTATGGAATTCATGTCGCAAAGAAATTAGCGACTTTACTAAATTAATAACTATATTTGTTCAACTTAAGTGCAAAAAAATGTGACGTGATACATTCAAATAAAGCTTAAATTTGCAATATATAGATTAATATCAACACATTATATGTGAAATTATTCAAAAAACTTTTTCATCGCAGACCTGTGTAATTAATAAAAAAATAAGTTCTAATGGTTCATCCGTACTATCTATACATATAATAAATCTGTTAACGAGTCCGTTTTATAATCTTAATCTTAATATATAAAACTGGAACTATAAGACCTAGAGACTTGAAATTTGGTAGGAATATTCCTTTTGCCAAGGAGAGGTCAGCTAAGAACGGATTTTACGAAATTCTACCCCTAGGGGGCAAAAAAGGGGGGCAAAGTTTTTATGGGACAACGTAGTTCCTTGGTCCAATCTACTTCAAATTTTGCATAAAATATTCTTTAACAGAATTGATTGAAGACGTGTTTCGTATTTTATCAAAATTCATCCCCTAACGGGGTTAAAAGGGGGTTGCTTTAACTTCGAAGTTGATTTGACAACTCAATCCGTCTATTATAAAATATTTTACAGTATCGACGCAGGTGTAGGTGATAAAAAATATAAATTTATAATTTTTAAAATTTTAGTTAAATACCCGTGCGAAGCCGGGGCGGGCCGCTAGTTACAAATAAATATGAAAATAGTGATCAGAGACGACGAGCGTGCCAACATACGCGACTAATAGAGGTTCTATTTCTCTTTTGTTGGTAGCATTTTTTTCGAGGCTCAATGAGTGGTTTAGCCGGCAACTTCATACTGTTAATTTTTGTGTCACAGATGCGCGCGCATCGTAGGCAACTTCATACTGTTAATTTTTGTGTCACAGATGCGCGCACATCGTAAAATTTCACTCTCATGATTTTTCCATAACGCGCCTAAAGAAGTATAACTTCAATAAAAAAATACAAATTATATTATTGATCACGACTATAGTGCGCTGGCCAAATGTTTGGTTCGAAGTCACATTCATGAGGATAATTTCATTGTGTGAGTATGGAAAATGTAGGCAGTAGAAGTAGGTTTAAATTAAGACGTACGCAACTTCATTTATAGTAAAGAGAAGACAATATTCCTATAACCAGATTCCAATGTAACTTTTCGATTTGTTTGCCACTCACCCCACAAGAATATTTATACCAAATGATGCTTCGCCTAATGTGAATGAGTCTGATATAGATGATATATTAAACCAGCAAAACAGTATCCTTAGACTAGGATATTTTCCCCCACTATGGAAAGTTTCAGAAATAATAATGATCTGCAAACCGGGGAAACCCAATGATGATGTTGCTTCCTATAGACCTATAAGTTTACTACCATTATTGTCAAAACTCTTTGAGAAGATTTTGCTGAAAAGACTGCTTGGGGTAATATCTGAAAAAAAGATTCTACCAGACCATCAGTTTGGCTTTAGGAGAGAACACGTGACAATAGAGCAAGTACACTTAGTGTGTCAAGGCATCAGAAGAAGCCTAGAACAAAAAGAATACTGCTCATCAGTATTCTTAGATATAAAACAAGCATTCAGTAAAGTCTGGCAAAAGGGTTACTTTGTAAAGTCCCACTCACTGTTCCAGACTGACTGAAAGCCTAAACAGGAAAAATATATTCGACCTGGATAAATCTTGATCCAGACCCTGCATAATAATATGGCTTTTCCAGTGGGAAATAGCCATTAAATTAATAAAACCTAAACCTAACACATCTGCTCATAATTGGAAGGCTGATTTCATGATATAGCACAGAGAAAAAAAAATTACCTTGTAACTTGTTAAATGACACTTCCCGAGAATCAGCTACATTTTTATTCCCATCGTCTTTGGTGAGATCAACAATTGCCGTGGTCTTAGTGGCACTGCCAGTGAGCAGTCCACCAACTGCTGTTGCTTCAGATGGACGAACATTTGTAACCACACTGTGTACATCTGAAAATAGTTGCCATTTCAATGATACTTCATTTAAACGTCAGATTTAAGTTACTTTGAACAATTCTTAAATATAAATATGTATGTTATCATAATAAAGTTGAAGAGTTCACAAAGCATGTTTACTAAGTATATTTTGTATACTATGACTCAATGCACAAGTAATGGCTATAAAATTTGAAAAAAATAATTACAAAACACAAGTAATGGCTAATAAATTTGAAAAAGAATTAAACTTAACACAGATAAAACCGCAGAGGATGTCTATAATAAATATTATACAATTAGCTAGACTCTACACAGAGAATACTATTGAAGATAAATAATAAAATAAATCTATAAAAATAAATTAATATTATAAAACTATAGTGTTTGTTTATTAGTTGAAACTAGTGATGTAATGGATATCTGTATCCGTATCCGTATTCACGGATATCCGAGGGAGAAGAGAGATCCGTATCCGTATCTGTGACTTTTTTGGTGGATCTTTTACCTTATTCATTTTAAATACATAGATGAAATTCCATACAAGTGATTTTATATTCACTAAAAAACTCATGTTAGTAACACTATAAACAGTAACGTTTTTTCTGGCGAACGTCGAAATGAAAAAAAATTCGGTCCTCCATTCAAATCACCGATCAACTGAAACTCACTAGTCTCACTACCAAACACAAACATTATCTATGTCGCAAAGTGTCACACTAAACTATAAACAAAATACAAAACAAAAGAAAGAACTGCGCAGTGCAAGTCGAAGACTCGAAACATGTCAACGGCAAAGCGTCAAGTGGCGACCACTATCAAGGTCACGCGCTCCTATTGAATAAGAAAGTTAATATCCGTATCCGCCAGTGTTGCCACCTTAGCCCTTTTGGGGCTAGATCTAGCTCTTTTTACGATTGGTTTTCTCCAGATTTCCTTATTTAGCCCTAAAAGAGCAATCTAGCCCTTTTCAAACATCACACAAAAACCTCTCTTGCCATACTTATTCGAGTTGATAAAAGATATTGAGCGCTTTGTGGCATAAAATTTGCCAGTGACCGTCAGCGTTTTTTTTTGTTTTCACTGTGGTAACTCTAGTTTTAGCGGTGAAAACCCTAAACACAAACTCTGCCATGTTAGTATAAACCAAGCAATTTAAAATGCAATCACGACTGGTTCATAACATTTTAAATTAGGTAATTTTTTTCATAGTATTATAATACGGGTTTGTCATTGCGTTTTGATTACTGTTATATTGTTAAATTACTATTTATAATCATCTTGATCATTAAAATTTTATTTGAAACAAAAGTATTTCTTTTTTAGCCCTTTCTAGCCCCACTTTTTAAGAGAGAATTTTTAAAATCTAGCCCTTTTTCAGTGCCCGTATAGCCCGTTTTCAAAAATCAAGGTGGCAACATTGGTATCCGCAGATCTCATAAATATCCATATTCGGATCTGTATCCGCGGATATACTTTGTTAACGATCTGGCACATCACTAGTTGAAACCCAGGATCAGGGTTGGAAAAAAAACAGTTTTTTTTTAAAAGAACAAAACATCCTGTTTAAAACAGAATGTTTAAAAAAACATTGTTTTAAATTAATTATTAAGTATAGTATATATATCTTATTAGTAAAACAACCATATCAAATCTACTCTATTATACTGAGTGAATCTGGGGCAATCGATGATATTTAACCTCCTGATCTGCTTGTCATACTGAAAAACGTTCACAAAGAGTTTCATCCATCCAAACACACGCGCCGCCCCTTATTTTTGTTTCGGTAAAGTAAGGCCAGTAATAGAAATCAGAGCTGCCAGCTTCATAGATAATATCAACCAAAAAATTAGGATGCATTAAATTAATCATTACACGTAAAAAAATAAAAAAAAGACCATTAGTGTTTTTTATGCGTGTTTAAAACACGTTTAAAACAAATTGTTTTAAAATACGTTTTAAACACATATACTTTTTTCTATGTGTTTTAAACACTGTTTAAAACACTTGTTTAAAACAATGCCAACCCTGCCCAGGATACATGACTCCAATAGACAAAGATATAGATAGATATAGATATTTTGTGTTTGAAAGCCATCAAGCAAAAAAATATTAAAGAAGAATTTACAACATCACTCTAGTGGTTGCGGCCATGTGGTTTATTTAGTTATATTTAAAGAAAGTAAATAATGCAAAGTTATAAAAGTTACTTACTAGATGGAGCCAGTGTTTTATCTTTAGTTTTAGTAACTTCTTTTTCATCATCTCTCTTTTTGTCATCTTTCTTTCTTTCTTTTTCCTTCTTCTTTTTCTTATGGCGTAATTCTGGAGATTTCCCTCTATCTGATGATGGTGAATAATCACGATCTTCTTCACGGTTCTTTCTCGGGCGCCCTTAGGAAAACGATCAGTTACACATATTTATCTGTCTTTAATCTGGCATAAAGATAACACAAGTTTCATGCCACTGACTACAACTATATTTGTCCATTAAATTAGGACAATTTATCTTTCCAATTCATGATCTATTTCAATATTTGAGCTCACAACTAAACATTAATACTTTCATTATAAACTCTCTAGACAGACTCACTTGTGTTACAAAAAATATGGATTCAGTAAACATTTTGTTTTTTCAAAGTACTTAATTTTATGTCTTGTAACATAAATATAAAGAGCATGGCGGGATAAGCATGGGGTAGCGGCCCCAGTGGTAATTTCAACTGCCAATTTTTGTGTAGGATGGTCTTAGGGAGTACTACTTACAGGTAAAATTTTACTCAAAAATATGCATTAGTTTTCGAGAAAATAAAAAAAATATTTTTTATGAAAAAATTTTTTTTTTCGTTAATAGTTATAAATATATCAATGTATATGGTATATGTTGTACATAACTTAGAAAGACAACATACCATGATGTTTTTGTCAAAAAATCTCGAGATAATTGTTAAAATTTTTTTTTTGAAATTTTTGAAAAATTAATTTCATGCTTTCTAAGCTTGATACACCTACGAAATTTTCACTAAAAAACACCTTCATAATAATCTACAACATATATTTGGACCCAAATTTTTACGTGAGTGGAAGGGTGTTTTTTTTTTTTTTTTTTGGAACAAGTATTTTTGAAGAACCTGAAACTCTATCTTCACTAAAATCAGATCCAACAGTGAAACAAAAAAAAAAAAAAAAAAAACACCCTTCCACTCACGTAAAAATTTGGGTCCAAATATATGTTGTAGATTATTATGAAGGTGTTTTGTAGTGAAAATTTCGTAGGTGTATCAAGCTTAGAAAGCATGAAATTAATTTTTCAAAAACTTTTTTTTAGCGTTTTTTTGTTTTCATAGCCGTTAGTATTGCAAATCGTAAAAGGTTTGCACAATGGCATTTTTTTCTGTCCAGAAAAACTTTTCCGCTGGTACTCGTTATTTCGGCTTTTTTGATGCTTGGAATATGTTCCATCACATATAGCAATTAGCTTGTCTTGGAAATCACTATACAATGATTTTACGGTGTCACTTGTACTTTGTATTAAATGGACTCTATTTTGAATTTTTATTCCAAATAATATGGGGAGTATATCTTTTTTGAACGATTTGATGACAGACTCACAATACTCTGACACATTTTGATGATTGGTTAACTGTAGTATTGAAGATATCATGCGGTTAGAATTACCAGTTTTGAGCTTAAATAAAAAAACTACAATCGCTTGTATAACAGTTCTGTGCTCATTGTTTCGTAAAGTATCATCATTTCTGCAAGTTTATCAATATTTTGCCAAGTTAACCCCGTAAACATACAGATCTGCTCTTCAGAAAGACTGCGATTTTTTATTTTATCGAAAATTGTAGAGTCATATTCAACTGATAATTCTCCCATTATATTTTCTAAATCATTTTTATCAATTTTTGAATTATTGGAAAATATTTTTATAGAGCAAAGCTCTTCATCAAAGAATCTATCGTTTAGTAAATGTCTGGGACAACACCGATTATTTTTGGGAATAAATATTTTTTTTTGTATAGCATTGTAAACGAGCTTTTTGGGGGACTACAACCAAGTTAACGATATTTTCACAAATAAAACAATATCTGTGAGTAGATACTGTTCGTTGTATAGCGAGTTCTATATATTCTTCAGAAGTATCAGATTTTTATTTTAAAGTCAGTTTCACTGTTGGATCTGATTTTAGTGAAGATAGAGTTTCAGGTTCTTCAAAAATACTTGTTCCAAAAAAAAAAAAAAAAAAAAAAAAAAAAAAAAAAAAAAAAAAAAAAAAAAAAAAAAAAAAAAAAAAAAAAAAAAAAAAAAAAAAAAAAAAAAAAAAAAAAAGAAAAAAAAAAAAACACCCTTCCACTCACGTAAAAATTTGGGTCCAAATATATGTTGTAGATTATTATGAAGGTGTTTTTTTAGTGAAAATTTCGTAGGTGTATCAAGCTTAGAAAGCATAAATATATTTTTTCAAAAATTTCAAAAAAAAAATTTTTAACAATTATCTCGAGATTTTTTGACAAAAACATCATGGTATGTTGTATACTGTGTTGTATGGTATATTGTGTTGTATGTTTCTCGAAAACTAATGCATATTTTTGAGTAAAATTTTACCTGTAAGTAGTACTCCCTAAGACCATCCTACACAAAAATTGGCAGTTGAAATTACCACTGGGGCCGCTACCCCATGCTTATCCCGCCATGCTCTTTGTTTGTAAAAGAATACCTACTGAGTTACATGACAGATCTTCTACATTAGATTTCGAATAACCTTTGCATTGCTAATTAAATTGTTCTCTCCATATTTAGATATTTTTTTTAGATATACGGCCGGCTGGTCGAGTGGTCAGGCAACTGGACACTTTACGCAGCGGTCGCGGGTTCTAATCCCGCCAGGTGCAGATAATTTGTATGACGAATATAGATGTCTGCACCGGGTCATGGATGTGTATTTATGTATATATGTATTTATATCTTAAATTTATTTCCGTTCCTAGTACCTGTAACACAAGTTCTTACGAACTTAGCACGGGGCTAGGTTAACGTGGTGTGATTGTTGGTTAATATATATTTATTAATAATATTTATGATTAATTTATTTTAACATCAATAAAGATAATACACATACCTCTTTTGCCTTTACTTTCTTTTTCTTTACAAATAGAAAGAGACCGGGATCGAGATCTAATGATATCAGCACTCTGTCTCTCCAAATCTTTAAGGACTGGCTGCCTGTAAAAAAGGGCAAGATTTAAATTTGTTATTTTTGATGTAAAATGAAAGAATATCGACATTCATTCTAGTGGAGTGGTATAAATTTTTATTTATATAGGCATATAATTATATGTATTTATACAAATATTTCTTTCTTTATCTAGGTGTTTATCCTTAAGACCAACTTACCAATGAGTCTAAGAGAGCATATGAAGCCCTCGATGAAGTCCCAAAGTTTTGTAAAATGTAATTTATATATGAAATATCAATAAATACTAAGAAATATAGTAATATTAGTATTAAAATTCATCTTGAGCTTACCAGTGTAATAGTACAAAAATAAAAGTCAGCAATATATTGAACAAGATAATATGATAAATAGATATAATTACAATAAGCGACTATAAAGAGCTATACTATCTTCTCCTTCATAGAAAAATAGGCCTTCGCCCAGTAGTACACTACTATAATGAACTTTTGATGATAAATAAGCTCAATTATTGACTAATCAATAACACTTACTTTCCAAGCAGTTGATAAGCTGTAAACTGATCTCCATTGTAAACAATCTCTCCTCCAGTGTCTTTCACTATAACATCAAGCTTGTTTTGAATACTCTTGTATTCTTCGTCAGCATTCTTATATGCTTGTAATTGTGCTTCTGAAAGTTCCTCCTCCCAACACTCGAGTTCAAGTGTCGGCACATCAGGCCCGAAATACGATCGCTTATATAAATCCGCTTCAATGATCTCCGCTTGAGGAGGCACGACGGGAGCTATCTCCTGTGGCTTTATTACAAATAAAAAAATTCAATAAACTAAAACAGCACGAATTAAAATTATATTATAGTATGAGTTAATTATTTTTGTTATGGAAATTTACCTCGACATCTGTTTTGAGTTTCTTAAGCTTCATAATGATTTACTTTTCTATAAGTGTATTTTGATACCAAGTTTTGGAGCACTTAATTTAATCATGAAACCCGAATAAATTGACTCTTTTAAATACAAACAAAATCAAAATACATAACTAGCGAACGAATGGCGACGCCAAGCCGATGAAATATCAAATATGACAAATATCAATAATTCGATGTCATTGTCAAATATTAAATTTATTCGTAGAGAGCACGGTCGAGCTGCCCTTAGAGAGAGAGAGTATAAGTCTTAGAGAGTATAAGGCCGGACTCACACATCTGGAATGCCTCTCTGAATTCATAATCTGAATTCCGGGCTTTCTAAATTAATCATTCAGAAAGCCCGGACTTCCATACAATTTCACTATTCTCCACACACATTCTGATTTTTGCAGAGTATGAATTTCTCAGATCAATCTGTAAGAGCGTTCTGAATTTCGGTTCTGAATATTATTAGTTCATAACGCTCGCATTCCCATATATTTTAATAGACCGGCAAACACATTCTGGAATTCAGATTATGAATTATTTCAGTGTTGCTAACTCGGATTTTGAAAACTGCGTAGGCCAGATCAGAAAATGGTCTTTATAAATATATAAAGAGTATCAAAAAATATTATTTATTAATTATTATTATTTATTAGTATATTATTTATTTGCATTTATATGTAGTTGTACGTGTGTTGTATATATTATTTAATTATATGTATTTTATATATTATTAAAGGTATATATTTGCTTAGTTTTTATTATATTATCATTATTAATATTGTTATACCACCTGCCCATCAGCAAATGAAATATTTCTGTCACCCTCAGGTTGTCTGGCTGAAATTGCTATTTAGCAATAAGACCACCTGATTGTACAGCTTAAATGGTGTTAGCTTCTATCTTTAATTTTGTTATCTATTTGGTGGGCAATAAAGTACATTATTATTATAATAAAGTAGGTATATTATAATTTATAAATATATAAAGAGTATTAAAAAACATTACGGCATATTATTTATTACTATATTAATTTTCATTTTTACTTTATATTTATTCCACGTGAATTATATTATTTTAAATTAATAAATATTATTAGTATTTATAAGAAAATTCTATCAACAAAAAAGTTAATAAATAAAGTAAATAAATTAAATTTTAAAACGCAATATTTACATAAACTTTTCAAAACCATTTTCACGGTTGGATTTTTTCTATCAATTTTGAGAATTCAGTGTAATTTATGACCTAAAAAAAGATTTTTCATGTAATTATCACCTTTATCGCTCTGATTTAAGGGACATTATTGTTTGAAAATATGGTGTTCTGTCAAAATGCAATATTGTACAAAAAAATTATGACCGGTGCTTCTATTGTCTTTTTAAATGAGTAACAATAATGCGTAAATTATTCCACGTGAATTATATTCTTTTAAATTAATAAATATCATTAGTTTTTTTTTTAATGAAACTTCTAAAAACGATAGCCAAAAAGTAAGTTAATGAAATTTTTGAACGAAATATTAATAATCTGAATTTTTTAAGATATGTGTGAGGCAAGGTGACGGAATTTAAGATTTTGAATTCAGAGAGGCATTCCCGATGTCTGAGCCCAGCCTAACCGTATAGTGTTCAAAGCATGCCAAGATTAATAGTTTAAGTACCTACATATATTAAGTATTGTACATATGTTATTTTACGCCGTGTCCTATACCCAAAGGTTGTTTGGAAGAGATCGCTCTTTCGGGGATAAGACTGCCTTTGTACATCTTTTTTATCTGTGATGCTTCTTGTTTGTTTCCTTGTGGTAAACAATAAAGAGTATTTTGAGAGATTTTATTATTACATAATTTAATAAATTATCATTACAGTACCACGCTGCTCCACAACACAACTAAAACTACTGGACAATAAACAACTGGGACCGGCGGCGGCGGCTTTACGTGTTCTTCGAGGCACGCTGGGGAGACCTACAATACCATACATCCAGACCAGAAATAATTATTTATATAAATACAATATCTTTTGCGCGGGGGATTGCACCACTACATCAGACTGGTTGTCATCATAAATGAAGTATATATAAATAATATTTTGCATTAAATGTGTAATAAAAAAGTATAAATTTAAATATCCCTCTCGGTATTACTTCACGGTGAAAACACTATGGAAACACTGTGTTCGTGGAAACACTGTGTAAGCCACATAGATTCCTCAAAGTTTCTACCATGTGTTCGTTCCACACAAACAACCCACGGCACTCAAAACCAATCATAATTTACATTCGAGCTCACATAGATGACGTTATAGGTTAATAGAATCGCGCTATGGTTTCGTCAACAGAAAATAACAAAAATAAGGCGGATAAATTCCTATGTCCTGTCAAGCACGAAAACCTGTCGCCCGCTCTCCATCGCCTTGAGTGTAGTAACTATGGTAATTCTGTGGAAAAACTGTGTTTTCACCGTGAAGTCAAGACCACGAGGGTAGTCAGAAAAATTTGCCTGTTCCTAAGTAATCACTTTAAAGTTTTAATTTGTAAGATGACGATTCGAAGGTGCTCGTGGGGCCAATTTGAATAAAGTTGTTTTTGATTTTGATTTTACTATTTTGTAATACCGTATATTCTTTTTCTTTAGAATAATACGCTTTGATATTTTGCTATAATTTATCCTTTTGTTGCAAATAGATATATTTTTCATATATAAAATATATATATTATAAATATATATATTTTTCAGATTCCAATTTCAAGCGAATATGTTAAAATAATTTTATTGATTTTTCTCATAGATATTTATTTGCTTGCGTATGTGTAAAAATTAAGAATTTAATTATAAATGTAGACAAAATACACTGAAAATTCCAGCAATGAAGCTTTGAAATATATCAATTATCTTGCAACACTTTGAATCAATCAACTCTACCATACAAACAAAATTGACAGTGCATTATTAGAGAAATCCTATTTATCATGAAATTTCTTCTAAACATAAAATAACGTAAAAGAAAAACCTTGTAAGAAGATGGAAGCTGTTCCTAAATTACCGCTAATAAGTTTTGAGTTGAAAGTGAGCACGGAAAATACACATTTTGGTCCGAAACTTAAACAAGTAAGTGTCTAGATAAATTCTAATAAGCTATCATAACACTTTCTTTGTCTATTACGTTGTATATTTTTTATAGTACATAGCAGAGGCGTACAGAGAAGATCCAGATAGCTATGGAAATGAGATACATCAGCTGGAAGGATTGCGGTCGACTGCCGTAAGACCGACTATTGACTCGGCAGGGCTCAGTGCCCTTATTAGATATTTTTGCCAGCTACGAGCTATCCAAAGCCGATTCCCGATG
The DNA here is from genome assembly GCA_036937285.1 of Euphydryas editha. Taxonomy (NCBI): domain Eukaryota; kingdom Metazoa; phylum Arthropoda; class Insecta; order Lepidoptera; family Nymphalidae; genus Euphydryas; species Euphydryas editha. Next base: position 19,218,612 of record JAUPFZ010000006.1, on the reverse strand, counting down.
GGTAAAGGTCAACCCGTCGCCTGCACGTTTGCATGGTAATGAAATAGCCAAATTAAATTAAGTATTCATATTGATTTTCTGCAATTTAAGTAATTTGTGTCATAGTAGCATTTGTTATGATTCATAGTACCTACTTATCATTGAAAATCAGTATCTGTTTTTTTTTTTGTTTTGACTGTTTAAAAATCTAATATTTAGTAACTATGGTATACTATAACAAAGTCCAATATTTTATTTATACAATTTTAAATAATAAGGTTTTTTAGTTATGTAAAGTATTTTATTAAAAAATGTTAATTTTTTAGGAAAGACCTTTATGCAAACATGAGCTGTTCTCTAGCAGACATAAAATTTGAAATGGCTTGCATATTGTATAACATTGGAGCACTACATACTCAGCTTGGCTCATCTGAACCACGAACGTCTGCTGACAGTCTCAAATCGGCATGTCAGCATTATCAACATGCTGCTTGGGCATTCCAGTTCCTTAGAGAACAGTATCCACAACCACCTGGTGCTGACGTGTCCTCGGATATCTTGAGGATGTTACAAGAAATATGTTTTGCACAGGCTCAAGAATGTATCCTTGATAAAAGTATACAAGATACAAGAAAACCCAGTGTTATAGGTAAATTTTTATATATGTTAATATAATATATATTTAAACTGTATAATATTACAAATATATTAAAATAATAGTTTTTGGTCAAAATTTGTTGTATTCATTTTGGCATCAACACTAAACGTTCTGTGAAGTTATTACTTTGCACATTGTTAGTGCAATATTGTTGTTACTTATATGTGTTATGTAACATTAATTAAGTTATGTATATAATCTAATTTATTTATTTATATTTTTTTTAAACATATTTATACCCACGGGCTCATTTCGCCCATGCCTTTTGAATTCCTATTTATTACTTTATAAATTCGTACTCAGTACATTGTAGCTGCTACATTAGTAACATAGTATCTCTAATGTGGAGCGTGAGTCCACCGACCGAAATATTTTAAATTTATTTAGATGCATTTTTTTTAAATTATGTAAATTTCTAGATTTGCATATACATAGTTTATAAAGTTCATTGCTTTTTATTTGTACTTTGATAAAAAGTATCAGCATTTTCTTATAAAATATTCTGTATTTCTTTCAGGTGCGGTAGCGACACAAGTAATGTATTTTTACAAAAATTCATTAGCATTGTTGGGTCCGTCAACTGGTACTGATAATATTCATGAGATAATTGGAACTAAGTTGTACAACTATTGGTACCGTTACTTGTCATTTAAAATGTACTACATTGGTTGTGTTGTTTCTTTGTATCAAGGTATGTTTGTAATTATATTGTAATAAATCACATGTATGTTATTTATTTTTAACAACAATGATAATTTTTGAATATGAAGAACAAATTTATTATATCTAATAAGATGATCAATGAATTAAAAAAAAAAGGAATTATACAATGACAATGTGAGATAGACATAGTGTATGTTAAGAGAAAAAAATATGCATACTGTTTATACATTTCTCTATATGATTATGATTAAAACTATTAATAATTTTTTACTTTATACATTTTGAAAATTAAATTTTCAATTTTAAATTACGCATTTTCGAAATTAAATATGCTATATAATTTACTTTATCAGGTATGCATGCTGAAGAACAACAAAAAATGGGAGAAAGAGTGGCCTTCTACCAGCAGGCTGTTGACAAACTCGGTGAAGCAAGAAAGCTAGCGAAATACATTGAACCAGTACAAGTAACACAGGAGGCACTGACATTTACTAATGATGTAGTCGAGGGGAAACGTAAGGCAGCTAAAAATGAGAATGAGTTTATTTATCATGAAGAAGTGCCGGAAAAAGATATGCTGTCTGATCTGAAGCCCGCTTGCTTAGTTAGCGCTGTTGCTATTAACTTCAATGATCCCGAGGTCAGTAATAAATTTCGTAGTTAAACATCATTCAGAAATAAAATAAACTATAAAAAGATATGCTACGACTATTCGTATTGGAACATAAGTTATAAATGTTAATGCTTTTGAAACCTGAACAACTTTTAGTAATAAAAAAAAATATTTTATCATTTGATAGATAATTGATATAACTAGTTTGAGTAAGACTAAATATTGTGTTAGGGGGCGTTAGTTACTCACGTAGTTTATGGACCTTGGTAAGATTTCGTGAGATTTAGATCGACCCCCTCCTCCCTAACCTAATCTCATGTAAGATTTTTGAAAATGAGTATTTGTGATGTTAATGGAAAATATCGATTTTTACGAAGTATGATCTCTACATAGTACTTAATCATTATTCTCAGCGACTGATAAAACTGGCATCCATAATACATATTATGGACACTATTAATTTCCTAGTAGGTATTCATTATTTTTGTGTCATGGTACTTTGTTTAATTGTTCGCTGCCGTAGCAAAAACCATTGACGAGTGAGTTTTTTTCACCAAAAAACAATATCTAAGAGGAGATGTGAGATTTTATTACTTTTTCGAGTTAAAAAAAGTAATAAGTTTTCAGTGAAAGGTGATTTTAGTTTATAAATAGCTAGGAACATGTGCCAAGCGCACGTGTTGTGCAAAGCTTCCCACTTGACAAACTTATAACTTCTCTTATTATTTAGCAAACACCACTATAAGACACCAACTTGAATAGTAATTTTTGTATTATTTAACTATATATATATATCGGAAAATCGGTGATACCGATAGCTATATAAATTTTTTTCATAAAATTTTGGTTTTTTCTTTTCACTTGTACATGACATTTTGAATGGCGGAAAAGATTATGTGACATTTGCCAAGACCACCCACCTCCCCATGTGAGATTCTGTGAGATTTCGCTCGACTTCCTCCCCCTCCTAAACGCCTCACGTTATTTATAGATGCCCTCTTATTTGTGAAATGAACAAAATGTTATGAAGTCTTTAAATAAATGCCTCACAGTAAAGTCAGTCCCCTATCCAGATCGTGCATTGAACCCACAACTGCTAGTGTAACAGCTAGTTGCTGTAATCACTGGGCCAACCTCTTATCATTTATATAATAATTAATAAATAAATTATGCAATCAACAAGTGTAAGTAAATGTAATTAAAACTTTTTAGGTGTCAGGTCCAGATATATTTTCCCGATTAGTACCAATGGTGGCACATGAAGCGTCATCAATGTATTCAGAGGAGAAAGCTAAGCTATTACGTCATGTGATTTCCCAAGTTGAGGCTAAAAATACTGAATTAACAGAATTTATGTCATCGCTTCAGCTTGATCAACTAGATGTTATGGATTCTGATCAAAAGTAAGCTGTTAGAACAACATCTTCTGTCAATAATCACTGAAAAGAACAACAATAATGCAATCTTCTTATTATTTATCTATTCAACAGGACAAAGACAAACACTTGAATATGTATAAATTACACATATATAACCAATATTATCATTTGTTATCACGTCATTATCATTATCAGTTATATGGAACAAATAGACTCTAAGAAAAAATTTCACAGAGAAACATTTTAATATGTGTACTGATAAAGTTTGTATATGTATTTGTTGTTGACTTTTATTCGATGCAACAATATCCCTTACAATTATAATATATTACTGCTTAAATCAGATACATTATTTTAAAGCATTAATTTTATAATAGACTAGTTCTACAATACTAGCCATACGATAGATATTAGCAAATTTGCGGGTTGTTTTATTATTATGTTTCACAATTATATTTATTTAAAAAAAATTATGTTAGAGAACAGAAGAGAGACAAAAACTAGAAGAAATAAACAAGAGAAAGAGTCTCTTTCAAATTATTTATAACTAGTCAGAATATAATTTAAATAATATAATACAAGATTAACTTTCTGTGAAATTGTGATTTAGATAGATATCTGTCGAAGCTTAACAAAATTTTAATGTATACTTTTCAATATTCGTGCAGGATTCCTCAAGAGATTGTAGACAGATGTGCCGCAATGAATGCCAAGACGGATATTATCCAAACACTTGTTGATTCTATGAACAGTCTTGCAGAGATTATCAGTGACGTGGAGCATTCGCTTAATGAAATTAAAACACTTATACAGGTATATTACTGTAATAGAAAGGGAACATTTTATAAATGTATAGTATGTCTCATTCAATTAAATACTAAAAATTATGATAAAATTTAAGTTAGTTTATCACAGCAATGAAAATTTTAAACGAAACTTTGCTCCGATTACAAAAAATCGACTGCCTTAGAAAGCCTGTTTATTGGGGAAAAATATAGGCTATAAATCATTATACTACTATACATGAAGCGAATTAGTAAACAAAGACGGGTTAAAATACAATCAAATATGTGTTATGTTCGTAAAATTTAATATTTATGTTTAAACAGGAGGAGACAATGAACGAAAAAGAATATCAAAAGCAAATGGGTCCCCGTCCACCATCAATCGTACAGACTGAGATATCTCGAGAATACCACAAGTACCAAGAGGCGCACTCACGTACCAACGAGAGTAACCAGGTGTTGCACAAAGCAATGACGCTACACATCGCCAACTTGAAGCTATTATCTCAGCCGCTTGATGTACTTCAGAGTAAAATACCTAGTATTGAAAATATTGGTAAGTGTTAATAGTGCTAATATGTTTATTAAACAGATGTATTACTGTATTTGCCCCTTTGTTCATAACAAAAAAGTTTGCAACTTTTTTTATGAAAAATGATGAATATAAAAATAGAAGAAAGGCTCTAAAGACGGGGCGAACATTTTGGAGTAACAGCCCTTCCTCACACGCCACATAATAGTACTTCATCTCGACTTCTAGACATTGAGACATTTCCTCCAACCTGAGTAAGTGTACAAAGTGGCAAATATTCTTCAAACAGTTGAATACCATAACACCTTTTTTTTTTTGACGCTGTGATATGCGTTTACGCATCCCGCCACCCAAAGGCGACGGGTATGTGGGACTCGCTGACTGCGAAGTCAGAATACCCTCTAAAACCCAGCGTTGCCCTCGTCGTCGTACAAGGACGCCACGGGATCGCTGGCGAATGCTACCGTGACGCTCCGACGGTGGGCTCGCCTACAGGGGCCGCCTTCGCACATAGAGCGCTAGCGGGCACCGTGAGCGCTCTATTTCTGTTACGCCAAGGACCGGCCAACGGAAGAAACTGCGGCAGGTCATGAAGACATAGCCGCAGTCTCCGTGACCTGGCTCGTTGGGCTTTCGGGAGCGGTGGAATACCGTAATACCTACACATACTAACACTTCTCTTAGAGAAAATTTAAGCACCTGAAGGAATACTAGATGAGAGGAACAAGGCCCTTCAATAACGTCCTATTACTTTTTATAAAAAAAAAAAAAATTGTGAACACAGTCATGCATTCACTAAAACTAATAAATTCTATTTTCATGTAACTTGTAATAATTTTAATGTGTTGTAGTAAACTTATTCCAGTAAGTTTATGCTCATTTACTAGAAGCATAATATATTTCAAGATCTAGAATAAATAGAAAACAGCAGATGTAGCCGACCATTCTGATTTAGTAGTGCGAGAAGTTGCCTCAAAGCCGCGCGCCGGTGGTCGCTGATTCGATTCCCGCTCGGGATAGATATTTGTATTTATACAAATATTTGTTTCCGGTCTGGGTGTATGTCTTTGTGGGTCTCCCCATCGTGCCCCGGAGAGCACGTTAAGCCGTCGGTCCCAGTTGTTATCATAGATACCTGATAACGATTGTTACCTATCGTAGGGAAATTATCCGCTAACCCGTAGTGGAGCAGCGTGGTGGATTAAACTCCAACGCTTCTTCTATATGTAGACGAGGCCTTCGCTCAGCAGTGGGTGATTTATAGGCTGATGCGGTACAGTACATTATCAGATGTTGTTTGTCCAGAGGGCTTAGACCGCGACACGATGAAGGAGATGCGGCGCGTGGTGGGCAAGGCGCGCGAGATGCAGCGCCAGCGGGACGCGCTCGTGCAGCAGCTGCGGACCGCGGTCGCCGCCGATGACGTCACCGCGCAGCTGCTGGCGCGCAGCAGCGAGCCGATCGAGGAGATCTTCAAGCAGGAGATCGAGAAGCACACACCCACAGTGAGTGTCCGTCACATAGAGGTGACGTCACGTCACACTCTGACGACGTCATCGCACAGTCGAATGGCGCGCAGCAGCTAGCCACTCGAAGTGTTTTTGGAAAATATTTATATGAGATCTAAAAAAAATAAAAATACTAAGAGTAAAAATATATTTATTTGTTACATCAAAACCAACATCTAGTAATACAAATGTATATATAGGCCACGTTCCGAAATACACTGGAGCACTGTGAGGTGTGACGTCGATTCAGTATAATGCAAAGCCGTTCCTTTTTAGTTTGCTATACTGTGCTATACTGGTTACTGTTTATAACGATACGCAGTCCGGTATACTATCATCCTCATTTTTCGACTTTTTTTTCAATAAAGAAATAAAAAATTATCATGCACATGTTTTCTATTCAACACGAAAAATATGCCGGTACTGCGGCAGTGTACTGGCCGTCTATAAGAAATATTATAAATAAATATTAACCAACAGTCACACCACGTTAACCTAGCCCCGTGCTAAGTTCGTAAGAACTTGTGTTACAGGTACTAGGCACGGAAATAAATTTAAGAAATTTATATAAATACATATATACATAAATACACATCCATGACCCGGTGCAGACATCTATATTCGTCATACAAATTATCTGCACCTGGCGGGATTCGAACCCGCGACCGTTGCGTAAAGTGTCCAGTTGCCTGACCACTCGACCAGCCGGCCGTCAATGTCAATCAAATTCAAAATATAACGAATTTTTCATCAGTGACAGCACTGGGCAGTGCTCGCAGTGTATTTCGGAACACAGCCATAATAATAAAAAAAATCAATAGAAATAAACAATAACAGGGGATAACATCTTGAATTTTTAACAAAATACAAGTTTTTTTTATTATTATTATTTCAGGTTAAAATAATTGAGCAAAACTTAGCCGCCCAGGAAAACATAATCAACAAGCTCACCTCGTTATACGCTTCGTACGGAGACTCGAGACGGATGCTATCGGACGTGCTGAGAAAGCGAGAAGGTCTCATCAACGGTAAGCTCGTTCTCCTCGAAGTTATCTTTACACTTGTGTCTCAAGAATATTAGGGAGCTTCCATTAATTACGTGAGGCGTTAAGGGAGAGGGATTCGAGTAAAACCCCACTCAATCTCACGCTGGGGAGAGGGTGGATTGATGAGGGTGGAGGGGGATTACAGATACGCATTTAAAAAAAATCTTACGTGAGATTAGGGTAGGGGCGAGGGAGTCGAGCAAAATCTCATGACATCTTACCAAGAGGGAGAAGGGGGCGTGTCTAAAAATCACCAAAATTGTCTAACGTAACTAATGGATAACCTTACGCTATAAATACGTAAATTGTCCGGCAGCGCTGGTGACGTCGTACGACACGCACGCCGAGCTGCTGGGCAAGTCGCAGAAGGGGCTGGAGTTCTACCGCAAGCTGGCGCACAACGTGGGCGGGCTGCTGGCGCGCCTGCGCGCCGTGTGCCAGGTGCAGCGCGAGGAGCGCGCGCAGCTCGTGGCCGCGCAGCCGGGTGAGCGGCCTCCTACGAACTACTCCGCTTTTAGAGAATGTCTAATATCATACTAATATTATTAATGCGAAAGTGAGTTTGTTTGTTACGCTTTCACGCGAAAACTACTTAATCGATCATCATGAAACTTTGTACACATATTCTTGGAGGTATTAGAAGCAACATAGGATACTTTTCATTAAAAAAAAAAAAAAAAAAATTTTTACGAAAGATAAAAAAAATGTTTGTCAAAAAATCTCAAAATCTAGCTACTTCAACGCCATCTAGCATTCCAGTAATTGATTCTTTTCTATTGTAATGATCTCTGATGCTTATACAAATGGTTTCAATGCGAGCGAAACCACGGGTAATGACTAGTAAATAAATAAGTTTAACATACACACACGGTCGTCTGGTCCTAAGGTATAGGTATAAGGTATTTTTTTTTATGAATATATATATATATATATATATATATAAATAATACATATCTAAATAAATATATATTACACTAGGGATGATCGATATAAGAAAAACATCGATGTATCTAAAACATCGATGTTTTTGCTAACAAACAAATAAAACTATCTAAATTTTTTTATGAAATGTGTTTTTATATATGAAACAAAAGGAAACATCGATGTTTTGGTAACAAACAAATAAAACTGTCTAAAATTTTTATGAAATATGTTTTTATTTATAAAAAAATTCGAAACAAAAAATAAGGGAAAAAAAAAGTTAAGGTCTGATTGTAGTTTAGGCACACTCCTGTAAAAGACGCTAGATGGTGCTCTAAAGAATTATTGACTGTTCGATGTTTTGTTCTTTTTATGTGTCGATGTCGATGTTTTCAGCTAAACATCGATGGTTATGAAACATCGATGAATGTCGATCATCCCTATACACCCAGACTCGGGGAGGGAATCGAACCCACAACCCTGGAGCAGAAAGCAGAGTCACTGCTACGGATGTTCATCGGAAAAAAATCGATAATTTTATGATAATTATCGTATCGTGTTATCGATAATTATCGGATGAAAATTATCGATAATTATCGGGCGATTCAAGGTCTTCCAATATTTTTACATCGATATTTACCCCTGCAGTCTATCAGGATTCCTAAAAAAATGGTCATCTGACATCCAGTGTCGACATAGATTCCTGTACCCTATCCGAATACCTAAAAAAAGGTTGTCACTTCTCTCTGTGAAACTTATTTACTGGATAATTATCGGCTCAGGTATACCAATAATTATCGAATCACAATTATCGATAATTATCGGATCAAAAAAAAAATGTCGATAGTTATCGGATCCAATTTTTTTTTATTGATAATTATCGGATCAAAGCTTATCGATAGTTATCGATAATTATCGAATAAAAAATTATCGATAATTATCGGATCAAAATTATCGTATCAGAATTATCGATAATTATCGAATGAAAAATTATCGAGTAATTACGAATTATCGTTAATTATCAAACACCTCTAGTCACTGCCAACTTTACTGTACCAACAGGCCAGTCTAGAAAAGATTTATTTTTGTGTGACTTTCCTCTTAAAAGCCTATATATCGTCGATTTCGATATTCCACATTGGTCACAAAAATGCTTCCGACATGTTAGTAGTGTTATGTTGGTGTATATGGCGTTTTTATGTTGGGAAGTTTTTAAATACGCAATATTTACCAAAAAAAAAAATCGTAAAAATAATAGTCTAATTTTAATTTTTTTCAATCTCATCAACACATTATTTACAGCTCCGACTCCTGTAACTTCAGCGGCTCCTAAAGCTTTGGATGCTGCGAAAGTTCTAACGACAGTACCTCCACCAAGCAGTGGAGGAACACTGAAACTGAAAGACTATTTGCCCTATATGAAGAACAGGTCTCTAGCTAGGCCTCCAGTTGCACCACAAAGTGAGTCATTTATCATGTCAATATTATTATTGTTAAGCTTAAAGGCTTATATCATGCGAAATTTCTGTTGTAGGTTTTCTAACGTGACGTCGACAGCTTCTAACTTACTTTTGACACTCGCCAAATATCAAAATTTTGTCGCAAAAATAGTCTAACAAATATTTTTGGAGTTTACTCCTTAAGAATCGATTTTCATATATAAGGCGCCCGGTATGAGAAAAATATGAGAGGTAAAATCTACTATTGAATGACCTCGTTACTTTTTCGGTGCGCGCGCACCTACGGTGCGGTGCGAAAGTAATGTTGCTCTTATTAATATTGAAAAATAATATTTAAAAAATAAATGATAATTGTCAGATAATAATAATTACATAATTTATCAACATTCCTAATGAAATATTTGTGCACATCTGAAATTGACTATTGTGAAAAGTTTAATGTAAAATATTTCGCCGATTAGTTATAATAAATGTATATAAAATGAATAAATGTATATTTATATATGTATATTATTTTCATTAATTTGTTAATTTACCCTTTCATATGGTATTAATCTTATTTTCAGTTGGATAAACTCTTTTTGCGTATGTTTAGACAATCGTACTTAAGGAGTAAACTCCAGTCGTGCGTCGGAGCTGACACACACAATTTTTTTTAATTATTCGCAGCAGCTTTGAATGCAATGCTATTATGGCCTCCTTAAATATAATTTTACCTTCATGTAGTCAAATCAGTTGTATATTAACAATAATAATTTGTAAATAACCATGCCTTTCAGCTCAAATGGAACCAATACCTAGCGAGTCATATTATCCGGAGACAATATATCCTACGTCAGTCAGACCGACACCCGTAGGATCCGAAGGTAGATATAATTTTTTATTGTAAATTTAGATTTGTAATTTTGATGTTAAAACAAATAATGTTTGTTACAGCAACAGATGTGACACAATCGAACTTACCAGACGGTGTGGTAATGCCTCAAGAGGTTCAAAATGTACCGAATCCTTACGCTCGACAATATATAACGCCTTACATGCCTGCTGAAAGTGATCCATATGCACCTAGTTACGCATACCCAATGACCAAGTTCAGCAAACCAGAAGATAATTATAGTTATTCATCATATACTCCACCGCAATATTCGAGTCAGATGCCTGAACAACAAACATATACAAATCCGTATTATTCCGCAACGCAAAACAATAACACCGCTGTTACGGACTCGCAAAATGGATCTCTATATAACAATATGACTCAAGCAAATGTAAACCCAAGTACTAATCAATATAACGTGTACAGTGAACCCTGTATGACAAATCAAATGGGAAACGCATTTGATCCGAATACGGCGCAATATAATCAAGTAAATCAAGATTTTAACGCTAGTTTTGCTGCAATGCAAGTATCTGCTCCAAAAGCAGAACCAGTCAGTAATTATGGCGGCGAATATTCGCAAATTCACTATAGCGTGCAATATCCGCAATCATATACACCAAATATGGCGACATACAGTCACGCTGGACAAAACTCCAATACGAACATAGTAGAATCGCCATTGCCGCCTGGGAGTAATATGAACTATTCGTATACCGATCAAATGGCACAATACGGCACAGCCATGCCTAATATTAATCAGAATGTTGTCAATCAACAACCCAACTTACAATATTCTGCTCCGAACAGTTCAAATCAAACGCAAAATGTTTCAAATCCAAACATACAATACTCTATGCCTAACGTATCTAATATTATGCCAAATGTACCAGCTAGTACACAAAATTTTGCCAATCCAATGCAGAATGTTCCAAATTCTATTCCAAGCTCTATAAACCCAGTATCTTTGCCCAGTACTATGGGACCTGTTTCGGCCGTTTCTGGATATTCTGATCAACAATATGCGTACTCTTCTACTGATGCTAATTCTTTATCTCAGGGTTATGTATATACAAATGCAGAAAAACTTGTAACAGCCACGACGAATGCAAGCATTCCTACTTTCAGTGTAGGACAAACATACGGTGTTACAAACGAACCTACGAGTTACATCGATCCAAACTTATCTCAAATAGATGCATTAGATAAACCTATAAAGTCACACGTAACTGGAGAAGCTCTGTCTTCAAATATTCCGAATTATCAAAACTATACTTCTGGTGCAAATTACGTGGCTGATCAAAATTTCCAGCCAACAAGTACACAATATACTGATCAGACCAATGTGAATTATGGACAAATTTACCAAAATCATCCCGGTTATACTTATAACGCTACATCGGGAAATTACGACTACAATTACGGCTCACAAAGCACGTACGCAAATTATGGACAAGCCAGTGTAAACCCTCAGTCAGAGAATGATACTAATTGGACTACTCCAGGAATGTACACAAGTGCTGGTGCTTGCAATACAGTGCAGTCACCATCTGAGAATCCACAAATGCTTTCAACTGACCCGCGTAATGGACAAACCTATTTCAATTTACCATATGGTTATCTAACCAATACAAATCAAGCAAATGAATTTAGCAATGCAAATCAAACTGTACAAACAACTACGAATTACGGTGCTAATATGAATAATTCGACCTACATGCAATCTGGCCAGGTGCAGGATACCAGCGTTACTTTTATTAACAATCAAGGTAAGATTTTGTGAAATATTCGATTTGATATATCTTAAGTGTACTGTAGTGAATTTGTTAGTCAAATATTGTAAACTTTGTGTGAAATAAATGATTTAGAAAAAAATTTAGATTTTTATTTACTTAATTCCTTTTCAGCGCCAACTGCAAAGGAAAATGTGATCGAAAATCAGACTCCAAATCAGGATCAACAGTTCAACTCCCAGCCAATTTCGCCATCCGATCAGAATTGTCAGTCAAACGAAATTTCCACTCAGAATACACAAACCGTGCCTTCGAATGATTCTCCACCAGTAGAAAGTACTCCAAAGGAAATTCAAGAAACAAAATCAGTTTCCAATGTGGAAGAACAAAAGTCCGAACTGTCAACATTCGACCTGTTATCTGATATAGATTTTTCAGTTGAACAAAAACCTTTGATGCCAGAAATTAAAGTACCTCAGATTTCGGAAAAGGCTATATTCAAACAAAACATAGTAACGAGAGAAGAGCCTGTCGTAAAACCAGTGCCGAAAGAGGAAGTAATAGAGCGGCCAGCGAAAAGAGACTTATTTTCAGATCCAAGTTTGTTAAATCAATTCACACAGGAGTTAAAGAATTTGAAAAAACTTACCGACTCATTAACCAATAAAACTTCTATCGGATTAACGGTTCTAGATTCGAAGTGGAAGAGTTTTCAAGATGTACAAGTAAGATTTTGTTTCACAAGTTTTTATTACGATTTTTATACAACTCAAGATATTATACACTGAATTTGAATCATTATAACTAAATGGAGATGTTTTGAGGCCTATAAAACTCCTCAATAAATAGATTTTCTAATTCAAAACATTTTTTAAATTGAACTAAACTAGAATTTTAATTTGGCAGGACCTATCTTAAGATAAAATATTAAGCATTGTTACACTAGTTGAGATCAGCATACTTTATAAATAAATAATCAAATAAATATATTTAACATACACACGGTCGTCTGTCCCTAAGCCTTAATGCCTGTGTTTTAGGTAACAGCCGACTGATATACATTTTTTTTTTTAAATAATAATACATACAACGGGAATCGAACCCACAACCCTGGAGCAGAAAACAGGGCCACTGCCAACTGCGCCACGGGCCAGTCAAGTTATGTATAGTTTATGTATTGCTATAGATTTTTTTTAACCCATACACTTAGTTCTTACTTTATTATATTTACATAATGTATTGTTTTTAGGCAAAGGAAAATATGAGTAGATCTAAGTCGATAGCAATGAAGCATACCAAAGGAAGTATAGTGACTGAAGTGGTGCCTTACGACGACTCTAGATTAACACTCAAATCTGATATGGACGCTTATTACAACGCCTCTTATTATAAAGTATGTTTTTCACTCAACTAACAACCTACACACCTAATACATAATAGTCATAAGTCATAGAAATTAAATTATGAATTATTTGGTTGTCAACTTCACATAGGTGTCTGGAATATCTGTAATTGGGTAACTTAATAAGTAGTAAGAATTGATAATAAGGCGAATAGCCTTACTCATCGGTGCATATTTAATACAAAAAGTCCCTTGCGGTTTTACTCGTATTATCCATTATTCTAGCTGGCTACTCTTCACTTTCAGTGAACCTTAGCAAGATGCTCTATAGACTATATGATAGATGATTATTTATGAACTATGTAATTTTAACTAACAAATATTTTGTCTTTTTTTATAGCAATTGGCTTCCTGGTGTATTCCACTAGTGATATCAAAGTGCCCCGAGGAGTCCGAGTACGAGGTGTTTTGGAAGGCGATGTTTGAGAACAAGATCGCTTGCATTGTCTGTTTACTAACTGAAATTGAGGTATGGATATTATTCAGGTATTATTAAACGATTTTTAATAAGACATAGGGTCACTAGTCCTTTGTTGTGGAACGATTTATATAATTATATAACTTTTTTGATGATAGGTAGCTCAAGGCTATATATAAATATGTACTCTCTTTTTTTAAATGAACAATAGCTTTAATTGTCAACAAATGTATATTGGATAAATGCAATGATGTATTTTTCTTCAGATGCAAGGTAATGCTTACTGGCCAACTGCAAAAGGTCAATCCTTAGACCTCTCTGACGGTCTCCGTGTGACCTTAGAAGAGGTGTCCTGCACCGTACATTGGACTGAAAGGCAACTGACGATCAGGCAAGGAAAGAACGTATCGAAAGTCACACATTACCAGATTAATGTTTTTCCTGCCAAGTGAGTACCCTTTGCAATACTAATTACTATATAATTTACAAAGTTTTTACGCAGCAAACAACACTCCTTTGGAAGTTATTGGACAGAATGTATAAAAAATATTTTAGTCTATGTTTATTTATGGTTGCTTATTTGTTCCTTTGACGAACTGTTTTCAAGTTAAATATATTTTATTGCTATAAAATTGTTTAAAAAGTTCTTATAATTTTTTAATTATTATTCAAAAAATTGTATTAAATTTGTGTCAAAATTCTTTGTTTAATACGAATCTTCGATATGTTAGGATCTCATGTTCGCCACTGGTGTTGCTGGCGTCGCGTGTGTTGGACGCCACGTACAGCGGCCGTCTTAGCAATCAACTGCGCGCCGCCTGTCTGCAGTGCGCGCACGGCGCGGGCCGCAGCGCGCTCCTAGCGCTGCTCGTGCTCGCCACGTGCCAGCTGCGAGCGGGCGACCCGAGGCTCTGCGGTGAGTGTCTGTCGCGCCGAGCGAGCCGCAGCGCTCGGGGACGAACTAGGTGCCGCCTGCCCGCAGCGCGCTCCTAGCGCTGCTCGTGCTCGCCACGTGCCAGCTGCGAGCGGGCGACCCGAGGCTCTGCGGTGAGTGTCTGTCGCGCCGAGCGAGCCGCAGCGCTCGGGGACGAACTAGGTGCCGCCTGCCCGCAGCGCGCTCCTAGCGCTGCTCGTGCTCGCCACGTGCCAGCTGCGAGCGGGCGACCCGAGGCTCTGCGGTGAGTGTCTGTCGCGCCGAGCGAGCCGCAGCGCTCGGTGACGAACTAGGTGCCGCCTGCCCGCAGCGCGCTCCTAGCGCTGCTCGTGCTCGCCACGTGCCAGCTGCGAGCGGGCGACCCGAGGCTCTGCGGTGAGTGTCTGTCGTGCCGAGCGAGCCGCAGCGCTCGGGGACGAACTAGGTGCCGCCTGCCCGCAGCGCGCTCCTAGCGCTGCTCGTGCTCGCCACGTGCCAGCTGCGAGCGGGCGACCCGAGGCTCTGCGGTGAGTGTCTGTCGCGCCGAGCGAGCCGCAGCGCTCGGGGACGAACTAGGTGCCGCCTGCCCGCAGCGCGCTCCTAGCGCTGCTCGTGCTCGCCACGTGCCAGCTGCGAGCGGGCGACCCGAGGCTCTGCGGTGAGTGTCTGTCGCGCCGAGCGAGCCGCAGCGCTCGGGGACGAACTAGGTGCCGCCTGCCCGCAGCGCGCTCCTAGCGCTGCTCGTGCTCGCCACGTGCCAGCTGCGAGCGGGCGACCCGAGGCTCTGCGGTGAGTGTCTGTCGCGCCGAGCGAGCCGCAGCGCTCGGTGACGAACTAGGTGCCGCCTGCCCGCAGCGCGCTCCTAGCGCTGCTCGTGCTCGCCACGTGCCAGCTGCGAGCGGGCGACCCGAGGCTCTGCGGTGAGTGTCTGTCGCGCCGAGCGAGCCGCAGCGCTCGGGGACGAACTAGGTGCCGCCTGCCCGCAGCGCGCTCCTAGCGCTGCTCGTGCTCGCCACGTGCCAGCTGCGAGCGGGCGACCCGAGGCTCTGCGGTGAGTGTCTGTCGCGCCGAGCGAGCCGCAGCGCTCGGTGACGAACTAGGTGCCGCCTGCCCGCAGCGCGCTCCTAGCGCTGCTCGTGCTCGCCACGTGCCAGCTGCGAGCGGGCGACCCGAGGCTCTGCGGTGAGTGTCTGTCGCGCCGAGCGAGCCGCAGCGCTCGGGGACGAACTAGGTGCCGCCTGCCCGCAGCGCGCTCCTAGCGCTGCTCGTGCTCGCCACGTGCCAGCTGCGAGCGGGCGACCCGAGGCTCTGCGGTGAGTGTCTGTCGCGCCGAGCGAGCCGCAGCGCTCGGTGACGAACTAGGTGCCGCCTGCCCGCAGCGCGCTCCTAGCGCTGCTCGTGCTCGCCACGTGCCAGCTGCGAGCGGGCGACCCGAGGCTCTGCGGTGAGTGTCTGTCGCGCCGAGCGAGCCGCAGCGCTCGGGGACGAACTAGGTGCCGCCTGCCCGCAGCGCGCTCCTAGCGCTGCTCGTGCTCGCCACGTGCCAGCTGCGAGCGGGCGACCCGAGGCTCTGCGGTGAGTGTCTGTCGCGCCGAGCGAGCCGCAGCGCTCGGTGACGAACTAGGTGCCGCCTGCCCGCAGCGCGCTCCTAGCGCTGCTCGTGCTCGCCACGTGCCAGCTGCGAGCGGGCGACCCGAGGCTCTGCGGTGAGTGTCTGTCGCGCCGAGCGAGCCGCAGCGCTCGGTGACGAACTAGGTGCCGCCTGCCCGCAGCGCGCTCCTAGCGCTGCTCGTGCTCGCCACGTGCCAGCTGCGAGCGGGCGACCCGAGGCTTTGCGGTGAGTGTCTGTCGCGCCGAGCGAGCCGCAGCGCTCGGTGACGAACTAGGTGCCGCCTGCCCGCAGCGCGCTCCTAGCGCTGCTCGTGCTCGCCACGTGCCAGCTGCGAGCGGGCGACCCGAGGCTCTGCGGTGAGTGTCTGTCGCGCCGAGCGAGCCGCAGCGCTCGGTGACGAACTAGGTGCCGCCTGCCCGCAGCGCGCTCCTAGCGCTGCTCGTGCTCGCCACGTGCCAGCTGCGAGCGGGCGACCCGAGGCTCTGCGGTGAGTGTCTGTCGCGCCGAGCGAGCCGCAGCGCTCGGTGACGAACTAGGTGCCGCCTGCCCGCAGCGCGCTCCTAGCGCTGCTCGTGCTCGCCACGTGCCAGCTGCGAGCGGGCGACCCGAGGCTCTGCGGTGAGTGTCTGTCGCGCCGAGCGAGCCGCAGCGCTCGGTGACGAACTAGGTGCCGCCTGCCCGCAGCGCGCTCCTAGCGCTGCTCGTGCTCGCCACGTGCCAGCTGCGAGCGGGCGACCCGAGGCTCTGCGGTGAGTGTCTGTCGCGCCGAGCGAGCCGCAGCGCTCGGGGACGAACTAGGTGCCGCCTGCCCGCAGCGCGCTCCTAGCGCTGCTCGTGCTCGCCACGTGCCAGCTGCGAGCGGGCGACCCGAGGCTCTGCGGTGAGTGTCTGTCGCGCCGAGCGAGCCGCAGCGCTCGGTGACGAACTAGGTGCCGCCTGCCCGCAGCGCGCTCCTAGCGCTGCTCGTGCTCGCCACGTGCCAGCTGCGAGCGGGCGACCCGAGGCTCTGCGGTGAGTGTCTGTCGCGCCGAGCGAGCCGCAGCGCTCGGTGACGAACTAGGTGCCGCCTGTCCGCAGCGCGCTCCTAGCGCTGCTCGTGCTCGCCACGTGCCAGCTGCGAGCGGGCGACCCGAGGCTCTGCGGTGAGTGTCTGTCGCGCCGAGCGAGCCGCAGCGCTCGGTGACGAACTAGGTGCCGCCTGCCCGCAGCGCGCTCCTAGCGCTGCTCGTGCTCGCCACGTGCCAGCTGCGAGCGGGCGACCCGAGGCTCTGCGGTGAGTGTCTGTCGCGCCGAGCGAGCCGCAGCGCTCGGTGACGAACTAGGTGCCGCCTGCCCGCAGCGCGCTCCTAGCGCTGCTCGTGCTCGCCACGTGCCAGCTGCGAGCGGGCGACCCGAGGCTCTGCGGTGAGTGTCTGTCGCGCCGAGCGAGCCGCAGCGCTCGGTGACGAACTAGGTGCCGCCTGCCCGCAGCGCGCTCCTCGTGCTCGCCACGTGCCAGCTGCGAGCGGGCGACCCGAGGCTCTGCGGTGAGTGTCTGTCGCGCCGAGCGAGCCGCAGCGCTCGGTGACGAACTAGGTGCCGCCTGCCCGCAGCGCGCTCCTAGCGCTGCTCGTGCTCGCCACGTGCCAGCTGCGAGCGGGCGACCCGAGGCTCTGCGGTGAGTGTCTGTCGCGCCGAGCGAGCCGCAGCGCTCGGGGACGAACTAGGTGCCGCCTGCCCGCAGCGCGCTCCTAGCGCTGCTCGTGCTCGCCACGTGCCAGCTGCGAGCGGGCGACCCGAGGCTCTGCGGTGAGTGTCTGTCGCGCCGAGCGAGCCGCAGCGCTCGGTGACGAACTAGGTGCCGCCTGCCCGCAGCGCGCTCCTAGCGCTGCTCGTGCTCGCCACGTGTCAGCTGCGAGCGGGCGACCCGAGGCTCTGCGGTGAGTGTCTGTCGCGCCGAGCGAGCCGTAGCGCTCGGTGACGACATGACTCGGTGATTACAAGGGTCTGCTTTTGAGACATAAAACAATATTGTCTACACAAATTGACGATACATTTATTTACACTTACTATATTTTGAAAACTCTTATATACCGGACCCTATTCGAAAGAAATACGAAAGTGGACTGTATATGGTGCGATGTGACGACGAGACGTCTGTTTCTAGGGCCGGTATTTATCGAATGCGAAGAGTGAGCTGGTTCTAGTTCGCCGTGTGTTCAGTGAGGGTGTACGTCAGTGAAATGCCAATTAAATGTTGAAGATTTTCTCGCTTGAGAGGAGCAGAATCGTTGGCTAGCTTTTGTTCGCGATCTCTTCTACGATCTTTTCTTTGCTATGGTCTATTGAAGACTGGCATGCGGTACCCGAAATGGCACCGCAATTTATACGTCTGTGATTGGCTGGCCAGCGATCCCTTACCTCACCCCCGGAAAATTACTTTATTTAATAAACATACTTTTACAAACTTTTGAGCTTATTTCTATACTTACTCTATGTTATTTTGACATCCTTTATAATTTAAACATACAATTAATGCGGCGCGCGCGCTAATTATTAATAAATGCGGTCGGGTCCTCGTCACGGTATTTATATCTACCTCGTCCCCCACCGCCTGATCCTTAATCCGCGTTAGTCTGCCACGTGCGCGCGTCGCTAATCTATCTATGAATTTATGCATGTTTATTGACAAAATTCAATTATTACATTTAAATTATCATTTTTATACTATAAAAACCTATAAAACATCTATAATAACATTCTTTAATGACAACATATCCTTAATCTATGAATCTATATCTATAAACATTAAATGATAAAATTATCCTTAATCCTATAGCTATCTCTATTTTTCTATACAAATTCTATATTTCTATCTCTCTCTATATAAAAACATTAAAAAACTATTAAATTTATAAATCGATGAAATAATATTACGAAATGATACAAGTACCTCTTTAAGTACCTAACTACGCGAATAATTACTATAAGTATGCTCGATATTGTCGACATCATTATGTTGTCTCGCTCACATACGTGCGAGGGAGACCGTCTATCCCTATCTCTTTCGGTTGTCTCATACACATATTCTAATGAAATAATACTATGAAACGATACGAAGTACCTCTTTAAGAACCTAACTACACGAATAATTACTATATCTATCCGCGATATGGACGGCAACATTATGTTGTCTTGCTCACACACGTGCGAGGGAGACCGTCTATTGCTGTCCTTCTCGGTTGTCTCGTACACTTATTTTATAAAAACTTAATTTAGATTAAAATCCGAACTTGTCTATGCCAAATAATATACATTTTTTATTCAAGCAATGAAATTGGCATTAGATTTGCTCGTTACCCTTTAAGACAGATAAGTCAATTTATTGAATAATTAATCCATTTTTATCTCTTTTCACAGACATGTTAGACGAGGGGTGTATAAACTTGTACAAGCATCGAACGAACGTATTAGAAGATACTAAGTACTTAGCGGACGCGTATAGGACTGTGTTGTTTTATGCGCAGGGTGTACTCTGTTCAGGTATGTTGAAATCTTATGTTAATACTGGTTTAAGAACGTGTTTATCTAACTGCTCAAAATTAGTTGAAGTTTAATTTTAAGTAAAAACTAAAAACTAAGAACTTCTTGAAAAAGTCTTTTTGACAATAGTCTTTCTTAAACTTGTCTTCTGGTTTTTCTTAATCTTTGTTTTTCGACTATTTTTTGAGCAATGTATTAAGTCAGGTGAAAAGTTGCTTCGTATTTTGTATATAAATGTAAGACTTTTTTATTTCAAAGTTTAATTACATTTAATTATAATATATGTTTGCCGTTTTTTTTTTTCAATAACTTGTAACCATCTTGTAGGCAGTGACATAACCCCATAACCTTTTTGGAATTTTTGATTAAAAATAATTCAACAAGTAGTTTTAACAATCCTATTTCTTGAAGTTAACCTAACACTACCCTAAGAATTCTAAAGAGACCGAAATAGGTGAAAATATGAGAGTGAAGAGTGAAGGTCAGGGATATATTTTGGATTGGATGCATTAGCACTTACACACATATGTGGTGTATATGTTTGGCGTTATCATGATGAAAGACCACTCATTTTTGCTGATCAGTTCCAGCCGTTTTTTTTTCAATTTACTGCTCGAGTCTCATTAGTTGTTAGCAGAAGAGATTCGAAACGGTGGTTTTGCTCGGCAGTTAAAGCTCATAATGAACAATGCCCTTCTAATCCCACCATAAACGGGAGCATCACCTCATTGCCTGTTAATCCGGGTTTCGCTACAGTCTGTGGAGCTTGATTACCCTTTGACCAAGATTTTTTTCGCACGTTGTCGTAGGTGATCCACTTTTCATCACCATTTCAAAAATTGTTCAGTTTCATTACGTTTCAATAGATAATCGCAAATGAGTACACGATTCATTAGGTTTCTTTCAGTGAGCTGGTGTGGCACTAGGTTTCTTTCAGTGAGCTGGTGTGGACTTTGACATCATAATTCCCAGACTGAAAACGCTTGAAGCAACTTTGTACTACTCTTACTGACACTGCATTAGGTCCATAAACGTCACAAATTTAATTTCGTGGCTAGAGTCGCTTTTTTCCTTTATTGTAATATAACTTCAGAATGTATCGAATTTTTTCATTAGATTGACTACTTTTGACGGACAGAAAAACAATTGAAAAATGGCGGGAAAGTGTTTTTTTGTCACTAAATAAAACAATGTTTTACGTACTTTTTTGGACTTCCTAATCTAAACACACCGGCATATTTAGCGGAACACAAAAAAAGGTCCATAATTAAAAAAATATTGTTTTATTTTAAAATCTACTTACTACACTTCTTTTGTTATTTAAAGTTTCATTTGTTTTATTTAAAATGAGATCACATTAACACAGATTTTGCGAGTAAAGGCTATTTGTGAAAAATGGTACATTTTTGAACTTTTCATGTAACCGGGAAAAGTGAAAATTAATATTAAAATAACAATTAATTAAGTTAGAAAAATGGTGATTAATATCGCGTATTTCCTCCACGTGCTCTTATTAAAGTTTCTACCCGTCTAGGCATACTGAGAATGATGTTATCGATGGTCTCCTAGGATAGTTTATTTTATTTAGTAGATCTGAATGCTTTAAACACTCACTTTTCAAATTCTCCTATTTATCTTGATGACCTCAAAAAATCAAAAACAATTTCGGATCTATCTCGAACTACATTACCGCAGTGTCCTTCTTTTTCTTTACAATCGGTTACTCAAGAGGAAGTTAAAAAACACGTTCTAGCTTTAAATTCTACTGCTGTTGGTTATGATGGGATATGTTCCAGGATGATACGTCTCATTCTCTCAGAATTTCTTCCCCTATTAACTCACTTATTTAATTCTTCTATCTCTACTTCTGTCTATCCGTCAATTTGGAAAAAAGCCTATGTTGTCCCTTTGTCCAAAGTTAATAAACCTTCCCTACTGTCTCATTATCGTCCTATTTCCATACTCCCTTTCCTTTCCAAAGTTATGGAGCATATTGTTCATGACCAATTAGCTCTGTACTTGGCGTCTCATTGTCTTCTGAATCCTTTACAGTCCGGATTCCGAACCGGCCATAGCACTGTTACCGCGCTTGTAAAGGTTACGGAGGATATTAGATGGGCCATGGAAGGTCGGAATCTTACGGTTGTTGTGTTACTGGACTTTAGTAATGCATTCAATTCTGTGGATTTCGACATTTTATTAAGTATTTTAAGATCATTGAATATTTCTTCCTCTGCGTGTAACTGGTTTGACTCGTATCTTCGAGGACGCTCGCAGTGTGTCCGGTTGGGTGAAAATCACTCAAATTGGAGCACTCTCAAGTCGGGTGTTCCTCAGGGTGGCGTTCTGTCTCCTCTACTATTCTCAATTTTCATCAATACAATAACGACGGTAATTAATTCCAACTATCACCTTTATGCTGATGATCTACAATTGTATCGCCACTTTAGTGCTGTGGATGCTGCGGCAGCTATCGCTAGAGTGAATGAGGACCTTGATCGGATATATTCCTGGGCTGAGCGTTTTGGGCTTGTAGTTAATCCTTCAAAGTCACAGGCGCTGGTTATTGGTAGCCGTTATATGCACTCATGTTTATCCTTAAACAATATTCCTGCTGTAATGTATAATGGTGTGCCTATCAATTACGTCGACACTGCTAAAAATCTGGGTCTTCATTTCAGCAGTGACTTGTCCTGGTCCAAACATATTAATGAAATCTCTAAAAAAGTTCATTTTTCATTACATTCCCTTAAAAATCTCCAATATTTCCTTCCTATTAAGACTAAAACTCTACTTGCTCAATCTCTTTTACTTCCCATTCTTGATTATGCTGACTCCTGTTTCCTCGACGCTACTGAAGAACAAGTCGATAAACTTGAGAGGCTACAAAACTTGTGCATTCGCTTTATTTTCGGACTTCGTAAGTTTGATCATGTCTCTAGGTTTCGAGCTGAACTCAAGTGGCTTCCTATTCGGCTTCGCAGGGATACTCACATACTTTGCCTCCTTTATAACATCTTATTCAATCCTTTATCGCCTAATTATCTTCGTGAGCGTTTTAAATTTTTGCATCCTCCGGGTTCTTCCTGCCGGTCCAACGTCCAACTCCTATTGCGAATTCCCTCTCACTCTTCAAAATCTTACTCTAGTTCCTATACCGTTCACGCAGCTAGGTTGTGGAATTCGTTGCCTCTGTCAATACGCACTAGCACTTCTATATTTATGTTTAAAAAGAAGTTAAAAGAGCATTTTCTGTCCCTGACATGATTTTATTGTGCCAGTTATATATGTATGTATATTTGTATTTTAGTATATATATAATTATATGTATGTAATGTATATTTGTAGTAAATTATTGTTTATTGATATTAGTTAAAAATTTAATATTTTCTTTTGTAAATTGTACGTCTACCATCTTCTATTTTCTGTCTGTAATATTTCCTTTTTGGGTGTGCTGGAAGAAATCTCTTCTAGGGATAAGCACAGCCTTTATACTTGTGTTTCAATGACATGTATCTTTCTTTAATACTGTACGTATAATAAAGTGTTAAATAAATAAATAAAATAAATAAATAGTCTCCGCCATTCCTCAACTACGGTGATTCGCAGTTCACCCACGTTGGCAGGAGCTGGAATTCTGGACTTAACTTTTCTTTTTAGCAAATCCCAAACGTGCTCTATTGGGTTCATATCCGGTGATCTCGCTGGCCACTCCATAACAGTGATATTCATATCATTAAGATAAGCTTGAGTTACCCGAGCGGTATGCGGCCGAGCATTATCCTGCATAAAAACTAAATCGTCACCGATATATGGGGCAAAGGTTATGACATTTTCTTCTAAAACTTCTCTGATATAGCGGTCTGCAGTCAGACTCCCTCTGTCAATTACTACCAAGTCTGTGCGAGCTCCCAAACAAATGCCCGCCCAAACCATTATTGATCCACCACCGTATGCAACTGTAGTTTCAAAATTTGTCTGAATGTATCGTTCTCCTTAGCGTCTGTATATTCTTTGCCTGCCGTCAATTTGATTTAAGAGAATTCTGCACTCATCACTAAACAATACCTTACTCCATTGGTCCGCGTTCCAAAGTCGATGTTCCTGTGCAAAAGTTAACCTGTTTCTACGACGATTTACCTCGAACCTTGGTGGCGGGCACAAATGAACCCAAACCAGCTTCTTCGAACCTTCTTCGTACCGTACGCTCACTTACCGTTACACCCCGCACTGCTTCTAACTCATGTCTGGCTTGAACGGCCGTCAAACGGGGGTTCCTACGTACACGAAGCCGAATGAAACGATCATCCCTACTCGAAGTGCGTCTTTTTCTGCCTTGTCCTGCTCTTCTCACATAAGTACCGGTCTCCCTGAACAGTTGGATACTGCGATGGATCGTTGAAACTGGTCGATGAAGATCTCTGGATATTTCTCTGTAGATTGACCATTTCTTCGCATTTCGAGTGCCCTGGCAATCTCCGTTGGGGCAAAGTCAGGCATAATTCAGTCCTCAACTCCAAAAAGATACGCGATTAAAAAAAAACTAACAAAAACACAGTATTTCAATGAAATGTTAAATTAAACTCAGAAGGAAGAAATACTCGAAGTTCGCTCCAGATAAGGTGTATTTGAATAAAATTAAAACAATTGCATAAAATGTGATGTTCAGTTGTTTTCTTAATTTGAAATTATTTCTTTTTAAATTAAATGACATATAAACCAGCCAGCAACCTTATATGATACTGATATCAAACCTTTTTTTTATGTTCCGCTAAATATGCCAGTGTGTGTATTTCGTAAAAAAGGATTTAAATATACTTTTTCGACTATTAGAAGACATTAAGATTTTAGCAGTCTTGTCTTAAATATGTGGTAAGTAATGACGCCCCGACGCTTAGCCTTACGGCTCTTTCGAGCACCCGCTCGACTGTTCTCCTCTGCGCGAGGCATAGATGTACTAGGCGCGGCTCAACTCCCGAGGTCAGGCAACTCACCTCCGGCTCTACGTCACCACAAAGCAGAAGGCTTGTGCGCTTTCGCTCTCCCGAGTAGAGGGAGAGAGCGAGTTATCTCCCTCCTGCGCTTTCGCGCCCGCCCGTCAGTCGTTAGCTGCAGCTAGCAGTAACTTAGTCGGAAGTTACTACTGACTCCGTTGCCCAGGCTGCACCACGAAAAGGTCACCTACATAGCACTCCAATATACGTTACAATACATCAACAGGCACAACCATGTTCAACGGCGAAGCTGTGTCCGTCGCGAGCGGCGCGTCAGTCCTGCCGCCGGCGCCCTCCTCCCCCCCTTCCCCGCCGCCTGCTGTCGGCGCCAGCGCGTCGAGCAGCAAGTCGAAGTTCTCGCGGGAGTCCTTCGAGGAGATGCGCCAGGCGCCCGGTCTCAAAAGCGGCGACATGAAGGATCCGCTCAATTTCCTTGACCCCTTGTGGTCTCTGAAGAAAAAGTAGGTGATTAAAGTTTTCGTAGCTTTGGACTTGCCAAAATTTTACGTATGATGTTCTGTTAATTTCATCTTTTACTGTATTTGACTTATTTTAGTTTTAAAACTAGTTGGACTACGGTGCATTTCTATTGTTACAATCGAGTCAGTGGTATAGTGCGTTCAACGAGATAAGATACCAAACGTAATCAAACCAACTGCCAGGTCATTCGCCTATGCAGGGTTTTGTAACCTTTTTTACTTACACTTTATTAAAACTAGATATAACAGCAACAAATAAAAACTATAACTAAAACTTGTAACAAATAAGAATAATTAACGAAAATATTAACAGGAAATAACAGAGAACGAACAAAATTTATGTATCACCCCGAGCGCTTCACGAACGGAATGAAATAATAATAAATAAATAACTACGAAATCAAAAGGCCGCGCGAATGTTTTCAAACCCGCAATAGTCTCGTTGGACTTTGCTCGACCTTAGCCGAGAGTCGTGCAGCAAACAAACAAGATAGAAAGAGATAGACTATATTTTCATGTTTCGTCGGCATTGTTTACATTTGGTATCTTGTCTCGTTGAACGAACTATAGATTGGAAGTCGATAATAGATTCTAATCTATAAAGTACCATTGTGACACGACCATGATGTTAGATCCGTGCGATAGTACGAAGTTTTAAAATGCATTAATGTTAATTATGTTACAGTTAGCTATTATAATTTTAAATTTATTCTAAAAATTGAGAAAATTTGTCCTTATTGCTATATTTTCTAAATTACATTTGTCGTTTTTCTACGAAGAAATGCTTTACATAAAAGTTATTAAATAAACTATTTGTTAATAAAATGTAAATTGCAAGTTTTTATATTAAAAAAAGTTTTGATTTGATATTAATTTATAAAAATTGTATAGAAGCAACTCATTTGTGTATTTATTATAGATAAGTCAAATATATTCTAACTCACGTCGAAGATATTATTTAATATACTTATTTCCATTCCGTATATTTTCTCGTTTGTAATTATTGTAGCTGAATTGTATAACCAATAAAAAATTAAGTTGTTTTTTCATCATAGTATTTTCAAATGTGATCACACGAAAAATTGTAATTAAAATTGGTTTTAATAGGTTTTAGTCATTTTACGAAAGGAATTATAATCAAAATAAAATAGGTATCTAATAACTTGCTCTAATACATGTCATAAAAAACTCTCGTTTTATTATAATAAACGTTAGTTATACTTAATTGTACTAGTAATCTTTCATTTTTCAAGCACAGAATTCTTACATTCCTATCATAATTATTACTTTACTTTTAATAGTTATGTATAACATATTATATAACACAATATAAACATTGATATATTAAAAAAAAAAAAAACTAACCAAATTTTATAAAAAAAAAAAAAAAATATATATAATCATTCGTCGTTAGTGTAATACTAATTTTTATATATCCGTTAGAGATGCAACGAATATTGATTTACATTCAAAATCTTTATCAAGAAAATATCTGTGAAATTCATTTATATTCCACAGCGGATGCATAAGTGTATTTTTACGTCAAATAATTATAACCGTTCAAATGAAGGTAAATAGCAAGATATTTAATTTCAACATTTTGAATGTCTCGCAGAATATTCGGTATGCGTTGTGACTTACAACACAATTAAAGTCTCAAAAGGCTTAGTATTAACATAACTGCGTTTCGAGCAACCCGCCCATAGTCATTGCAAGTCTTAAACAAATATTAGATGGCAACACTCGTAGCCAAAAAAAAAAAAAAAAAAAATTCAAATTTAAATACACTGTAGCATATATTCGGTTTGTTTTTAATTTTTACCCGAATACCGAATAGTGATCGTATATTCGTTGCATGTCTAATGTCTATCTCGCGTTTTATACGCATTGTAAATGTATAAGTAAAATCGGAAAACTAGTTCTAACACTTGTTAAATATTTCTGTTGTTTGTCACGTGTTAAACTCATAAAAACCTAATCTTATAAAATATTATGACGACGAACAACATTCAATGATAAGTTTATGTTTTAATAAAATATACGTTCAACGTATCATAAATTAATAAGTTTTTTTTTTTTAATTATATAAAACTGTATTTGGCTGAATGTAAGATAAAATATTAAGGTAATCTAGAGACTGCTATGTTATTATGAATTGACGTAATAAATATTGGAAAACAAGTATTTTTTATTATACCTTAAACTCCGGTATTTATATTTAAAAATATACACTATAAGAGTTCAAGTACGTTATACCTTTCTTGTTTTAGCGCACAATCCTATGTTATAAATGTGAAATGTAAGTTTGTTTGTTACGCTTTAACTACGCACGCGTAAACTACTTAGCCGATCATCATGAAACTTTGTACACATATTCTTAGAGTTATAAGAAGTAACATAGGATACTTTTAACAGGTAACGTAATGTTTGTATACGTTTATTTCAATTTTAACCCCCTAAACTCTAAAGCATGTAATTCCAAATGCATATATTGAATCAAATCATTTTAAATTCTTATAAAAAGCTTAAATACTAATTTTCCTACAAACTTTAACACCTCATTCTACCTCTTTACGAAGGGAGTTACCCAAAATTCATAGCTGGCGTTTTCCCACGTTGCATGTTTCTGCGATAAATTCTGCCACTTGCTACGACTAACTTTATTTAATGCCTTGTGATCAATGCCATACCGAACGTCTCAAAGCAGGGCTTCTTAAGTGCCTGTGTCCATATCCAGAGAGAATAAAACGGAACATATGGTAATGAAAGAATAGCTTGAGACCAGGAATCCATCTCAATTTCTCCGAC
Source organism: Euphydryas editha (assembly GCA_036937285.1). Taxonomy (NCBI): domain Eukaryota; kingdom Metazoa; phylum Arthropoda; class Insecta; order Lepidoptera; family Nymphalidae; genus Euphydryas; species Euphydryas editha. The sequence goes on along the minus strand of JAUPFZ010000006.1, from coordinate 19,190,310 downwards.
GCCTGTAACACTTGGGTGGACCGGCCTTTCCAGAAGACTTTTTTCGAACCATATGTATCGGTCGGTTACCTCTCAAAATGCAACTGACAGCGGTATCGCAATCTAATCTCATTTTAGTTGTCCTCGCCGAATTCACGAATCGGATGCTGCGCTCACACATTAAGTCGCAACGGCCACGTCATCATCGTCGATCCAACTATTATGCAACCGGTTAACCAGACAGGTCAGTGCCCCCTCGGTCCTAGTTAGCCAACGATCACGACCCCGAGATCGCAGAAAGCCGGGCAGTCGATATAGTAGACGATCGCAGTTACGGCGATCTAGTTCAAGTCTTTAACCTTCTGTTGTCTGCTGGTATCATAGCAATTTCGTTTCAAAGGTTATATGCAGTAATTTATGCATCTACACGTTAGGGAAATGCTACCAGAATCAGACCAATGATTGCAGAAACTCCATGGGCCGCCTCTTCATCACAGACCACGGTACCAAAAGCCTGTACCTGACGGGCATGGGATTGAATATCTATTCTACGCTAATCCGGTAAGATGTTTTACAATAAAGTAATGAATATTTGTCAACATTGGTAATCTGTTGATATTGAGACGTTAGGTTCGAACAGTGACACGTGTACCTACTTTTATAAATGACGTGTATGGGATCACCAGCTAGTTTGGTCATTCTAATAGAGAAAACTGTTCAGATATTAAACAATCGGTTATAAATACAGATGTTAAATATAACACACGTTGGTCCGATCATTATCCTTTTGTTATCGAGTGTAATTTAACAAATAATGCAACAAAGTTTCACCTAAAATTATAAATGACAACATTGTAGGGGAGAGTTGGATATTACCGAGCCTCTCAGAACATGGACCTATAATTCGGAGAAGGTTCGATATATATATTTCAAAAATGCAGTAAATAGTACAGAATTTATTTAGCTACGCATACATCACGGCAAAATATTTCAAAAAATAAACAAAAATTAATTATTGCAAAATAATAAAAAAACGGGAAAGCGTGGTATTATCAGACTGGTCTGATAATATCGTGCCCATAATAATTTCGTGAATTTCTATCAGTAAACTTAGAATTTAAAAAAAAATGCAACGTTGAATAAACTCGTTCGTAGAAAAAGAAGCATAGACTCCTTTCTATACCTAGATATAATTATTATTTTACGACTAGATTAATTATCATAACCATATCGGCCATTGGATGTCCACTGCTGAACGTAGGCCTTCCCCCATCGACTCCGGTTCAAAGCAGCCTCCATCCAACGACTTCCGGCGACTCTCTTCAAGTCATCTGTTCATCTCGTGGATGGCCGTCTGACACTGTGCTTGCCGGTACGTGGTCTTCACTCGTACACGCCCTGGGCGCGGAATTGACAAACTCTGTTATTTCCTCTTTTAACCTCAAAATAATACAGTCAAGTTAATTGTGTATTCAAATCAATCTAGTCATTAATTCTATAATATGTTAGGATTAAAATAAAAGTAATCAATGTGTTACAATACAAATATAGAATAGCTTACCTCTTGTCAAAAATGCCCGCGAAATTATAAGGAACGAGGGTAAAAACTTGTAAGACACGATGTGTCTTAATCACTGCTCCGAGTAAATTAACGTCCTGCACGGGGAGGGGTAGACGACTCGGGCTGTGATCTTTAAGGACTGGATAGCGCAATTAGCGTTTAGTTTTTGAAATATGCTAGGGCGCGGAATTATCAAACGCGCGGTATTATCCAACTCTCCCCTATGGGAAATAAGAAATAGGTAGATGTGTACACCAAATAGTGTAATGATAGATTAAAATTGATTGTATTTCCTTTGGATTGGGCTATTTGTCGTAAGCTTAATCCGAAATTTACGGTGAAATGTGTGAATTTCGAAAAATATTTAAATCTTGATTGAAATGGTACCAAGATCATCGCGAGCAAATAAAAATGGATGCTCTTGCCGTAAAACATTGTAAAGGTGACTTTCGTGGTTTCCGGTGTGATATAAATAAGGTGCCTGGCTTTCCGGAGAGAATTGACAATGTGACGGATCCTAAAAAAATGTCCAACGTCCTTAAGACTAATTTTGTGGTGCATTCGTTGCTGGGTCTGGCTATAAAGGTGCACAATGCTGATTGTTGATTGAGCTGATTGTTGCGCTCAGTAACAGCATGTTGGTTGCCATATCGACGAAGTTTGCGTTAGTAATCTGAGTTACGTGAATGATATATGGTGAATGATATATGGTGTTGCTGAGTCCGTCTATCTGTGGCATGAGGAAGCATGTTCAGATTTTTGAGGAGTATGTAGTCATTATGGTTTAATATATAATGTAAAAAGGTCAGTGTACGGTCTTTTTGAGTTTTTTTTTTTTATACCACGACGGTGGCAATCAAGCATACGGCCCGCCTGATGGTAAGCGGTTACCGTAGCCTATGGACGCCTGCAACACCAGGGGCATCACATGCGTGTTGCCAACCCTTTAAAAACCTATTTACTCCCCTCTTGAAGGACCCCATACTGTAGTCCTGTGGGAAAACCTTGGCAGGGAGTTAATTCCACAGCCGAATGGTCCGTGGGAGGAAGTTCCTCTGATACCGAACTGTACGGGACCATTTGGGCTGCAAAGTGTGAGCATGAATTCCCTGTCGATGGCGAGCGGTGCGATGATAAAAAGTGGCCGTTGGCATCATTTCGAACAATTCTTCGGAACACAACCCATTATACAAACGATAGAGCACGCATAGGGATGCAAGATCTCTTCTTAGACTTAAGGGCTCGATGTCGCTTGTCAGTATTGGATCGTCAACAATTCTCACAGCTCTCCTTTGAACCGAGTCAAGAGGCCCAAGCTGGTATGGCGGTGCTCCCGCCCAGAGATGAGAGCAGTACTCCATATGGGGGCGGACTTGCGATTTATACAGAAGCAGTCTTTTAAGGTTTTTAAGTTTTTAAGGTTGCTGGTGGGACGTGTTCTCAGGGAATATATACCACCTGTGCTCTTTTCGAGTTTTTTCCTAGTAACGGAGGAGAAATTAAAATATCTGGGGTAGGTGGCAACGTGACAACAAACTATTGAATAAATTTTTAATTTATTTTAAAAGCTTTTTCTAAATAACATCGTATTTATTTGATAAAAAGTAATAAATTGACGAGTAGGTATACATAATTCTTATAACAAATCCACTAACAAAACCTATTTGAAATTTTATCAATAAAAGAATTTCATACTTTAATGACCGAATAACTCAGATATTTTATTCAGTTAACTATAGGTATAATAATAAAAAAAAAAACATTTCTTTTAACCGTTGACAAATTTGCAACGCTTCATTAAGGCCAGTAGGTATATCCCAAATCACCTGTTTTTGATAGAGTTTTAAACATAGTAATATTCATTTTTTTGATCCGTTAAAAATATATGTTATAGTTTAACAAACGTTCTTGATTATTCAACGGTTCAAAACACGATAATTGTAACTTGACTCGATAAAAAAAAAACATAAAGAAAGGATGTTTTTGATTATTTTTCGAGTTTTATTCGAAGAATATCAGATTTAAAGTTACAATATTCACATGTAAAAATAGGTAATAACTTTTAGTAGAACATTTAACGGTTACTTTTTTAAATAAATGTTTCTATTTTTTTTAAATATTAAATATTTATATTATATAAGAAAACGGCCCGCGCGCCTCGCTTTAGTTGCCTGCGAGGCGTCATCGAAGTAGGACCTGTATCTCTGCTGTCTGGCGGCGTCCGTCCCCCCCTCTAAAGATTGGATTTTTTTTTATAACAAAAATATCCACGGGCTTATATTTGCCCGTGCCTTTTTTTAATTAAATGTATAAGATTGTTAATAATGTCCGACCGAAAGTTCGGTTTCGGTTTCGGTTTCGGCCAGTTTCGGCCAAGAAATCTAGTTTCGGCCTTAGTTTCGGTTTCGGCCAAAAAATGGCCGAAACTTTCGGCCGCGCCGAAACTCGAGTATTGAACTTCATTTTGTTGAGTTTCATTTTGAAATGACAAATTTACGTGTTTATAGGTAATTGTCGTTGGATTAAAGAATGAAAAAAAATGTTAAAGAATGGGTTCCGACTATAAATCCTTCTATTTCGCAAAGAGTTTATGATTTGATTATGTGTGTATCGATTATAAATCTATTTCAATGGTGTAGTTGTTCAGTATTACTTTTGACAACATTATAAACTACTGGGCTTGTTTTTTTCTTTTTACTTTATTTTTAATTTTTTAATTTCATGTATCTATTAGTTTTTTTTACGCAGTCGGTTTTTTTTTAATTTTATATTTGTTATACACTTTTTAGTTGGGATTCAGTGGCTTCGTTATTACAATTATAAGATGGTAAATTTCGCAATCACAGTCCGAGACCCACGCCTCTTCTCCCTTGTTTTGTGTGCCTTGGATTTGAACCCGACCTCTGCTTTCGCAGTCTGCAGCCATACCATTAGCACCAGGCTATCACTGCTATTATCCCCGCCTAATAAGGACAGAATAAAGAAATAATAAAGTATATAAGTACCTATTTTATGTATGAAAATTAGCGAAACTGGTTGTTTAAAACTAATTTAAATCGTTATATATTCTAAACCATTATTTGAAATGAAAAATTATGAGAGAATCCTAAAAATCATTTTTGAATACCTATTCAACGAAACCCCACTTGACGTAATTCATCGTTTTTTGACAATATGACATCTGGTTGTGGCTGTGGTGAATATTTATTATTATCATATATTTAGTGACATTCGCGAAGTTAAGACGAATTGATTGACATAAGAGTCATTAAGATTGGTCAACGCGTTTGATCTCTACAACGCCACATAGGAACAAACATACATACATGGATACATAGGCTGATAAACACATTAACCCTTCTTTGCGTCGAGCAGTCAGGTAATGATAAACACATTACCCTTCTTTGCGTCGAGCTGTCAGGTAATGATAAACACATTACTCTTCTTTGCGTCGCACAGTCGGGTAAATACACACTAGATTTTAGTTGTTAATTACAATTAAAATTTTAAATATTTTTAAGGTAGTTCCAGCATGAAACCACTTTTCGACAGATTCGGCAAAAAAAATTTTTACGGGTTCAAAATTGTTTTATTTATGAATTCCTAAAATTTTATAATTTTTGACGATTTAGATCGCGAGATATTTAAAGACAAAGTTCGCGATTTTGAGAGTAATATCCCATTTATGTATGTAAAATTTCAGAATAATAAATAACAGAATTAGAAAAAAAACTAGGAGAGTGTTGAAACATGTTTTTAGAATAAGCTAAAAAAATTAAAGTAGCACTTCACGATTTGTTTTCGAGATATTAAAATTATAAATATTAATTTTAATTTTATATTTATAGTGATCTGGCAACACTGTGCACAGAGCTCTCATCTTTTTAATTTAATAAAACTATTATTAAAAAGCGCAATACTATTTGTATATACTAAGACCATATAAACAAAAATATATAAAACACTCAGAGCAACGTTGCCAGATTACTATAACTAACGATATAAGGCAGAAGGTATTAAGGTACACTTCACCACGCTGGTTTCGGTTTCGGTTTCGGTTTCGGCCGAAACTGAGAGCAAGGCCGAAAGTTCGGTTTCGGTTTCGGTTTCGGCTGAAAAACCTGTTTCGGTCGGACACTAATTGTTAATATAGTTTCATGCGTACTATTTTAGACTTACATTAGCTAGACTTATTGTCAGGATCTCTATGACGCGAGTCCGTATACTGACCATTATTTATTTATTATTATTATAATCATATTTACATACATATAATCATTTTTAATAAACATAATCTTTATTTACAAATATAATTTACATATACAAATATACACACATACATATATATACATATACACACACACACACACATATATATATATATATATATACATACATATATATATATATATATATATATATATATATATATATATATATATATATATATAATTTTATTTTGTCTTTTTTTTCTTACATCTATTTACATCATGTTTCTTATTTTCTATGTACATGCGTTTATTCCTTGATCTAATATAATCTAATATTTCATTGCTTGTTAGTACATACATACCAGCCACCACATTTTTACGGCTTGTCTACATTTACATTTGGGCTCTTTATTTTTGTATTATTTATTGGAGACTGCCGCAGCCATCCCCCGAGGGAAGCTGTTCGAGCACATCCTCAATGACGGCGGTGTCTCTTTTATGTATAGCCATCTTGAGGGTGTGCTCGAGTATTTCCTTTGTTGTGGCCTCCACCGAGGCCGACAAAACGACCGATTGCATCACCACCGTCGTCGGTGTAGTAGACACAGGTCTTTGTGTGCCTGGTCACCGCGACCACAGCATGCGGAACACTGTCATGAATCCGCAGCCTCCTAGTCTTTGTCTGGACGATGATGACTGCCTCGCGTGTCTGTCCCTGTGCCTCGTGGATAGTCATGACGTTCGATCCCTGTCCGGTGCCGTATCCCTTGTCTATCAACGTCTTCTTTTCCTCTTGTGTGAAAACCGATGTATAGGGTCCGGTCTTGTCTCTTAGGAATTCGAGCGCCAGTGAACCTCTCTATCCTCAGAGAATGGATAGTGTGGTTTGAGAAATAGATTGGATAATTTTATTTAGTACTAACTGTGCCCCGCGGTTTCACCCGCGTTAATTTGAGGGAAAAACGTACTTAAATATTTTCTCCTCGTTGGTCCAGTGGTACCAAGCGTTACTGCCGAGCAAGGGGTCTCAGGTTTGATTCTTGGGTCGTTCAACATATTACTGAGTTTTTTTTTTCGAAAATTTACAGTAAAAGAATGATGTTATATTTACTTTAATAGTGGAACTATAATTAAAAAATGTCTTGAGAAGAGAAATAATAAAGGACGCAACGGAAACTCTCAAAAAAGATTATTTTTTCCCGTTTTTGTAACATTTCTTATTATTACTCAGCCCCTATTAGTCGTAGCGTGATGTTATATAGCTTAAATTCTTCCTCAGTAAATGGACTATCCAACGCAAAAAGAATTTTTAAATTTGAACCAGTGGTTCATGAGATTAGCGCGTTCAAACAAACAAACTCTTCAGTTTTATCTATTAGTATAGATTATTATTGATTATTTTATTAGATTAGTTTAGTTAGTACTCTAACAACGTTGGAAGTGTTTTTACTGTATAGCAGTGTAGTGTAGATATAAAATGGGGAATAAAACTAGAAATAAAAAGAAAATATCTAGACGTGAACTACGTAAGCTTAGAAAAGCGATCAGATAAGTACTCGTAAGTTTAATGAACACTCAGTCTATTTTTAGCTAGAATATAATGATTGTCATCGATATCTTAGACCGATATATTAGCATATCCAAAATTTCAATAAGTTATATTAGTATTTTCACCTAACAGCGGCTAGCTAGCAGCTAGCGGCAATTGAAGATTCTTCGACGGTCAGCGAATGGCGATGGGTCCCAACCAGGCTAAACGTAGCCGACGACGCGGCGCGGGACGTACCAGCGGGATTCAGCAGTGGTCACAGATAGTACACAGGTCCTGAATTTCCTTATCATCCGGAGTCCACCTGGCCCACGGAAACGTCCGCCTTGTCGTCGTCAACCGAACCTACAGGCGAAGAAAAAACTCATCACGTCACCGATCGTAAACAGCCGCGACTCAAAGAAGGGTTACCAGACTGCACACGGTACTCCAGCTGGAACAGACTCCGCTACACGACGGCTCGAGTGCTACAGTTTATAGAACTCTGTCGAGCCAATACACAACGAGTCAACTATAAAAGGACTAAGAAAAGCGCGTTAAAAGACCCAGACTGGAAAAGGACGAACAAGAAGCTGAAAACACGCCAGAAAATAAGAGTAGAGCTCGAAGAAACTTTGGAGGTTCGTCCGGTCTCCGCGGAACTTATCAGGAAAGCTGAAGACCTATTCATGAGAACAGTCCAAGAAGAATCTTTCCCAAATGAAGTAGAAAGCATTAAAGACGGGAAGTCGTTTACCCGAAACAGTCGCCTCAAGCAGCTGAGCATCGAGTGTGCAGAGAGAGCCCTCCGAGTCCGTAGTCGTATTAACGCCGCGGAGCAACTATCAACGCCATCTAAAAACCCGATGATACTAGATAGAAATCATCACACAGTGAAGTTGTGGATCATAGCGATGCATAGAATGAGGCATCACACGGGAGTCGAGGCGACTGTGAACGAATGTCGACAGCACTACTGGATACTACGCCTGCGGCCCGTCACAAGAACGCTCTTTCCACAGTGTCTACACTGCCGGATTAGGGCAGCGATCCCGCCACACCCGAGAACAGGAGACCTACCTGCGTGTCGCCTAGCTCACCATCAGCGACCCTTCACATACACAGGGGTGGACTTCTTCAGACCATTAACAGTCACCGTGGGACGCAGCCAACAGAAACGTTACGTGGCAGTATTCACGTGCCTCACTGTAAGAACGATCCACCTAGAGATAGCGACGTCACTGAGCACAGACTCAGTGATAATGAATTTAAGAAGAATGAAAGCTCGACGAGGACAACCTGCTCAAATCTGGTCCGACAATGGGACTAACCTGCGAGGTGCCGACAACGAATTGAGACAGGCAATGGACAGAGCGACGTCCTCACCTTCGTCGCTGGGTCAACAGGCGGCATAGGGTCCTTACGTTTCGGCTGTCGCCGGTGCTTACCGGGCACGGTTGCTTCGGTAAGTACCTGCACCAAATCGCTAGGCGAGAAGCCACCCCTGATTTTGCCACGAGTGTAGCGCGCCAACCGACTCGGCGCGTCACACCCTGGAGGAATGCGCCGCTTGGGAGCCCCAGCGCAGGGCCCTGGTGGCAGTAATAGGTGGAACATAAACATTTAATACCTAAGAGAAGAAATAAAGTTTAAATCTACTTCTCTTAGGTATTAAATGTTGTAAAGTGTATTAATTAACAAAAAAAAAATTACTGATAATTAATATAAATTAAAATATTAATAGTAAATTTTTTTTTTTAGCTATAAACCCATAAAAAATTAAATAATGGTTTTTATCTACTTCTCTTAGGTATTAAATGTTTATGTTGCATTTTATACTGTGCCTTCAGGATCGAAAACAAAACTGAATTATGAAATAACCTAAAGTAAAAAAAAAACCTAGTAAGTTACTGTAAAATTATATATTTAATTATTTCCGTGCGCCGTCGCCGCGCGCGGGGTCATCGAGAGTTCGACCCCGTTCAGATGACAAGCGCTTAACGCGCGTTATGATAACGCGCGCTTACAACTACACATGCCGTACGTACGGCCGTACACAACGCGCGTTAGCATGTGTACGGCCTGAATAAAATGTATGTAGTTGTAAGCGCGCGTTATCATAACGCGCGTTAAGCGCTTGTCATCTGAACGGGGTCTTCATTTGATCGGAGACTTCGCGTAACTAGTCGCGCGGGGAGGGAGGTAGCGCTAAATACCTACAACGCTCGAATATACTGGCCTTAAAAGAAACAGCTGATGCCATTTTTTTTAAATATCAAACTGAAAATAATTCCTTAATATTTTTTTAAGACAATGTAGGCAGATAATTTAGATTGATTTTTGTCTCCCTCGAATAATTTTTACTATTCCCTATAGTAACGCATTTGGATTTTTACGACCAAAAAAAAAACGATAGCTTAGGTAAAGTCAAGTCATAATAACTTGTCAGTAGCGACTGTGCTAAAATTACGTTGTCAATTATTTTTACAGTCATTACAGAGATTTACAACTTAATCGGCTATAGTATACAACGTTAAACTTTCGATAGTACAAAGTTTTCACCAACTAAAAGGAATGTATCAACTATATAGAATTTATTTTTAGCTACCATATTTATCTTTTTACTAAATATATACATATACACCGTATAAAATAAGTAAATTATAAGCGGAACGTAACATATACGACCTACGAGTATATCGCCCAAACAAAATCGTTGTAAATTACAGCTACAGTTTGGCAGAGTGTAATAAAATCCGCCATTACCGACGATTTTTTCATCAATAAATAATAAATATAAATATGTTTTTACATACACACACGGTCGTCTGTTCCTAAGGTAGGCAACTTAATGCCTGTGTTTAAGGTAACAGCCAACTGATATACCTACTTTTTTAAAAATAAATATACATAATTATAAATGATACATATCGAAATAAATACATATTCTCATCAATCTTTATTACCTATATATTTTATTTAATAATGTAATTATAAATGAATAATATATAATGATAAAATGAACAGATAATTAATAGATAACAAAATTATAATTAGTAAATTTATAGTTAATAACAGAATTATAGTGCTAACTAATTATGATTAAATAAGAGATATGTAATGATAAATGTTAAGAAATCGTCTAATATTTGATCTACTTAGGTTTAATTAATACCCAGTGAACACAATTATGTCAGACTGATGTCTGAATGACGTCATGCTACGTCATGATTTACGTAAGATGTGAGTCATATATGACTCATAATTTCCCACTTCCTGACGTAAGATTCTTACGTAAGATAGATGACGTAAATATGACATAAATTCTTACTAATCAGTTTTTTACTACACAACATTTTGAAAATATTACAATACTGATAGAAAAAATAATTTGATACGTTTGAAACGTTTATCGTTATGTCCAAAATCACACCTGCACTACGGGACCTACAATGTAAATACTCCGTTTCAAGGTGAAATGACTTTGATTTATTAAAAAACCCTTGGTCAATTAATTTTGCATGGAGACCTATATGTAGATTCTGTAGAACCAAACGTTAGCGCGATTTAGCGGCTTGAAGCCGTCACATGCTTACGTAATTATGATATCACTTTGACTTCAGACTATGACTTGTAATTTATGTAAATTTATGATTTATTTCTTACGTAAATAGTATATAAATTATAATCACAATTATGACGTCTTATAACAGTCAAATATTAGGTCAGTACATAGGCAAGTTATTCTACTTTTTGGTCAGTACTATGTCATAATGATGTCATATTATATGACATCACATCAAAGTCATTTATAAAGTCATTTCTATGTCATATCTATGTAAATATTCTATGACCTCTATGTGATCTATCTATGACGTCATATGGAGGTCTTGTGTTCACTTGGTATGGAGAGAATAAAGAAAAACGACCGAATTTTAGTAATTATTACAATATTTATTTATTTTTACTACAATAGATAGTTCTCACAGGAATCGTCCTCCTACACTATTTTATCTTTGACTATCGTGGTTCGCTATAGAAATATTTATTTTGTTTTTTCTTTTTTATTCCATCCATCCATGATATAATAATAATGGTCATTTTTATTGAAGACGATTTTTTCTAATAATAATCCATTCGTTCATTTGGAGTAATGGATTTCAGTAGTGCCCTTAGTACCAAAGCAAAGTACCACTGGTGCTATTGTCAAGTAAGATTGAGAAGATACGAAGAAGATTAATGGGTGCCGTCGGGATTATAACCTCAATAAATTTTTGAAGACCGTAGAAATAGTAGATATTTAATGGTTGACCATTAACCTACATAAACCTACGGTAGGTCGTGATGCAGAATCTTTTACTGTATATGACTGTTTGTCTTATACTGTACTATGACTGTTTCTCTCGGTTCTTAAATATCTCAAACCAACCTTTAGGTGCCTTAAAATCGATAATGCCTGGTTACTCGATGAGCTTTTCTATCTTAACTTTAATAATTTACACCGAGAGACTAAAGGTCCATCATCTTACTTCAGTTTGACCAACCAGGACAACGTTAATCGAATCAAATTTTTGAACTTTTTTTTTGACTTTCTTTGCTTTTCGGCTTGCAGAACCTTTTTCCTATCAAAATCAAAAAAAAAAAACTTTATTCAAATAGGCCCATAGAGCACCTTCGAATCGCCATTTTACAAAATAACACTTTAAAGTGATTATTATTTTGTAATGGTAAAGCTACCACCGATTCGGAATGTAGATTCTGCAGAAAAGAATCGGCAAGAAACTCCGCAGTTACTCTTTTGAAAATAAAATATATAAACTGTGTTTTAATACAAAATTAATATCTTGCATGAACTACAGCGCCACTAAGTCCACACATCTTTATCGACTAAGTAATCCTGCACCGAATAATACGCTTTATCTATTTTTTTTATTAACAAAATCTTTAAATTTATTATGAGACAATTCAAAAATTGTTTGTGCGATTTTATTATACATGCGAATACCATACCCAGAAAGGAGACGTTTACTTTGCGCAGTCGGAAGATTGGAGTTACAATTTTGTTATTCCTTCTAGTGTTTACACTGCGATTAATACTATTTATTTCAAAACAATGAATATTCTGGTGAATATATATAATATTGTTATAGATATATTGAACGCGAATAAATATATTGAATATTTAAACGCGCAGTAGCAACGTCGGTCAGTTGTCGCACTTTTCTAACTGCGAATGCTGCGGAGCTGAGTCTACCATTCAAGGATGACAAATGGGAATTCCACTAAAGTTTTGAATCCAAATTTATCCCTAAGAATACTGTAGTATCATTAACAATAAGCCTTTCGTTATTTATTTCTAATTTATAATTTGGATGTTTAACATTAGGCAACGAAAATACAACGCACTTGGTTTTTTTGGCGTTCAAAACGAGGTTGTTTGTTTTAAACCAATCCTGAACTCGAGATAAAGAATTGTTCACGTGAACAATCAACAACAAAGTGATGACGTCATCATAATTTACTTTTTTCCTATCAACTTTAAATATAAGCGATGTGTCATCTGCAAATAGCACTATATCAAAAATATCCCTAACATAAAATGGCAGATCATTTATATGTATTAAAAAAAGAAAAGGACCTAGAATCGATCCTTGTGGAACGCCCATTTTTAGCACAGATTCAGAACATATTATACAACTAATAGGTACAGAAGATGGATGAATTTTTGTTTCTCCTTTATATAGCGCAAATTTAAAATAAAACTACTTCTTAATACACAACGCTTTTATTTAACTTTCCATGTTGACGGCTTGAAAGTTAGTTTATAACTGATTGTACTGCAAGTATTTTGTCAACTGTTTTTTTTTTCCGGAGATTTACCTGAAGTGTCAAGCTTTTGGTGGGGAATAATAAACAATTACCTAACAATAATTTGTGTTTCTTAGAACCTTCGACACCTCATAGATTTATCAGAAACCTTTTGTAAGCTATATATGTATAATAATAAAATAATACAATAATCATAATATAATAAATATTTTATAACATCCTAACTTATATAATTTTTGTATACGTGATTTAAATTATTTTTATTACTTACCAATGTTTAAATTTTTTAGTTAATTAATTAATAGGTAATAATAATTAAATTATTATTAATTAATTAACTAACAACACAACAGCTATACCCTTTAATTATTATAATTAATAATAATAATTAAAGGGTATAGCTGTTGTGTTGTTTGTATATATAGTGCAATGGAGAGAGCTATGCTTGGTATTTCTCTGCAAGATCGAATCAGAATTCATGAGATCCGCAGACGAACGAAGGTTGCCGACATAACCCAACGGATTTGCAAACTGAAGTGGCAGTGGACAGGGCACATAGCTCGTAGAACTGACGGCCGATGGAGCAGAAAGGTTCTCGAGTGGAGACCACGTACCGGCAAGCGCAGCGTCGGACGGCCCTCCACGAGATGGACAGACGACTTGCGGAAAGTCGCCGGAAGCCGTTGGATGGAGGCTGGATGAGGCTGATGATCAGTACACTGAGAGATAAGAAATAAATATTGTGAATAATGTTTAGTTGTATTTCGATTTATTGTTATTATGGTTCAACTACCGTAGGGCTGCGGTCATTCCACGTTTAGTCATGTTTGTTCTAGTTCGGTGGGCGTCCGGAGTAAACAACTATAAGATGTCCATAAACATTTGCAATCCAAGAGGTACAAACGTAAAATGTATTACTAGTTAAGTTTAAGTTATTGTAAAGAAAGGAGAGGGAAAAAGTTGGATTTGGCTTTTGGCACAATCACCTAAACCCAGCTAGAGTAGCAACTCGACGTAGTTTTTTTTATAAAGATACTGACCGTGTTGTACGAAACTGGTCTAAACAGCAATATACGATTCTGTAATATAATCTCTAGCTATATTAATAATTAGATAAATTAATTAGATACCTGAAAAAAAAAAAAATCTTTATACTTCTTAAAAGCGTAATTGTCTATCTATAATAAAAGGTAGTTTAAAGATCATTAATTAATTGATAAATAATTAGAATAGGTAATTATCAAAATAATCATTTGTAAAAAAAACTTTTAAAAGCCATTAGCGTTTTATTTGCTATTGATTAATCTAATTACCACAATAGAATAATCTTATAATTAACGCGCTATTAACGCGTACGTTAGAAATTAAGAAAAATGAACAAACACCAAAATTTTATTTTTTTGTGCTATATCTTTTTTCCGAATTTAAGTGTACAAATGTTTGCATTTTCGGTCATAGGGAAATTCTTTTTTGTTAAAAGGGTTACAGACTTACAGGACATTCCATTAACACAGAAATTCACTGAATTAACACGTCATGCTGGTATTAATAACACCGGCACCCAAAAAAAAAATTGTCTGTACTCCGGGCGCCACCTATCTACGGGCATGTTTTTCGACCCGCTGAATACGAATTTCAAGTCAGTTTAGGCCGTTCAGCCTTCAATTTCGAGTAAATTGCAAAAAACCCCCAAAAATATCGAAAATTCGATGTTTTGGCAAGAAAAAATATTTTGAGATCTAAGGCAAGCATAATTTTCATGTATTTTGATCTGTTAAATACTAATTTCGATCGTACTTTAATCATAAACTGTTTTTAATATAATATATTTTTTTTTTTTTTTTTAAATCATCAACAATTGCAAAAATCGAAGAAAATTGGGATTATCGTGGTACAAAAAATTTTATGGACTCGGATTGACGAAGATTTTCATGTAATATAATCTGCTTGGTCTGATTCTGCAATAAATTTGGCCCATTGTTCCCTCAAACATTCCTAAAATTGCAAAAAAAAAACGATAAAATAGCAGAAAATTGCTGCTATTTTTTTGGGGTTTTTTGCAATTTACTCGAAATTGAAGGCTGGACAACCTAAACTGACTTGAAATTCGTATTCAGCCGGTCGAAAAACATGCCCGTAGATAGGTGGCGCCCGGAGTACAGACTTTTTTTTTTGTGTGCCAGTGTAATCTATGAAAATACTAGGTATTTACAATTTTTTTTTCATTCATCGATTCATTTGTTTTAATGGCTTTCAATAGTATTTTTAGTAGATAGGTATGTAATAATAATACATATAATAGGTACCTACTTACTCGTATAAAACGTCATTTGCACACATGATAATCAAAAATCGTGTGGTATAAAGTATAGTATCGATATATTTTTTTTACTTCAAAAATATAGTCAGTAGTACTAGTAGTTATATATTATTAATTAATAACAAATATATGCTTGTTTGAAAAGTGTAAAAGCAATTATACTCGTATTACAATTTTTATTTATTAGATAGTATCAAGATACGGTGTAAAATTAGATCTAATCTCAATAACATTTTTTTCTTCATTTAATTAAAAGTCTAGATCGGATTTTATCGCGTTTATTTGTTTAAAAAACTTCACAGTTTAACGATTTTTCAATTAAATTATCGGGGGACCCCCGAGGTCATGGACGCTGTAAAGGATCCGAAACGTCGGGAATTAATTTAATTGAACAATCGTTTAACTGTAAAGTTTTTTAAACAAATAAACGCGATAAAATCCGATCTAGACTTTTAATTAAATGAGTAAAATTCGCGTAAATATAAGAGATCAGTAACTTTGGTTTTTTTATGTGAAAAACAAACGAAGAATTTTTAGAATGATATATATGTAAATCTATATAGGTACTACCTATTTAATACAATGACATCTTAAAGAACATTTCTAAGAAAAATAGTCTGTCGATAACCATTTGTAAAACAAATTAATTAGGTATTCTAATTGAATATATAATAACCATAGATAAAGACAAAAAGAATAACATTGGTTGATAATAATATTTAAACGTTTCGTTAATATTTATGCTTAAATATTTAGTTAATAGGTACTGTCTGACAATTAGCTAATAAGGAATTTGTTTAGAATTATCCGTGCTATTTTAGTACTAGTGATACAGCTACACAAAGTTAGCACCCCATGGAAGGATTTTTGAAATCAAAATGACTTTAATCGATAGGTCTACGTTTGGTCTGTATAGGTCCACCAAAATTTTTGTTAGGTCGCCTATTTTTTTTAATAAATATTTTTAAAAATAGGCGACCTAACAAAAATTTTGGTGGACCTATACAGACCTAACGTAGACCTATCGATTAAAGTCATTTTGATTTCAAAAATCCTTCAGGGGGGTGCTAACTTTGCGTAGCCTAGTGATACTGATAGTTATTATTTCATATGAATGGATGAATGAATCTGTTAATTTCTTAGTGTAAGTGCAGAAAAAAAGTAAATTTGGTACCAGGAAATAAAATTATTAGTTTCCAAGAGAACCATTCGTCTCCTAAATTGTATTTACGGAGTACGGAATCTATGAGTAGGTACAAACCGCCCGCCAGTCGCACTAATCGGCGACCGGCGACCGCTAGCAACTCCGCGGTTCGCTAGTTCGGCTCGAACCGCCGATAAGAATACATGTGAACTGTGTCTGTGCGACGCAGATCCGCGCACGCGCTGTCGCGATCGTATCAACGCAAAACCACCCGACGAAAACAGTTCGGAAAATTGTTACACCACCCACTTTACTGAACGCAATAGTGACAGTGACGTTTCGGGAAGTCATTGACAGAACACGCTATTGTTATGATTTTGTGAAAAAATTGTTTGCCGTTAAAATTTTTAGTGTTTCGGATAAATTAAACGTATCGTTTGATCGGTGAAGAAGTGACGTACACGGTGCTGCTTGTGATGTTAAGAATGGGTCCGGGTGCTATAGGGTAGCGCGATGATGCGCAAGGAAGCAGCCGGATCGCCCGGCGGGACTGAAGTCGCGCTGGACTCCGCCGACTGTCTGACGTTGCAGCAGATCCTTAAAGCCTTTAACTCTAATATAAGCGAAGAGCACGCTTGGGCCCTATTCTACCAAGCGTCCCGGTGTTATCAAAAATGCTTAGACGAAGGTACCGCCTACTATTTACCTACGGAGCTGGGACATGTTTTGCTCCATAAAGACGGGACTGTGCACCCGGGCACGTTGTTACATACAGGAGGTGAGTTTTTTAAATACTTCACTATTTCGTATCAACCAACAGTGCTAGGATTTAGGAACAAAAAAAAGTGCCTGTTTATTTTGCCAGAGTGAATTTACAATAAATTCAGTTATGATTTAAAAATGATAAAAACGAAATATTTTATAACTTATCACATTTATCCTATAAAAACCTGCTTTCATATAAATACATATATATATTATGAAACATTTAGATTTTTATGGTGTGAAAACGGCAGTTTCTTTAGGAATATGAAGGCATGCACTAAATAGTCGTTAAATCTATAAATAGTCGTTTGTTATCCATGACCGTTATGGTTTATATGTGTAAATGACCCGAAAGAAATTTTATGTTATCAGGCATTTATTCATAAGTATAATTAATTAATAATAAAGAATAATACAACATAATATATTTCACATTTGCAAAAATAATATAGTATATACTAGTTAATTAGCTAATATTATTTTTATAATTATCGAGTGTTATTTACGAGTATTCCAAGCCGTTGTTTATGCAAGATTTCTTTTAAACACAATCTCATATACTATCTATGTTTATTTAAAATTGCACAACTAAAAGATAAAATGCTTTATTTTAATAAACCGTAAAATTTGAACAATAAAACTAATTTTAATTTACACTTAGAATATACATACAGATTGTAATATGTGTCTTTCAATAGAATTTTATTCAACGTATTGATCTGTTAGCAAAACAAGCATCATCAAATGATGGCATTTATCGACCTTGTGATAAGTTATCTAGTTTTTTTTCTTTCTGTATAAGCGTGTAACTTAACAACTAATTAAAGTAGCGAAATGCAGGTATAAAAAAAATCGAAATCTTTAACGACAATAGATTTTTTCTAATAACGTCCGGAACGACGTGCGTAAAGATTTAATTATTACACTTTATTACTAATAAGTAATAAGTTATATTTGATCTTACGTAATTAGAAATATTTATATACTTTTATATCGATACCGTTTTATTCTTTAATGGTGATTGCTTACTGCTGGGCAAAGGCCTCTCTTCCATGTAGAAGGTTGGAGCTTAATCCACCACTCCGGGTTGGCGGATAATTTTCCTATCATGAGTAACGATCATTATCAAATGTGTATGATAACAACCGGGACCGCCGGCTTTACGTGCACTCTGAGGCACGGTGGATAGAACCAGAAGGACATACGACCAGACGGGAAACAAATATTTATACAAATATCTGCTCCGAACGGGAATCGAACCGCCGGTGTTGAGGCGACTACTCGCACCACTAAACCAGAGCGGTCGTTTAAAATTAGACACAAAATTAATTCATTTGTTTTATTATGTATATATGTACATATATAAATCTATTAAATTTATTTCCGTTCCTAGTACCTGTAACACAAGTTCTTACGAACTTAGCACGGGGCTAGGTTAACGTGGTGTGATTGTTGGTTGATATTTATTTATTATTATTTATTTATTACACGAATTAAAACTTAAGTATCGTATAATACCATACTACTAAGATTACAGTGTATCTAATTATTAGAAATTCTATTCTAACAACGGAATTTAATTATAATTATTAAAGTTAGCGTGATAATTTTCGATAAATGTGATGTCGCGAAGCAATTTCTATGTATCTAGGCTTGTGTGACACCGATCTTCGCTGACACCTTCATTGGTTATTATTTACGGATGCAATTCGACCGGTCCAACGACTTTATATGCATTTTATTGTGTACTGACCTATTTGCCGTTAAATGAATTTATTAGACGGCGTCCTTATGAAATGTAACGCGAACGCGATAGACGATACTGATTTACACATCTACATATATACATACACATATGTATGGTGAATTTAACACATATGTTTTACATTTTTTACTTTCTACGATCTATGTATTGTAATCGCAATAATTTTCTCTTTTTATGTTTTAATTAAAATGTTATTTACATCTCGTAAATTGTACATCGTTGTTTTTAATAGCGTACCTACAACGTGATGTGGCGGTTTTTTTTTAAAAATAAGATACAATCTTAAGCGGACTTGTGGTCGGTATGTGGTTTCTTCTGCCTGTAGAATTGACCGGTACTTACTAAACCTCGTCAGTAGATTTGATGATTTGCCACCTTCCAGATATCAGATTTTATCGTATTTTAACTTTTGTTTTTGCTAAGAAAACTGCGGTAGCGACAATCACGATATTGTTTTGATGAATAGTAAGAACTTCTAATGAAATAAATAATAAAATCGACTTTTATAAAAATAAATAAAGATTTTGATTCAAAATTGCAATTATTAAAAATATTGAATTGAACTTGTTTCGGCAGAGAAAGTTTTGAAATTGTTTTATATTCGTTAAGTAAGTTCGATATTTTTCTAAACCAAAAAGTTTTATAAAAGCTTGTAGGCTGGGCAGTCCATGATATTCCTACTTTTAAATAATTCATACGCATTGCTTCAAATTATTAACTAGGAACAAATGAAACAAAAAGTAACGATATTATTTTTTAAATAATGACAGTATTTAATTTTGTGAACCTCGAATCTAATTTAGTTTTTTTTTGTACTGTGGCGGGATCGTATCTAGTTTGGACATTTAATCTACGTAGAACTTTAATTGCGTTATACATTTCTATATAATGCAATTTGAAGTTCTACGTACGTACTTATACAATGGCATGGTAGGTATTATACTACGTATATATGTCATACTTAAGATCCACCCAATTTTTTGTGAAAGTGTAACACAATAAAGTAAGTTGGTAAAGTACTTTGGTGTATCTCATTGTATTGTTTATAGATTAACAAGTTCTGCAAAAAAAAGCATTCGATAAACAGCAGGTTATCATTTTTGACCCGCTTTTCAATATCGTTTCCGCTATCGCATCTTTTGCTCCATTTTGGTTCAAGAACATAATATATTATTTTATTGTTTAAGTTAAAATTCACACGTACTTCGTTCACCAACGCAAAGACATCATTGTTACGGGATTAAATTGTCTTCCACGCGTTTTATTTTTTTTAAAAGACTGACGTTTTTAGTGTGTTTAAACCATTCATTAGTTTTTTTTTATAACAGATAATAATTATAAATGTTGACTTAAGCTGTAAGGAGGTTGGTGTTATGTAGGTTAAATTGATTTATCTTTGCCGAGTTATTCAACAAAGTTGCAAATGAAAAATGATTTTATTAGCGATTCAATTACATTAACATCATTTGATGTCAATGTAAATTAATAATAATCTTTGCAAGCATTGAACATTATGATACGTTGCGAAATTTATATGACATTTATGCATAAATATATTAATATGGTATTTCCTACATACCTTTGCGGATATATTTTTAAATTTCTCTAGTGATATGCATTTTCTCTTAATTTATTCCTCATCGTCGAGTACGAAATGAGATTTTAATCTTGAGTAATTAAAAATTTAGCGTTACTTGCTCGAATTTGAACCCGCATCCTAAAGTCCTTAAGATCCGTCGGTTAAGATCTACGTGCTCTTTCTACTAAACCAATTTTCTTTCTTTTAACCTCTATCATTATTAGTAATTTATTCATTACAATCGGTTTAGTCATATACCAAAATAATATAGCAGTTTTTGTATAATTAAATATGAATTAAAACAATTTAGATTACGCGAGTGGTTTTTAATACATTTCATGTAAATAAATGTAAAATGTAAAACAATATTAATTCTGATAGTGGAAACAACTTCCGGTTTAAATTTAACATGTAAATTGTATGTTACATATCAACGTTTTCGTTTTTAAGATATCCAGGACCGCTTTTAGTCACATTATCGTGATTGTTAATGTTGTTATGAAGTCAGTAAGTTTAAAAATAATTGCTACTGAGTTTAATATTGTACATCCCACGAACATTACAGATAATTTCATTTATAAATAAACAAGACTTTATCGTTTGAGATACAGAAAATAAGAAAAATATCTTATGATTTTACGAACAATCGTTACTTACCTACTGTTAGTTATGCCTAGTTCGCACTACGCCAGTATTTTAGACGAGTGGAGAGTTATTTAGTGACTAAACTACACGCTACTGCCCAAAAATCGTTCGGATTACGGTCGAGTACAGTACATAAGTGAGTGGTGCTGTGCAAGATGAACATGCTGCAACGCAATAAAGTGAATAAATTGATTAAGCTAATCGTAACGTCGTAAAGTCGTGTAATTAATAAAAAGAAGCTATGGGTACGAAAATAGATCGATAGACGAGATAAACTAGGTGCTACTAATTGTCTTATCAAGAAATTAGCATTGTAAGATCCCAAAAAATACTTCGATAGTTTAAGAACATCGAAAGTTATGTGAATTTTCTGTTAATGAAAATACACTCTCAAAATTTAGCGTAAAGATAACCTTTTAAAAAATGCGATTCCTGCAATTACAAAATTACAAGCAGTTCTATACTTTCTTGCTAATGGATGTAGTTTAAAGGAAGTTTGTAAAGCAATCTATTAATCATTGATGGAATTTATCAAATTATAAATAAGATTAAATAACTATAACATATTTATTATGAAAAATTTATTTAGTAAGAAATATAATAATATAATAATAATAATTAAAAAAAAAAATTGTTTACAACATTTTTAGTTATAACTTTTGTTATGTGTTTTGTTCCTATCACTCTGATTAGCAACATTAGCGTTCTTCATTGCTGTTAAAATTAACTCTGATTTAATTGTAACATTACTCTACGTTTCATTATTCTTTATATGGCCAGATGGAAACCTGGATGGATGGATGGAAACCTGATGTCAGCCCCAGCGACTGAATTTTTTGTGTCCTTTAATTTTTTAACTTCTGCGAGTAGGTTGATCTAAAAAAGATTGGATCTCGTTAAGTAAAATTATGATTATTATTCATAAATGTCTAATGTTGTAAAAGAATAGAATAATTTAAAAACTAAATTAAATATAATACAACCTAAACTTCTATACTTCTTATTTATTTCATTTTTTATAATTAATTATTGGGCATACACAATTTTCAAGTATAAATATAATTCTCAATAAACAAGACTTGTACTGAATTATTTTTAATAAATAAATATCTTTCCAGAACTATATAATTAAATAAAATACAAATTAAACTTCTATACTTCTTAGCTATTTCATTTTTTATAATTAATTTTGTTAAGCATACACAATTTTCAAGTATAAATGTATTTCTCAATAAACAAACAAGAAATGTAGTGAATTATTTTTAATAAATAAATATGTTTCCAGAACTATACCTATAATTAAATAAAATACAAATTGAACTTCTATACTTCTTAGTTATTTCATTTTTTATAATTAATTGTTGAGTATACACAATTTTCAAGTATAAATGTAATTCCCAATAAACAAACAAGACATGTAGTGAATTATTTTGAATGAATAAATATCTTTTATATGTTATAACACTTATAACAATTAACAATTTAACAATTATTGATAAGTGCCATTAATTGCACTGAGAGGTCAATACCACATATAGGAAATAATTATTATGTGGTCACATACAAACCATCTACCAAAAAACAATGAATTAGTATTTTTTAATTAATATAAAATAGATCGTACGAATAAAAACTTATCTTCCAATAATCGTATGAATAACAAAAAAGAAATATTCGTACGATAATCGTATGAATAGATACTTCCAAAAACAATATAAGTAATAATAATTGAGATCTTATTGTAACATAGTAATGAATATGCTTTATTGTTAAATAAATATGCATTTGAAATATAATTATAAAATTATGCACTAACCTGATGTTTTTTATTTTCAATTTCATTTCATTTTCACCAAATCCTGATGTATGAAGTATGATGTAATTCATTTGTTTGTTTATATAATGCGGGGACTTAATATTCCACAAAACATTCATGTTCTACATATTTGGAAACAAATTTAAGTTGTTTCTTCGCTCCAGCGAAACGACATTTTTGCGGCAACTAATGAAATAATAAACTCGACTACTTCGACACGTTCGTACTTGTTTAGTCGGTGATCCAGAGAGCGCGGGGGTGATTCTTAGAAAGGGAGGATAAAACATGTCCAGTCCCAATACTTCTTCGTAATAAAATCATAATTAATAGCAACAAGGTATTAATATACTTTAACTACGGGTACAACTATTTACATACTAAAAAAGAATATTAAACAAAGTTTTATTTCAAATTTAAGCCAAAATGTGCCTCAAACGTCATTATCTCGCATGTCCTACAAGGCTGCGCGTAGATATTTCGTCGGATAAAAAAATCAAAGTAACCTGAATGTCTTATTTTTATATGCCAAATCGTCCTCAAATGATCAAAGTTTCTAATTACCGTACATTATATACATCTCATTCATTTTAATATAGGAAAGCAAAACACTTAAAGTTTGTCATAAAATAAAAATCATTATACGCAGCAAGAATTGTTTCAAATATTTCTCTATGGTTATTCCAATGCACATGAGTTTAAGACCGCGGTACGCTCCCCGCACACCTTCTCAGTCGAGCTGCATGCTTTGAAAGAAGGAGACGTATCGTGTTTGTCGACCAGGTAAGTTTAAATTTCGTTCTTACAAATTTGTCATCAAAGAAGTCATTATACGTTTGCTGTCTATTGTTGCAAATAATTGTCACATTATGCATATTTTTGGATACTTTTATGGATCGAAAGTGAACTTATTCATATCAATGTATTTTAAATCAGAATTTATTCGGTTTCGTCAAGTTACAACATGTTTTCTCGAATTCGTCATTTTCACCAACATCATTAGCTTCAAAATGTGTGTTGTGTATAATGACAAATAGAGAATATAATGATTTGTTCTGTTTCCAATAAAGACAGCTTTTGAGGATAATGATTTTGTACTTATAAGTACCTATATTTGTATTGTAAGTTATTATGTAGTAAACGTACACAAAACTCAAACACCCATTTTGATTAAGTAAAATGATACAGTAATAAAAATTCATTTCAGTTTAATATTGTCAAAGAGATTTATGTTTTTGTTTGCCGAAAAATTGTAAATATTGACTTGCAATATACTTAAGGTTTTGTGTACATTTAGAAAAAAATATGTAGACCTTAATATATATTGCAAATGTGTATTTATATATTTTTTAAAGATGGATTTTGTTTTAAGGTATCTATTCAAAATGCCACCAAAGAACATAAAGGCAATAGAAGAACGCCGTCGTGCACAACAACGACAGTGTAAAAAGAGAAAATATTCAGAAATAAAAAATGATCCGGAGTTATTAGCCATAGAACAAGAGAAAAGACGTAATAAGTATAAGAAAAGAAAAGAAGAAGGTAAAATCAAAGCTATAAAGGAACAAACTCCTCGCGCTCAACGTGAGCAAAGAAAGAAATGGAGGGAAAATTCCAAAAAGCACTAAAATTTTACTTAGCTACATATATTTGAAATTGTATATTTAGATAGATAATAGTTATGTTTTTTTTTAATAGGTATAGACTAATGAAAAAGCAAGAAACAACACCTACATTTGAGCCAGTTGTTATAGAAGCTGTACAAGAGGCTATAGATAAGACAGAGGGACAGACTAAGACAGAGAGATTATGTGATCCATTGCACCAATTTTCTCGGACTGCTATGAAAGCGGTGGTAAGAAGGATACGCTATAATGAGTATAAGAAGAGGTATATGTTGCTAAATACTATTAACAAATATAAAAAGACTATTGAAGCCCAAAGAAAAAAAATAGAAAGATTAAATAATAAAATTCAAGTGCAAGAAAATAAGAAGCAACATACTCAAACAAATATCTCTAAGTTCTTAAAACAAGATTTATGTAAAAGACCACGTCACAAATCATACGTAGAAAAAGTTCATAAATTTTATAACGATGATGCTAATAGTACTATAAGTGCTAGTAAAAAAGAGTTTTTGATGAAAAATAAAGTTAAGATGCAAAAACGGTATCTGAATGCTCCACTAAAGATACTTTATCAAAAATTTATATCTCAAGTCGATATAAAAATAAGTTACCCGACCTTTTGTAAACTACGGCCCTTTTGGACAGTTTTCCCAAAACCTACTAATAGGGACACTTGTCTCTGTTCACGGCATCTTAATATGGAGTTATTTATACAAGGCTTGTATAGAGCTTGTGTAGTAAATGTAAGAACTTCTGAGCAATTACTATCAAAACTTTGTTGTGATTCAAGGAATTTAGCTTGTTTAAATAGAAGTTGTAATACTTGTTCGTCAAATCATATTGAATATTTAAACGTTTCCGACAACAATGTATCATTTTACGAATGGCGAAAAACAATCAAAGAAATTACTTTGAAAAATGGAACAAAGAAAAAAAAACAGTTGAGTGAAAAAAAAAGACTATAATGAGTATTACAACAGCAATAACTAAATTTAAAGAAGATATGATAGCATTCTTGAATCATGTTCACAAAATTAAATTCCAACACAATGCTATTAAAACTCTTAAAAACAATTTATCAGTGCAGGAAGCATTTCTACATGTAGATTTTTCCGAAAATTATTCGTTAAAATTTGCCGAAGAAGTCCAGGCTTTCCATTTTGGCGGTAGCCGTCAACAAGTGTCTTTACATACTTCTGTGGCGTACACTCACAATTTTACTTTCGGTGCTATTATTCCGATTTCTTTTTGCACAGTTAGCGATTGCTTGCGGCATGATGCACCAGCTATTTGGGCACACTTGGTGCCCTTAATTCAACACGTTATTGAAGTTAATCCTTTAATTGAAACTCTACATTTATTATCTGATTCGCCATCTTCACAATACCGAAATAAGTATATGTTTTTTATAATAACACAAATTTGCCAAGATTTTCCTCAAATTAGGAAAATAACATGGAACTACTCTGAAGCGGGACATGGAAAGGGTGCCCCTGATGGGGTAGGAGCAGTTCTTAAAAGGACAGCTGACCGTATGAATCTTTTTGGTAAAGATGTTGGCACTTATGATCAATTTTGTGATATATTGATGCAAAACGTTGATAATGTTACTATCAAGAAGGTGGATGAACAGGAAATAACAACTAAAGAAAGATTAATCCCAAATAATTTAAAAACCTTCAAGGGCACTCTTTTCATGTATCAGGTCCTATGGGATAGAACTGTTCCAACGACAGTTCTTAGACAGCTCAGCTGCTTTGATTGTAATGCCGATAAGAAATGTATCCATGGATATGATTTAGGATGTGTACCAAATTATAGCCATGAAAACATTGAAAACGTTAGTCCTAATTATGTTGCTCCACTGTCTAAATTAGTAAATCGAAACCAAGGTAACCGTATGCAAAATCCAAATAAACAAATAGTTGTTCTTTCTGACATTAAAATAGGAGAAACCAACTCTTTTTATATTGGTGATTATGGAGAACCCAGACCCTCAACCTCTAAATTTTAATTTAACTACTATTTTTAATCAATATATTCTACATTTATTATTAACATGATGATTATGTCATATTTGTCTCGATTGATAGTATTAGTGGACGTGGTTATAGTTAATCCCTTAAGGAAATAATACCCTTTTTATTGAAAATTCCGAAATTTCAGACAATATTAGCCTTTCTCAGAATTTTTCAGAGTTTTTTTTATAAAAGAATTTTTTTTTGTGTTTGTTGTATTTTAATTTAAAAAAATAGTTTATTTAATATTAATCATCTAAAAATTATATTATTTTAGACATTTATATGTTCTATCTGTGATTTTATAATTAAAAATTCTGTTGATTCTTAATAAAGTTGTTTTATTTCATTCTTTTTGTAACTGTAAACATTATAACTAACAGAAAATCATTATTCGTGTCAGTCGTCATTTTTCCTCAGCATAAAATCATTAACTTCTACGCGTAGTCATTATCTTCAACAGTGTCTTTTTTTAAATTTGATTTATCTGCGAAAATATCAACTTCACAATGGTGCCTCTCATATCAATTTCGATTATATTAATCAAGAAATGATTCTGGCATAAAATAATTGTTGTGCCAAAAGGTTTAATTTTTTTCGATAAAATCGTCAAAAATATATTCCGGACTAAGATTCACCCGCGGACGCGTGGTGGGAGGTGCTACTCGCCCGATAAAAATAGAATGAAATGGATCGACTCGACTTAACAACTTACTAACCTACTCGACTAAATTTTTGGTGTTCAGACACGTTTAGCTACTAAATAATTCGACACTCGACTAAAATACTGGCGTAGTGCGAACTAGGCATTAATGAACTCTGAATGGCGATTAGCGTGGAAATAGTGCGAACACGACGACGTACGCTCGTGTACGAAACGTATTTTATAATTACATATTGTAGTTTATTCCGAGCCTTACGCAGATTCTCATTGTTCTGTCATCTCGAGTACACTAGTTTTCTCTCAGATTGTAGCGCGAGAAACTGTCTCAGTTCCGGAAGAGCCCATTCAACGCGAACTTTTTACGCGGTGTCAATATTTATCGGTAAGTGCTTCGTCTTTTTACACGTTCGAACGGAAGTTGTTTATTTCTTAGAAATTATATTAATGAGAGAAAATCATCCAATATGATTTATAATTCCAATCGTTCTGGAGTAGTGGTTTAGCCTTAACGCCAGCGGTCGCGGGTTTAATTCCCGCCCGGGACAGATATTTTTATTTACACAGATATTTGTGTCTGTTCTGACTGTATGTCCTTGTACCCCTAGCTTGCTTCGGAACGCACATAAAGCCGTCCCGTTACTAATCATAGAAACCTGATAGCGATCGTTACCCATGATAGGGAAATTATCCACCAACCCACTGTGGAGCAGCATGCTGGATTTACGTCCAACTATTCTATATGAAGAAGAGACATTTTCCCAGCAGTGGGCCGTTTATATTTATAGATCTTGTTATTCTCTTAAGCTCATTAATGAGATATATTGCGTTCTATGTTAATGAAATTTGCCAATAAATTTTCATACCACGAATTATTTGGTCGCAAAAACTCAATCGCGGTATCTTTGATGGCTGGATGTAAAATAAATTTATATGGAAATCCCATTGTGGACTATCGATAAATAAAAAATTGCCTTCCAAAGAACGGGCTTCCGTTAAAAAAAAATTAGAGGACAATGGTCCCCGAACTTCTTTTGTATCTATTTTTAGTTTTTAAACCAGTTACTGTTGAATAGTATGCTTTTCAACCTACCTGTCGAATCGGTACGTGTTTCCTAGAAAAGACGGTCGAAGGTGTCTAGGTGGCTTGTAGCGAGGGATTTAGTTTGAAAGAACAATATTTATAAGAAAAAGTGTTATATTTCATTCACAAAATAAATTATTCAAACTGTATAACAAATTTTGATAGAGGAAAGTGTTTTTCATTACCGAAACATAAAAAGCATAATTTTTTTTTTGTTATATTTATATAATCTATATATTATAGTGATTGTAGAACCTACAAAAATTTGTTAAAATTAGTTTTTAATTTATTTCTAAACGAAAATTAAAAAATAAAATAGTTTCATATTTTAACTACATAAACAATACCTTGGTACAATCTTCCATAATTTAAAAATAAATCTTTATTAATTGTACAAGAGCTCTACTGGCTATATTTCATGTCTTATTTCAATAGTTTATGCTCGGCGAAGTTAATTAGTTTAGTCTATTAATAAATCATCCAGGACATTATTATTTTATAAGTTTAGATTACCTAAGATGAGCTTATCCTCCTAACTGTTTAAATATACTAAAACTCATATGAAAACAAAAGACGCCAAAGCCTCGTAATTGTTTGTAAAAGCTTTTGTTTGGAACTTTCTTTGTTCTTTGAAATTATAATGTGGTGTTATTATTGTGTGTTATTATTTAAACAACCATTTTGTGTTTATTAGTTTAGTTAAATACTTCAAATATAAATTAAACGTACCATATAAATTTTAACATAATAATATTTAATTTATTTTCGAGTTTATTTTTATTTGTTTTATTTCGCCGTCACTTTATATTTTTAAGGTCGAGCTAAAAACGCCTGAATTTGTTTTTATTATTAACGCCGTTTTTATTATTCTTATTACTTATTTGTCATAGCAGCCGTCATAGTAAAACTTACTCCTTAAAATTTTCATGGGCCTTATTATGTTGGTACCCTCGTAAAAATGAAGTTTCAGATACAAAATGTTTCTTCAATACAAGTGGTAATATTTTTCCATAATAGTTTTAATAGTTCTAATAAAAAAGTAACTTCAGTCTTATTGTTAGAATAAGACGTTACCTGTTACGCGTGTACCAGGCGACCATAAATACACAGCAAGTCGTAGGCGTCATGCTGGCTGTAAGGGTGGGTCCTGTGTTTCAAGGTCGGATCGATATCGCGCGGTAGGCTGCCTTGCTGCTGCTCGTTACTCGCTGACGTTACATCCGGTAGATAACTACAACGTTTCCCATATGTAATGACTTCTTCGTCTGCCTCGTTTTACATAATTTTGTTTTAATTAATCATTTATTTTCCTGTAATATTGACTTTCTGTAAAAGTAATATTATTGGTACAGGTGAATTAGTATTTTCTATTTTACCGTGCTTTGTAAAGTAATCAAGTATGACCATTGGTTAAGGCGTTACGCCTGTAAGAACGACAAACGTTTTTTTAAATTTTTTATTTATTTATAACAGTTAATAATTACGGTTTAATATAATGACTTAATTATATCGAAACATTGTTTTATTTCTCACCATTGCAACATGATAAGCATTATGTATGTTAATTATTTAGGTATATAAAAAATCGTATTAAAATATAACAACAATGAAAAATAACGTTGAACTTTTTAAAATATTTAAACTTTAACGACTCGAATCGAGAATATTCTTTCGCTTTAAGGAATGCTTTTCTCTAGATAAAAAGAAAATATTTTAAAAATAGAACAAAAACAAATCACATCTATATTGTCGACTCGTTTGTACCGCACTGCAACATTCTTAATACTTAGCTGGCAGCGGCACGCGACACTGCGCTCATGTAGGGACACCAATTATCTCCGAATACTTACGATACCTTTAACAAATATACATATAAGCTATTTTGCGTAGTTAATGATCCAGCTGATGTTTAATATTCGAAAAGAAGTTTTTAATTGCATAATAAAATATTGTATTTATTTTTTTGCTTTATTTGCAACTATCAAAAAATAATAATATAATAAATACCCCATACACAACGACCCGCAGTAGGATGTGAATCCTGTGTCGGGGGTCTAGAAACACGCACAAATATACAAGCATAAACTCCCCAAACATCTGTAATACAAACATTTCTCATGGGCGGGGATCGAACTCGCGAATGCTAGCCAGTGGTCTGTGACTTCTGCACCAACGCGTCGTCGATTATTAATATTGTTTTATTTAGATAAAGAAAAAATAGTATTATGTTACCATTATCGTGTAGATTATGTATAAAATAATTTCACAATTGTAATATGAAAGCGTACTTAAAATTATTTTCTATGCCTATTAACTTTTGTTAATAGCCGTTTCTAATACCGCTGCAAAATATTACAGAAAAAAGTATTAAAGATATAAGTGACATAAGTTAACATTTTTGCTCCGTTATTAATTTGTATATTTATTGTTAATACATACGTGATAACTATAGTTTATGTATAGTTAACATCACAATCCGCCCAGCTGCTGTTCTAATATAATAATCACAACATAAAGTGCCAAATAAGTAACAATGGATTCACTAAAGAAGTCAGTGCTTGAATTAACAGTACTATTCAATACACGTATGGCTGAGTTTCAAAGAGACTTGAGAGCAACAGCACTTGTGACAAGTCCTACTTCCAATATAAGTGCTCAGTTCCATACATTTCGCACGTTTGTCTTATCAGCCCTTGAGACCCTGCAGCTACAGGTTGAGTTGTTGTCAAAACAACAGGATGAATTTGAGACCAGATCCCGAAGAAAAATTCTCTTATTGCATGGAGTTCCAGAGGACAAGAAGGAGGATTCCGCTCTAAAGGTGACGAAAATTCTATGCGAACGGCTTAAGATAACAGAGCTCTCTCCTAATGCTTACACTCGCTGCCATCGTCTGGGATCTTCTTCTGGAAGTAAGTCGCGTGCCATTCTTATACGATTTAAGGATGCCTCGCTGCGCGATAGAATCTGGTCTTCCAAAACATGCTTGAAGGGATCCGGAATAACAATATCCGAGTTTCTAACCAGACCTCGGCATGAAGCTTTCGTCGTGGCGAGGAAACGTTTTGGTATTACCAAGTGCTGGACCAAGGATGGCTGCATCATTGTGCTGGGTCCGGATGGGTCGCGACATCGTGTGGTCTCAGTATCCGAAGTCAACGCAATACACCGCTCAACCGAAGACACATCCGAACCAGCCGGGTCGTTGAGTTCAGAGACCGCAATAATAAAGGAAACTAAGACTTCGAGTACAGTAAGACCCAAAAGGGTCATTAAGAAAATATAATGTTTCTTTTTTGTTGTTTCAATCTTATTATATTTGTAAATTCTTTTGGTACACTCATTAGTCATACTTCATTCAACTTTAATGTTTCGTTTAATCGTACTACTACACATTTGTATTTATTTCTTGTTTACTTAAATTATAATAATTTTTATTCTACCTTCAGTGAATTTTATGTGTTCAGAATATTTATAATTGGATAATGACACTTGACCACTTATATATATATATATTATTAATTATATTTTTCCATCATAGCTACTTGTCTAAAAATTAAAGATTGAATCCAGTTGTAAATGTTTTTGTTTTGGGTACTTTTTTTGTGATGTTTTTATGAGTAATTTTTTTTGTTCTTATATTACTTTCATTCTTATCCTTATGTTTCATTTTTCTGTTATTTTTTGGTTTGTTTAATTGTTATTAGTTAATTTCTTATGTTTTGTGTATTCTGGATAAATTTGGTTTTTTGTGTTGTTTAAATATTTTTGTTAACTGCAGCTGGCTGGTAATGGTTTAAAGTTAATTATTTAAAAATCAAATCTGATTGTATACTTTATATAGTTTAAATTACTATTATATTATCATTCTATATAGTATTTAGGTATATTTATATAATTTAGGTATATATATTTTATACATAATATCTATATATTTTTATTGTACATTTAATTTATTATAGCATTGTAAATGAGTGATCAGTATTTTTCCCTGTCATCATCTGATGAATCGTCCAGCGATGATAGTTACCACAGTACATCTTCTCCTACTCTAAATGTCGCCCTTGATACATACTTCTCAGACTGTCTGAAAAACTTTAATATCCTTCATATCAATGCGCAAAGTGTTCCGGCTCACTATCCTGATATGCTTGCATCGTTTGACTCCCGCAATATTCACGCCATCCTTGTTTCTGAGTCTTGGCTTAAGCCTTGCTTGCCTTCCACTTCTTACTCACTACCTGGCTTTGAGCTGATTCGCAACGACCGTATTGGTAAGCGAGGTGGAGGGGTAGCGATCTATTTACGTTCATACATTCCTTTCACCGTCATAAGTTCGTCTGCCCAACCTCCTCTACCCGATACGGCTGAACATTTACTTATTGAAGTGAATCTTTACCACTCCAAATTTCTTCTGGGTGTGTTTTACAATCCTTCAACTCATTTTGACTACTTCTCAAATTTTGAAGAAATCTTAGAAAATCTCGTTCATAGTTACAGCCATATAGTTATAATGGGAGATTTTAACACCTGTTTACTAAAAGGCGACGCTAACAGTAAAAAGTTGTTAGAAATTACAGAATCTTGTAATTTACATATTTTACCTCTTTCAGCCACACACCACTCTCCTGGCTGTACTCCCTCGCTTCTTGACCTTATTATGGTCTCATCACCAGATTCTGTTTTCAAACATGGACAGCACTCTGCTGATATATTCTCTTATCATGACTTGATCTTTCTCTCGTATAAAACTCGTCCTCCCAAATCAAAGTCTCGAATACTTCTGCAGCGTAATTTTGGAGGAATTGATAAGGACCGCCTTTGTGACGATGCTCGTCAACTAGACTGGTCTGCGGTTCTTAATGCTGACTTGATTGACAAAAAGGTGGAACTATTTAATATGCAAATTACCCAATTGTATGATACACACGCACCGATTAGGCCTGTTAGATTGAAGCACCTTCCAGCTCCCTGGTTGTCTGCGGAAATAAAAACTTTAATTGATAAAAAAAACAAAGCCAAATATAAATATAAAACTAATAACACCGATCACAACCGCGATAAATATAGGAAAATTCGTAATCGCTGCAACACATTATGTAGAGATGCTCAACGACGCCACATTCATAAGTCTGTCGAAAACGGCGACATTTCTAAAACTTGGAAGTTTCTTGAAACACTAGGAGTTGGTAAATCATCTCGTAGGAACTCTATAAATATTAACATCGAACTTCTTAATAAGCATTTCTCCTCCTGTACGATACTCAATGATGCTGATAAACAGCAAACTATAAATTATCTTTCATCGCTACCAACTTCCAATATCCTACCGTTTACCTTCTCTTCTTTCACCGTAAGTGATGTTAAAAGAACTGTGCTATCTGTGGCCTCGAATTCTGTTGGAACCGATTGCATAAGCCGTAACATGATCATCCCTATCCTTGATATAATTATTCCTATTTTATTACACATCCTAAATTATTCTATTACATGTAGTAAATTTCCTACAGCGTGGAAGGATGCACAGATTATCCCGATTCCTAAAAAACCTAATGCTGTCTGTGTATCCGATTTTCGACCGATTTCTATTCTTCCTTTTCTTTCAAAAATCCTAGAAAAATTAGTTTTTCAGCAACTAAATAATTTCCTTTACGAGCATTCCCTTCTTAATCCTCTTCAATCCGGATTCCGAGCTGGTCATGGTACGGTTTCTGCTCTCGTCAAAGTTACCGATGATATTCGACTAGCTATGGATAATAAACAACTCACAATTTTGACTCTGTTGGATTTTAGTAACGCGTTCAACTGCGTTGACCATGATATTCTGTTGAGTGTGTTGTGCGCTTTTAACATATCTCCTTCGGTGATAGAATGGTTTCTGAGTTACCTCAAAGGGCGAAGACAGCGTGTACGCCATGACGAAACTTTATCTTCATGGTGTGATGTCCAAGCCGGGGTGCCTCAAGGTGGCGTTCTATCTCCATTGCTCTTCTCAATCTTCATCAATTCGATTACTCAAAGTATTTCTTCTCTCTATCATATGTATGCAGACGATGTCCAAATTTATCGCCACACAGCGCTTGAAGAACTACAGAGTACAATTGACATGATCAACAGAGATTTAGTTCATATTTCAGTGTGGAGTAGGCGTTACGGGCTTAATATCAACCCTGGCAAATCTCAGGTTATAATAATTGGCAGCCCAAGCTTGATTGCAAGGGTTGATAAAACAACACTGTCTCCTATTGTTTACAACGGTAGTAGTTTGCCTTACTGTGCCACCGCTAAGGACCTTGGTGTACATCTCGACCAGACTTTATCTTGGTCAGCACAATTAAAAGAAGTAAGTAGAAAAACCTTCGCTGCGCTGAGCTCCCTACGGCGTCTCAAGTCTTTTCTACCAATTCCGACCAAAATTATGTTAGCAAATTCCCTCCTACTATCAATTCTTGACTATGCAGATGCAAGCTATCTTAATCTAACAGAGGACCAACTTAATAAGCTTGAGCGACTTCAAAACCTCGCTATACGATTCATATTCTGCCTTCGCAAATATGACCATGTTTCTGAATTTCGTTCTAAACTCAAGTGGCTTCCGATACGTTCTCGCCGTAACCTGCATATTTTGTCTCTTCTGTACTGTGCGTTATTTGATCCAAAGGCACCGTCATATTTGAGGGAAAAATTTGAATTTCTTGGGGAACAGTCCTCTTTAAGATCTTCGAGGCGACTAATGCTAAAATTGCCTGTCCATAAAACTAGATTTTTTAGTCAGTCTTTTACTGTCCAGGCAATAAAGCTATGGAATGATTTACCTTTATATATAAAAGAAGCAAAATCACTCCCAATATTTAAAAACTCCGTTAAGAGACATTACCTTAATAATGTGGACGATTCAAATTAAGTTCTTCTTTCGGTGTTATTGACAATAAATTCTATGTGACGCTTTTAATATATTTATTAGTTTATTATACTATGTATGTATATATAATTATAGTGTTTAAGTATTAGTGTGTAGATATTTGTATGTACGTTTATTATTATATAACTGCACCACCTACCCGTTCTCTCTTAAATAAATTACTACAACTTATTTCGGGTTGTCTGGAAGAAATGGCTAGCTAGCCATAAGACCGCCCCTTGTACTTCACATTTTGTAATTGTCATAAACTTATCTTTTGTTTATATATTTGTGGTGTACAAAAAAGTGTAAATAAAATAAATAAAAATAAAGATAGAATAATAATTTTCACATTTAAATAAAACTACTGAAAAAGTTGTCATTGATTAAGTTGAAAACAATAAACAAAAAAAAAAAAAATTAAAAATAAATACAGTTAGATTTTTAAAACACATACAGGATATAGTATATTTATGTTGTTTATTAAGATTAAAATGGCTGGATGGCATGACAAAATAAAAATAAATAAACTTGTTGACATGTGATGTTTCTATTGCCCCGTTTGCCGTCTCCTTATTCCGGCCCTGTTATTGTGAATTATCAAAACTTAAAAGCTCACCACGGTGGACGTAAGGTATCATGAAAACATTCTACTTTTTTAAGAAATTGCGTAAAGCAAAAAACTACTTATTCAACGTAATCATTTGTTATCGTTTAATCAATTTGTCGTTATCATCACAATTGGCGTGACGTGTTTCTTTCAATTTTGTGTTTTTCTTCTGTCGCTTTATCTGATGATAATGAACGACCTTTGTATTGATAACATTCGTTCAGGGTGTGAACGCAAATTTTTTAATTCTTAACCTTTTTTTTTAACTTAATATAATTGTGATTTATTTTCATTTTGTAAATGAAAATTAAAGTTTTATGAGGTTTTTTTTTATAATTATTTTATGGACTGGTCTGTAGGCGCATTTAGCAGTAATCTTTCCTGAATCCCGAGTCTGGTTGTACTATTTATAATATAAATATGTATATCTGTCAGCTGTTACCTAAAACACAGACATTATAGGTTATTATATTATATGGTTATTATTAAGGTATGCCACCTTAGGTACAGACGACCATGTGTGTATGTTAAACATTCCCGATACAAGTACCTATCATTGATTACTTACCGGGAAGACTCGGCATTTGTAAACTAAACTAAGATATTGAGAATAAAATATTATTATTTTATTTTATTTTATTTAAACATATTTATTTATTGTAATTTTCAATTCCAGGCTTTCTTCATAAAATAAAAGCATCTTAAAGTATTTTATATAGCTTTGAACTTATGAGAGGATCTTTTTATATGTTTTTATCGACTTTAAAAGAAGGAATTACTAAATTCGTCGCGTATATTATGTTTTATATAGTACGTGCTATATGAACACAAATAATAATATATTTTGTACTTTACAGTGGCATACAGAGTATAATTATTATATTCTAATAGTTGTAAATACAAGTAATATGGTATACTAGTATACATAAAAATATCACTGTTTTTATTTTCTTTTATAAACCTATTATAATTATTATATATTTTTTAGTTTCATTGCTTTTTTTGTTACACATATTTGAAACTAGCGGCCCGCCCCGGCTTCGCACGGGTATTTAACTAAAATTTTAAAAATTATAAATTTATATTTTTTATCACCTACATGCGCCATCTATCGTATAATAGTAGAATATCGTTTTTATATTTAGTGACATTTAACATAATAGTACCTATATTAATTTAAAATGATGTTTATCTAAAATATTAAAACGATTTCTATTCCTATCCGACATATTTAGTAAACTTTTAAGTTTAGCAAAATAATAACTCAAAAATAAGTTTTGTGAGTTTTTAAGATTCCTTAGACCAGATGGCGTTGGCGGCGTAGTACCTATT
Organism: Euphydryas editha; assembly: GCA_036937285.1. Lineage (NCBI taxonomy): Eukaryota > Metazoa > Arthropoda > Insecta > Lepidoptera > Nymphalidae > Euphydryas > Euphydryas editha. Next base: position 19,152,937 of record JAUPFZ010000006.1, on the reverse strand, counting down.
TCTATTTTCTTAAATATTTATTTTTAAATTTAATTACAATGAAACAAAAACTAAATTATACTGTGAGTTATGTTTAATTTTTATGTATTAAAGTTATTTACATTGGTTTTGTACTTTTTACGTGACATGTGAACAGAGAAAAACAAGATAAGAGATGGCGCTGATACAAAAAAAAAACGCGCTATTGAAATTTATTCTTGATGATATATAGTGTAATAATAAAACGGAGGTTTTAACAGAATTATTATTTGTATAGATAAACTATTCACATTTACAATTTGAAATAAAAAAGTAAAATATTATAATTAAAATATGATTAAACTTAATATCTCAAATGATTATCTCTCGAACATGTTTTTATAACTTTCTTTTCTATTGTAATTAGTATTGTTATAATTTGTTTTCGTTCTCTCATGTAGTTTTGTCGACCTTATATTAAACAACACGTTCATTGAACCGGAATTAAATTCCGAACGTAACGTTACATAATCCGTAACAGTGATTAACGGAGTAATGAGTCCTTAAGGACGCTATTACATTTTGAGCTCGCTTAAGTTTAGGTATCTAAATCGCAACACAATAACATTACGCGTACACGCACACATTGAAACCGCTTTACGCTCGATTTTATACTGACGTAACTAATCTTGGTACTTGAAAGTATTAATTTTTAATTTTACTGGTATTGATTAAGTAAAAGTATTTAACTAAGTATTTAACTATTGATTAGTAAAAGGTCAATGTACAAAATTCTTCGTGCTCCGCGATCCGACTATAGTAAGTATTTAACTTACCCCACCGTTTTTAAAGGTATCGCAGAGAGGGGCACGGGTGGAATATTCTGAGGGCAGATTGTTCCGACGCCCTCAAAGATCATAAATTGATGATTTAGGAGTCATTCATTTATAACGTAACACGATTTAGGGGGGAGGGGGGTCGACCATGTCTTATTTTCTCTTACAAGGGGGTGGGAGGGAGTCTCGATAGTTCTTACGTAAGATCACAAAAATGCGCAAAGTTAAAATTATTCTTTGAAAAAACGAGGGCAAACGCATGAGTGCCGATGTTCTCTCGGATGTTCTTCGGATTAGAGATTTTTCAATGGCAGATCCACTTTCCGAGTGGGTTTTGACTTTTGCATGGACTTCTTTTATTGTAGGTAAAGATGAATAATTAAAACAAATAAACACTTCTAAAAATTGTTACTTTGAAAAATAAACATTAAACAAATTTTTAAACATTTATTAACACCAAACCAACATTTATTGATTTTTTTTTTTACTTTTGATTCTTACGTAATAAATATTTAACAGGGGAGAGGGGGTTGGCCTATTCTTATTTTTTCTTATAATAGGGGGGAGAGGGTCGAAAACTAGCAAAATTTGTAGCAAAAAAAAATCTTACGTAATAAATGAATGGCCCCTTATGAGGATGTCTAAAGGCGTCAGGGTATCTACTACTCGTTCGCCCCTCTATACAATAAAATATAATAGATAATAATACGCTTTATTTTTAATAATTCAGAACCACATACAAGTTATATATAATTTAAACATCTTGTATTTTACGTAGATAATTAGGTAATAAAGGAGTAGGAGGTAGGAGTAGGAGTAGGAGTAGGTAACAAAGAGTGTTCGATTGTGGAGGCACTGAAGTTCCATGAAGTGCCCCACTATCTCCAGAGGCTGTTGTAGGCGTACCTTCAGGAGAGAGAGGTCCTCTGGGAGGGGGGCGACGGTCGACTCTATCGACGTCGCGTTGGCTGCGGCGTTCCACAGGGCTCCGTCCTGGGACCAACTCTGTGGAACGTCGGCTTCGACTGGCTGCTGCGGGCACCTCTACCGCCCGGGCTGAGGGTCATCTGTTATGCTGACGACACCTTGCTCACGGCCCGGGCGAGGAGCTTCGAAGAGGCGGCCCGCTTAGCAGAAGCCGGCACAACGATAACGGTCGACCGTATCGAGATGCTGGGCCTGAGGATCTCTATATCCAAGACAGAGACCCCCCCCCCCCCCCCCCGAGGTGCGCGGATCGCCGTCCAGGGAACGGAGGTGGAGGTTCGGGCTCAGATGAGATACCTGGGCCTAACCCTGGACGGGCGATGGAGTTTTGGTCCATACTTCGACCAGCTCGCTCCGAGGCTGCAGAACGCCGCCGCTGCGTTGGGACGACTCCTCCACAACGTAGGCGGACCGGACTCCCTTTGCCGGCGCTTATACGCCGGTATAGTGCGGAGCATGGCACTGTACGGTGCTCCCTTATGGGTCGACGCCCTTAGCGCTCATAACAAGGCTCTCCTGAGGAGACCCCAGAGGGTCATAGCGGTAAGGGTGATACGGGGATACCGTACGGTGTCCTGGACGGCGGCATCACTTCTCGCGGGCGATCCGCCCTGGGAACTCCAGGCGGAGGTGCTCGCGAAGGTGTACCAGTTCCGGTCCGGGCAGAGAGCGAATGACGAACGTCCAAGTGTGGACCAAGTCGGCAGGATCAGGGCTCTAGCTCAGAGAGCACTGATCCAATGGTGGAAGGAGGATCTGGGGTCCCCAGCGGCGGGCTCAGTGACGGTGGACGCTATACGTCCTCACCTTCGTCGCTGGGTCAACAGGCGGCATGGGGTGCTTACGTTCCGGCTGTCGCAGGTGCTTACCGGGCACGGTTGCTTCGGTAAGTACCTGCACCAAATCGCTAGGCGAGAAGCCACCCCTGCCTGCCACGAGTGTGGTGCGCCAATCGACTCGGCGCGTCACATCCTGGAGGAATGCGCCGCTTGGGAACCCCAGCGCAGGGCCCTGGTGGCAGTGATAGGTGGAGACCTCTCGCTGTCACCTCATATTGTGCCACCACGTATACGGCCGTGACCTCATATTGTGAGGAGGTCATGGCACTGAAGGAGGCCGCGGAGCGAGAGCGGGAAGCAGCCGCACACGCTGACTCGCTCCGCAGAAGACGACCAGGGAGGAGGAGACGTCAATACGCACTCCTCCACCCTCCGCAATAGAGTGGGAGAGGGCACCACATCCTTCCACTCGCCACCAGGGCAATAGAGCGCTCACAGTGCCCGCGAGCGCTCTATAGGCGAAGGCGGTCCGCATAGGTGGGCCAACCGTCGGGGCGTCACGGTTGCATGCGAAAGCGATCCCGTAGCGCCCCACTACGACGATGAGGGCACCGCTGGGTTTTAGTGCGGTATTCTGGCACGTTCTGCCGTGTCAGCGAGTCCCACATACCCGTCGCCCTCGGGCGCCGGGATACGTAAATGCATTTCCCAGCGAAAAAAAAAATTAAAAAAAAAGGTAACAAAGAGTGTTGCGAAGTTGAGTATTGCGTAATAAATTAATTTATTATTATTATTATTATTAATTTACTTTCTAATACTCTAAGACAATAGATTACAATAGAATAGATACCAATAGAGGACAAAAGCATAAATTCGGTTATCTATTTAAAACTACTATTTAAAAACTTTGTACAATAGTAATTATAAAATATAAAAAAAAGCAGTGTAAAGACAACAGATTGCGAAGATTGTTATGTTGTTCCTTTTATTTTATTTTTTAATATAAACCAAATGCATCGCAAAGACAATTATTTTATTTCGGTCCGAAAAAGTATCAATTTCGTTCAAGCACAGTATACACAAGGCACGCCCTTTTTTACGTAATTATTAATTGCGCTGAAGCGATACACCCGTGCTTCCACGAGCGCGTTTGGGCGCAGAATGACGAACGACGATTGTTCAGGAGTAAAAATTGTATGAAGAAATTTGAGAGCGTTTCTTATTTTTCTCATAAATGGAAATATTATTTATTTTTATTTAATATATTTAGCTATTCGTGGAGAGGACTAAATAAGCAACAATTTCTTAGTATATTTATTTTTCTTAGTGCAGTTTATTTAGCTATATTGGTTCCTATTCAGACCCCTCTTTTTTTAATTTTTTGCGATTACTGTGATGGTTAAAACGAATTTGTGTAAAAAATGTGTATGGGGCTATAGATTTTTTATGGTGTTACTCTGGAGATGAATATATTATCTTTCATTTGAAACCAAGATATCCTCGCAGTGTGACTCCTAATTAATTAAAATGGTACCTGAAAATCACTGATATTTGTGGAAAAATGTGATAGCGTCCTTAAAATAAATTGATGAGCAACGGAAAGTACGGTCGAATTATAATGACTTATGATCGGAACGATTGCAGTGACATTTTTACGAGTATTGCGTCGTATAATATTATCGAAAATAGTTTAGAAAGTGTGTCGTACTTTTGAATAAATCACAAGTGAGATTGATTGATATATATATTTTTAAAGTGTTATTTCTGCCTGTGTCCGCACACAAGTTTTGCTTCATCAAAGTACAAAGCAGGTACATTTTTAGACGTCTATTTTTGTTTTTAATTATTTGTAAAATAAACAGTAGGTACTTCTTTACTTTGAGATACGAGTAGTATCTCAAAGTAAGAGACACCTATTCATTAAAAAAGTTAACAACGCTAATTGTTGACCAAAGGGATATGCAATATAAATAGTGAAACAACAAAAGCAACTATTATATTATATATACAAAATAAAATATACTATGATTCACGCTTCTTAACTATAAATACTCGTTTCTGACAATCCATTGAGTTTTGCTTTACTAACATATTAAAATTATCATTCAAGTATTGCATTAAAAGTTTTGTAAAATAACAATTGTGTAAAATTTAAGTAAATGGTGCAGAATTTTGAGAATCAAGATTGTAATTATTATTTTCGCCGCGCATGTGTTACATTAGTTGGAAGAAATAGGTACAGACTAAAATATTGCATTAAATTCAATGAATAAATCACCTCTCAATCTATCACAATGCTCAGTATAAATACGGTTATACTGTACACTGTGGATCGTATGTTAAAAAGTTCAGTATAAAAGAAGTTCCCACGCCAGTGTTACATTCAACCAAAAATATATATATTGTAGTTGCCTAGAGAAAACATTTATATAAAAAGTTGGTATTTGTGCCTAGTCCACGATGTTTGCAGTGATGTACAGTTTTGAGTTATAATATTTATACAATAAACGCGAAGCCATTCGCTAGATAGAATAATGATCAGAGACGGAAATCTAAACAATATTACTAAGGATTAATTTATTATATTCTGTGTCATGAATCAAGACATCATGTACTGGTTGACCGAATATTTATACGACGGTTGCCACTATTAATATTTACCTCAATTTTTTAGCGACAAAACTACCGTTTGTAATTATTAAGAGATGTAATCACTTTTCGTAAATAGAGCAAGTTACGGTATACGTAGTTATTGAATATAAATGAGAATTTTATAAATAAATGAATAAATTAAACTACATGATCTTAAAATAGTTTTAACGTTTTTTTTTTTAATCCTAAATAGTATGTACGTTTTTTACTAAAATTATCTATAGGTATAAATTATTCTGCCGGCGATTAAAATAAAAACCAACCTATAAAAATGTAACGTACGTATGTAATGTATGACCGTATAATAATATATGATTTATTTCTGTGTAACTCTAAAACTCAAAAGGTTTCTAATGATGATCTTGCTCAATAGACACGTCTGTAATTTTCAATGTTTTCATTGTGAATTATCGGTAAAAGCACTCCCGCTTCGAGTTAAATTATCTCATTAATCAGTAAACTGTTCCTTACCTTCCATTTCTATTATAATTATATCTAAAAATATTTTAACCTAACGAGTGCGTCAAGCGTACTTATCTCAGCTATTGGTATTCACACAGCCTCCGGGTTGCTATAATTTAACTTAACCTGTTTTTATAGCGACGATGTTTTGAAGAAATTGTATGTTTCGTAATATAATGCAGTCGGATTTTTTTTTGTTTTTTGTTTTATCTAAAATGTATTTTCAAATTGAACAAGTTAATGGAGTTTGACTGATAACTTGTGAAATACGTTTAAATGTTGCGTTGCATAATTTTCTAATACACCAAAGTATTTATAATATACATTAAGTGACTGCATCTTTATTACTCTTAAGTTATTAGTCAATTTGATTATTTTCCAAACTTGTGTAGGTCTTAAAGTTCCACATAACATGTTTATTTATTATTTGTGACTTATGTAAGACTTAATACTAGTAAAGTTATATCGTTCATTAAATATTGCAAGAAATATTGTTTTTGCACACCGGCACAAAATTCAAAGCGTTTCTACAAATATAATCGATGAAGGAACAATAGGCTATACCTACTCCTTTAATCCCTACCTCCCTACCTATATTATAAAACTAGCTGTGCCCCGCGGTTTCACCCGCGTTCATTTGAGGGAAAAACGTACTTAAATATTTTTAAACAATTACTCTAAAAGTAGGTACCCGCCTCGTTGGTCGAGTGTTCGCAAGCGTTACTGCCGAGTAAGGTGTCTCAGGTTTGATTCCTGGGTCGTTCAACGTATTATTGAGTTTTTTTATTTTTCAAAAATTCTCAGTAAAAGAGTGATGTTATATTTACTTTAAAAGTGGAACTATAGTTAAAAAATGTCTCGAGAACAGAAATAATAAAGGACGCAACGGAAGCTCACAAAAAAGATTTTTTCCCGTTTTTGTAACATTTATTATTATTGCTCAGCCCCTATTGGTCGTAGCGTGATGTTATATAGCCTATAGCCTTCCTCGGTAAATGGGCTATCCAACACAAAAATAATTTTTCAATTCGAACCAGTAGTTCCTGAGATTAGCGCGTTCAAACAAACAAACTCCTCAGCTTTATAATATTAGTATAGGTATGTGAAATGTAAGATTCTTTATTATGTTTTCACGCGAAAACTATTTAACCGATCATCATGAAACTTTGTACACATATTCTTGGAGGTATTAGAAGTAACATAGGATAGTGTTTTTTGGTCGCAATAACCGACATCCACGCGGGCGAAGCCGCGGACAGAAGCTAGTATTATAATATTATTATACATATGAACGTTTCTTTATATTAATAACAATTATGTATGTACACTTGTACAGGTAGTTATATCAACTTTATGTTATCTACGTATACTAATTATAAATTGTTGTTGTTGTAAAGAGTATTTACATGATTGTCTTGTAAAATTATTAGCATATGAAATCCGTCTAGTAAGTACATAATTTAGAATTTAATTTTTTATATATTTTTAACCGCTTTCTCTCATACGTTCATTACGTTCACTTTGATTTTTTTAGGTTATGTGTAATACGAATAATAATTATTATACAGATAATTAAACTCTTGTTTGTTGTTTTCCAATCACGTGTTAGGTTGCTTTAATTGTAATTTTTTTTTGTTTATTGACTGGCCCGTTGGTGCAATTGGCAGTGACCCTGCTTTCGGCTCCAGGGTTGTGGGTTAGATTCTCGCCCCGCGTCTGGGTGTAATATATATTTATTTATGTATGTATATTTATTTTAAAAAATGTATATCAGTCGGCTGTTACCAAAAACACAGGCATTAAGTTGCCTACCCTAGGAACACGACCGTGTGTGTATGTTAAACATATATATATATATATATATATATATATATATATATATATATATATATCTTTGCCGTATTTCAAGGGTTATAAGTACATCTTTGAAGTCTAGAATTATCCGCAGGGTATTTCCGGTAATGAGATAATTTTTAAGAGATGTATCGATGCATCCATCGTATGTTATCTGAATTGATTTTTCTTATCGTTCGTGTTATGGATTACGTTGGAACGGACTGACGCCTTGTAAATCATGTGAGATTTATCAGAAGCACGGTGAGAGGATGTGATCATCGCACAAGGTCGAGGGGAAAGTTTTTTGATATAAATATTGGAAGATTAAAAAAAAAAATAGAATATTATTCTAAATATAATATGTTATATCAATATTGATATAACATATTATATTGAGTTCATATTTGAATTTTCTAAAATCTTTTCAGCATCACATCCAGTACATATTTGAACTAATTACTAACTTTTCATTAATGAGATGTTCGTATCATAAATACTTTTAATAATATATAGAAATAATATAATTTTTAAATCTGATTTTTTTTAAATAACTTTATTTATAAGTGGTGTATAACTGTCAATCAAATTGAGAGATAAAGTGTATAAATATTATTTATGTAGTATAACTACGAGTATTAGCTTTTTTAGCTAATCAATTATTACTATATAATTTGTTAATTTCAATCAGCGGCTTGGCACTTATTGGAAATTGCACTAAAGAGATACGATTCATATACGACAAGTAATAATCCAATATTACCAACCTAATCTGTCGAGGAAGAAATAATTTCCGTAAAACGGGGTGAATAGGTACGAATACTATATTGGTAAAATAATTTATACAAATTTGGAAGTTCTTATATAATTAGCCTTGAATGGTCTTGAATATAATTATAACTTAAATAAATTCTACGTGTTATTTAAGCAAAAGTATTTGAATTTCAAAGTTATAAAAAAATTCTTTAATGTTGTTATGTTGTTATTTCAATCAGTGATACCACGATTACCATTTGATTTAAATTTAAATTTTTATGTTTGTTGTTGTGGTGAACGGTATTATTAGGTATTTTATAAGAAAGTAGAAGGGGTAAGAAGTGACAAGCCGCTGATTTCAATGTTCCGTCCTTCGTGCTGAGTTGTGAAATGGCCTTGAGCTTCGCAACCTGCGCCCGCGCAAATTTTGTATGCACTGTACATTAGTGTTGAATCATAAACTTCCGATTAGGTTGTTCGATATTTAGCCGGACAGTCTCCATGGAGGAGAAGTCTGGCCTTTTCGCCGAGGCCAGCCTGTCGCTCGAGGGATCCTGTTGCCTGCAGATCCGGGACCCTCCAATTAAAGCGGCTGAAGGCTCCCGCAGAGGTTGTTCGATATTTAGACAATGTAGAATACGTTAGTTTCATTTAAATTTAGAACAATTTGAATTTTTTTGATGTTTAAAATGTCGTTGTAATTCGACATTGTATATTTATTATATTTGTAATGTATGTATTAATATAATAATAATTCACGAATTGTCTTAATCGTGCAACATACGAGTATAAGTAATAAAAGATAGTTGTTTATTTAATCGATTAGTTATATACATTTTATAACGCCTAACTGCTTAATAAACTAAATATCATATTAACTCTGGCGACATGTCGAATGTAGGTGGAAACAGATAGTAAGGATATCATATAACGTTAGTCATGGATATGTTTTCACATGTCTGTTTGACGTTGATTTATGAATAATATTTAAATGTGAATATTTAATGGTCCGATAGGGCCAATTTCTAAATTATCTGACATATAACAGTATCCGACAAATAAAAGCTTCTGATATACGTATTTTCTGTTTCACCATCAAACTCCAGTTTATCGGTCAGATATACAATATGTATTATCGTACGTGAAAATACGATAATTTCCAACCCTGCTTCGAGGTGGGGTGAAAAGACTATCCAGTAGGGTGTGCGACAATTATTGATAATGTTGGAATAGGGATAGGCAGAAATAATGGGACGAAGTCGCGGTGACCTTTTTTTTTGGAGGAATTCGGATAGTCTAGAGGTAAAAAAATTCGTTTGGAGTCCTAACGACATTTTTTTTTAATTCAGTTAACCTCGAGGGTAAAATCACGAGGACCTTTTCTTTTTTTTTTTTGTTTCGTGTACAGGGAAATTTGTCGGGGATTTCCCCGCGAAAATACCAAACCAACGACGTTAGCCGAGTGTAAATGTAAGAAATATTATTTAAAATTGGTAACAATTCCCAATTACGTGCGATTCTGGCAGTTGTACGATAATAATTTTTCATCTGGTACGATAACATTCGAATACCGGTACGATAATTCTCTCGGACTCATCTGGCAACCCTGTCCTAAGGTTCTGTTTTACCTCCTGCTAATACAGCTGATCTCTCTGATAGCCTACCAGTAACATAATAATGTGTGCGAGAAAAAACTTTATCATCAATCGATGAAATTGGACCTTAACGGAATTTTTTAAATAACTTTTTTTAGTAAATTAAATTTGGTATTGTTTTGTTGTCCTAATGTTGCTCAATGTTAGTAAAGTAATTATATTATAATATTATATTATAATTATATACGTAATTATATTTGTAAATAGTTATTTTAAGTTTTGAATTGTAAATATGTATAATATTGTAAAAAATCTAAAATTATTTGACTTATTATAACTTGGATCAAGCTATTAGTTATAAACAGAAGTAATTATGTAGATAGATTATCATGATAAGAAGATAATTCGAAAGTTGAAATAATTCTGTTATTTCTTATCTCTCTCAATTAATTGAGACCTTTCAACGGTCATTCATTCATAACGCTATAATGATTGATGCAACTCGTTCGTCATCTCATCTGACGTCGGCGTGTGCTCCGAAGCACATTCTCACTTACACCACAGTTGTACAGGAGCGTAGCAATCTTCACACCTGCCTAATGAATTATAAGGAGCGACTGGGGCATTTACAGGGTCCTTTCGTTTGTAATCACCGAAAACGAACGATATCTTTTTATATTAGATAAGGGTTTTTATTTAACTCGTAAAATACGTAAACGTTTTTTCGAGTTTACTGCAGTTTAATAAATGGGGCCCCCAAAATTTTTTGATACGTGGCCCATTATGCACTAGCTAGTAGCTATGCCACTGGTAGCGCAGTCGTGATTCAGATTCATTACAATAACTTCCTTTCTCCTGACTAGCTCGTAGGCCTGCGTCCTTGCGGAGCTGCCAGTGGGCGTACGCTTTGACATTTGATATGCTCTTGCGCACCTATGTGCCACATGTAATCATTGATTCTATTTTTAATTTTGACTCTACGCACCGCGGTTTTATTTGTGTTGAATTTCGATTTGTCTGATTTACTGACATTTTTGGTTACCGCACCGCTCCTATTACCTACTCGTAGTGTTTTACAGCCTCAAAAAAGTGGCTTTACCGTAAAAAGAACTTTTCAATTATACTTGTATATTATGATTTTAAAAGACTTCTTAATATTATTCACAATATAAGTAGAGATGATTTATAAAATAATAACTATAAATCAAATGTTTAATGCATTAAAGTAAGTTAGTTAATAGATTTATGTATGTAGTAAATACTGTAATTACAAATTACTGTCTGGATCGTTCTCCGCTGATAACAATGTGTTATCACGGTAAGCGCACGATGATGCGCTGTAGCGTTTTTAAATATATTTTATCTATAAATATACATATATAACAACTTCTTTATAGAGATAAAAAAATCGAAAATAACGATTTATTATAATTAAAAAAAAAAAAAAATCTTTTCGTATCAATAGCCATAAATATATGTAAGTATAATAAGATTGCGGTCGACGGTAACACTTCGTAACGTGGATTACACTAACGAGACGTGACCGCAGAATAGCCACAGGAATAGTGTTTCCATTGCAGTTTCCCATAATTTGTTTAGAAGCAACTAATAGCGTAGGCATTATGACGAACATAGATATAACTGGAAGAGTAGGGAATATATTACCAAGGCGATATAACTTTTTTTGACTTTAATGCTCACTAATACTATTAATAAGACATAAAATGGGCACGTTGGCCGTTAAACATTCTGAATTACCGATATTCCGGCACTGCTGCAAGCGTTAAGGTCAAGGATGCACTCCGTGTGTAATATTAGTATTAAAACGATGTTAATATAAATAAATGTGGCACAGAGCTACTTACAAATCTACAATTATATAACAGAACTACTAGAACCTTTATCAAAATGATTAAGATCCAGTTTCACCACTTGCTATTAAGTTCCGGCTAACCTAACTGGTACTTTTTTGACGGGTAATTGTATGGGTTATCTGTCAAAATAAGTTCCAGTTAGGTTATCCGGAACTTAATAGCATGTAGTGAAACTGGCCCTTATTGTAGTAAATAAGGAAGATGTGGAAATATAAAGTTGATTAAGAAACGAGGGCGTTAACTTCGATAGTCAAAATGTCAATTTTAAATTAATCAATCAGAATATTAAAAAAAATGCACGATGCGGATTCACTGTGTCGTTGGAATCTACGTGAACATGGACGTAACAAGATATAAGGAGAATGCAAGGACGGCTAGTGACCGAGTAACGATAATCCATTCAGCAATTTGCAATTTTTAACACGCCTGATATAAAAACTTTAACCTTTTTATTTTATAAATGTAAATTGACTTCCAATGAACGGTATTTAGCAAGAGAACTGCAATGATGTAATATTAATTAAATTTATATGATTATCATCATCCAAGAAAAAAAATCTGATGATTTGACCAGGAAACAGTTGCTTTATATTTAAAAATTTATAAGCATTTTTCTTCCGCGACCTTATTATTTTCGAATACATAACATTTTTAAAGGAAAATGACCTCATTATATATTCCAGACATCCTTGAAGAGTATTAAAGTTGGCTCAGGATTCAAACAGGGAAGGAAGGCGAGCCAAATAGGATACATTGAATATGCGCCAAGAGTTATGACGGCACCGTACCGGACTAGCGTGTCGAAAAAAATCAATATAAAAAGCATTAAAAAGTGTATATTTTCACACAGACGGAACTATTTTACGTATATTGTGAAAGGTGCAAAAGATACTGCAATTTCTCTTACGAACGTTAAATTTATTTAGTTTAGTTTAGTGACTAAGCGATTCGTCGGCTATTCATTATAATGTCAATGTCAAGAAAACAAACTGAACGGTCGTTAAGTTCGAGAGAGCGGGTAACTATAGCGTTGCGTAAGAGGGGTTGCGATTATGTCGATGTAGCCAGCAATTAACCTTGAAATTAGTTTTAAAAGCCTTTTAACGATCTCCATAAACATGTTTGACATGCTATAGCATACACAATAATATTAAAAGCATAGAGTCCATCTAGACTTTCTACTGGCGCCATTAACGTCACTCCATCGATTAGTTTGAAATGGGAGATAGTTATACTCGTACTAGGTGTATTGGAAAGCTAATTTAAAGAACATTTAAATAATTTTGACGTATAATTAATTAACAACGCATAGTTAACATTGAACAGTGCAATGAACTCTAGTATTCAAAAGAAGTTTATAATTTCATAACTTGAAATTAATAAAAAGAACTACCGATTAATTTAAGATCTGGCAACCACCGTGATTAATCTACCGTAAAATTTGAAGTTCAAATTTGGAATCAATGTCAGTTTTAAAGCGACCGTTACGTCATTGACGCAAGCGCTTGTACTCCACTGACCGTAGGCTCGTGTCCGACTTGCCTCGTCTTGCGTAACTCTAGCTGTCCCAACCACTGTTTTTATAAGATCAATAAAAAGGATTAAAATCGAACGATAAAATGAATGCGTCAAGACTGGTGATGATTTATTTTTAATCGACTTCAAAAAAGAAGGTTTTGTTTTCGGACGGCATCTTATTTTTTATGTATTATCTTATCTAAGATTATCTTCGAGATTTTAGTGCCAATTTGCTTTAATATTTTTTGTTCTGATGATGAACTCTGTATGTATTACGATATATGATAGAGCTCTTTAAGGGATGTTAGTAAATTAAAAATGATTTTTGATTGATATTAATTGGTAAGGTAGTTATCACTTTGTAAAATATCCATTTAACTCTAAAACGTATCAAATAAGAAATATATATAATTTATTATTTCCTGCTAGTTTTATGACAAATCTAAAAATATACAGAAAATATAAGATTATGTATCCGCAGAAGAAAAATTTCAATTTGAACAAACAAGGACTTAGTTCTGAAAGAAAACGTTTTCGCACTTAAAACAGTTTTTTATGTAGAAACTAGTAACAATCTGGATTGCGTTCTAGTCGATCAACTGACAATTTATGCTATGTGCAAAGTAGACGTGTTTTTTTTATTTCAATCTATGATATAACTCTAGAATTCTTCTTAAGGTAAGTTTTTATTATTAAATTGTATTCAATTTAATAATAAAAACTTACCTTAAGAATTACAGGCTACATGTACAGTTTTAAAGTAGTTTTTAATCAATTAATATTTTAAAATAAATAATTAAGATGTCTATGTAGAACATTTTTATTTGATTTTTTAAATCTATATTTTATAAAAATAACGATTTATTTTTATGCGACATAAAATTGGACATATCCAATTTAGAACTTATTAACCCTTAACCACCTAGCAACTATTTTTGTTCTTTAACCACCTACGTGCGGTCACAGAGACCGCTGATAGATTATCGCGCTTATTTTGGGATCTATCATAACAAATTAAAGTTCGGTTAAATAAATTGCATATTTATACCCAATTGCTTTATTTGAGAACCACAAATTAGCAATAATAATATAAAAGTCTTATGAAAAAGGTATAATATTTATGTAATAACAATCATGGCACCAAAAATTACTATACTAAAATAACGAGATCTTTATCATTAGGAACATACATTTTTCACTTCTTTTTCTTATTTCTAATAATTTTAATAAACTAAAAATAAACCCAAATAAAAAAGTAAACAAAAAATTAAAAATTAAACAAAACTGCAATGCCTAAACTTTTACATTTTTTCGCGGCAGTAATAACACATTTTTTTCGAGCTTTCCAAACAAATGGGTACTTTACACACGAAACACGGGTAAGCTGTTTTAGGTTTCTCTTTTGGATCACACGTGAGACATGTTTTACGAAATTCAAGTTTTTTAGCATCAGAAGTACTTGTTAAATCTTTCTTAGTTTGCAAAATACGGTGAATAGAGTTCTTGATGTCCATCGGAACGCGATTATTTTTTTCGCGGCGTTATTGGTTGGTTTTAATTTTTTCAAATATCTCGTCCGTAAATAAGACACTCCATAAATCAAGTGGTGTGGTAGAATTATTGAGAATTCTACGAAAAACTGGTTTTATACCTGGCGTTTGCTATACAATATTATGTTTATTATCAATTATTATCTTATTGTTATATTATCTTCCGACGAGTCACCTTCTTCTGGAGACCTGGATAGAGATTGTGACCTTGAAGAGACTGTTGGTTCCGACAAGCTATGTTGATCGTCGTCACCCTCAATTTCAGACTCGGATTCACACTCTTCAATGCAGACTGCATTTGATTAACAGTAACATCAGGTTCGAAGTCTCTGCAATCTTCACCAGAAATATTTTCTTCATCGAAGATCTCTTCCTGAAGCCATCTTTCAAAATTTTCGTCAATTTTGTTCATTTTGACGCTAAAACAGTACAAATAAATAAACACAAAAAAGTCACACAACCACCTACGTGCGGTCACGGAGACCGCTAGTGAATTATTTTTACTTACCCTAGCCAAACACGCGCACATACACACTTGCCGAGCACAAGCGCGATGCTGATTGGTGTGTAGAAAAGGTACATGAACGCGCTGTGGCTCACATCATTCACACATGGAAATATTTGAATTTGAAAAATCATTGCGGTCTCTGAGACCGCTGGTAGGTGGTTAAGGGTTAAAACTAATTTGATCAATTATAATATAAATTTGATTGAAATCAATATTAATAACATTTAAATAACTTCATTTAATGCAGTTTTTTAACCGAACAAGTGAACCAAGTATTACCCAACTACATGAAGAAGACGTACTTGTCTTTATGACGAAAGAAGCTAGGTACTGACGTTTTATTAATAGAATATCACGAATATCAGGGGTAAGGTGAAAAATTATTGTGATACGGCTGAATACATAGAATGTCAATGATCTTGCGAAAATATCAGTTGGTTAATAATGTACCTATAATATGTCCCACGTTATTTCTGTCATTTCTCATCTTGAACTACAGGTGAGTGAGATATTAAAAATATAATTTGTTAACGAATTTACCATAAACGTCAAACACGTATATTTAGAGATAGGTATACTAAGACAGCCTCATAATAGACTATTGAAAGTCATGTTATTCTTATCAGAAAAGATACATCATTACAAATTTCCACTAAAACACCTATCATCATAACTTTCATGGTTTAACATTTCGAAGATATGAAATGTATCTTTTCATTCATTAATAATAGCAATTTCTTTTCGATCTTTCTAAGCCTCAATTAACTTAATTCTCGTTCCACTTGTGTTACTTTCCATCGAAGTGGCGTCGTTGCGGTTAACGGTTCGTCGCTTTGTCTTCGAGATGAATCGTTTGTGCCTTCAATCGGCCCTTGTGGCGTTGCGATACTTGGCGACGGCGACGAGCGACTAGCGACTCGTGCAGCAGTCACCGTTATGTGTGAATGATTTACTTGTAAACGTCTTAATAAACATGTTACACACAACACGACACAGCTTCAGGCAAATTTGCTGCAATTGCAAATCGATTGAATATTTGTTTTTCATGTTATATGGCTATCTATCGTTCGCTAATCGTAAGTTGCATTTTATGCAACGTTGATTGATGTGCTTGTAGGTTTCTCTCTTCCATTTACGTAATGTCTGGAACATGTTACGTTTGCAAGCAGGTATGATTTAAGTCTTCCTACATTATCTTTATGTTATCCGATGAACATGTAACTATTTGTTATCTAGTTGTTACGGAGTGAATATTACTTAACCTATGTATTATATCTATTAACTTACATTAAGTTACTCAGCCGTGACAGTATGTTTTTTTCACGTGTGCTAATAATATAATCTGAAATCTTTGTTTAAGTAACAATTAGTTCTAATTACGAACGATTGTTATTCTTATAGTAATGAAGTGTGAAGTATGAAGAATTATGTTACACTATATTAAAGTCACCCATCCGTTCATCGGTCAATGAATCAAATGCGTCTTTTATTTTTGGTAATAACGAGGCAAATGATTATTGTACAGTCAGGGTCGAATGGCAGGCAGCCTGTAATTATGAAATACCCACAGTGACGCTCCAATGTCAATGTCACTAACCGCTCAAACTAGCACATTGTTGATTTTTATCAACCGATAGTTACGGCTTAAGATTATATTCGTTTTTATCGATGCGGTTATGTAAAGTATTTATCGTTTGCATATTACGCATAATTTGGAAAAACTGTTTAATTTAATGTCGTGCATGATTTGAGTTCGGTACATTTGGAAGAAATGGATTTATTTTTATTTTTATGTATAGTTAACTAACGTAAGTTATGAAATATCACGCTAGAACTTATAGAAGCAAAACATTAGTTCTAAATGACAACTAGGGGAAAACTGCAAAGAATGCCTAGATTTTTATAAAACAAGTGAACTTTGTTATTTGTTTAAATAATGTTTTATGTACGTATTTTAATGTACATATTTTTTTAAAAAGGTTCTCGAAAAAAAGTTTGTAACGATATGATTCAATAAATGAGACGTTTAAAAATAAAACAAAATTAGAATTCTCGACAAGTTATCTGGTATTGTACTGGAATAAATAATACTGATAAAGCTCTGAAAAAAAAAAATCTGCAATGGGCGGTCTATCTTACTGTAAAATGAGGTTAATTATTCTAAGATTGTCTTCTTAAATATCGTTTTTTATTCGTTAGTTATAGTACTCTTTTTGCAAATCGTTGTCTGTTTGTATAACGGAATACGTTCAAAATTCACCTATATAAGTAATACAAAATACAATTATAAATTTTAAACGACGCTGTTTAAAAACTATAACAAGAAAGTAACAAGCGTTGAGTTATGAACAACAATTAGAGATGCGATGCGGTTGCATTCTACTGTCTACAAGCTAACAAATACGCCGACATCTTAATTACAATATTTTGAGAGACACACATGCATACATCTTTAGCCTTCATAATATTTTATTTTATTTTAATATCACGTCATCTCTTTTTCTCGTATAAATATAAATTTAATGTTAGATAAGGATGGAAAATAAAGCAAGCTAGAATTAAAAATGATTTTACAGCATACAATTGACATTTTTTCCATGGCATCATTGTTGCGATGACTTCGCATGGTTCTTTGTAAATTTTGATTGAAGATAAAGAGAGCTGTGGCTTTGAAATTATGCGAAGATCAAAGCCATGATCATTAAAGTGATCTTACAGAAATATTTACAACATTGTTCAATTTAACTGAAACGACATAGAACAGAAAGTATTTTTGAAGGTTTTAAATTTATACTTAATTTTTTCTAAAATCCCAACGGTCTTGCTTCTTTCTATAATTTTTTTTAACTGATACGCATATACAGTCAAGTATTACTATATATGTATTTATATGTATTAATGTTGAGTAGGTAAATATTTAATTTATTTTTTATTTTATTTTTGTTTTGTTTATTTGAAGGAACTGAATGAGTTTAGTTTTATGGTGTATATAAGTCTTTGTAATCTAACATTAATTCTATAAATAATTCATCATTGTTTAACAAAGGCACTCGATCCCATGGGAACTTTCGCATGCAAGGGCGTTCCGCACCATGACCCAAAACTCCGTTGTTTGATGGTCGGTTAAAAATATATACATAAAAATATTTAAAGCTTCAATATAACATTTTTATAAAAAAATTAAAAGTTGAGAGCTCAAAATTAACGAAGTAGGTACCTTAAAATCCCTTTAGTAATCCCTTATAACCTTATAAATACGAACGTACGTAAAGGATCTTTTCCATTAAGCACTTCCTATCATTAAATTTAAATAAAACAAAGTATGTGTGAGATATCATCGAAATATTTTATTCATTTGAAAGTTCTATCGATGACATTATTATTATATAAACTACTGAAAAAATCCGCAAAAGCGTGGCTGATTAAGTTACTGATTCTACGTCAAAAGTATTCTAGTCGTTATAAAATCGTGTTTGTACGCCAGTTTTTTCATTTAACACTTTTCATAGTAGAAAATCAATAAGTCGTGAATTTTGTCACACCTTCTATTTTATAACTAATCATAATGATGAGTAGCCTAGCATTATTTGGTCGTAGTAATAGTCAGACGTTGGTTGTCACTTCTCATAAAAAATATATTTTTATAAATTTTTATACCTTATTCTAATTTCTGTTATCAAACCGTAGTAATTAGTAGTATAATTTAGGAGTAGCATATAATTAAAATAGTTATCGTCTCGGCAAATGGTTGCTATCAAGGTCAGTTTAAAAACGAGAAACGTTTTACATGGAGGTACCAATATGACCCAGTGGATACAATAAGCGTATCGATACCGGTTAGTAGTTGGGGGTTGAAATCCGAGCTTTCATCACTGACTATTTAAAGTGCGCAGCGGAGCAGCGTAGCGAATTAAACCTTAACCATTCTCCGAAGAAGGACTCTTCTTTGGGAAAGATTTACCAATAGTGGGAAAATTTCAGGCTGCTTGAGCACAATGCAACGGTGCAACGATGTACTTAATTTTTAATTTCATCGAAGACAAGACAAAAATATATTCAGTTTATAAATTTGGAGAAAGGTCAAGTTGCGTTTTGTGTCATAAACGATATTTTAAACATTACAGTAAGAGAAAGTCTTTCAATTTTTTCTGTAAAAAGTGTAGATAGCGTACGAATATTTTTATGAAATCGTCCATTCTAATTTGATATTGCTGTCCCAGAGGAAAGCGATATAATATAATATGTAGAACATTTTACTATGTATGTTAACATGTTTTATCATGTTCTACAACGTTGAACTCTAAAGACTTGAAGGATTTTGTTACTCGTACGAGTATAATATGAGAGCTGTTAATTTCGTCTTAATTGTAAGCCAGACAGGATACAGTGTTTATTTTATTTTACGAGCACACGTAGTCGGGTTTGAACAATTTTATTTCGCTAAGTTATTGTTACTTAATTATTTTGAATAAAAAAAGAGATTTTGAAACGTTAAAAATGATACAGGTTTTTCACATTGAGAATTAGGTTAATGTACATAAAACTATTATTTTGCCTCACGTGATTATGAAGTTTAACCTTGTTTCAAATTGTGTAGACTACCCTATATTCTAAATTATTTTAATGTTAGTTTAAGGGTATTTTTGTATAATTAATTTCTACAATTAAAAGCAGTATGACGAGAATTTATGTTTCATTATTGTAAATAATATGACACGGGACACCTCTGTCTTTCCTTTGAATTCTTAAAATGCTATGATCTCAAAAATTTACCTTGTGTCTGAACATATTCATATCAATGGGTATTTGATATTTTTCTCAAAGTTTGTATTAATTAAACGTATACTTGTTTAGATCTGTATATGTTCAATTTAATTTTAAATAAATTCTTTGTATAAAATTCAATATTTAGTACCACATCTAAATTACACTTATTCCTTAAGTCTTAAACTTACTCTTAATACCAATTTTTTTAATTAGTTTGTCCTGAGAATTAATGATTATTTTCGAAAATTTTATGTATGTTTTAAATTATAATGATGTTCATTTAATTTGGAACGTTGGATAATGACCAGTTGTAATACCTACTGTTTTATTCAAGCACAATAAAACTACATATTGTACCACAGACAAATTCACGTTCAAGATAATTAGAATAGAGGTAGACTTTTTTAAAACGTTGTTTCATGAAAAATAATAAAACTTGTTCCAATAACTGTACATCTTTTTTTTTATATAAAGGTATTATTTCTTTGATCTTGTCTCTTTACTGCATCAGAATATCGTTATTGTTAAATTTTTTATAAGCCTTTTGAAAGTTACCAGATAATTTTGGACCATCATGACATCTTTGAAATATGAAACAGATTTATGCCGTTAGTTTTTTAATTAAGAAAAGCTTTCTACATCAAAGTTATCCAGTTCATTTTGTTTTATAATAATTTAGTTATTAAATATCTTTTTGTAAACAGCGTAGAGGTTATTGTTTTATATTTATATTTTTTTTTGAGTTTATAGAAAAAATGTGAAAGTTTTGAAAAATATCAATTTATGTTATTTATAATGATCATCAATTTATGAATAATATAAAAACCCGTAGTACGTTTATTGATATTTCTTTAAAAAAAAAATATGCTCTTATTATGCTTTTGATATCAACAGAATGAAAGTGACCAATCAATGTTTTATTTTATATCATCATCATCATCATCATAACAGCCATTGGATGTCCACTGCTGAACGTAGGTCTCCCCCATCGACCTACAGAGCGATCGGTTCGAATCATTCTCCATCTATTATTTTACATAATTTAATTATTAACTCTCTACTGTATTGTCATTCCAACTGCTTATAAATTGCCAAGCAAAGACGTCTTTTGTGAAATCCAATTGTATTTACCAAACCGCATTTTATTTCTTAACAAGTAAAACATCTTAGTAATCTTAATAAACATTTTTAAACTCTTAGCTATCGTGATGTGAAAGTTCGATGTCAAACGGATTAGCAGTTTTTGCGTAATTTCGAAATAAAAAAAACCAAACAATATAAGAAAGTACAATCTATTCTCCAACTAATCTAATTTTTTGTTGCAAATCCGTTCATGTTGGTCTAAAATTGCCAAGCGGTATTAGTAAACCTGATTTCTATGTAATAAAATTTTTAATTGTGTTAAACAAAATATTTCTTTTAAATGAACGTAACTGGTTTCTAAAACAATTTAGGTGTGGTTCTTATTCTACATATCACTTTTAATAACACTTAAATGTATTCTTGCATATTTTTTTTACTGTAGGTATTTGTCGTAAAATGTCTATGGTAGTAGGTACACTCTCTAATATGTTCATAAAATAAAGTCCTCACTAATTTATAGCCTAGCGTAAAATATTTAAGCAAGCTATTAAAAGTTTGACCGGAGATATTTTTGAAAATTCTACTCTTAAAGGAGATAAAAATAGGTAGAATTAATTATATAAAATACAAACGTTTGTATGAGTGTTCTGTCATTATTAAAGCTTGAGCGTGACTTTATTTTCAGGGATTTGATTAGAAATGAATAAATAATACGTGTTATAGTGTTTCTAAAAAAAATTCTTTTTGGTCGAGGAAACCAGTAAATGAGGAATACAAACGAAGACAAAATAGCAGGCAACACCGGATTTTATACGAAGGAATGAAAATTTCTCTGCAAATGCTTAGAATTGACGATTGACTCATTCAATTAATAGACCTTTGTTTCAGTGACATATCAAAGTTACTACCATTAATTTTATCTATAATCTTAATGCTTACAATTGACACATACGACAAACGAATTAGATAATTTTTAACATAATGTATTTTCACTTGCCCGTAATTCACTTTCGTTAAGATTTAATCTTCTCGTTGTGAGAACGTGATCTATTTGTTCTAGGACACGCTTAGATATTCGGCGAATAGACGAGAGGTACAGTATGCAAGGAACTTATTTGTGTACGCTACTCACCACTGACACTCGACAGCTATCTAGGCGATGCCGAAATTTTGACGAGAATGTAGATAACACTTTTATTGATATACGTAAACGGGGCTGACAAAATATCTGCGCTCGAGTTATTTGTCGAATTACTCGTCCGAATATCTAAACGTAGCATTAGCATTCATATTGTTACAGATCGAACCAGGTCGTTCGGAGTCAACCATCGAAAGTAATCATCGTGTGATCGAAGTGCGGCCGAATGTCGAAACGAAATTACATGCCATTTTTTTCATTCACGACCCATTGTTCGTACTGGTCATAACAGAATTTGGCTTATCGCATCTTAAATTATGACCGACATAGACCATTTCTGTGTAATTGGCGAAATTGTTCAACGAATGCCCCTCATCCATTAGATGTGATTTACAATGATATAACTTTCTAAGGTTGTCCATTTTGCAATGCTTTTAATGGTTTTGGCAAAGTGATACGATGATTCAAGAGACACTGCTATTTATAAATGGACATATATATTAGGTATGTATAAAATATGATAGAAATTATGATGATATGAGGTACGTAATAATAAAAATAATATATATAAACGCGATAGTATATTTACTTTTCTAATATTTTTAAACAAGGAATATATGAAAATATTTCCTAGCAGCCATTTATTGCATAATTTCATCACTTTAGAGTTAAAATGCAACAAAGTTTATAATTATCAGAGAAAGAAATTAAGTTTATTAAGCTAAGATTACTGTTGTTATACAACATTAAGCATTATAATGAAGTTACATCTGCGTGCAGAAAGTGTATCCACAAATCGAGTGATCGGCGCGGCAGCCTGAGAGACCACTGATCGCGAACTCTTGACCTCGCTAATGTTAATAATACTTTCTAAACGGTTATTATAAGTTATTTAGCGGTTTTTTACTCGACTACAATATGAGTTGGATTCGTGTCGTGATGTTTTTTTGTAACGATCTCGCTTTCACGAAACATAGAAATGGTAAACACTTTGCCGCTAACAATTTTTTTTTAAACTTTCAATTTGTTCATACGTTTACCTAATGGTGTATCGTTTTCAGTGTGACCGTTTTCAAAAACCGCTAATCTACTAGATGTAACTTACTTTTCTACTGAAATCTACTAACGTTTTGGAAAAATCTACTGAAATTGTACTGACTGTGATTTAAATTCATTTAAATTGATAATTTTTGATGAGACAGAAATGAAACACAAGCTAATATTATCAGGTTTTATTAATAAATTATTACACACCTATGTAGCTACTAAATTAATTAGTCATCATTATCATGTTTCGATTTTTTAATTAATTGAACCATATTACTTTCTGGTTGGAAATTCGTACAATTACCGCCGTTATCAATTAAACCTTGTTTTACATGTAAAAGCGATGATACATGAGTGTTTAAAAACCTATTGCGCTGCTCTGTTTTCACTAAATTTACTTGTGAAAATATACGCTCACAAGAGGCGTTTGATACCGGCAAACACATCATTGCTTTTGCAAATCTACAAAGATTATCATATTTCAATTTATTGTTAATGTCTGTCAATCTATGTACATTTGACCAAAATTTGTCAGTGTCCACCGAAACAGTTGATTGACTGGATGACACTAATAAATTTTGAACGCTACTATCAAATTTTAACTGACGATACTCCTCGTCAATTATTTGTTGATCATTAACATTGGTAATCAAATTAGGAAAACGTTCTGTCAAAGGAAATAAACTTGTAAATTGTTCATATGCTGCAATTTGAGGATCTAAAAACTTTAAATGTTGAAACATTGGTTGTTCAAAAGGCAATCTTTTTTTAAGCTGCAGACACAATTCGATTAAAAATGATCTACACCTTTTTATATAGTCTTGAATTTTTTGAGCGAGACCGCTGCCCATATGTGAGATTAATTTTGCCACCTTGACACCTAGATATATTTTATTTAGCTCAAGAAAATTTATTTCACTTCTAGGATCAATGGTTTCTACTGTTGTTGAGGTAATATAACCAGCTTTCATATAACAGCTAAGTAAAGACTTGTACATGTCGACCATATCCCTATACAACCGATGAACGGCACAATATGCCGATTGGAAAATCGTATTAAATTTATTTATTATTGGTAACACATAATCCAGAAACAAAAAATATAACTTAGTTACATTATCATCAAAATTCGTTTGCAAAAATTCGGCATTTAGATTACGATCCAATAGATATTGATGATGAAAATATAATTTTAATGCGTCCCACTGTTCAATAATACGGTTAACACAAGCATGTAAAGAAAGCCATCTTATCTCGTAATGACGCAATATATTGTGATTATCAGATCCGACAAAGTCTTGAAATTCAATAAACTCTCGTTGTCGTTTACTGCTGTGACTGAAATAATTGTAAACATCTTTAACAACCTGCTCAATATTTCGAGGCAGTTCTTTACATGCATAGCTTACTGCTAAGGCAACTGAGTGACACACACATTTTACAAAAACGCAATGAGGATTAATAGCTTCTATTTTTGACACCACACTACGATTAGTACCAAAAATTACATTTGTAGTATCGGCGGCAAATCCAAGTACATCAGCAATATTCAAGTTTATCTTTTTCAACCCATTGGACAAAGCATTAAAAACATCTTGTGAAGTTTCTCCTTCCAAACAAAATGCAAGCAAGAATTTGGTCGTCGCAGACATATTTTTCGTCGAATAATACATGATTGCTATAGCGAGAATTTTCTCGGTATTTATATCCGTAGTTTCATCAATTATGATAGAAAATATGGGTTTACCTGATGAAGATTTAAATGCTAAAATATCATTATGCAAATTTGATTCGAATGTTGGTGCTATGACATCATATACAAGGTGAGCTGTTTTAGTACGTTTGCATCTGAATCTTTTTGCTATTTCAGAGTCATTAAATGCTCTTTTGAAGACTTCGGTTAGGTGGTCCATGACTCTGAACGGTATGTTGTGCTCGGCTAATGCAGCACAAATCATGAGCTCAGCTTTGTGTGTTTCATCCGAAATAGAGAGTCTTTCTTAAAATAAGTATCGATCTGTAAGTAGAAATAAAAAAAATATAGGTAGGTATTAATTTATTAAAATAACATTATTTAAACACGACACGATACCACACATTGACCCGGTAAGTATATCAGTTAGTGAATGCTGGCACACAAATAAATTACAGTTTTTTATAGCCTGATGTGCTATTGACTGTATGTAATTAGAATATTTCGTAATACACATACCTTCGATCGGCCACTGTAATGCTTCATATTGTTTTCATGTTTAGTACTTGCACTATGCTCTTTAATTGACGCCAATCTGCTTAAAATTTTAATATCGCATGCTTTGCAATAAGCACGATTATTGCTGTTTTTATCTTTACACAACCACGACGAAAATAACGGATTCTGTTCCCACTCAGCCCGATAATTTTGCTCAAATTTACGCTTCATGCTGTTAACTGGGCAAGAACTTTCAAGACAATGAAAGAATAATAACATGATGGGGTAAATTTCCTTTGATACTGTGAGCATTTTGGTCGGACGTATGAGAGCTGGGAATTCCCCGTTAATAAACACTATATATGCCTCCGACGTGATTCGCAGTAGTGCCAACCAAGTTATACGAATCACTGACATCTCTAAGAGGTAATTTGCTTACATTTTCGGTGTTGCCGTGTTATGAGAAAAATATTTGCTAAAGTTTAAAATATTGCCAGGATATTCTACTGAAATCCACTACTTTTTCAAAAAATACTGAAAATCTACTGCACTATCAATTTTACAACGAAAATCTACTGTTGCAGTAGTCAATCTACTGCAAACGGTCACACTGATCGTTTTCTTCTTATGTGCCTGAGGTGAATTATGTTCTTCGATGTGCCTTTTCCTTTATAGCCTCTCTCGAGTCTGATATTTATGTGTATTATAAAATAACTTCTATAACTTCTATGTAGCGAAATTGCTCTATGAAAAGACATCTAGATATCAATTATAATAATATAAATAAATAATCAGTTTATTTTTTCACCACAATACATGGACATTCAATTAAACTTAAATTATCATAATGTACTTAAAACAGGTACAATTATACATATTGCGGGAGACTGGTGCCTGAGCTAGAATCGAAGCCTGTGTTCCAGGCCACCAGGACCCCAAACCTATACAATTTAAAGTAAACATATTATCTATTAAATCGTTAACACATGTAGTACGATATAAAAACATCCATACCAAATTACAATTTCATATTATTTGCAATTTCAATAATACGATGTTTTTACAAAAACAAACCGAAGTAGCTCATCGAAGTAAAATTCGCCTTTCTCGTCCTTAATAGTTATTTATAGTAAACAGTCTTAAGATTTTTTTTATTGTTTTCTTTTTATTATCGGTTATTTAATGCAAATTGTTTTCTGAAATTAGTCAGTAAAAAAATACTTTTTGTGCAAATATCTCTACCAATTTAGAGATCACAGTTTATTCATTCATTTTATCTATACTTCATATTGTGATGTCATTCGCGCACTGATAGCGTGTAGTGGAGCAGGATTTTTTTAAATAATGATATTAAATTAACTTTGATCATTATACAGAGTATTTTTAACGATGATAATGTTATAATGTAATGAGTTTTTATATAGTTGTACTATCTTCTTGTTAATAACAGTGTAATAGATTGTTGTAAATGTTTTTATTTCATTATTCGTTTTTCAGATTTTACTTACTTATTTTTGTTTGTGTTTGTACATGCGAACGACATATTTAATTTAGGAATGTAGTAGTCTGTCTAGTAGTATGTATCGAATAGAATTAAAAGGGAAAGCCTCTACTATTTTCTCCTCGCAAAATCTCAAGTTTTCTAAATATTGAACGATGCTTGTGCCTAGTCCTGTTATGTCCATAATATCTTATGTAAATATGTAAAATTTAATAAAATGAAATTATAAATAGTTTGTGATTGTTTCAACACAAATTTATAATTATAAATTACTAACAATGTTTGTGTATATTTATCTTAAATAAATAAATAAATATGCTTAACACACACACACGGTCGTCTGTTCCTAAGGTAGGCAACTTAATGCCTGTGTTTTAGGTAACAGCCGACTGATATACTTTTTTTTTTTTAAATAAATATACATATAAATAATACATATATAAATAAACATATATTACACCCAGACTCGAGGCGGGAATCGAACCCACAACCCTTGGAGCAGAAAACAGGGTCACTGCATACTGCGCCAACGGGTCAGTCGAATCTTAATGTATGTTTATTATGTTCTAAGTTAAAGGTTAACAATAAAATACCTACAAGTTTTACGTTCTTCAAAATTCTATTGAGGTTGTAATCTCAACCGCAACGATCAATCTTCCTCGTGTCTTCTCCATCCTACGTGACATTGCCGAAATCATCCGTATTATTTCGGCACTAGTGAAAGTCATTAATCGTAATGAATGAATGAATTGTGAATATTTTTGGTTTGTAATCTATCAATTGCCAACCGTCAAATTGTAACCTTTTGTTTTGTTATGTTGTATTCATCATGCGCGTCTTAAAAAATCTTACAATACTAGACTAAGTTGTGTATATTTTTTGTTAAACAATTAGGTACGGTTCACAAGTTTCCGGTTTGAAACGGAAGCTCTGTAAACTGGCGATGTTCAATATTACAGTGATATTGACATACGAATTCGGCAATCGACAATTAAATTTTTCAAGAACCGCTATTTTTTCTTATAAGTTTGATTAATTAGAAAAATTATTTCAAGCAAGTAATCGAGGAATGTTTTAGATTCATTCAGTAATTGAGAACTTTGTGTTAAAGCACGGAAAACAGTTTTTATGATGATCACATGAATGTAATATAATATTGTCGTGTCAGTTTAATGTCAATATGTTCACTTATCGTGTGAAAATGTAATGATTATAAATATATTCGCTTGATAAGCGTTGTTGGTATATTATCAGTGAACTCAGCGGGCGTCACACATGCCCCTTATTTGAGGCCCCTTTTTAATTGATTGTTTAATAATAATTTATGGTATGCTAAATCAATTTAAATTATTTTAAATATATGTATGTCATAGTCATCAAATAATAATGTTGATAATATATGTTGGTGTTTTAAAATAATATAAAAATTATGATCATTTTCTGATATTGCTATCAGTGTGTATGTTATAATATAATAAAACCGAAGAGTTCGTTAGTTTGTTTGTTTGAATTTGTCTTCTACGTATGAAGTCTGTATGTTGAGGAAGGTTCTATAATAGCGATGGGTAACTCAGGAGTGATAGATACAAAAGATATGAATCTTTCCGTTTTCATCTATCACTCTTTATATCCGTTCAAATCCGACTGTATCAGTGTATCTTTTTCAACTCGTTCTATCACGGAATCTTTTTCTATCTGTATCGCATGATGCATAGCGCACTCGTGAACAAATTCAGTTAATTTTTCGAGTACCTATTTAATATGTATCAATCATACATAACAAATAGATACCTAGAAAGAAAAAGCAGCCCGATAAATCAGAAAGATTCCTAATGTTACGACATATCTTCTTACTGATTTACTGACTGAGTTTGAGTACTGTGAGCTACTGACACGTAAAGATACAAAGATATAAAAGAGTGATACATATCCCAGTGATCAAAAGATACATATCAATCTTTTCTTTTTAGTGATACATTTTGCTCATGACTATTCTATAAGAAGCAAAAATTTTAACTTTTATTTTTTACAAATAAGCAATTTGTTTGAATTAACTTAAATATATTTTTGATTTATTGTATATTTGGTTTTTGTTACAGTTTTATCTCTTATCAGTGCCAACAAGTTTTATATGTACGTAAACAAAGTGAAACAATCAATGTGACTTATAAATATTATAAAAAACAAATATTTATTATAAATTGTTATATACCTATAAATATCAATTTTGTAAAATACAAAAGATAAAAATTATAAAATTCTACTTTCTCGCCACAACCAAAGTAATAATCGAAGACACAATTATTATTTTGCAATTGCAAAGCAAAAGAAATTATTATTTTAATGTCAACATAAAATCATTTATTGTACTGTGTGTGATACTGATATATATATATATATATATATATATATATATATATATATATATATATATATATATATATATATATATATATATATATATGAAGTGAGTCGCGATTTTTCTTTTAATTTTTATTTGTTTTCATCTGACTTTTATGTTAAAATGTAATAAAATAGAGTGTTTGTTGAGTTTTCTGTTCCTAGTCTAGTATTTTTTCCTTTTATTATTTTTTTCCTTTAAAAGTTACTTTAATATTTACACAAACATATGTTTTGATATCTGGATCAATTATTTTAGATCCTTGTGAAAACTTCAACCGAATATCCTACTCCTCTTATTCCATCCACAATTTTATGGCATCCACAATCTTATCATTAAAGTCTTACTCATCGAGATAGTGCAGGTCGCCCGTCTCACTCTAGTGTCGCGGATTAAATGTCGAGTACAACCAACGTACAACAATGATTGTTAGATAATTAATTAATAATGTGATAGTTTAATGTCTGTTAAACTTAGTTTAAATCTCTGATTTTGCTAACAATAGGTAAAATTTTGACATAACTTGTTTGAGTTTTAAGTCAAATTTCTTTCTTTAATAATATTTACTACGGTCAGAGATGAGAGGTCAGATAGGCTACTGAAACCGGCTGTTAATCATCATACCATCAAAGTGATCGATTTTCGATATTCATTTAATTGATTTTCAATAGATTTCGTTTTGGGTAAGACTATAATTTTGCTAGTTTTTGTGATTTTTGTGTTAGAATTTTGATACAATTTCTAAGAAGTTTATATCAAAAATCTATCTCAGGTAGGCAATAATATTGAAAACTGACTTAGTATGTAAGGATACTTTTGTAAATATAATTGAATTGAAATAGTCGTATTTCGTTTAAAATTAAAGTTCACGAATAATGTTGTTTGACTATTTCAATATAAATGTTGACCATTTTCAAGTTATTTAAAGTTGTATAATCCATTATCCATTGTCCCTATTTTTACACTGACCTTATAGACTTTTGAGTCCAAAGAGAATCTACAGAGATTGCGATTATAATAATGCAAACATTAATATAACATTAAAAAAAGTGAACCTAATAAAAAAACTGTCGCAACCTCATTTCCGTTTAGACGGAAAATCCTCAATTATTTTTTATCCTTGTTGGCATACTTCGAAGATAGTAAAATTATGTTATACCGAACCAATTTGCAGAAAATTGTGGATACGTATTACGTAAATAAATAAATAACTAAAATAAATAGTTATTGCTATCTAGAAATTATATTACGCTATGTTCAATTTTCGTGTTTGTTTACCTTCTCTAATCAACCAGAAGTGATTTTTTTTTTAAATAATTGAATAGCACATAATGCTATAGTTTTGAAATTGCACACGATCGCTCGGGGCGTTAGTTTTTCGTGACTTATTCCCAACTCTTGTTAACGTAATGGCAAATGGAGCGGTCGCCGTCGTCGTTGATAAATTACACGCTCTTTTCCAATTCACAATGTTTCTGTTGCAAAATCATAAATATTACGAGCTCTAAAATATAGCTGCTTTAGTTATGAAAGCATAATCGTATAAATTCCACATATTACATTCATTTAAATAAATAAAAAATAATTGACAATATTTAAAAACGACCTTATTTATAAACTGTACAGTTTAGCAAATTACGAGTATTAAAAGATTAGGGGAGACCGGGGATAGTTGCCTATAGGGGTAGGTAGACTAATCGAAAAAAACTCGTCACTGGTACAAGTTTTGCATCTTCCTCTCACAGTCATGTATTACGCTCCGTACCCCGCTCATTTGTCCAAAACACCACATCGCGGATACACTTCGTTTTGGAGCAGTGACATGTTTTTTGTTTTCTTACAATAAAAGTAAAATTTCTACATTGCATATTTTTTTATCTGATGCCTACACATTTTGTGTAAATCATTTTTTTATTAATCAGAGTCATTAATAAGTACATATTAAACATATCTCATGTCTTATTTTTCATGTCGATGACAGTGTCAAGGTTAACCATGCCTAAAAAACAAAAAATAGCTTCCGGGGTTGGTAGACCTATTTCTTTCGGGGCTGGTTGACTAAGGTAGTCAACCAACTATATGTATAAGAAACAAAACCAAACACGAAGAGAAAGTTTTAAGAAAAGAAAAAAGAGATAACCTTGCGCTACAGAAGACCAAAATTGGAAAAGAAAAAGGATGGCAAGGGAAAAGGAAATTAAAAGAAGGAAATGTAATATTTATTGAATACAAACATTGTATTTCTGCTATTGAAGACTAATTATTTCATTTTTAATTTTCTGTAAATAAAAACGAACATGATACTGACAATAAGTTTACTTAAAAATATAAATATCATTACTTTTGAAAAAACAAGTATTAAGTTACTGAGTTTAAAAAAAAACCTATATGCTTAAATTTAGAAATTTAAACAAACGACCCAATTTGTTTTTTTTTATGACAAAAAGGCAATAACGGTCGTTGATTTATTATTATTAATAGCATTAGAAAAGTTAAATAAAAAATGTTATTAAATGATTAAAATTGTTTCAAAAATAAAAGTTGATAATTTTGTTAATAACTCTATTAGAAATATGTGTATCTGATTAAATTTTGTTTTAAGATGTTTATCTTAAGCTGTTTAGCTCAGTTATATTCAGATAAAGGTTTAATTTTTTCCCTCTTCTCATGATTTAAGATTTATTGGTACATAAGTCTACTTACCCCGGACCTGGGGTAGATTGACTAAGATTTTGTGTGCTGTAAAATGTATTATATCTTCACCATTATATTAAACTAAGACCTGGATATTATATTTTGTATTAGTTTAATAGTTTTTCTATCGACTAATGTGGTTTTATTTTGTACTTATATTAAAACACAAAAAATATGTATGATTTAGTTAAAAAGTAGTCAACTATCCCCGGTCTCCCCTATTATTGATTTTTCAAACAAATTTTTCAAGTATGCATTTTGTAAGATCCTATTTATAAAATAAAAATAAAAACAATAATAATAATCTCGTAATTTTTCTTGCACGTCTGTTTTATTTACGTGCTACAAGCGCAATTTTATCGGCAGGCAGCTTTCCTCTAGATAACTAGAAAGCACGAGCCCCGGGCGGCCTATATACCTCACTCGCTGTCACATTAGAATTAACTTTCGAAGCTTCTGCTGTCGGGGTATTAACATCGTTGAGTACGACACAGTTATGGTAGGTATGTTTGTAAGAAAATATCTTTTGCACTATCTTTTGCGTGTAACTTTGATTGCTACTGATACGTACCTACTTTGGATATGAAGATTTATTTTGATATAAAAGACGAGTGCTGAAGCTGATAAATACAAGTAAAATATATACTATTTACTTTTGTATAAACAGTATAATTTTAATCAAGATTTGTTTTATTTTGCTTACGTGTTACCTTTTCATCATCATCATCATCATCATCATCATCATATTAGCCATCGGATGTCCACTGTTGAACGTAGGCTTCCCCCATCGATTACCATAGCGATTGGTTCAAACTCAATGCAGCCTCCATCCAACAGCTCCCGGGGTCTCTCCTCAAGTCTTCTGTCCATTGCGGATAAAATAATAATTCTACGCCTACAAATATTGTTAAATTTAAAATAAATTTTAAAGTCTGAATCGTCGTAACGTGTTTCAACTCAAACGCTACGCATTTAAAGTCAAATAAAATATCATAGCGATATTGAAGTGCCCGAAACGTTCAACTTGTGGCATAGTTTTCAATGTTTATATAATAATGGTCAGAGAAGTGCATGCTTCGCATATTTGCATAAAGTAATAGTTTTCGACGGATAAAGTACAAAAATTCTTTCTCAATATTTAAATTTTTGCATAAATATTTGCACAATTCTGCTTATACTCGTAACTAGCGTTGGTCTCTTTATGTAATTTATAATTTTATTATTTATTTTATTTTTAATTTGTGTTTTCATTTTGGAGTTTAGTGGAATGGATATATTTTATCGCACAAGTCACAAGGCTTTATCGCTTATAGATATCATTTCCACGTTAACAACCTTTTGCTAAACGGTTATTTAGGAAAAAGTTTCGGGAATAGTGTGCAAAAAAAATGCAATTATAATTTTTCATAGTAATTAATACATAAAATAATATAATGATAAATATTTTGTTTGGAAGAGTTTTTTTGTTTGAACGTACTCATTGGGCTAGGCAGCTTGCATGCTATCAACTATCACGCTTTGACTCAGAACAGTATCAATAACCAAATTACCGTCCAATCATCCAAAAATTATCAAAACTCAAAGCCACAACAGGTGAAACCGCGCGATATCATTAGCGCATAATAAATATAAACTTTTTCAAATGATTGATAATAAATGATAATAATCAAAATTCTATAGTAGTAATTACTTTAAAACAGTGTCTATAATTGGTATTGCCGAACATTTCTATCTTATCTATCCGTGATTAGCGATAACTAACAACGAACTATGTTCTCCACCGGATTGAAGAATACGCAAAACTTACACTTGAATTTATTCGATTATATCGTAAGATAAATAATTCTAAATATTTGAAGGAAAAGTAGATTTAGTAATAATATACATATATATTGTACTGAATGCACTGAATTAAACTGTAACAGCTTGTTAACGTCTCACTGCTGAGCAAAGGCCTCCTTCCTATGTAGAAGGGCGCTGTTGGTTGATGGATAATTTCGCTACTAAAAGTAATGAACGTTATCAGGTGTTTATGATAACGACCGGGCATTCACGTGTTTTTTGAGGCACTGTGGGAAGAACAAAACTCAGACCAAAAACAAATAATGTTATAAATAAAAAATACAATAAATAAGCGGGAATCTAACCAGCGATCATTTGCGTTAATGGAACTTTTGCACCATTACACTAGAGCAGTTTTCAATACATATTATAGTAATGTGGTAATTTTGTAATAATCGTAAAAAATTGAAAACAATATTAGATAGTGGGTCAATATCGTGTGATTGTTATGCTAACAGTTATATAACATTTTAAAACAAGTAGTGCCGATATGTAGTTACTAGTACAAGAAAAAAAAATACCTATACCGAAATGGTAGCAAGGTTGTGTTAGCCTTGCGTGTCCGCCCTCATAGTAAACAGCATTAGCTATCTTATCAACATCATCGGGTGAAATTGGGTCGAATGGTGAAATAAAATCGTGTCCATTATACAAAACGCCTTACAGCTGTTAAATATAAACAATGATATACAAAGAATGATATGTATTGTTGTTTTAACACATATTATTATATATATATGTTGATTTGGTTAACCATTTGTATGCACATGTTTAATTATTATTAATGGTATATTAGATAATACATAATTAACATAAGTTACGTATTTACGCAAAAAAAAAATGCATTTTTTTACTGTAAAAAATGTATTGTGTGTACACTATAATTCGCTAGTGACTATTAACATCGTCGGAACTGCAAAATCGATTTTTTTTTATTCATTTTATAAAACGTTCCTAAATAACCAAGTTTATCATCAGCTGAAAAGAAAAATATTATTTTATGCATAGTTTTTTAATCACTTAATTTATAAATGTCGGTATAAAAAAAATATAATATGTAAAAAGACGCACGCAATTTACACTTTGCATCGCTCTCCTGTAGTTATTTTTTTTCATATCCGACATTTTTAATCATGGGCGAATTGAGTTAAAATAATAAAAATAATATCAGCTATCACAGTTATTATTAGAATGAAAAGTCACTCTCAAGATATATTTTATACCTATTAATGTGTTGTTTGGCTATAACTTCGCGCTTGTTTTAAGACCGTATTGTTTTGTAGGTTCAATGTCAGGATCACGTGAATTAGTGAAACCTGAGATTGGAACAATACTCGTTCATTCCTGTTTTCCTTATCAAACACGTTCAGCTAATTCTAGTCGAAACCTTAAACTACAACATTGATTAGCATTAGTATACATACCCGTAAACCAAATTAAAGATTACGCCAGCTATGTAAGGCCATCATCATATTTTAATGCCTTAAAGCGGCAGAAGGTGCAGAGATGACGATGCGAAATTCCTGTCTTTCCAGTGCTTTTATTTCTACTTGGATCCAACATGTTTGAATTATTTTCGACTCGCTTCGTACCAAGAATTGAATCGAAGTCATGATAATTCTTCTCTCGTTATTAACGGAACGTTGTCATGTATACATAGTTATTATAGCCATATTTTAATGCGTTGGACTAATTCTCTTCTTTAAGATACCTTTTTTAAATTGTTAAACCAATTGTTTGTCTTCATTAAGAAAGGGAATTTCTTTAATTTTATTTTGTAATCTTATATTATTTTTTACTAACACTAGATGTAAGATCATATGAAGTTATGAATTGTCTTAAAATAAATAAGTAATTACTGAGAATAGTTTAGTAAAGTCTTTATCTTAATTATATATACAAATAGAAACCTGTTTTATTTTTTTATTAGCTTTGTTGTCCGTATATAAAGTTAGACTTGTAGAAAAATTATTTATATAATTTTACGCATGATGTAGGTATAATGCAGTATTTGTATACTTTTTTTTTAAATAATGAATATTTTCTGTTAGTAAAAATAATTTATTCTCCCGGCAATGTTGTAAATGTTTTTAATAAGGTATTTTCTTAATCTTATTTTTTACGTTATTATAGTGTTTATAGGTACGTACTATTATATTAATTATCGTAATATATACCACATAAATTATTTTAACTAAAAATAACACTGAACTCTTACGTATAGCTCAAAAATTATACATTTGCGTCAGTCAAACTATCCTAGCCTATTTCGTTGAACGTTATTTGCAAACGCGATTGTAAAACAGTGCATATAAACACAGATGGGTTAGATATGTTATCGCCAAGGTAAAGTTGCACTGAGCTGTATAAATTGGACTAGAGATAAGGCCCGTGTGCTCTAGACACAGCGGCATACTTCGAAGATGAGTGCCGTTCAAAATAATCAGTCATTGAAGTTTTTTATTTTTTATTTATTTTTACTGTACATCCACAGGCTTTATTTGCCCATGCCTTTTTTTATGAACATTTTTAGAATATTATTATTATTATCGTTAGTGCGTACTTATTTAGACAACGAGACTTAAACTAAGCTTAGGATCTCTGTATCGCGAGTCCTTGCACTGACCACAAATTTACTTATTTAATCTATAAATATAAAACTTAACTAAAACTTAAATAATAAATTTAACATAATTTTTTTTTACATACTTTTAGATTGTATTATGATAAAGGTACCTTACTTTCTATTTACATCCATTACTTAAAATATTATTTACATGCTTTAAGTCTACGTTCCAGCCATCACATCTTCCAGTTATTGAAGTTATAATGTGTGCGTGTGTAATGTTGATTAATATTAAAATTTTAACATGTTAATGCTTGATGCCCGTTCAATCATTATTACATAAATTTTATATACATCATATAATATATGTCATAACCGCGCGGTTTCGTTCGTTTGCCTTGAATTTCAATACTCATTAGATTGGTTATTATTTTAGAATTAGATGCTGTTGTTATGATTTTTGTTAAATAACAAGATAACCGGACAGAACTATAGTACTTATATATATATTTTTTTTTAATCAAACTGGTGCAGATAGAATTTTCTTTTTTTCAGGTCAAATTTTTTTTTTTAAATTATAATTTCTTATTTTCACGTTTTCTTTGATGTAATTAACTTCCATAAGCACCCTCAACCCCTGATGTTATTTGGCCTACCGACATATAATTGATAGTAACTTTTCGTACATTTAGCATTCATAGTGTTAATAATAACACTGATTACTACTTTTTAACCAACGAGTAAACAGAGGATGTTCCACCGAACAATCAATTGAATTAACCAACCAAATAGAGATACGGTGTATGTACAAATTGACATAATTAGTTAATTACATAAATAAAAAATAAAAATAAAAAACAATCCAAATGTATTAAATTAGATGACAATGTATACCACCACAAAATTATAATCTGCTTAAGAAAGACTTATTAATTGTAATTACTGTAAACATAACTTTCGATTAGGTTAATAAATTCATGATTTTTTTAAATAGAAATATGTACTTATGCCTTAAATTTTAAAGACAAAAAGGAAATAATATGAAAATCCAATATGACAACCAGGCGAAGATCGCGCCTCGCGTATCCGGTGTCACGATATTACGCTTACGCGCCAAACCAACAGTCAAAACTGCTTTAAAGATGTTGGTCGCAGATTTAAAGTTTCATCATTCATTCATTCAGTCATTTTAATTACTTTAGAAATTTCTATTATTATATTTATGTTCTTCGATGATTGAACTATTTTGTTTAAAACATTGAATTGTTTCTATAGAGCAAATTGAATTGAATTTATTCTACTTTAAGAATTGAACTGTTAGTGAAAGCGATAGTGATTGACGTTGGTCTTTGGAATAATAGTGATTGATATTTTTGGAATTCAATACTTAAGGAATATCAATATAATTACAATAATATTAAGCTTAAATACTAAACGTTCGTCACAGTTTCACCTTAGTTTACATTTTTATCTTTTATTTCGCTGAGATGGGTTATATCATTATGTTTTATGGCCTATGTTATGTAAAGATCTTTCTCATAAGGAACAGATCAATCTCGTTTTTGTTTCAAACAAACAATTTTTTTATATTTATAAAAATAGTATCTATTATAAAGTTAATTTATTATCTCAACTAACTCAAAAACTACTCCACGGATTTTCATACGGTTTTCACTAATAGACTTGCTTATTTCTTCCGTGAAACAGCTTCGTTGTGTTTCGGAAAGAAGGGCAAGACAGGCAGTGTCATTACTGGCACCGAGACTTAACATCATATGTCTCAGGATAGGCAACACATAAATGAGTTGGCTGGGCTAGTTCCAGGTAAACTGGTTTATGTTCATGGGCGACGTTGACCACTTACCATCAGGTGGAACGTCTGCCAGTTTGCCTATCCAATTACCATATAAAAAAAAAAAAAAAAAAAAAAAAAAAAAAGATAGACTGATTCATGAGGAAGGTTTAGGTATATATACATACCCCCGGGCGCATCCAGGACGGTCCGCTAGTCAAATATAATTATCGCTCGCGATTTAATGCGTTCACACAGACGAACTCTTCAATATTATTTTTAAGATGAGATTTTACTTCCTCTCTTTAGTGTAAATGACCGACTACAACATCTATATAGTACCTATGTGAATTATTGTTACGTCTGGAGTTAATATTACATCAGTGCTCTATAATTACCACCTATAACTTGCACGGTGGTGTAATCTCACCACGGGATACCGGTTCCCATAAACGCTAGTTCTGAACGCATTAAATCATATGTTTAACGATGAAACTAATACAATATTCTCCTGTCCAGTTGTAACTTGTTTTCGGTACTCCGACGTTTACGTATCGTGATATTTTATGGCCTAAAACATTTCTTTATATGTTGTTGCGTAGCCTAGTTGTAACTATAAATTCCGCGTTCATTCAACAAAAGTTTCAGCTTTATTTTATAAGTACATATGTACAAACACATTCACATGTTCTCTGACGATGGGCCTTTTTAACAAGCTCCAAATCGCACAGCGTGCAATGGAGAGGGCTATGCTTGGTATTTCTCTGCGAGATCGAATCAGAAATAATGAGATCCGCAGACGAACGAAAAATGCCGTCATAACCCAACGGATTCGCAAGCTCGTAGAACTGACGGCGGATGGAGCAGAAAGGTTTTCCATCAGACTACGTACTGGCAAGCGCAGCGTCGGACAGACGACCACGAGATGGACAGACAACGTGAGGAGAGTCGCCGGAAGCAGTTGGATGGAGGCTGCTTTGAGGTCGATGGCGGAGGCCTACGTTCAGCAGTGGACGTCCAATGGCTGATATGATGATGATGACAAATACATTCCACTTGAAACGCTTTACAGAACTAAGAACGAATACGCGATCTTTACTTTAAGTTTTTATAGACATACTCTGAAACAATAATATTATCGATGTAATATTCCGAAAATTTTAATATGTATTATTTAATATATAATATTTAAATTTTTATATATAAATATTCCGATTTACATAATTATCGTCGAATGATAATAGGTTACTATTTCAAAAATGTTTAAAAATAACGGTTTAATAAATAAAGCTCTGATCTCGGTTTAGCTTTCAGGCCTGTTTATTGTACGGTACCTACTAGTAAAGTAGTAACCTAGCTTCGCACCGGTGCCAATTACATCAAAGATGGGCCACGGTGACGCCATCGCTGTGCCTCCCAAACGTTAAGCTTTTGGATAGGATTTTAGTTTCCGTCTTATTATTAACTGTTATATGTTTTGAAATATAAAATTAAATTATATAAAGAGAAGGATTGTTTTGATGTTGATGATGTATTTATCATAATTTTCGGGACGAATATTAAATATGGAATTAAAGATAACATTTTCGCCAGTTAGTTAATTCTTTAGTAAATTATTTTTATATCTCTCAAGGCTGAGACAGTATCAATTATGTAAGCGTTAAGATCATTTCAGACTACGCTGTAATAAAATAGCGTATAGCATATAGTTCACTGCACAACGATATCGCTCACCATACATTTACTTACACTCTCACACCTGGCTGTACATATTATTGGCTTGCTATACTAGTATACTCTAGGAAATTGAGCGATACGCTGTGCTATAAATTAGGGATGGCGATCTGAGATCGATTAATCGAAGAATCGATTTTTTGAGCCAAAAAGATCTATTTTTGGATCGATATTTAGTCCTGAATCGATCCAATGAATCGATATTTTACCCTCGATAATCGACATTCGATTTTAATGCTTTAATAGAAATATTATCAATTAGCCTACGAAAAGTTATACAAAAGGATAATACAAATTTCAGTTAGTTGATCATACCAATTTCTAATTAATTTTTCTAAACACTTGTTGGCATGATCATCAAAATAAGGATATTATTATTTGACGGCCGGCTGGTCGAGTGGTCAGGCAACTGGACACTTTACGCAGCGGTCGCGGGTTCGAATCCCGCCAGGTGCAGATAATTTGTATGACGAATATAGATGTCTGCACCTCATGGTCATGGATGTGTATTTATGTATATATGTATTTATATCTTAAATTTATTTCCGTTCCTAGTACCTGTAACACAAGTTCTTACGAACTTAGCACGGGGCTAGGTTAACGTGGTGTGATTGTTGGTTAATATTTATATTTATATTTATTATTTATTAATAGATTAAAAAGATCGATTTTTGAGAAATCGATCTTTTTGACTTCGATTTTTTTTAAGAATCGATTCATTATGTTACGATTCGAATCGATTTAAAAATCGATCTTTTTTGAGAAGAATCGCCATCCCTACTATAAATCCGACGCCGCTTTTTCCAACCCACCCCGTAAGCAGACGGACGAAACGACATGTCAACTGGACATGATCCTGTGGATACGAGTTACGGTGGCGCGTTTTTTTATTGTTATTGTAGTATTGGTGAGCTCCATGAGATGAGCAACTGAGCTGCCCATATATTATTTCCTATGGCTCTATGTCTTTTAATGCTGTAATATATAGCAGAATAGTATAGCTGTAGTCTGAAAACAACTTTAAAAATAGTTTTTGTATGACTTGATTATCAAAATATTGAATTTTATTTGTTACACGATAACATAATCAAAACTTATTGTACATAAACATCATCTATGATATTTAAATAATAGTGATAACCGTATAGAAACTTAATTTGAATATAAATTGAATCAATAATAGTTTTCATTTAATATTTGTAAAGAAAAGAGTTTACACGAAGTACTAAAAGGAGTGAAAAATTTCCATGTAAAAGAAAAAGAATATAAACGAGTCGTTGTGTCGTTTTGCTTTCGAGCAGTATGCTGAGATAAGCTACATTATTTCTCCTTGTTGAGACAGCACACTGTTATAATCGCAAGGGTCATCCTGTTTGTATGTACGTGAAGTATGACTTGACTCTCACGAGAGACTAACATCACGATGTGTATGTGTGTGTATGTATGTGTATGCACATATGACTGAACAAAACAATAATTTAGACATTCTAATTTAGCAAAAGTTTTATTACATCGTTCACTTCATTTATAATTTACTGCATTTGACTTGTTACAGGGTATTTAATCTTGTTTTGGAAAGCATCTATTATTTGTGAAACCTGTAAAATTACACATTATATAATAAAATAAAACTAATAAACCGTTCAGGCGTTATACCCCTTCTGGTGTAGTTATGCGAGTAATCGCCCCACCGCTGGCGGTCGCGGGTTCGATTCCCCCTCTGGACAAATATTTGTGTTTGTACA
Source organism: Euphydryas editha (assembly GCA_036937285.1). Taxonomy (NCBI): domain Eukaryota; kingdom Metazoa; phylum Arthropoda; class Insecta; order Lepidoptera; family Nymphalidae; genus Euphydryas; species Euphydryas editha. The sequence continues at coordinate 19,111,128 of JAUPFZ010000006.1, read as the reverse complement.
AATATTTGTTTCTCGTCTAGGTGTATATCCTAGTGGGTCTCCCCACAGTACCTCGTACCACATAAAGCCGCTGGTCCCGGTCGTTATCATAGCGAGATTATCTGCCAACCTGCAGTGGAGCAGCGTGGTGCATTAAGTTCCAACCCTTCTCGTATGTAGAGAAGATGCTTTTACCCAGTAGTGAGACGTTTATATGTTGATTCAGTTCAGATCAGTAATATCAAAAAATTACCATTCAATAGTGCTTTTAAAAGCCTACTCGAATAAAGTACCTATATGTATTTAATATGAGTCAGAATTGAAATAAAATTTTAATTACAAAATCTTGAAAAGTTAAAAATGTTATTAATATATTGTTTGAACTTTTAGTATCTCGAGAATTTTCTTAATCTTAAAAAAATAGTTTAAAGAAGTAATTTTTTATTGAGATAATTCCTCAAATTATTCGTTCCAGTGAGTTGTTTATTTATAAAAAAAAATAATTGTACAGCGCGAAACAGTAAATCATATAATATGTAACGTTACGGCGAGATGGTTATGTCACGCTGGGGGTGAACGCACTGCAAATATCGTGTCACAGTTAAATAAACCGAGGTATTTGCGTACGAGTCACCTTACTTCGCTTAGTTTACTTTGTCCGAGATGAAATCGCTTCTCTCATTGAGCCGTTGATGTACAAACAAAACAAACAAAACAGACAAAAAAAAAGAACAAAATACTGTACAAATCTGCTTCATGACTTAAAAATAACTAAAAAAAACTTTTTTTTTGTTTTCGTATCTTTACGGTGCAGTGATAAGTGTTATTCAGGTTATAGTTGTTTATTTTATTTTATTAGTATGCGTCAAAATTTTTATTTTTTAATTTTAATTTCATATATCGCTCTCCTTTCGAAGTCTACCGAAACGTCATCAACGGTTCGTTTAACTAGATTTTTCTATTATAAATATATCTTGTAAATATAATTTTTCTGTACGTCTGTTTGTATATCATTGAACTCGTATTAAGTGGGTGATCTGATTTAGATGTAAACTTTTTTATACATTTGAATTCCTATGCTGATCTAGGATCGATAGATCTAGGATGATATGATGTGAATCTAATTTTCACAATCAGACCCCGTAGGCAGTGTTGTAATTGGGTTTCTACGATTTTTATATAAGAATATCAGGTGCGCTAGTATCACATAAAATTGTCCCCTAAAAGGTCTTCAACCTCTGAACAAACTCACAAACAGTACTTTTCAAGATTGTCTAGTTAGTAGAGTGTAACGCGCTTATTTTAGAAACGATATACGTACGTATATAAAACAATCTTATATTTTTCAAGCTAAATTCAGCGTGAACAATAGGCGGAATTAGCATAGTCTAAGGTTATAATTTAATTTACCGTCTTTTGTGATATATTATGCAATATCTGAAAAGGAAATTTCATTGTGATATTCTATTTTATTTTCCATATATTCAGTAGATATAATTTTTAATGAGTGCGCTTTTGTTACAGATGACAGCAGCAGAGAAAAAGTTAAATCAGAAAATGAGGTAAGTTTACATTTGGTTTTAATATCACTTCATTCTCTTTTTTTTTTAATTTGAGCGATATATATACAAGCTATATATATATATTTCATTACATTATAATAATAACGAAAATATGACTATGAAAGAAACAAAAGAAAATCGGTGGCTAATTTATATCACAATACCTAAAAAAAATCCAAAACGTGAACAAAATATTTAAAAAAAAAAGTGGGAGATAAAGTTTTAGATTCTATTCATGATTAAAGAGAATCTAAAAAAGGGTTTAAGTTAATGTTCATCCCACAGCGTAGGTATTACCATTTTACTCACATACAAGGTCTCAGTGACTTTGTTGGAAGTCTTTATTTGGATTTTCAGGTTTTGTTTGCGAAATGTTACCGAGAACTTCGGCAAAACTTATTTGAATACGAATGTGATGTGATTTTTAATGTATATATATATTTTTTGTATTATAATTAAAAGTGTTATCAGATAAAATAATTAGAACAGGTCAATCACAGAGCCCTTAACTTTTATCATTATCTAATCTTCTTTTTATTAAATTTACTAAGTTACGAAAGATTAAGAAATTAAACTTTTTACTTAACTAGCCGTTGGCTGTGCTGTCGCTTTATTATATTGTTTATTCTATTTAATATACACATTATTAAACCATTTTACATGTTTATAGAATTTCCAGTTTATCTTTTATTAATTGCATGCAATTTTATTATGATAACTTTCCCTCGATGCGAAAATTTGCATTTGGTAATATTTCGATAAATTCTAAACAATTTATTCTGCAAGTTAAAATTTCACAATCGAAAACCTGATATTAATTAAAATCGGGAAATGTGAAATGATTAAATCACTGTTGTTAATTGTTAGTTTATCTTTGTTGGTCGTCGAGAGCTCGTAATCGAAATTTATGTTGCGACCACCCGATCCGTGCGGGATACATCGGAAGATTTATCGCTCGAACGGACACCTTAGCACTGCATTCCGTTACGATTCATGTCGTGTTCGGTTTTTAATTTCTACGATTTCGATTTGCTTGTGATATATGATTGTATGTTTACTAGCTGTAATAATACTTTCCGCTCGTGACTTTGCTTGCGCATAAGTAGGTCATATATGTTTTTAAGTAAACTAAAATTATCCCTTTTTTATTGTCTCATTTTCAGAGGTAAAGCTTAAAAACATGCTTGAAATATTTTCTGTTTTGATCGAGGAAAGAAAATTTTGATTTTAAATTTGACTACTACTACTCTATCAGCCGTCGGATGTCCACTGCTGAACGTAGACCTTCCCCATGGTCCCTGGAGGATTACCAATACTCGCCAAGCTTGGCAGGCGGGTTGGCGAGCGCAGTGTGATACGATATGGTGATACTGCTGCCCATCACTATCCTGGTTGGTGTATAGTTGTTCGCACCACTAGGCCGTAATCGCTTTTTACGACACCTCGGCAAGAAAAAAAAATCGGGACTATTCTTCTCTGCTGGTTACCGTATGGCAAATTGACTACAAGTCCAATAATAAAGTTTCATACTTCAAAAATGGTAGATTTTAAGGGCCTTACTAGCCACAAAGTATAATAAATAGCAAAACTAGTTTCCAGGTTATCTATCTTTAATTGACACTTAGTGCGAGATGAATATAGATAGTCGTCATTTTGTTTGCTATAAAGAATATAATGACTATCAATTAGGACATTGATGCTTAATGGTTTTCGTAATACAAGATAATCAGCAGCAAATATTAGACTTAAGTTTTATTCTTATTTTAGTACTTATTCGAATTCGATGTCGGTAAATATGCTATTAATTTTGTAGGTAAATACTGTACTTAACACATTTTAATGCCTTTAACGCCATTATAAGGAACACTTATTGGTTTATTATAAATATTCAAGGTATATATATCAGCATAAACCTTTTGCCTTAAACAGTCGAGTGCAACGGGACTAACAGCGAAGTATGCTCCGGTCTAACCATCCGTCAAGTCGATTCAAGCGATAACTGGGAACTGTGGGAAATTTGCCTTGGAAAGATGTATATCACGTTTATATAAAACATCAATCACGGTTTATATGAAATACTGGAGAACCCGCGTGGTCTCGCTCGCATTGTTTCGATACTTTCATACTGATTTGCAAGTTCAAACAAACACTCATATCGTTTTATTATATATTAATATAGATGTGTGATATATAATGTTATAAGGAGCGTGCGTAAATCAATTTCTTAATTCACGGATGTTATCAAAGCAGTTAATCTTAAAAATAAGGATATTGAACGCTAAAAATTTTTCTTAAAATTTTTCGCGAATATAGTGAATATACTTTATTTGGAATTTCTATATTGTTTTCTCACGGTTTGCTAACATTTTATATACGTAACCGAAAAGACCATTCGATAAAAAAGCACAAAACGAATCTTATGTAACTAATTGTCCTCGTCGAGAGGGTTCCTCATTGGCTAATGCAACTAGTTCTCAAGGATACGCACAATCAGAGTTCAATCACACAGTTGCGGTGAATGAAATGTAACCCAGCCGAACATAAGAGCACATTCCCTCTTGGATTCTGTGGAGCATGTCGAGCCTTTACAAAATGGTTAAGTTGTTTCGTATAGTGCAGGAATCTTGCAAAGGAACCAACAAAATATAGTACCCGCTTGGCTACTTTTTGCGATATGAATCGATCGGGCGAAAGTAAACCGATTATTACTTGTAACTATTTCGGATTATGATATTTATTTCGCTTCTTTATCGTAGACCACATTCTGGATCATCGAATGCATCGTATGTTTAAAGTTAAGCTTTTAATACTTAAAAAAAAAAGAACGTGTTTCTCCACATATTGACATGTAGATTTATGTTAATGGTTTGTAGTTTTAACTGTGTCATATTAATAACCAAAATAGTTATTTGTTTTTAGTTGTGTTTTATTATATAATATTATAAATAAACTAAAATGTTTTTCGTACCTTAAAATTTTCTTTTAACTATTAAAAAATACTTTTAAGAATTAAAAAAAATACATTATTTATGACGTATGAATCATACGTGTGGTATTTGTTACCTTTCAGTTCAAACGACTCGGCAATTTAAACTTTCGACGTATCGGTCCAGATTCACGAGAGAATTGACAAGTGATAAATTTGGTAAATGACACCGATGTGCCGTTATTATTCATAAATAAGGCTTTTACTAAGTAAATTATCGAGCTCGCATTAAACGAGTAACTTCGTCGATTACTGTCGGAACCCGTTCACAACTGGTTTGTGCATTAGCTCTGACATAGAAGCCTTATTAACTGATTAAATACACTGTTTAGTTTATATGCTATTAACGACGCTTTGAGTGCCTAATGAGAGATTATAGCTTGTATAGATCTTACACTGTCTATACATTTTGTTTTTATAAAAATAAATAAATAAAAAGACACTATAAAACAAACAAAAAAAAAATTAAAATAGAGATATCTAAGAGCCGAGTTTTTACTCGAACTCAAATATACGGTGGTATTCGATTAAAATATATTTATAAACATATTAAGGTTCAGATTTAAGATAGTAAAGTGATCAGAAGCTTCGAAAAGGCTTACATTTTCATAATGTCACTTTGAGCTTTTCTAATATTATTGTTGAATATGTTTTTAAATTGACTAGGTATATATATATATATATATATATATATATATATATATATATATATAAACAATAGTACGATTATTTCAGTGATATATCAATCTTTTGTTTTGTAATCATTTTGTTGATTTGACATTGTGATTAGTGATTCTCTAAACAAATGATGTAACATTAGCATCCGTTACGATCGCTATTTCCTCATTTGAATTGTTTCCTGTAAAACAATAGACGGTTGTTTTTAAAATCACATTAATATATGCTTTGTTCAAAACTAAAATCAGTTTTCATACCTCACTTGATTGGTATCATAATTATTGTTTTGAATTTTTCTAAACGAATAATAAATAAATCGTTTGAATCTTTGAAAAGTACTTTTGTTTTGATTTTTTTTTGTTCTTGAATATTTATTAGCTAAGTACACAAATAGAAAAAGAAATTCTAACTTTAAACTATAAAGCTTATAGTATAAGCTAAAATGTTATGAATAGAGATGCTATATTTTTCTTTTAAATTTATGCATAGGATCTGCTATAATATAGAAGGCATACATCTTTTGCGAAATAATTCCAAATGTTTTTTTTTATTTTTTATGAGGATATTTACAATACGTTGTGTGGAAAAATGTATAAAATTTATTGTAATTTTTCTATTTTCGTCGAATTGGATAGTAATATTACAGAAAGAGAGATATAATACATTTTATTGTACACCACTTTCGATTATACACATATAACTTAAATATATACAAAGTATTTTTAATGTACAAAGGCGGTCTTGTTGCTAAGTAGAAATTTCTTCCAGACAACCCAGACTACATATAATATGTAAGAAATAGATAGGTATAAATGTGTATCGATAAAATTTAAAATAACATTCTTCAGATTTTAATTCAGAAAACGCAAGTTCGTGAGAAAATTCTAAAAACACGGCGTAACGTCTAAAGCTTCGAGACAAGTATTTAATTGGAAATATAATTTAGTAGGTTTTGTCCCACGACTTGCCGTCCTTAATGATGTTTAAATTGCCTCCAAAGGGTTTTTTATAACATTGGCTACGCATTTCGATCGTCATGCTGGGATGTTTAAGGGCAAACATTAGACATTTTATGAAGAATTTACACCGAAATTAAAATTATAATGTATGTTATCTTTGCAAGTATTAGGGTGCCTGTCCATTGAAAAGGAGCGAGGCTGCGGAGCGGAGAAACGGAGAAATATTAACCAATAGGATTGCAAAAAATTTCCCATCCGCTCCAGTAGACAAGATCTATTAGTTAATATTTCTCCGTTTCTCCTCTCCGCTACCTCACTACGCTTCAATGGACAGGCACCCTTAAGCTTTGTTATTACATCTAAATTGTTTAATATATTTACTAAATCGCTGTTTATTTTATCTTTACTTCCTTGTAGGTATAAATTGAGGAAGTTTTTTTATCTACTGAATTAGTTTCAGTGTTAAGTGTGTGTTGTGTATACGTTATACAGGTATTTCTGTCTCGATTCGCTGTATTTTTATAGATGGTAGAAGCAAGCGATTAGACCTGCTATCTCCTAGTATGTGGTCACCATGGACGTCTTCAATTTTTAAGGGCTGTTGCTCATTTGTTGCTTATCTTTGAGAAATCTGTCATTCAACATTTTGAATTATTCCGTATTTTAAAATTTCTGTAAAAACCGCGAAAGGAAGATCCTTTTAAGTTTGCATATCGCAGAACTTTATTTTTTTTTTGTGTTATAGACTGTTGTATAACTTGTTGCATGTACGAGTAGTTGTGAGACTTCCTTTTTTTATACGCGTTCAAGGAATTCAAATAAATATGGCCTTTAGTTTGGGGTATAATTTGACTTATTCTGTCTAAAATATTTAATTGGGTAATCTTTTACGAAATATTTGGCGTATTCTCTTATACAATAAAAACCAAAGCTTTATTTTTTCATGGTAATATGATAATGTTATATTATTAAATCTTTTGTGAAATAGGTTTTTAGTTCGTATTCGTAGATGTTATGAATAATTAAAATATATTAATTAAGCACAGTGATGAACGGATCGGATTTCGAAAGTTAAAAAAATGTTTTATTAGAAATGATGTATTGTTAATTTCTTATCTGGAATAATTATTTTTGTAAGATTACGGATACTGACGAAAATTGTGAATGCTTGAAGTATAATTAAAAAAAAAAATTCAAATTACGTATCGACTGTGCCAGGTTTCTCAAATATTTACCATTTTTTAATTCGGCATATCAACATATCTATAAACATACTTATTTATCTTTTAATAAGGAATGTCTTCTTGAATCTTGCAAATATGAATAAAATTTATTACTATACATTCACGAGTCAGTTGAACTTACTTTTACATTACATACTTTTTTAAAAATAAAATATTCGGTGTATTTTAAAATAAAACCGAGTGTACTTGTCAGTGTTGTTCATCCATAAACATGTAACATTTTACTGGTGTATAACCGTTTGAGTCATTAATACAGCTGTTAAATATGTCAGATTTTATTTCAGAACGTACCAATTAAAACTTAACCTAAAGAGGAACATTGTAAAATGTTCTTAAAATTTAGGTTCGGCACATAATTCATTACTTTTCAATTATTAATATTAATTATTTTGTTAAGAACTGTGATACGGTTTAAATTTTAACATACATGTGAACACGGTTAAGTATGATCTTCATTTAACTTAACCGTGATTTGGAAGCGGCGATTAAAGTATGAGTCAATTAGTAAAATTCTGCCAGGTTCGTCTAAAGAATCCGTTAGCAAAGCTGTATTAGTTAAGCTCGTGTATCTAACTGACCATTAGCCTTGTGTTGGCAACGTGTGGCATTTCTTGATACTTGATATATTACACCATTGTATGCCATGACATTGTAGAAAGGATAGAAGTTATTATTATTATTCTGTTAGTTTATCTAAAAGACGTAAAAATAAGTTTTAGCATCCACTGATATACTCGTAGGGTCTTAGCAATGTACCTATATTGATCGATCGTAAGGGATAAATTAAATGGAAAACATAACCCTCTTGAGCAGCCATATGAAAAACAAATTATGTTCTTAAGAAGCCTATAGTATCAAAATTTATAACAAGATAGTGTGGTATACGCGGAAGAAAAGTCCTTTAGGTTCCCGATAAGTTATCTCATTATATTTAACAGGTTGGGAGTTATGTCGATTGCCTGCAATCACTACTTACGCCGGACCCCCGGGCACGTTCGTACTTGGCAATGTTTCGAAGTCCCGCACTTAATTTATTACCTTAACAAGCAACAATTTAATTTCTTGTTCTTCTCACGTTCATTGGTTTGAAGGGAGTTAATTTATTTTCGGCCAAGCAAACATCAGTGTTTATCAATCGCAATTTTGGGTAAATTAAAAGGTTGATTAATTTATTTCATTTTAGTTAGTACCTAGTTGTTAAGGATATTGTGATAATAATCAACAGCAATAAAAAATATTATAAAATTGAAATCTCTTAATAAGTAATATGCAAAATAATAATGTAATCATTTTGTTATTTTTAATCTTATTTCTTTAAAATAGTTGTAATTACATATATTTTGGAAAACATCGTGAAATGGCACTTATTATTGTTCATAATTTTGTCATTTTAATTTTATATTATGAATATTTGTGTTGTTTTGAGATAGAAGTTCCTTTTTTTGCCTTCTCTTGCATAGAAAGTATTTACAAAGTGAGAAACATAATGACTGAAAAGTAAAGAAACTGACTCCAGAAAATGACTGTAAACAATAATACCAATAGAAGTTACTATAGGAACTTGCGTAGTGAGATTTTCCGTATTGTGATCATTAATTTTGATGGTTTATATGTCCAAGTTGCCGTTATGCAATCTAATGGCTATCTATCGTATTACTGTTGTAAACTAAAGATTTTAAAAAACAAACCAACTTACGTTTTAATGCCACAAATTTTATTGCGCCTATTTCCTAAACAAAATATTTTCTTTGTTTTATTTATGAATAAACGAATGGTATTTTACCCCTTTCGCATTAACTCTTTGTCGAAAGCTTAAAAATGTCTCCACTGATTTCTTTCCATGAAATCATTAAACGGGATAAAAGTGAAGAACCAGGTTTTGTGATTTCAGGAACAACGGTGCGTCTAGGTTACAACAAATATTATCACGAATGAATTTACATTAATGCGTAAGTTTCGTAGCAAATGCGATAGTGTTGGAACCGTTACTAGATGATAGAATTACTAATAGGTTTCAGGGTACGACTAGCAATCTCAGTAACAGTTACTCCGATTTACCCTGCGATCAGTGGCACTGACACAATAAGCTGTAATGTATTGATTACGTTCATAAAAATTCTTACATTACCAATATTAATGATTTTTTTAATAAAAGTAATTGGCTCCATACACAGAAATCTAAATATAGATGTCGCTACAGTTACATATTATACATTTTTTTTTTGCCAATTATATTAAAATCTGATTTTTCAAACGAATTTTTCTTTTGATCACAATTTTTAGTCAAGAAGTTTTTCAATGACCTTCAGCTCGTCCTAAGTAGTGGGTATAATTAATTACAATATGTAGGTCAATTTTGAATAGAAACAAACTTCATTTAAAAGAACTAAACTTAGAATTTGTAAACAAGGTTCATAAAATATTTTTAAAATTCACCATATTTCTACCTCTCTGATACTTTTCAATTAGTACAAAATAATAAAAGATTAACATTATATTTGTCACAACCCATTCAGTAAAACCAATTGGTTTTATGTATATGAATACCGTTTTTGGAATCTCTCTATCTTAGATCTGCAACAATGCATTTGCTATTAATATATAAGACTACTGCACCTCATCCTCCCTTCAGTTCATTGGCATAAAGACCAATTTTAAAATTTACATCTGCATCAATAATGTTGTCATCACACAGATACTTTGGTTTGACTATTGTACATTTGTTTAAATGTCTCAAAGATCACTCCCACGGTCCCTCGCTTCGAATGGTAGTCCATTGTCCGCTTCCAACTCCTTGAGATAATTTTTGACCTTGTTCCGAATTTGCGATCCGATGACTATGATTATCATCGCTATGGGATTGTTCTATTCACGTGTAAATCACTTAAATTAATGATTTTCTAATTCTTCTTTTACAATGTAATGGGTTTTACAGTTAATGTTGAGATGATTTATATTATGAGATCTGTTACAAAGGTTGTTTTTAAATATCTTTTAATTTTATTGATAATAAATCTTTAAGCAATTAAGTTGACCCAAAATTACCTACCTATAATATAGTAATATTCATTATTTTCTCTATTTTGTCGCGTATTCAAGTGTTACATGTTAAAATAGAATTGTAAAATAATAAAGCACAACAACGTCGTCGCCGTAGGTGTGACAAGTATTTAAAACAAAATTTATGTATATATGGTTGCTGTTCTTGATTGAGTGAATATATATTAAATTATGTCTTTAAAACCGTGATAAGATTCATTTAGTTGGTATCTAGTTATCTACACTAATGTAATTACTCTGATTACATTGCTACGCCGTGAATATCATTGGCACGTACAAGTCAATGCGCTACGACGCCGCGTGCGCCGGCGCACGGTCAAGGCCAGCCGCTCGCTTTTTATTGGCGCGCGAAAGTTCAGCGCTCTCTTAGAAAAAGTGACTTAACACACGCCATATTATGACCACAACATTAACGAGACGTGTAAAACACTACTCATATGAGCTATCTTGAATTTTGCGTAATTAAGTATTCTTGTTTTTATTGTATTTTACAGTATTTGACGTTAGTTCAATTTTAGTTCGAGTGATTGTAACCGTTATATATACGTAATTATATTTTATACATATGTTGTTTGCATTTGACATCGCCTATCTCTTGGATAATTGATAGAAATCAAAGTGCCGGTGAATAATTTGACTTGACCAAGAGGTTTTGTGGCTACGATTGGCTACCATTATCAATTTTACGGAGGATATACGGCACGTGCGCTGGCTGAACACTCACCGTCTACAATGTAACTAACTCTAAAAACCGCTATCAAGATCTCGTATCTAGTTAATGTCTATATAAATTATAGCTTAATTAAAAATAAATTAAAGTAACAAATCAAATTTAATTAGTAATTTATAATTTTTTTTTTCTAAGCAACTCAAGTGATAAAATCGTAATTTAAAGTTTTTTAATATGAACTTTGAACTCTGTCATTATAATTAGTATTTTATAATGATTAAGTTTTTCATAGATAATTGTCGTAGAGGCGTTTAACGATTATATTTAAAATATAGTTGCCATATTAAAATATACGAAATACTTTTATGCAACAATGAATCAAATATACAAACAAAAATTTTAAAAATATATTCTGTTTTCTGTGTTCGATAAAGTGTTTCACTGTTAACCGGTCGTGTACGAGCATTCTGTGGAGTTGCTAATAAACCTTCCATAAATCAAGCAGCCATAGTATCAATTTCATCACGCCCATTTCACACAAATGGAAACCTTCGAATAACATCGACACAGTTACACACCGGATCGGGGCCACGCATCTGAACATTTATCTAACGGTCGCAGACGCACCCTGACGATATTCTGTAACTTTTTAACTAACGCTCTGTAGTCTAAAATGGCAATTAGACGGTAATTTAGAGAATTCTAAACGTATTTTATAATTTTGACGTAGGTAAAGCGAATTTTAATTAGTGGGCATACTTTTTTATTTCATGTGTGCGGAAATATGATCCAGAAAGCTGGCCAAATCAAATGACATCTCGGCTCGTGTAATAACGCTGTGAAATGGTAACGCATCGTCATAATTCAAGTGTAAATGTATTCATTTAAGGTGTCAAGAAGTATCTGTGAATGATATACGATACAATATACTTTTACTCTGAACAGAAACAATGTTAACAGACAATAAATATTACGAGGATCTCCACAATCAACATGCGAACGAAGAAGCTTTTACAGGAACACGTCATTAAAATATTGTTCTCATATAGATCATAAAACATGGAAGTTATCACATGAACAAGACCGCGACGAAAGAAGAATAATCTCTTCCGTGGTTTGCTCTGCGGCGGACACCACGTGACAATCGTCTCCGTATCTACTTGTAGGATCGTGTGACCAATCGACCGCGATATTTCCTCAATCCATCGTATTTACACGGAAAAGTGTTCAGTGACAGCAGATACATAAATAGAGTTCGTAATAAGCTGTAATTTCTTTTATCCGATAGCGGTGTAACTGAGAGTAATGGGTTAACTTTTATTCCACATGTGCTTTAGCTGACGCTTAACCATTAGATGTCTTGAGCATTATATGATACAAATACGACGCATCTATTAGTCGCTTTCACAGTTTATTTTTTTTATTTTTACATTTGCAATTACTTCATTGACATATCTATGTAAATTAGAAAAATGCAAATTTATTCATTCAAAAATTTAACTTGTAATAAAATATTCTTGGTGATGTCAACTTGTTAATTAGAATCGGTGTCTGATAAGAATGTGCTACACGTGCTGTTGGTGAATTGGTTTTTTGACGTGATAACGTCTAATAAATTGATGAAAGGGTGTCCGTTCGAAGAAGATGACATCATTGTCACAAGTGGTGAGCGAGAGCGCGGAACAAGCGGTAGAGAGGTACGATCGGCTCAGCCTAAGCGTTCGGCTCACGATCGGCGGTCGGCCTAACTTACGACGCGTCCGAGTAGAAATGACAGCGGTAAATGGCGGCAAACTGTTTTGTCAATATTGAAGTAACGTCAATTTATTGTTTTTAAAGTTATAATAGTGACAACAATTGCAGCAAAAAAAGGTAATTAATTCTTGCATTTTAAGAATTTGATTAGCGATATAATTTCATATATTTGTTATTTGATTATTAAAAAAGTTACATCGGTCGGCGAGTGCAGTAGGTAATATAAGGTTATATTACAATTTTGATTAAAAACTTATTAGGACTCATATAATTACGATCGTATAAAAATTTAGCTGCTTTTATTTAGTATATTTTTACTATTTTAAGTTAATTAAACTTATCTTCTTTATTAAACTTGATTATTTCTTGTATTACATATTTTCAAAGTATTTAACTTTATTTCGCTTTTATATTAAATACACACATATATATATATATATATATATATATATATATATATATATATATATATATATATATATATATATATATATATATATATATATATATATATATATTACACAAAATATTGATAATTCAGTAATAATAATTCAATTCCATTCATGTTTTCTTATGACGTTATCACGTAAAAATTATCGTCCGTAAACCGACTTTACAGACAACCAATTTTTTTTTTATATATTAAAACCGATCCGCTAGAATAGCTACGAAATTAATTTCATTAGATCAAATCTTCTACATAAATTGTGTTACTTTATACGAGTATTGTTTGCTTCATTAGACCATTGCACTATAAATTTCTGTTTTCTTAACGGATACTAGATTATTTACCTACTTAGTTAATTTCATGTTTGATATATTTTTTGTTTGTTCTACTTACTCGTATGAACGAAATTTATATATGTATATAATTTTTTTTTCTTTTAGAGATTTATTATGATTACTTTTTGGCCCGTTTTATTTCGTTGTTCTTAAATTTGAGAATTTAAAAAAGTAACCGGTTCCGTTTATTGCTATTGCGATTCATCTTTGATTGACCGAAAACAGGTTGGAGGTGGCGACCGTTAAAATCCGTTGCCGATCGGTTAGTAGCTTATGATAATTTCAAACATCCGATACGTATTTTTTTCTTTTTTGATCTTTTAATGTTTGTCTATTGGAAGTTTTTGTTTTTAGTTGATTTTGTTCAAGCGTCACATATATGTATAACTATTAAAGATTTGTTACGCTTTTAAACTTTAAATTTAATTAGAGGCGCTAGTTTTTGTTCTATGTTGAGATTTTCTTTCTTCATTAATTTCTTCTGCTCTTCCGTTACTCAGATATGTATCGATCGTTACTATTGCCGATCTTTGTCTCGTATGCATCGGTGACACCAAAGACAGAATGCGCTTTCCATCGGCAACGTGTTGTCGCCGATAGCGTCGGTCGCCTCTTTATCGTCTACGGCATCTGTTTTCGCTCCTTTGTCTGCTTAGAATTTATCGTTAATTTGCGAAACGTGGGAAACATTAAAATTACCGCGTGATGAATCTTAAATGATTAAATTTATCTTTGCCACCTATTAGGTGAATACGCATGTCGCCTAGGCACTTAGCTCCTTAGCTACGTGTTATTTTATTTTATTATCTATTATTAAGTCATAACTATATACAGTGTTTTTAACTGGACCTTATCATGGTATTAAATTACTTTAATCTTATCGAACTATTGATGTTTAGTCGCTTTATTTTTTTTAAAGACAAAAACATTCATATCGAAGTTAAAATAATTATAGTATTATTAATATGTAATAAACTGTTAAAGTTTATTGTTTAGATTCTAAATTAAAATAATAAAAAATCAATAAAACTTTCTTATTGATCCACGCTAAGCGATAACCACCATGAAAATTTTATATAATGTACACTTTAATACATTGTCATTTACAATTAGTTCAACCGGTTTCACCTATTACCACTTACCACCCGTAAAGGTATGCGATGGTAGCCTGTTATTTCTCTATCGGCGTTTGTTTTGTAACTGGACATAACATCTTCCATCATACCACGCGTGTGCGATGGTCATTACCGTTTTTGCGACACGCATCTGCCGACTCGGAATGTCCGCAAGATGTGTCGCAGCTGATATAATTAATTTACCGGTGTTTTTACCTTTATTCGTATTATTGGCTAGTCAATTAGTGAAATAGTTAGCCGTATAAATTGAATTCTTGAGGCTGATGAGTTCCTTTAGCTACGTTCGGTGCGTGTTTCTATTTTAGAATTTATATTATTTGTTTTTCTTACTGTAGAAAATAACTTGCATATTTTGTTTCTTAATTCATAATTCATTTCTTTACTACGAATCTAAAAAAATATAGTTGTTTAAATATTTATAGACCATACCTTTTAATCATTACTTTATTTACGTGTAACCAAATCATAGCGATAGTTTTTAAATTGTTTATATCGCATATTAATCATGCAGTCACGCTACAAAATACAATTTTATGTAGGTTCTTATATAATAATAAATATTACCCAACAATTAAACACACCACGTTAACCTAGCCCCGTGCTAAGTTCGTAAGAACTTGTGTTACAGGTACTAGGAACGGAAATAAATTTAAGATATAAATACATATTATACATAAATACACAGCCATGACCCGGTGCAGACATCTATATTCGTCATACAGATTATCTGCACCTGGCGGGATTCGAACCCGCGACCGCTGCGTAGTGTCCAGTTGCCTGACCAATCGACCAGCCGGCCGTCAGCCGATAATATATCTTAAATATTGATTTAGAACATTCTGATCATAATCATTCATTATGTCAGTGTTTCTATGACCGACATTTTCTATAATGTAGCCCACAACAGTAAATTAAATGATAGACGCAATAAAAAACAAATTATACAATTAATCTAATTTGGTAGTAAGATTATGCGAACAAGAAAACTCCCATGAGAATAAAAATTGATTGAATTTCCGTAGAAAGTATAAAAATATTGTCGCAGTTTTCATAAAGACGTTAGAGCAACGACAAAACGGTTTATACTTAAGCTAATTAAATTACTAGAGATGGTTAGTACCTATAGATGGTTAAACACATTACTGATAAGTAAATTTTTATCATTTTTTGTTAATTAGAATTATAAAGAAACTAGACTTTCAATAATACTTTTAAAAAATGTTAATTATTGTGTATCTTAGAGATCATGCACCAACTCCATTAAATTGTCGCACGTGTTAGTTATTTGCGAGGGAATTACGATTGTAAAGCAATTTAACGATTTATTTGCGAAGTCTTACTATGAACAATCCATATTAAGAAGAAAGAAAAAAAATAATAAAGTATTAATTGGAGATATCACAATAACATCATTACAAAAACCAAGGAACATAAACAACGTTATGGTACATGCGAAAAAAGTATATATTTCATTTGTTGCACTCAGCAGCATTTGGTATATTTATATTATTGTGCATATATATTTTTAAAGATTATTAAATTATTTGATGAACGTCGTAACGAACATAAAGTTTCTTATTTATCTTTTATTAGCAGGTAAGTAATTTTGGAATGCTTTTCAGCTTTTCGAACTTGCGATAATGAGAGAAAAAGGGAAAAAATTCTTTTAGTTTTATCTAAATACATTTCATCAAACATCTCATTATGAATCCTAATAACTGCTGATATGCTTATATAAATACTACCTTGAATCGAAGCTGACAACGCCGAGGGGGTATTATTAACTTTCAATAATTATAGGTCTGCACGTCAGATGCCTAAGCAAAACCTAACGCAATCATGCACGCCCAGGAAGGAAAAGGCTCCGCCCATTTTGAGAATTGTTAATATATAATTATTTGATTAAATTAATGCTATCTCATTAAAACTTTATGGCCATCATTCATATCCTATGAATATTAATTCGGTATGGAAAACGAAATTATCACTTAAACTTTTCTCACATACATTCAACTAATTTGGTACAAGATTGTGGGAATTAATTTGATATTTTTTCCAACACTTATAATATTTTTATCAACATACTTAATAATGTTTTTTATTGTCCTTGATGATAAAAATTAATTTATGAGAATTTTCGCGTGTTATCTATGTATTTTTCCTACGTGTATAACTTTTTTCTATTTAGTTATGTTACAAATATTGTTTTCATGCTATATGCAATCTATGATATATGATGCATATGTTATTGTAAAACTTCGCACGAATTCTTTTGCCAAGTTTGATGAGTTTGTTAACTTCTTTATCCTATAAAAGTAGTTACTGTTAAAATTTATACAAAACTTGAGCAGCGACTACTGCTTCTCGTAGCAACATTTTCTAACGTGCGCTCAAAACGATTTTTGGGTCCGTTTGAACCGTTTCCAAAACAGAAGCTTATGCACTCCGTGCTACAAAAAAGTAAAATTTTACCGTAGAGTGCGTAATAAGTATTCGAGTGTGCGATAGATTTTGGCTAGAAAAAAAAAAACGTAGCGTAGTGTCGGTAGTGTGCGCAAACTTTTAGCGAGGGTCGCGAAAAAATTGTTGGGTTTTATTACGGGAAAATTGCCATCGCAACAAAGAACGGCAAATTCTTTTGTTGTACTTTTTCATTTTCCAACTGGAAACATTGTTGCAAAAAAAGTTTTGTGCTTCTTTATCTATGAAATTCATATTTTAATTTATTCTGTTTAACAAATTCTTGACTGGTGATTTGTTAATTTGTTCGTATAATACGGTATTTTACTTGTGTAAGTGTTTTTATCTGATTTCAAGCTTGTGATGTTAATTTATTTATTTTCTTATTGTATAATATTTATAGATTGTATATGCTTCCGTACGTACGTAGTTTCGTACGAGCCAATTTTTGATTATGAAATAATAACGTACAAAAATATTCTGAAATCAAATACCTAAAAAATTATAAAATTAACGTACATCTTTTTCACTTTCATCGCTGATAATTTTTCAGAAGTTTAAGCTTTACATTCATCGTTTAAATCCAATTAGCGTTTGAGTATTAAAGCCTGAGGAAGCTATATTAGCAATTAGCAATAAAGTTCACGGCTACAATTATACTATGAAAATAATTTCTTCTCTCAAAAAGTTTCGTTTCTTTTGCAATCGTTACTAACTAACATTTAAAAACAGGAAAAAATCCTTTAAACTGCTACGAAACTGTCTGTGTCAAATTATATTATACCTGGTCGTTAGAAATTAAACCGTAAGAAATTCTGATGGAGCGTTTTTTTTTAAATTTTAAATTAGAGGTCTACAGAGGTGAGAGGAGAGCAAAGTAGGCTTAATCGGTTATTGTAATTATTATTACCAATACGAAGCGCTGTAATTTGTTTTCGAGTCTGCTCCATTTTTATAATTTTAAATACACATTTTCGAAAAGCCGTGTAAGGAAATATGTTATTTAATTTTGTAAGTGGAACGAAAGAAAGCAAAGTTCAAAAATCGAAGATATATATGCCCGATATATTACTGTGCCGTTTTACTTCTTTATTGCATATTAATAAAAAAAATTTCGATTTAAATACATTTTTAACGTGTACCTATACCTATATATGGAATTGTGTGTGCATATACGCGTGTAAGAATTTCTGTGTGAGTGTTTATGCGTTTTTACGCGGAATTATGTATATATAAGAAGTAAATGAAGGTCATCATAATTATTGCTTTCGTTTATACTTGTTGTCGTCTGTCACAGCCTTCAACCCACTGACCGAGAGTCCGAACGTCCGAGCAACTTGCACTTCCACTTGTTCGCGTCTTGCTCACCTGTTGGCGATTGTCTTTTACCGTGATACTGGTTCTTGGTTTGGGGTTCCGTATTTTTTACACGTAAACTATTACAATGGTTTTACTTTTAAGTAAGGTGTCGATTCATGTTCTTCACTACATCACCTTAAATCTGAAATAGGCTCTAGAAATTTATAAAATAAAGTAAAATAATTTTAATTAGCCATTTTCTAAACTATGTCATGTTAACATCGATGTATTCGATTTCGATAATAATGAGATTATTATCATTTAATTGTGATAAAAGACTAAGATTTAAGAAATACGGAACTCTTTGAATCGATATCATTTATTTTAGTTCATGTAACTTTCATATAATCGATGTTCAATGTTGATCGTTAACTTATTATAATCGAATAAAAATCGCATCAACTTTATGAGTCTTCCTTTTTCGTCACGTAAATGAAAAAAATGTAAGCACTATGAACTCTCACTTGAGGAATCCGGTGGTAAGGTGATCTGGGTTAGCGGGACGCGCGAATTCTGCTTTATGAACTTTTTAAAAAGTTTATGATGTTTACAAAAATACATTATGAATAGAGTAAAAATGTCATCAAGAATCATAATTGTTCTGGTCCTCTGCGATACAAGCTATGCTTAGTGCAGTGGACAATAGTATTTATTTTCAATGTACAATTATTATTTTTTTTGGCAATAAAGATATTTATTATTATTATTGTATTCGTGACTTAATCCGTTACGGATTGATTTTGTCCGTTTCGGATTTAATAAAGTCGATTAGATAATTTAAGTTACTGGTGAACTGTCGTAATTTTCAAATTTAAAAATATTCATAAGATAATCGCTAGTATTCACTGCACTAATCGCCGATTTTTTTTTTTAATTTAATTTTCTTATAGAGGATCTTATTCTTATTAAGAAAACAAATATTAATTACGCTTAAATAAATATTTTTCTTTGAATTTTTAATAAAAAATATTTCATAAATATTATGAACATTATTAAAAAGTTCGCTTATAGCATTGACACACATTTTCTCATACATAAAAATAATGTATGTCACAATGTCAATAAACCGCAATGGGCGGCGCGGACGCAGCGACTCGAACACCGAGTCCTAGCTTCCGCTGTTCTATGACTCTCTAAAAAAAATTTGCTTAAAAGACTTACGTAAATATTTGTCTCTATTTGTTAGCAGTTTTTAATTACTAATAACTGAAACTCATATTTGTCGGCCATTTTATTGTAATTTTTAGACATTTACGCAGACAATTGTTTGTGTGCATGTGTTTAGTGTAGCTTTATTTGATAAAGTATAAAAATAAAGATAGACTTTAATTTTTTTATAATGATTTAGGAATCCTTGACATTATTATATTATACATTATAGCAATTATTTTTATTTCAACGAATAAACATTCAGGCAAACAATATTGCATACAGTACTGTTTTTAACATTTGATATATCTAATTGCTTATATAGAATATAAAAAAATATTAAATTCAATGTCACTCCTAATTTTAAAATCAATATTTAATATGTGCACACGCAAGTACGATCTGTCAATTTGTCATTTACAATTATAGTTGTAATTTAATATTTCCGGTGTAAATCAAAAAAGTTTATATTTGCTTAAGGCACTTGTTTAGAATCTATATATTAATATCATGATTAAATAATTCATAATTCTTTACCTAATAAAAAAAATATGATTATGATTAAAAAATGAAAAAAAAAACATTAAAATATAAAAAAAAAAAAACACTTTTGATACTATCTATTTCAATAAAAAAAAGTTTTAAAGAAAGGTACGTCATTAGTTTATTTACTCTATTACACGAATGTTATAATAGTATCAGTTAATACTAAAGTGTTACCCTTTTTTATTTAATATCGATTTTATATAAGTAAATTAAGTTTCCGCATTCACAATTTCAACACTCATTGAACTCGCTAACAATGTTAATAAAAACTTATAAATTGGAATTTATGCGAAACATAAATATAAGTAACGCGTCACTGGAGCTAATCGAACTTCAAAGTAATAAAAATTGATATTTCCGTTACAATCTGAATACTTACGATTGAAATACTATCTTTGTTCATGAGGTCCATCATTATCAAAGTCTTATTTTATTGATCCAGTTCCACTTATTAAACAACATATATGATCAGAATGTAAATGTGTTTTTCGTATCTATTGAGTAATGCAGTGATCTCGTACGTTTGTTGTATAATACAATACGTAAAGTTTGTGTGTCACGGTGTCAATAAACTGCAGTGGACGAGCGAGTCACAATTCGATGAGCGCCGAGCCCTTGTTCGCTTCCGGTGCGCGTGAGCATGTACGTTGAGTGTCACACCTGTGTCGTGTTTACAGTGATATTCAAGTTTGTGATCGATGATGTTTATTACAAAGATGATGTTAAAATGTAAATTGACGATATGTTAGTGGTCACAGTAATTGACTGAGTCGCATATTTAAACCCCGTACGTGACAAATTATTGTATAGGTATAGTCATACTAAGCGTTTACTTTACTTAAAAACAACTTTACTCGAACGAGCCATTTATTGCCGTTTTTAAATTAAAATGGAAAATATAATTTAAATTTTATTAATAATCATTGTAATTTTGCAGTAAGCAACCGTGCTTGGTTTCGGCGATTTTGAAAGTACGATCTTCGCAATAAAACCGAGTGAAATTTACATTCTAAAAGCTCCAGCAACTGTCAATACTCGACGGACGCAACATGCGCTCGAAGAAAGCGAACTCAATCACTTTCATCTCAGCCTTTGTACATCGTAATGAACACGACAAATATATATTTCGCATCTATGTGTTACATCTTTACATCTTTGTTTTTTTTTTCTATGACTTAAAAATTGAGCACCTTAAAACTGGTAAAGCTTGTAGTGTATAAAAAGTGAAATGCTATGCGATGCTGATGAAAAATAGCTTTATTTTTTTATTGTACATACTTATTTAATTATTTAGTTGTAAAAATATAGAGTTGATTTTTTTAGTTTTGTCCAGTAATGGAAAAAATTTTGTTCGTTCAGGGGTTAAATATGGCGACGTGCAAATTAGACTCAAACATACTCATATTATAATATTGAGCCAAAAAAGCACATAAACGCACATTACATTTTAAGTGACCTTTTTAAATTATAGTTTTATTTTTATTATTACTTTAAAGCGAATTCAATATCTAATATGTTGATGTTTAGATTAGATTTAGTTGGTACCCAATGGATTTATGTAATAAAACTAAACTGACACTACTGTCCGTCCGTATAGATTACGAGTATAGATCCTTATTTAACTAACATAATGTTAGTTAAATAAGGATTCTTTTATTCTATTTTTATTTATTATTTTATTCTATTTTTATTCTTTAGATATATTTAATTATTCATCTTAAAGTAATTAAAATATACCTCGCATTGTATTTGTCCACCTTTCTGTTTTGCTAAAATTTTATTTTCTAATTACAATTCTATCGCCTATCAAATAACCTAACAAAAGAACCTTCTTAAAACCGTTATAGTTTCACTAAAAATATTTTCTCCAACAAAATTCAATACGGAATACCGTTACGTACTGTATTCGCAATAAAGTATATGGTAGTTTATGGCTTTGAACGACGTCGGTACTAATTTTATCGGTTTCGAAGTGAATTTCTATAATATCGTAAGCTATAATTTATGGCGCGATGGTTAACCGCCTCGGAACCTGTTCTTGCTGAACCTGTCCCGAGTCCATCAATCACCTCGAATAAAAACAACCGATTTGATTACACGTCATTAAAAGGTACACCATTTTTTTTTCGTACGTGAGATCGATAATTCGATTTGTTCTACATCGCCTTTTGTAGTTTAAGATATTTCGTCAGCTAGAGTGAAAATATTGCTGGTAAATTTTAATTTTTTAGTCTTTCTTGATTTATAAGTTGGGAATACGTTTTGTGTGGTCTGTTCTTTACTTATCAACTTGTAAACTTTTTAAAGGCAGTCGAAATATAAATAAAAACAAATATTACACAATTATATAAAAAGGCTCTTTTTTTTTCGAACTATATGTAAATAATCAAAGCGATCGCGTTTGTATTTTTTGTTTCTTTATTACTTCGAACGGACGCATAATTAGAAAATTTTTCGAGACTTAAAGTTACACATGTCGATTACATTAATTTGTTATATTTATTAGAAAATATTAAAAGAAATGATGAGATCCGCAGAGAACGAAGGTTGTCGACATAGCCCAACGGATTTGCAAGTTGAAGTGACAGTGAGCAGGGCATATACTCGTAGCTCGTAGAACTGACTGCCGATGGAACAGAAAGGTTTTCGAGTGGAGACCAACGTTCTGGCAAGCGCAGCGTCGGACGGCTGTCCGCGAGATGGACAGATGACTTGAGGAGAGTCGCCGGAAGCCGTTGGATGGAGGTTGCTTCGAACCGGTCGTTCTGGAGGTCGTGGGGGAGGCCTACGTTCAGCTGTGGACATCCAATGGCTGATATGATGATAATGATTATGATTTATTAAAAATATTTTACTGAAGACTATAATATATGTACATATATGTGTCAGAATATTTACCGAGATATACAGATAAAGGTACTTTAAAATTAAACGCTCTCAACACTGATTTGAAAAACGACGGTTAAGATTTTGGTGTTCTGTGTACCTCTCGGCGCTTAACGCTAGAGCCACGTTTGCGTAAACTCGTCCTTACGTTTTGAACGGTAAATCTGCAAAGAAAGTAGTCGATTTAGATAGTTATCGTTTTAGATGTAATACAAGAACATTGTCGATAAATAACGAATAACACATATATCGCATAATATCGGACCAGAGCACATTTAACGCTTGTTATTAATGTCATGAAAGTTGACCGAATGGGTCCACTGTCAGTTTCACCGTCTATTGGTATTTACTTTCAATCGTTTCGATGGTGTGTTATTGTTCAATTTGCCACGTAATGGGCGGCCATCGTTAGAGAGTTATACGTTCACTATAGTCCAACAGAACAGAACAAGGGATCATATTTAGGCTTGTTAAAATACAAGCAGACGCATCGAAAAATTACTTGATAAGTGTATGAAAAATTGTGATAGAAATCTACGAAATAGTGTTTGTGGAATAGTTTTTTTTTTTCTGAATTATTTAACAGTTATAATTTATAAGTTGCTTATTCTTTGTATTAGTTTTATGTTTTATAGAAACATATCCACCTGTCCTCGGAGTCCTCAGACAAGGCGTGCATCAAGAGTTCATTGATCTCAAATTCATATAGTCGTAAAAAATATATCGCTTTCGCCTTAAAATATCAAACACGTACCCATAAATTAACGACGATCATGATAATGAAATTCCCGCTCTCTTCTATCGATATATTTTTTATTTTCTTACAAATCCATTGATAGTTGATAGGTCGATTTGTAAACCGAATCCTATTAAGGAACTCGAAAGTTTTAATTATTCATCATTTCGTTTCTGTCGTTTATTAACCAAGCGTTGGTTTCTATTACTAAGTGTTAAAGACGATATTAGTTTGAATAATATGTGATAAGATTTATTTTATTTATTTATTTATATTCAAATAAATAAATAAAATAAATAAAATAAAAAAAATAAGATGATTTTTATCATGAAAGCATGATACGTAACATTACAGATATGTATTGTCCGCGAACTTTCTTTCGCGGTGAGATAATTTGCAAAATATCACTCGCGGCAGCGCCCGAGGCGTTCGAAGACCGATGATTGCATTCTTTTAATTTGAAGAATACGGTAATACTTGCGTCAATCGAGGTATGATTATTGTTAAAGTAATTTGCATTAAACAATATAATGATGTTATGAAATTTTCTATGAAATATTTTTACCTTAGACGTTCATTTCGTAAGTTTCAATGTTAAATTAACAAATATAATTAATATGCAATGTCAAATTTTTAACAGACCACGAAGTTTTATACACTATAGATAAATATATCTGTAGGTTATGCACACGAATATATTCATAGATATTCAAGATTAATGCAATATAAGTATATTAACTTGACAGTTGTGTTACTTGTTACGTACTATAGGATTTGGGAAGTCCCGACTGCTTTGATATCCCGTGACATGAGACAGTCCACGATCAAAGTTTAGAATGTAACGAAAATTCAAGAGTATTTCCGTTAAAATTTGTATTCCTTCATTTTTTGCAAGATAAAAAATAACAACATCGCCCAGCATAAAATATAGTTAATGTTAATTGTTATTACAGTCGCATCTCAGTCCTTACATGCAGTCGGGGTTTTTATTTTAATCATTGGATTTTTTTCATATATTGTTTTGTGTTAAACTGAGTGGTTATGATAGCAATATCAGCCGTCCTGTTTTATTTTCAATAACTGCGATAACGAAATTCAGAAGTAATCTTTTTTAATTAATATAATTTATCTACACTAGGTGAGCCACGAGTTCTATTCGCGTTGAAGTCTATGATCTCTACTACTCCACTGTGATGGTAGCGTGATGTATTTGTAGCCTAAATTTATAATATTTGACATATAGGTTAGCATATATATACAATACATTTTATAATCTCTTACCCTGCGACTCAAGTACCTAGTTAAAATAAATTATTCAGATCTAGTAGGACGAATCCGTCATATCGGAGAAATTGAGGCGGCCATGTCTATGTTTACGAAGTCAATTAATATCTGATATTTTAATTTTTATTTACTGTCGTTTTTAATAAATTAAAGAAAAATTTAAAAAAAAATATAAGTAATTCAATATTCGTAGTTTTTTTTTTTGCAAAGTTACAAAACTTGCTCTTTAACTAATGTTGTTTATATTCACTATTTTCCAAGCGATATCTTTGTCTCTATTTCTTACAAAACAGGACATAAAAATGTTAATAAATATATATTATAGGACAGATGTGTTCCCAATTTATGGATCAGCTGATGTGAGGGATAACTTACGGACACGGTGTTAAAGATACGAGTATTATCAAATGTCAATGTCCTCTTCAAATTGTAGTTATGATAACTTTAACTTTTTTATGCCGCTATTAGGGTCATAAGCCTTTGCATACTTACCTGCTTATATACTTACTTCTTCGTAATATCGGAACAGGTGATAATGAAACAAAGGAATACAGGACTCTAATAATAAAACTATATGATGAGACTTTTTTAAAATTATTGAGTTATTTTGATTACGTTACGGAATGGTTATTTAAATAGATATCCTGTATTTTACGTGCAATGAGTTACGTATCAAATTACTTAATAATTATGGTAATTTTGTTGCTATCAATCGTATAGATTCTGGTGATTAGTCGAAGACGACGTCGACAGTCAAACATTGTTTGAATTATATTTTTTTCATTTCTGTTACAAATTACGGCCTATGTCGATTGCAGGTGTAAAATACACTACAATTAATTAAGTCGTCTGATTAAAAATAATTAGACATTTTATTAAAATAATTATTCCACTAAACAGCCTTTAATGCGGCAAATGGTATTCAATTATAATTAAACTTACATGTACATTTTGTCATTTTATTTAGTATTAAGCTTTTTTGGTAACGACAAATTAGTCACCTGTCCATATAGTTAAAATGGTTCCTTGTGTAGGTAGATGTTAATAGGGTGACCATATTAGGTATCTAGTATATTTCTTGTAATTATTGAATTTTTACGTTATTTAATTTTTTTTTTGTATCAGTTTATATCTGAGATTTTAATATACTGTTCCCTGTACTGTAATTATTTCCCGACGTTTCGGACCCTTCACAGCGTCCATGATCTCGGGATCAATCTCGGAAACAATTTTAGTTTAACAATATTTTATTTTAAACAATAATTTAAAATAAAATATTGTTGAATAAAATAACCATAAAACCCAGCCCATATAGGGCGAGTTGCACGAAACCGTCGCTAACTTTCCGTTAGTTAAGTTGCAATTAATCTTAAAATTAGTTGATCTTATGATTAATTTAAAGCTGTTGGAATTAATCATCCGTTAGATAGGTCTTTAATTAAACTAAATTTTTTTGTTAACTTAATCAGATGTAGGTTTCGTGCAACAGATAATCACGATTCTTGTGATTAAATTAGTGTAATAAACACTTAAATTTAAAATTTGTTTCGTGCAACTCGGCGATAAACTCACAAATTATATCGATTAGTTATTTCGGTTTGTTTAGTGTCTTTCAATTGTGGCAAACATATTATGATTTCGTCAATATCACGTAGAAACAAGTAGTACGCATTATTTCGAAAACATCATTGTTACCGTAATGTTATACTAATATCAATCGGTCTCCACCCACGAAACAAACTAGTTAATTCGTATCGATATTTTACAATTTTGGGCTAGAAAGTGACACTCAACTTTCGCTAATGTTAAATCAGCAAATTGATGTATTTTGTTCAACGAATCGATTATTGTTTATTATTAATAATGATCGTATTCAAACATCGAGAGATAGAGAGAGAGAGATCGAGAATCGTCGCGATTTCGTCTCTGCATTGTCGTCTTTGACTGTATACATAAATGCTACATTCAAATTTATGTAAAATTTATGTTTATTCAGTATTTTACAATATTAATTGTTGTTATATTTTTATAACTATTTTGATAGTATAATAAATTGTTATGATTTTTTTATTTATAAATATGAAACTTTCGTTTTATATCTCGGCTCATTATAAACATAGTTTTTATATTGTATTTATTCATCGAATGTTATTTAAGGATTCAATTCTACTCTCACAAGTTTCTAAATATACTTAGAATTTTCACTAATTTTTTTTTTCTGTTTTTTTGAAGTGAAACTTCTTTATCGGGGTTGGAAAAAATTTACGCGTTACGCGTCACATTTTTTCGTTACGCGCCATCTTGTAAAACTGTATTTACTCGACTGCGACAGAAGAAGGGTTATGTTTTTCGAGTGTATGTATGTGTGTGTATGTGTGTATGTGCGTATGTGTGTATGTGCGTATGTGCGTATGTGTGTATGTGCGTATGTGCGTATGTGCGTATGTGTGTATGTATGTATGTGCGTATGTGCGTATGTGCGTATGTGCGTATGTGCGTATGTGCGTATGTGCGTATGTGCGTATGTGCGTATGTGCGTATGTGCGTATGTGCGTATGTGCGTATGTGCGTATAATTACGATCGTATAAAAAGTAAACTGTTTTTATTATAAGTTTCACTTCTTACGAGTGTACGCTAGTACACGCACAATATTTTTTTTTTATTTTTCCGGACGAGTGCATAAATATAAGATTGTGTTTATAATATAAATATTTCAAGAAAAAAATTAAAATGTAGAAAAAAATCAAGAAAACTGGTACAATATTTTTCGATGTGTCAAACCTTACTGAATATACTTTCTAACATAAATATATGTATGTATTTATTACATATTTACGTTACAATTATTATTTCATCGGCCTGGTAGTTCCTCAGATAATGCAATCCGAATAAACAAAATTATCAGCTATATAATATTGAGTATAAATAATATATATGACGACCGTTCTGGTGTAGTTGTGCGAGTAGTCGCCTCAAACCGAGCGCCAGCGGTCGCGGGTTAGATTCCCGCTCGGGACTTGTTTCCGGTCTGGGTGTATGTCCTTGTGGGTCTCCCCACCGTGCCTCGGAGAACACGTAAAGCCGTCTGTCTCGGTTGTTAACATAGACAACTGATAACGATCATTACTCGTTGTAGAGGAAATTATCCGCCAACCCGCAGTGGAGCAACGTGGTGGATTAAGCTCCAATCCGTCTTCTATATATCTCTTCGCTCAGCAGTGGATTGTTTACAGGCTGTCAGTTCATTCACAAATATAATAATAATACATTTTATGATGCATCTAAAAGTCAATAAGTCAATAAGTAATATTTGGTATGCATTACCTAAAGCCTCATTTCGTCTTTCCTTATTGAGGTGTAAGCAGATAAATCCGTGGGCGAACTGTTAGCTGTTAATAAAATTTTATTGTAATGTTTACTTGTGAACAATACTTATACTCAATTCAATTTCCTTATGAATACATATAAATCACTTTCTTTAACGAGGTGCTTTCTGCACCTTTGTAGACGACTACGGCTGCTTGCGTAATGCACAGGGCGAGAAGTTGCTTTTAAATTCAAATAGTATAACAATAGTTAAATATAATTGAAAAACAACTTTCAGCGTTTTAAGACTAGCTAGCCTAATTTAATATCCTGTCCAAATTTTATAAATAAGGATTTTCATGTTTCAATGATATCTCAAGTTTTCAGGGAAATTTACCCATGAAAATACATTTTTTTGATTATAATAATAACATCGAAAAAAATTACTGGGCATGTCACACGTTTAACTTGCATAATAAATGATATAAAATTATCGCTATTATAATCTATTTGATTTTACAAACTTTCAAAAGATATCAAACCTTTTCCAAGTGATGGGCTGAGTAATGAACAGCATTTAACTTTTATTAATACCGTTTAAAGTTGTCTGATTAATATGCTCACCGTTAGTATGTAATGTTTTTGCATCAATCAGTGTACACATGATCATATGATCTTTATTTCGTAACAGCTCCACGCCATTACCACGTAAAAGAACTTTTCGCCTACACTTTACAATAAAATAGTAATTTGCATAACAAACCGATTTGTGCGCTATCAATTCTGCAAAAGGCATCCAATAAGAGATTTTTCGATTGATTTTATAGCTATCTTATATAAAAATTGCACGTATATTCGATTATTTTATGGTATAAATTATGAAATATCGAGTTTTCTATTCGAAAGCAAAAGAAACGAAATTATAACATTTTTCAACATATTGTTTATTTTTTATTATTTTTTATAATTTCTCTATTATGTAATAATTCTATTTACAGCGGGAGGTATTGGATATTTTCGTGTTTAATATTATATTCATAAGATACGATCGTTAAAGACTTCGCAGCGGGAATGTTGTTACGACGACGGTAGTAAAGGCTCTTACGCTGTTATACAAACACAAATATTTCAAAGCAATAAGTGTAAATAATATTAATCTTACGACACTGTTATGGTGTAAAATGTAAAATTTTAGCGCAAAATATTTACGAGGTTAAAGTTAAACGTAAAAATAAAAAAAAATTAACTACTCGAATAAATTATTATGTATGTTTAATATCACAAATCTTTTATAAAAATTGTATAGATACGAGCGTCACTTTTTATTTTTATTTTATTTTATTTACGAAAATAGCTTCTTTTAATACAAGTAACAAATAAAAAGAAACAAAAATGGTGCCTCTACAAATTATCACCTTAACGTAAATTCGTAATAGATTTAGTCTTCTTGAGTTTTATGGCTGGAAAACAGCCCCATTTTTTTTTCATTTTTAACGTAAATCTTTCTCTTTACTTTTTTAGGCCAGAAGAACTTTTTTATTTATTTCATTAGTTTTACTTTTTACGGCCGTTTTCATACTGCACAACAACATGGAAGAATAGGTAAATGGAGTAACGACAATAATAACATACTGCATATCTATAAAAATAATCTTATATTCATTAGTAAAGCAAATAATTAAATTCCGGTCCCACAATCACCTTTCCCCAAACTATTGTTGCACAACCGAACAAACGTGGGAAGCAATATTTCCCGAGAAATGAGATATAGTTCCCAGAAGTTCACTGTGATATCTTCTATACTTGATTACCTAACGCATTCCTAGCGACTTTTAATTAATTTGCCCTTTCGCGATAACAATGTATTTAATGTGGATGAATGTATGACTGGAAGAACGAATGAATGGAATATGCATGCTGATTAATTATAAATATGTAGGAAGTTGCACGTGATGACATTACCAATCGTTAAGTTTCACCTATCACTACCAGAATAATATGTGTCAATATTGAAATGTATTATCACAATTCATTTATTCATTTGAATTAATGTGTATTATTACAAAGAAAGTGCTGCTATTTAAACAAAATAGCGTGAAAGGTGAAATATTTAATTCCCATAACAGTTTGCGTAAGAAACGTTTCTCTATGTGCCGTGGGTAGCTTTAGCGAAAAAAATTGTCTTTTAATATTTTTCGATTTTTCTATGGTGGTTTTGTCTGTATAGTATTTTGGTAATAAAGAGTTAAAATAATCTTACGTATACTTGAAAAGTTAAACAGTAACTCAATACATTCTAGTGGTCTAAACTGTTGAAATATTTTTACTATTACAAATATAGCAGATATTTTGTGTAAAAAATCTTATCTGTGACCGTCGCAGTTAATGAAACTTTCGCACCACTACACCAGAACGGTTGTCGGCTGCACACGCTGCGCTACACTAATATGATAGCAGCCTAAGAGTAACAGCCTTTATCGTGACATTACCGAAGACCAAAGCTGTTTGCTATACAATACCCCTATTCATCGCATGGAATACTTCAGGTTAATGTCGGAATTCAATTACCCGTCAGTCTGACGACTATGACGTCCGCTCCTCGGGCCATTGAGCTGTACAAGAAAACATTGTTTATTACTTAAGCTAGCTGTCTAGTTATCGGGTTTGTTCACTTTGTATTGTCTACTTGGTCGGGTCGGGAACATTTGATTCATTATGTATAATGTTTTTTTAAAAGAAAAATGCTATTATTTACGGATTTTGAATCAATCAATGGTGATTTGATAGTTTAAAGGTATTTTTAGTTTTAAAACTATAAAGGCGTAAATCATATGGTATAACATTGGGTATAATGTAAATTGCTCTGATTGAAACAAATTGAAAATCAGAGTGTTGTTATTGGATAGAAAATGTTATATCGCCTTTAAGTTATTAGACGTTATTAAACAACTATTTTTCTTAGTCTTACGTATATCTTAAGCATTACTTTTATTATTTAAATTGTAAATAACTATAAATATTGACCAGCCAATATATGTGCCAGCCTTTATATGTGTACTAATTTCAATGGAAATAATTTAAAAAAAAATGAGTAGTTCAAAGGTATACCAAAAGACGTGTCAAAAACATAATATACTTGTATATAAAACATGCTTACTAGAACGGATACAAACCTATTATGGGTATTTGTTATACGGGTGTGGATTTTGTGTATTACATAGTTATTATAACGTAAAAATAAAAATAATATAAAATGCCTCACTTTAGAAGTTCAAAAGACTCATGAATGATAAATAATTAAGACTGGAAATTCCATCAGACCACTACTACTTATTTAATAAAATTTAATAAGGGCTTCTATTAAGTCTGTCTGCCAGTTTGCAATTAATCTTAATAGTACGGCAATGACCCAATTTTAACAGATTTGGCCCCCTATCGTTACTATTTAGACAATTTTGTTAACAGCATAATGACGACTGATGTCAGTTATCGGCGATTGTTTGTAATTGATAACACTCTATTACTTATCTTTGAGTTTAAATATCTATAATATGTATGAACAATACAATATTAATACAAAACGTTTTAATATAGAAAAATAGTGGCGATACAATACATACCTATATGAAAAGGTTTAGGCAAAAATAATCGTTTAAGATTTTTCAGATGTCAACTAATCAATTAGCACAGCAAAAAACCAGCCCAGTTAGGCTCCAGAATGTCTGCCTTAACAATATAAAGACGGCACCGTTTTATTGCTGTTTTAAGCCAATTTATCACTCACTTCTAGCGCTGTATAGTATGTTGGTACTATTATAGTATGCCTTGCTAGCGTTGGAGTGTAAATACACAACTTTATTTTCTTAAAAATTCGATTTTATATCTAAATATAATCAATCACTTATCAGTCAAGCAAATGGGCTAAATCATTAGGTATTATTGGTGAATGGGTTACAAAGTTATTGGCGTTGGAAGAGGAACAAATCATTTAGATTACCATTGCAGCGTTAACCATGGGAACTGCGTTATGTTCCTTGTCTCTGTAATCGTTGGTTCACTCATCCCTCAGACATACAGCAAATTGAAAAACTATTATTTATTATTATTATATCTTTAAACGAGCAATTCTTGTATATATATATATAATCGGAATCTCGGAAACGGCTCCAACGATTTTCATGAAATTTAGTATGCAGGGGGTTTCGGGGGCGATAAATCGATCTAGCTAGGATTTATTTTTAGAAAATGTCGTTTTATCCCTTTTTTTACGCAATTAAAAAATATCATTAGAATACGAAGGTAAATTTCGCTGTCATTGACAAGCTTCTAATAGCTCGGATGGGAATCGGGCGGATTCGAAATCAGAAAACCTGGGTTCGAATCCAGGTGTCTACAGACCAATTCTTTTTTATTTTTTTGAATTAAGAGCTCTTTTTACTTTTTATTTTTTATTTAAATAACCAATTCCTATTATTTTACTATTATGTCGGTAAGATCGAAAATATTATTTATGTTTCAACAGTATGTAATGTATCTAAATATAATTTAACCGAGCAAAGCTCGGTCATCCAGGTACTTATTATTAGTAGAATGACTATTGTGTTGGAATTCATGTTAGAAAAAAATAAAAAATTGTTTTCGTAGTGAGGTAGTTGAGAAATAGATTTGTGTACACTCTGTAAGTCTTAAGTTAACTTATGTAAAGTTGTGTCAGTAAAATATTTGTTACTTTCATAATTTTTTTGATAATTAAAAATAATGCTATTTTACGCTAGCACCGCCTTAATAAGATTTATCAAATTGGCAACAACACGTCAACCATGAACAATAAAAGTTTAAATCGTAAATTAATCCTAGTATGTGAGAAGCTTTACTGAGCTTGCGCTGGATTAAGTTACACAATATAAAAGCCTGTAACGTCAGCGATAACATTATGATTAATTGGAGCTACTGAAACCTATTTCCGAGCTGCATAATTCCTTATATAACAACCCGGCACTTGATTCGAATGCATTTTCGCGATGATATTCTGCGAGCACGCAACAGGGGCGCACTGATTTACGACTTTGTCACTTGATTGAGATGTTTTAATTAGTATAATGTAGATTAATGACCCTTGTCGTGTGTAATTTATGGATATTAGTTCAGTTGTAAGATGGATGATAATTAGATTTGAAGATAATGTCAGTCTGTCAATATTTCATGCTGGGTAATAAGGATCTACGGTGGGTTGTCTGATGCCGTATAAGTGGGATTATTTTATATCTTATGAAATAAATTATTTGTTTTAGATTAGTATTCCTTTATATTCGTTTGTATAAATAATATTATGGATATAACAATCAAATTTGTCTCTCTTCTACCGATCTTATTCCCATTTTCAATTGGGGTCGGCACTCCTAATTAATTTTTGCAGAGATGGCGGTTCTAAGTCATCTTTGGGCAAATGTAATGAGTCTTAAGTAAGTTTTCTACGTCTTTTCGGCGCTGACTCAAGTTCGGGGACTTTTCTGGTCATATGGTCCTCTAGTCTCCTCATAACGTGGTCATACCATCGCAGTCGTGTTTCTGATAGCTTATCTTGAATAGGTCTAACTTTAAAAGTTTAGATACAATCAATATTATATTTTAAATTTATAAAATAGGTATATAAAATCGTTCGAAAGAGCTCCATTTGAGAACGACTCTATAAACTTGGCTAATTTCTTTTCTGTCGAGTTTGTAGAAATCAAGATAAGGTTTGCATAAAATAATTTTGAACATTAACAGCAAAAGTTAAATAATATTTGATCAATTTTTATCGTATTTGTATGAATTATCTCAATAACGATATTTTTTGTTTACTTCGTCAGTTCTCCTGATATAAAGTGACGAAAAAGAGGCGCTCAGTTTGCTTAATAATTAATAGATATGGCTTTGGATATGGATTTATTATTTTCTTTATCAGTAAATTTCACCTGTGCGAAGCCGGGTCGAGTCGCGTGTACACTACAAAATATAATTGCTGTGACGCAAATGATTGTAGTCTATTTTAAAATTTAATTAATCACGATTACTTTCAATTTAATGTCATATTACGTACGGATTGGAATATTCGTCAGATATTCAATTAGACGATCGAATTATATCTAAAATTTGCATGAGGAAGCTTCCGTGTGCCAGACGGCGCCAATCGGCTGTGCTCAGTTTATTTACATAGCTTTCTATTTCCGATAGATGGCGCTGAACAGTTGCGTAATATTGAATGGCTCGTTAAACGATAGCGTTGTAGGAAGGACACATATCTCTATTTATTGGCGAACATGTAGAATAGAACTATGTTTACTCGAGAGATTTCCTGATTGGATTTTTGTCATATTGCCCGTCTCAAGCAAAGTGGTCATTACATTAGTGTTCGTGGATTAGAAAGCTATTAGTTGCGAATGGGAACTGTTTTAATTTTTAGTATTCACTATTAACGTTTTTTGAAGCTGTTTTAAAATGTTATCTCTTGAATTTGGTACATAATTATGTTTGGTAAAGTGGGTTTGGTATCTAGAATATGTGAATATTTTTGTATAATACTCAACCTTGATTGTGATTTGGAAATTAAGATTGTCTTTTTTTATCATATATTATGAAAATTATTTTAGATTTTTACACGTTACTGTTAATATTAATTATATAGTTTTATATTTTGTTTATAAAATTTTATTTTTCTTTAACTGAATAAACATAATATGAGCAAGAGTTCATTGATCTAATACGATTGACATAATGACATTACCTGATATTAATCAATACATAAGATGTAAATTAAAGACACTTTTTCTATGAATTCTAAAAATATTTCCACTTAATTAACACGTGCCTCGACCGGTCTAGACTAGATATCCGATGCACTGGACCACATAACTGGTGTTAATGTTAAAAGCTACACCCGGACCCATTACCAGACAGTAGTTTCTCCATTTACAAATGTTCTCTCAAAGCCTACTGTCAGTTTACTGAATTTATAGCTCCTTGCAGGTGCATATTCTGTTATTAATACTATATTTGCCTTTTATATCCAAACACGAGTATATAAATCGGTTGTATAGATTGCTGTATATATCTATTGACAATAATTAATGTCTACATTTAGAATAATAATAAATTAATTACACTTCATTTTACTTAATTTTTATATCTGCACTTAAACGACATATTTGATAGTCTGTGGAGGACAGGTTTCTGTGTGGCAACCCTCTCTGTTTCCGGTTTCTACGATTGCAAAAATTTATCAAGTCTCCTTAAAATAAAAATTTGAATTAACCGAATATAGTACATAGGTACCTAACGTTAGAGTTTGGTAAGTTACATGTTCTTAAGAGATCGTGCTTTATCTTACATTGTATGAATTATTAAAAACAAAAAACAACATTTTTTTTTAATGTATTACAGTAGCAACTGGTTGTATAGTCTAT
Organism: Euphydryas editha; assembly: GCA_036937285.1. Classification (NCBI taxonomy): domain Eukaryota; kingdom Metazoa; phylum Arthropoda; class Insecta; order Lepidoptera; family Nymphalidae; genus Euphydryas; species Euphydryas editha. The sequence goes on along the minus strand of JAUPFZ010000006.1, from coordinate 19,075,144 downwards.
CATATAACCAACGATTAAATCAGTTTCTATGTTTGGCTCTAAGTATAGACGTTAAATAATATTTTCCAATACTTTCTCGACTGTCACAAGTTCTAACAGATTATTACTTTATCTGTATTCTAGTACAACTTATTTCGGATTTGTTTTGATTTTATTTATATCGATACGACATGCTAAATGACTATTTCGACCAATTGAATTTTCAGTTCCATGGATTCGTTAAAATATCTTTTTTACGTCTTAATTTTGGCTTTAGATCGAAATAGAAGAATCGCACAATTATGTTCTTACATATTTCCTAACATGTGTTATAAGATTATATTATAAGTTACAGACTTAAGCGTAGTAAGTGACATTATATCTGTGTGAATGAGTAAGATACAGCAAACAATATTCGCAGCTGCTTCCGCTGCAATTGATCACGCAGTTTGAAATTGCAATGCATTGAAATAAAAGCTTCACCTACTATGTGATTGATGAGGTTATGCGATTAGAAATTAACAACGGTAAGTTTCGTAGTCTGAGACTCCCTTGTCCGTTAATTGTCCCTTAGCCGTTAAATCATTGGCGCTTCACTCTCAAACGATACTTCTTATTTTAATTTAATTAAAAGTCTAAAAACGGATTTTATCGCGTTTATTTAAATTTACTGTTTAACAATATTTAATTTAAATTATTTCCCGACGTTTCGGACCCTTTACAGCGTCCATGATCTCGGGGGACTGAGGTGGTGGGTGTCCGAATAATGAATCAATTGTTACATACCCCGCTTTTTATACAATTATAAATTATTACTTTTGACCGTTCCTATTCACACAGAATGAACTTGTTGTGTCTGGAAGTCGTGCTGTGTTCTTATTTTCCTTGGGTTCAATTAATTTTAGAACTGGTTCCCAAGCTGGTGGTACGTTCCAACCATCCTCTCTATTGAAATTAGGATATTTTTTTATTTCAATAGCCTCGCGAATCATCCTTGGTAGGAATCGGTGTTCTTTAGCGAGAATTTGTGGCTTATCAAATCTAATGTAGTGGTTGGTACCTTGTTGAGTATGCTGATACACAGCAGACTTTGTCGACCGTTGGTGTTTAATGTCAGCTATATGTTCTTTTACGCGTGTCTCTATACTCCGTTTAGTTTGTCCTATATATGAAAGACCACATTCACAGTCTAATTTGTAGACCCCTACATCTTGTAAAGGTATTTGGCACTTGACAGATGGTAATAATTGACTTATCTTCGTTGGCGGCTTGTAGTAAGTTTTGATTGAAGCTCGCTTCAAGATGTAGCCAATCTTGTCAGTGACTCCTTTAACATATGGTAGTACGGCAGGCTGGCGCTCAACTGTGGCAGTCCTCTTCCTTCGGGATCTGTGACGCTGACGCGGTGCTCGGAGCTTGTTGTCTCGCAGTACCTGCTTGATGTGCTGTAGCTCTGCGTCCAGGTGTTTCTCGTCACAGATCCCGTGAGCTCTCTGAAACAGAGACAAACCAACGGCAGAGAGTTGTCTAGGATGGTGGTGAGAAGCACCGTTCAAATACTTGTTAGTGTGGGTAGATTTTCTATACACAGAATGGCTTAAACTATGATCGGGATTCCTGATTATAAGTACATCTAGGAAAGCTAGTGTGTTGTTTGCCTCTAACTCCATGGTAAATTGAATATTGTTATTTATGGAGTTAAGGTCTTCTAGGAATATGCAAGTACTGTCTGTTGGTAATATGGTGAAAGTGTCATCTACATACCTCTTGTAAAATCTAGGAGAGATGGGTGCTGTCCTTAGGGCTCGATCCTCGAAGTCCTCCATGTAGATGTCAGCCACTATGGGGGATACTGGAGAGCCCATAGCTACGCCATCCACCTGTATGTAGTATTTGTGGTTCCACAACAGGTAGCCGGTTGTAAGGCAGTGCTTGAGTATTGTTGCGTATTCCTCTGGCATGTCGTTCTCCACTAGTCTCCTCCGTACAATTTCAATGCAGTCTTGTACCGGTAAGCATGTAAATAAAGACTGTACATCGAAGCTCACCATCGTTTCATTCTGAGTGAGTTGCAGGTCTTTAATCTCACTCACAAATTGGTAGGAATCCTTCACATATGCTGTTGTGTTGCCTCTGAGTGGTGACAGTACCTTCGCTACGTGCTGAGCCAGTTTGTAAGTTATTCGGACACCCACCACCTTAGTCCCCCGAGATCATGGACGCTGTAAAGGGTCCGAAACGTCGGGAAATAATTTAAATTAAATATTGTTAAACAGTAAATTTAAATAAACGCGATAAAATCCGTTTTTAGACTTTTAATTAAATGAATAAAATTCGCGTAAATATAAGAGAACAGTTTCTTATTTTAACTCAAAATATTAGTGTTTGGATACATATGAATTAAAATAACAAACCATATTTGAAATACTGTGATCATAAAGTATATAAAATACATAATGAGTAGATCATTATTAAATATAAGAAAAAAATTGTTCATGAATAAAAATTGCAATTTAGTAGAATTTGAAATTGTTTGTTTGCCAATGTTTGTGACTAGTCTAAATAAGATTTCTAATTAAAAAAAGAAGTGATTCTGATAGCTTAATACATCTGTATGCATATTCAAAGTCTCTGTTTTGTATAATACTTCACTGGCCCGTTGGCGCAGTTGGCAGTGACTCTGCTTTCTGCTTTAGGGTGCTGGGTCAAGTTCTGGGTGTAACATATACGAGTATTTACTTATACATGTAGGTACATTTTTACAAAAAAAAAAAATATGTGAATATAAGTCGGCTGCGACCTAAATCACATAATTTGGCATTAAGGTACCTAAGCAGACGACCGTCTAGGTGTTAAAATTTATATTTATTTATTTATTACTTTATATAACAAGTAAGCTTAATTAAAAAAATCAAAAAACTAAAATATTCTTATTATAAACTAAAAAGAATAAAACAATTTACTAGCTTTCATTTGATACCCATATTGCTACAGTAAGAACAAAAAATTCAACCCCCCCCCCCTCATTCCGCCATTTGCAAAATTTATATAGCCTATGTCACTACTACAATTTAGACAAATCCAACGACACCTCACATGTCAAAAACCGTCCAGCCGTTTGGGCTGTAGGGCGTGCCAAAGAAATGGACATACATACCTACATACACTCGAAAAACATAACCCTCCTTCTGTCGCAGTCGGGTAAAAATCGAACGAATGTTTTCCTATAAGCAAAATATTTTAATACACTAAAAACATATCGGAAAATTGATTACCACAAAACAAATACTTAACCCCTTGCCTAATCGACGTTTATGACAAACAATAACATTCTGTCAATCGGCCTCGTTAACAAGTGACGAAACGAATTAAACGCAATAATAAGCTTTATCGATGTGATGTAAGTAATTCAATTTAAATTGTTTCGGTCGTCTCTATCGTACAGGATGTGCGTTCCGACATGATCTGATAATATATATTTCTTATAGTCAAAACTTCCTTTATGTTTTATGTCTTATTTTTACATTCTTAGTATGCCTAGAAAGGGATGCCGTATTTTTTTGATGAAAACGGGAGGAGGTTATTAATTTGACATTATATTTTTTTATTGACCATGTAGAACATTTTATAGAGTACTCTGATTTTGATTGATTCGATTTACATCAAAATTGCTATCATACAAATTTAAACAAAAATAATCAAACGTAAGTTTGAGAAAATCCGGTATAATTGATTGTTTACATTGGTAGGATTCTAGTTTTTAATTAATGTAAGTTAATATACGATATTATGATAGTTAATATAAATTATAACATTTACAAATAAATCACGTATACGTGAAAATAGATTTTTTTCTACAAAAAATTAAATATTACCGAATTAGTTATTTTTATTATTTCAAAAGTATTAAATTTAAAATGATTTATTTTGTCTTCTTTCAGTCCTTTCAAGATCAATTAAATTACATGATGATTAAAAAACGTCCTGTGTATGTACAACACACTGATAATAAAAAGACGACGAGAAGACGTGACGCATCGTGACGCGTGGCGACAAATAAAATTATTTAAAGTGAAGTGTAAACATGGGTTGCGTAGAATAGATTTTTGTTACAGTAGTCAGTACAACCATTTAAAATGTATCTCGTACTATAACGCATATATTATATGCGCGTAAAAAAATATAGACTTGAGTTGTCACGTCACGTAAATGAAGTAATACTCTCTCAACGGCCTACAGTAGGATGAAAATCTGTGTCGGGGGTCCGAAAACAAAATAACTAAACTGTTTATTAAATATGTCTCCATTATCGATGTTTGATGACAATGTATGTAATGTATGTTCGCGGTCCCCTTATAACGTGCGAATGCGCTCCTATCAAAGACAGAGGAGTCCTGTCAGACACAGAGGCTGGCCCAACCATCGCTCGCGCTTTTGCCTTTCGTGTCGTCCCCTGTAAGAAAAAATGCAATGGAAAAGATACGTTTTATCAAATGATAATAAATTGGCCGTCTATGTCTGAGCCATATCTAAGAAAAATCAATACTGAGTCTATGAAAGTATCAGTCAAATATTTTTAATTTCATTTAATTGGTCTCTATCCGTATGTTCGTTTCAGGATCCCAGGAAATTATACGGCATGTTACCCACCCACACTTAGCCAGTGTTGTGTTGTGTTGAGAATTATTATTACTACTAATTTTACCTATTATAATTATCTCTTTTTTAGAAATTTAGATGTTTCAAATTTGTGATCCTTGACAGGTGCCAGTTGTAAATGGTTAAGTGTGGGCCGATCCACACTACATTGTTAATGACCATATTTCATTGTCGGTCTGGAAAAATATTCTCACTTATTATAAAAACGAATAAAATAAAATTAAATTTTACACCGAAAGAAAAGTGCTGTATCAAAGGTTATTTCGTATGTATTCAGTCAAATAAATAAATTTAAAAACTCTCTTTAATCTTCTATGGTAAATTTTCCAAAAATTCAAAATGACGGCGTCAGTATGGCGGCTGAAATCTGTAAAAATGACAAAAACTTAAAGGGTATTTCTATTTGTAGTAGTTGTTATTTTTGAAATAGAATATTAGGTATAGTTATTGAGTTAACTTATCAGACCGAATACATAAAAAATAACACTTTTAAAAGAACTTTACTTCCACTCTAGATCAATTTTTCATGATTTTTACGAGTTTCAGCCGTCATATTGAAGCTGCCATTTTGAATTTTTAGGAAATTTGAAATATAATATTAGGTATAGTTATTGAGTCAATTTATCAGATCGAATACATAAAAAGTAACCTTTTTTAAAAGAACTTTACTTCCACTCTAGATCAATTTTTTCATGATTTTCACGAATTTTAGCCGCCATTTTGAATTGAAAAAAAAAATCCAACTGGGGTTTAAGAAAGTGGTCTGAAACTTACTTTCTATCAAAAATCTAGAGTATTTATATGTCTTGGAAGATCTTTTTTCCTACTTTTCTAAAATCATACGTATTTTTTCCAACTTTAAGTCGCCATTTTGTTATATTATAAAAGACCACACTGATTTTAAAAGTACATATCTGTAAGAACATTTTGAGCCCAAAATGGATTATCTAAGTTACAATAATTTTGTCGTCAGCTTGTCATATATTATAATATTGTAGATATTTTTACAATCGATGCTATTTTAATACTTATCAGCAAGGTCTTTGTTTTTATTTCAAAAATAACATTATCGTCCTATTTTATCGCTATAACTGAAACGATTGGTAAATATTATACAAACTTTTCCTTTAATTATAATTTTAAATTTTTCAAGTATCGTGTGTTCCTCTATGAGTATGTGTCGTATTATGTGTGTATGTGATGTTTCATAGCCTTAATTCTTCCTAAATAAGCAGGCTCTACAACAAAAATAATTTTTAAAATCAGTGTAGTATATCTGAGATTCAATGCGTTTAAACAAAAAAGAAGAAGCTTATACGCTATTATACATAAAAAAATAAATTTACTAATTTTTTTGTTAAACGTCAATTTGTATAGAAATATACAACGGATACGTCTCTGCGGTCATACACTCACTTGGGACACGTCATCAGGGCTGACTCGTTCAAAATATGAAAAAAAAAATCAAAATCTTTTATTTGTCTTAAATATTCTTGTTATCCTAAATACACGTGCAAAAAATAAACAAATTTAGAACAGAGTAGGAATATAAAAATAAAACTGAAAACTCTGCGCCGCCGATGATATTGAGGTATATTTCGCGAGACTTTAAAAGCGTTAGGTTAATAAAGTCTATGCTTTGGTATAACTATTTTAATTTTTATTGTCTTTTTAACATCATGTCTGCCAAATACATCATATCCTAAGTGTTATGTTGTAAAAATTGCATAAATCCATGAAGAGCAAAATTTTTTATTTTTTATTTTAATTTAATTTTTATCTTTTAGAACGTAAACTTACAAATAAACATTCAGGCTCATTCATCGTCTTGGTCAATAGTCCACAGCCACTGAACACCCCGCAATCGAGTAATAACTAATAGACTTTAATTACAGTAACGGAATTGCAGATGGCATTACTTTTCAAAGAAATATAAACTATGAAAGACCGCCCGTGAATTCGGGCGATAGGATTTGAAAATGATTTCATTTATCACACCGAGATCAAAAAATCCGTCAAATGGGCGTGTAATTGTAAAAATTATAATAAAAGTTTTTGTTGATAAAAGTAACTTAACTAGAGTTCGCGAGAATTTTTAACTTTTTTATTTATTTTCAACTATGTTTTACCCGTGACTTTGCCAATTTTATTATATGTGTGGATACGTAATAAAGGTTCTATATTGTTATTTCTTATTGAAATCAAGAAAATGTTAATGCTTTAATTTAAAAGTCTCTGAAACGAGAGTTTTTTTTAATATCTTAAAATGCGCGTGTTTGTGCATAAAAATGAATAAAAACTGTGTCCTGTATGGTAATACTAGCCTCAGCCCGCGGATGTCAGTTATCGCGACCAAAAAAAAGTATCCTATGTTACTTCTAATACCTCCAAGAATATGTGTACAAGTTTATGATGATCGGTTAAGTAGTTTTCGCGTGAAAGCGTAACAAACAAACTTACTTTATAATATTGGTATGATTACATTAAAATTTAACGTAAAAATATATTTTATAAACTGAACGAGCTTAAATTGAAACGGTGATTCTTATTTAAATATTACTAATCAAAATCATCATGAAAAAAAAAAACATTTATAAAAAGAATAGTATATAAAAATAAAAGTATCTAAATAGGTATAGAATCTATACAAGAGCATCGAGACCAACACAGTGTGGTGATGTACCTAAAACGCAAGCAGCAGCAGTATGCCTCTTTGAATAACTAACGGCACAAATATAAAATTTCTTACGATGTTTTCATATTTGTGCCGCATGGAGGTAAATGAATATTAACTTTATCAAAGACAATTAAAAAAAAATGTGCTAGTATTTTCATACTTTGTTTTGATTTTTTTAACACTTAAATTATTGTTTACGATTCCGATCAAGCGTAACTTGTTTTTTTCATGGGATTTCATTGTCCCGAGTTTTTATCGTGTTTACAAATTGTCACGTAACAGTTCAATGTCAACAACCTTGGCTCTTCTTTTATCGACTTACATTTATACTCTGTAATAAGTATTGAATAATACACCTAGGTAGGCTTCTTCCGAGATTAAAGACAGTATGTAGGTTGTTATAAATAATAATTTAATAAACGTTTCACACTTAACAGCCAATTGCTATAAAATCGATGAATTTGAAAAAAAAGGTGTGGTGATTTTAGTAGCAAGTTTTTTCGTCTTAGGGATTAATTTTTTATTTACATTATATTGGGGTTACTTTCATTCGAAAGCCTATTTATTTGAAAAAAATATTGTTCGTAAGCTGTATTCTTTATCACTTAATTATGTATCCACCCTTGAAGGTGGAATAGTTATTTCCACTTTAATCTGAAAAAAAAAAAACAAAATAAAGAGGAATTAAAGTATAATCAAATAAATCAATAAAGTTGATTCAAATCACTTCACAATTGGCGAAAATAACGCGTGACGTACACAAAGAAGATGAATCGAAAACCTACTCGATTTTTTAAATTGTTTAAAAACTCTTAGTTATTATTGCGTAATGTGTCGTAATTGTAATAGCAGTCTTATGCCCCACGTATATAAAATATAATATCTGAGAATAATTGTGCGGTAAAGAGTAATCGTAGCTTATCTGCTTCAAAGAAACGCACTCATATCTATATCATGAACATTTCGAATGTTAGCAAAACAAAATATAAATAGAGATACGTCACAAAGTGACTCTCGCTTTTTCAACGACGCTATATAATTTGCTAACCCTTATCATCATACTTTCTCTTAAAACCTTAAAGGGCCCTCGAGACCCCGAGTTCCTTGTACGAAGTGACCTGTAGTTAAGTAGAGAACGGGTTATCGGGGGTCATCAATGCACAATTGTATGTAGGGCTTGTGACCTTATTAAATCGTTCTGTTGGTGAACGATATTTTTGACGGTATAAGTAATGCGGTAGTAACTTTTAACCATTGACGACTACTCTAAGCTAATTGCTACAAGTAGTAGTATAATAGTTTATTTTGCAATGCAGAGTTGCAAGTGTGTAACTCGTCTTTATTATCCATGACAAGTAGATACTTGTCCGGTTTAAAAATGTTTTTGATTTATAAACTGTAATAGAAAATCATTAAACACCCCTTTATGTAAAAGAAAAAAAAATTATAATAAAACTGTGTCAGGTCAAATTCTTTGAAGATATTTTGAAAAACATTTTTGGGATCACTCTATAATCGATAATGAAACCAAAACTGATATTTTTGTTTAAATTTTTTCTCTTTCGGTCTGTCTGTCTTGACTGCGCATAAAGTTGAAAAGACTGAATGGATTCGAATGGAATTGAATATGATTTGGGTTCATACTACGAGGTAGAACATTGGGTACTTTTAGTCCCGAAATTTATTCAGGCTCCCATGGGGAAGGAGATGAAAATTAAAACGCGTAATCTCGAGCGAATAACGAAATTGCGGGAACAACTTGTTATAATCTGTTGTCTTAGTCCTATCGCACTCATGTTAGCTAACAATTTACAAAGTTTGCTTTTTTTGGCGTTATAAAATCGTTGTGACTTAAAATTTGTCTTCTATAAATAATGTACTGAACTTAAGTGGATCAGCCTGTATACGTCCCACTGCTGGGAAAAGGAGCATTCTCTACATAGAAGAATATTCTCTATATAGAAGATTCCCTATATAAGAAGATTGGAGCTTAATCCATCACGCTGCTCTACTGCGGGTTGGCGGATAATATATCCACTATGAGTAACGATCATTACCAGGTGTCTGATGAAAAACGGGAATGATAGCTTTACGTGCTCTTCGAGGCACGATGAGGAGACCCACAAGGATAGCCAGACCAGAAACAAATATTTGCATAAATACAAATATCTGCGCCGAGCGGGAATCGAACCCGCGACAACCGGCGTTGTGGCGACTACTCGCACCACTATACATCACAACGGTTTTCAATAAAGAATGATTCTTATGTAATAGTACCAAATCATATACCATAATATAAATTATATAGCAGATAATATCGTTATTTTGATACAAATTTATTGTTTTACATAACAACTTTTATGTCTTTTCTTAATTTATGCATTTCTTACTAGCGATGCCCCCAATTCAAGAGATTATTTGTTACGTATGCAAAAACAAAAAATTATAATTCCTTGTCGTAATATTTTTAATGATAAAATAGTTTTATTTTAGTGTCGACTAATCTACTCGTACTTTGTAGAAAGCGTAACATAGTACAATTGATTACTTACAATTAGTTCTCATTCTGTCGTTTACTAAATTATTTAATGAGTATGTTTTTAAATGAGAAAATAAAAGTAATAATGTATACACGGATTTAAAACAAAAAAAAAAAACAAAAAATCGAATTTTATAATTTGGAAGTAATATTCTAATTTATAACATATACAGATTGTTTACCAATCTGTTCCGTTGCGTACAAATTGTTGATTATATAAACTAATAATAATTTTTTAAAAAGTAAGTAGCTGATTTTGCTCATTAAATACTGTTGAACTGGGCATGTTATAACTCAAAAGATTATAAAATATATCTATATATATATATATACATAATTTATACAAAAGAAATCTTAATATTCGGAATGTAATTCTTTTTTATATATGTAAAAAGATTTTTTTTTTCTGTTGAAAAACGCTGTGCATAAATAGTACTACGACTAAATATCGTTTTTTTTTTTCTTTTAATTAATCACATAATTTTTGTTTGTCTGTAATGTGGTAGAAACATTTACTATCTACTAATCTACTTATATAATAGACATAATTAAAAACGGGTAGTAGGTTGCGGTATGCCGCAGGTTGTTATTTTTACCGGACTCTAACCTTTCGCCTATTACGGAACGTGCTTTAAAATATAGAATTCGAGCAATATATATCGTGACAATGTTCCAATAAGTTTTAATGGTGGCAGTAAGTGCCGAATCTGATTCGGAATTCGTGGTTAATATTACTCGTGGCACGTGAACTTGTACCGACAGGAGACTCGATATTGAATCATAATTACATGCAATGTTACTAATGGACATTGTATACGCTAATAACGGATTTAGAAAACAATGGTCAGTTGTTGTTTACTAAAATGAAAGTCAAGTTACTGCTACTAACATAACTCATGGAATATGCCTAATCGAACACGAATTTAGAATCGCTATAATTAATATTCATTTCTACTATGCACGGATATAATAATAACAAAAGTAATTATATGAGTTATGAGTGAGAGGAGATCTATGAACGTAGAAATAATGTCATTAATAACAATAAAAAACAATATAAAATTCATCGAATCGTAAATTCGATGCAATTATTAAAATATGTATATGTGATAAAGTTTAGTCATATTATGTAAAAACGTTTATTGATTACATAAAACTGATGTAATAACGCGGTATAGGCAATTTTCTTAACAAGATCCTGTTTTTGTAGGCATTAGCGACGCGATTGACGGCCCGAACGTAATAAAAAGTAACTTAGAGACCACCGGGTCGACTGCGTTTTATGTAATAATATGCAATTTCCATTATAATTTTACATTCTATAAAATAATATTTTATAACATATTAATACGTATTTTAATATACAATTAACGGTTTATTAAATATTTACGTAAGCCAGATTTTGTATATACGTCATTGTTATGCTAGCATTTAAACCCCTAAAATGTCGAATTTTTAATGTCAGGTTATTGGTTCTTGTATTAAATTTGAAATAAATATTCAAATTACAGTATAAAGTTACATATATGGAAATTGAGTAACTTAAACGCTAGTCAATTTTCTAATTAGCCCCGTTACGGGACAGCTTAATTAATTAAACCTTTAAGGTTCGCCTCTCTAAATTCCATCCGTACGATACCATCTGAAATGAGCCGAACGCTTACGTCCTTCTACGGTTTTATTGTTTAGTAAACGCCGTAAATCGGATGCTGTTATTGTTACGGTCTTAGTTGCGTGAGCTTGCGCAATACAATGCAACATCATATTGCACGTGATTTGCATACAATACTCCCGATAAAACGCTCCGTCGACGTTTCGGTATTGGCAGGTTGGTATTGCGAGGTGTCCGAGATGTTATTGTCTGTTACAATCGTAACATTCCTCGCGGATTACCATGTAGCAAGGTGTGAGCTGTTTTTCATCTTAAGGCGGCCAATGCAGACATTATTGAACTGGAAATTCGTGAAAATTCGTCAAACGCAGTCAAGATGATAGTAAAAATTAAAAAATAAAATTGAAGTACATGAAATAGTTTTGATTGTTCATATATATTGATTTCACATAAGTGAAATGTTGTGTACAGGATTGCATTGAATGAGAAGCGGTGATCGAGTGATCTTGTTTGAACACTTCAAGCGCTATAATTTAATCGATATGCAGATTATATATGCAATAAATTCTATGTCGATTGTTGTGTATTACATGTTTGTAGTGCTAAATCAGTTGGGTAATAGGTGTATTAACAATAGACGAGCATTAGTTCTATTGAATGCGTCTGATAGTCACACTAACTGAACCCGTGACGCTTTACTAAGAAAATTCTAACTACAAAGCAATGTAAACTTGTACTTTGTACTTTTGAAAATAAAATGAGTAAAAAATTCACAAAAAAAAAAATCCTACCCCATTTTTTAATCTCAAACCTTAAAATGAATTGACAATCTTTTATTTGTTTCAGCTGGTAGTGAATTTAGCCATCGTGGTATACCATGCGCTGGATTACACGCACGGGGAAGACGAAGAGAGACTCATATCACCGGACCTCGAGGGTCTCATCACGGAGATGACAGCGGGAAACATTACTGGTGAGTAAATCTTTGTAATATTTAGTCAGTAGGATGACAGATTTAGTTTTAAGCTCTAACAAAATGGTTAGAAAACCTATTGAAGCAAAAATAAAATAAAGTTATTGAAAAAATCGTGTATTTCTGAAGGTTAAGGTTCATGTTTCTATTTATATTTTCTATCGTGATCGTCTAACCATAAAAGTAAATCAATGGTCACGCAAGTGAAAAGGCATTATTCATATAATTGATCTTTCAAAAGCACCTATAGAGAAATTCCATAATCGGCTAAACTTTCACCCCTTTGACCTTTTTATTGTCACGCTGTCTACTAAAATACGTATTAAATTTACAAATCACTTTACCATCGATGATACATCTGTTCACTCGACTAAAAAGCGCTACACTAAATCGGAGGTCGAGTAAATAATTATGCTTTAAATATGCATATACAAAATACCGCTATCAATTGTATGCATTTTATCCCCAATAGATGTCATTCTGAATATTATTTATGCTTACAACCTAAAATTCGTATTTTTTATATTTATTTGAAATTGGAATTTTGATAAAAAATATAAACACAGTTAATATTATTATAAAATGATTCGAAATCCTTTTGGATTATCGATAAATTTACCATACCGATTGTATAACGGTTGATTTTGCATAGTCGATATAATTGAAATTTACGATTTTATTTCTATCATTTGTGATTTCGAAGATAAGACGTGCGTATAAACACGTTTTCTGTAAGCGTAACCTTTATCGGTTGCCGTTATACAGTTGATGTGAAATTGGCTCAATACTCATGGATTTGACCATCTAACCGTCGATCAGATTTGAAAGTCAAGTTCGATTCGTCCGCTCGATCATTGTTGTTGTTATTGATTCATGTTTTGATTAATTGATGATTGCCGTTCGGTTCGATGCTCTAACAGTAAGTTTTTTCATACCGTTAAGAATTTTGAAAACGTTCTCAACTGCAGTAGATTGTCTATTGTTTGTGTTTTCTTTGTGGATCCGTGTTAAGTGATTCTGTTTTTGTGTACGAGCGTACAATGGTGTGTGATCAGCTGTTATGGGCAATTACAACGGATTGAATGACAATACCGTTTTCATCACTGCTTTAACATTTCTTCTGAATTATTACTGCAATGAAAATAAATAATGATTTATTACTTTATTCTTCTCGAATACTAATAACAATTAGCTACCATGCTGTTGCTTTCTAGTAGATACTAGCTGTTGAGAATAGATTATGACGTTATACCTAATAAATTATGCGATTACTTTGAGTTTGTTTATTAGGATTTGTTAAAAAAAATGAAAATAATCATGTTATTTCATCAAAAATAAAATACCTATTTTTTTGCTATCTAAGCAACTTATCCCTTGTTACTTGACTGATAAACCATGAAAATAATATCAAATTTTCACTATAAATACAAACTGTCCTACGTCGTTTTAAATCACATCTCGTGAAATATCGGTCGCGTTATGTCGCATCGCTACCCTAGAACAGGGTACCTTAGATTAATTTATGTAATGGAAACAAAACTTGGTTGTAAGACAAGCATTACAACGTAATAATTATAGTTATTATTGTTCGATCATAATAGGATGAGAAACATTGTTTCAATGTACGAGTATACAGCAACTGACGAAGAGGTAAGTTGATCTAAAGACAGTAAATCTCATACAAAATACAATAGCGAGAATACACCATGATTTACATACTCTCTTCGCATTCCGCATTTCTGTGAATTGCGGTATTTCCGGCTATTTCGTTTTGATATAAATCTTCTAGTACCTGGATGACCGAGCTTTGCTCGGTTAAATTATATTTAGATATTATTATATACTGATGAAACATAAATAATATTTTCGATCTGACTGACATAATAGTAAAATAATAGGAAGTGGTTATTTAAATAAAAAAAGAAAAAGAGCTCTCAATAATATTTTTTCTCACAAAAAAAGAAACTTGAAAAAAAAATGAAAAAAAAATCGGTCTGTAGACCTGGATTCGAACCCGCGTTTTCTGGTTTCAAATCCGCCCGATACCCATCCGAGCTATTATAAGTTTATAAATGACAGCGAAATTTACCTTCGTATTCTAATGATATTTTTTAATTGCGTAAAAAAAGGGATAAAACGACATTTTCTAAAAATAAATCCTAGCTAGATCGATTTATCACCCCCGAAACTCCCCGGATACTAAATTTCAAGAAAATCGTTGGAGCCGTTTCCGAGATTCAGATTATATATATACAAGAATTGCTCGTTTAAAGATATAAGATAATTATTACCTACTTGATCAATATCTATATCGAAACATAATTAACTGAAAACACTTTAATGGCTGTAATAATAATAAACAATTTCTGTAATAAATAAAGTTTTAATTGAATGAATGCCTTGTTGTTCGTTCATTTTGCTTTTGTAGCTTACTCATGTCCCTATTAGAATAACAACAAGGAAGGCTGTTAATTTGCACTTTCTCCTAACATTGTCGCCTGTCAGCGTCGCAGTGCGAATGTCCTCTATAGATTGCTGCAGCATATGATATTTTAGATCATGCCATTTATAGCCGACCTCTGCCCTGACACTGGTTCGAGCGCCTCCCACTGTGTTAGTTCACAATGAATCGAGACAATCCGTTCCGCCTGAATTTCACCACCCTTTCTAACTCTCACGAGCTCGTTCAATCTAAATTGAACTGTCATATTTCATACTTTCCTCAGTGACGTCTTCACTTGATCGAATCGAAATTCGTCTAACCGTCTTCTATAAAATTATTTTAGCATGTTTCAAAAATGCAAGACGATGTATAACATGGATATTGGAAACTGCCAATGTGTCACTAACCGTTAATGTTAATTTATTACGTCCCTAGACAGTGTCTGTAATTATAACGATGACTCAAACACCTCGCATGTCTACTTCTCGGTTTTTAATGCGCTACGAATTTATTGCGTTATAATAGCTAGCACCGGAAAGTATACCGTTTTGTACTCGTAATTTAATGTCAATCAAATTTTTGCAATACAAGCTGTTTCGAGTAACATTTAGATATTAACCAGTTCTGTAAGAAAAAGTAAAATTTTGACCTAAAATTCTCATTCTTGCTTAACGTACTATAATCATATTAATAAAAAATTATCAATTATTTTTATTAATTGTTGTATTTACTTGTGTAAAGTTTTAATTATTTTTCCACCCCGAGGTGCGCGGATCGCAGTCCAGGGTACGGAAGTGGAGGTTCGGTTTCAGATGAGGTACCTCTTTTTTTTTTTGACGCTGGGAAATACGTTTACGTATCCCGCCGCCCGAAGATGACGGGTATGTGGGACTCGCTGACTGCGAAGTCAGAATACCCACTAAAACCCAGCGGTGCCCTCATCGTCGTACAAGGACGCCACGGCATCGCTGGCGCATGCCGCCGTGACGCCCCGACGGTTGGCTCGCCTACGCGGGCCGCCTTCGGTCATAGAGCGCTCGCGGGCACCGTGAGCGCTCTATCTCCGCTGCACCAGGGGCCGGCGAACGGGGGAACTGCGGCAGGTCATGATGACATAGCCGCAGTCTCCTCCGTGACCTGGTGCGATGGGCTTAGGGGAGCGGTCGCAGATTTGGCGACTGCTCTAACCCTCGATTTTGGGGCGCGGCACTCCCGTCCTCCCATAATGTGCGACGCCGGTTTGCCGGCATCTGCGCAAACGGCGCAGCGCATTGCCCCGGTGCAGTTACGGGCAATGTGGCCCTCCACGCCGCATCGGAAACACGCGCCTCTGCGGTCGACCGCAGCCGGACAAGTCGGGCGAGTGTGCCCGATGCCCATGCACTTATAGCAGCGCATGGGGCGCTGCTCCAAAACCTGGACCCTGGCCGAACTCCAGCCGACCAAGAGTCGCCCTGCCTCAGCTAGGACCTTTGCGGCTGGGATCGGGCATCGCACGACAGTGCCGCCCAACCCGCCAGGTCCGACCGCGATTGCGCCGAGTTTGACGTTGCCGGCGTCGCATTTACCCACCTTTGCTACAGCAATGGCCACCGCCTCGCTGGTGACGGAGTCGTCCAGCCCAGAGACTCGCAGACTCGCGAGCTTCGTGGGTTGGACGACCCTCGCCAAGCTGCCAAACGCCGTCTGCAGCTTCCAGATGAGGTACCTGGGCCTGGCCCTGGACGGCCGATAGAGCTTTGGTCCGCATTTCGCAGAGCTCGCTCCGAGGCTCGAGAGTGCCGCCGCTGCGTTGGGCAGACTCCTGCCCAACGTAGGAAGACCGGACTCCCCTTGCCGGCTCATATACGTCGGCATAATGCGGAGCATGGCGCTGTAAGGTGCACACATTTGGTGTGACGCACTTACCGCTCGCAACAAGACCCTCTTGAGGAGGCCTCAGAGGATCATAGTGGTGAGGGCGATACGTGGATACCGTACGGTGTCATGGACAGCGGCAACAGTTCTCGCGAGTGATTCGCTCTGGGAACTCCAGGCGGAGGTGCTCGCGGAAGTGTACCGTTTGCGGTCGAGCCTCAGAGCTTGAGGAAAAGTCCCAAGTGCCGACCAGACGGCTCGGATCAGAACTCAGGCTCAGAGAGCCCTGATCCATTGGCTGCGGCACGGGGTGCCGAGCTTCCGACTGACGCAGGTACTTACCGGGCACGGGTGCTTTGGTAAGCACCTTGGTACTCTAGTACGGGAAGCCACCCCTGCCTGCCACGAGTTTGGCGTGCCGATAAACACCGAGTGCGCCGCTTGGGGGCCCCAGCGACATGCCCCGGTGGCTGTGATAGGCGGAGACCTTTCGTTGTCGAGCTTGGTCCGCTGCATGCTTGGAAACGAGAGGTGCTGGTCTCCCGTGTCCTCCTTTTGCGAGGAGGTCATGGTAATGAAGGAGGCTGCGGAGCGGGAGCGTGAAGCAGACATTAACGCTGACCTGCTCCGCAGAAAACGACCGGGGAGAAGGAGAAGCCGCTACGCGCTCCTTCACCCTCCGCACTAGAGTAGGAGGGGCACCTGTAATCCTCCCACTCGCCAGCAGGGCAATAGAGCGCCCACGGTGCCGGTGATCCCGTGGCGGCCCATTACGACGATGAGGGCATCGTTGGGTTTTAGCGAGTATACTGCGTGTCAGCGAGTCCCACATACCCACCGCCTCTCCGCGGCGGGATGCGTAAATGCATTTCCCAGCGTAAAAAAAATGGTTCAATTATTTTTGACAAAAACATATTTGACGACGCGTTGCCGCAGTGGTCACAGCAACTGGCTAATGCGCTGACGGTCGCGGGTTCGATCCCGCACATGACAAATATATATATAGGCCATACAGATGTTTGTCGTGGTCTGGGCGTTTGTGCTTGTGTATTGTGTGTTTCCGGACCCCCGACACAGGATTCACATCCTACTGGGGGATTCACATACTACTACGTTGAGTGTGAGACGTTTATTTATTTATTTATTCTACTTTAATTTATTTATTTCTTCGTGCTCGTGCAATTATATTAATAACATAAAATTTTTAAAAATTAAGCAATATATTTAAAAAAAACTATATTTACATATGGATCAGTTGAGATAGTGAATAGTGATTGTGTGAATACGAATGCAGGTCAACAGGTCGTAGACAGGTGATTATATTAAATCAGACTATTGATCATCGTAAGATTGCCCATTGTCTGTGGATATCTATTTTTAGTCTGTGACACGGACGTTGACATTATCTTTATCAATCACATCTTTAGTAACAGATCGACAATATTATCAGCTATGATTTGATTCCTTATTCAATTGACATTATTGTTGAATTAGCATTTTAAAATAATGGTAATTTAAATTGAAATTGGTCAAATACCAAATAAATGTCAAATATTGCATTAATTAGCAATAATTGATTATATATTAAGCAAAGGTATTAATTTTAATTTATAATATATATGTAAAATAATTTTAATTATTTATTTTTATAGTTTTAGTAGTATTAGGCGATAAGCTTTTAATAGGATCTCTTTTGATTTATATTTAATCACAATAAGTAAATCACCACATAATAAAATTCACGTTGTAAATAATTTTTAATATGTACGAGCATGATTAAACTTACTGTTCTCTTATATTTACGCTAATTTTACTCATTTAATTAAAAGTCTAAATCGGATGATGATGATTAACCTTATTTTGTTTGACATTTTGTTGGTCACATGAAGTAACACAGCGAATCGGTAACTTAGAAATGTTAAAATGTTAAATGACCAAGAATAACCGCAGTACCTTCAACAATGCGTAAGGTCATCACGAACAAAAAGAAAAAAAAAATGAAGAAAGTCGCCCGACACCTTTATCGCTGCTTTTATATGCAGATCTAAGCATCGTGATGTTCTCACGGTTCCCGTACAGTCGACCGGTTAACTTCATATTCAACGACTAATGGTGACGACAAGACATTTGAAATACCGGATTTTGAATCGGTTATATCCAAAAAATTAATACTATCATAACTTAAACAAAATGCTAATATTTTTGCGTAAATTCATTTTTTTAAATCCTTAAAATAAAAAAAAACAAAACAGAAAAAAACATACATTTCATACATTCTTAAGATAAATTGAACAGAAAAATTGACGTTTATAAATAACGAAGTTGAAAGAAAACATGCAACTGTCGTCTATTCATTGATAGTTGTAGGTTACGAAGGCCTTTCTGGACACACGTTTCTCTACCGTTTTTCCAGCCATTAGGTAACAGTATTTTATGCTGCTGTGTTCCTTCAATATTCGTTTTTAATAAGTAGGTTTTTATTAATCTTATATCACAAAACTGGGAAAATTTGAAGATAATCCTCTAATTCCTCCTTTAATAATAATGGTTCCTTTTTTCCTTCTTTGGTAGTTTACGTAATTTTGTTTCCTTCTAAACTTATTCTCGAATCGGATCAAAGATTGTATCACTCAGAAATGCGTGTTCGAAAAGTTTGACAAATAACGGATTATGTTCTTAACGTTTCTAGTTTCTTCGAAGACTGTACATTCTGATGGCGAGATATCAGTATCAGTCGTATCCGCAACGGTCGGTTCAGTTCGCGGCGGCCAATGTTTCCAGTATGTTTATCTTAACGAGTTGATGTTTTGGCGATTTCGCGGTACGTTTTACACGGTCCGTTAAATTCTGTTTATGCGAACACGTCTCTTAGAAGTTGTGTTTTCTCGTAAAATGGGTTTATGTATTTTCAGAAACGCATTCGATTGTGATGCTGTTTATCTATATTAGTTATCTTGAATATGGCTTTGTTTTACTTCTTATTATATGAAAACGTATATGACTGGCCCGTTTTTCCGTTGGGGGTTCGATTCCCGCCCCGAGTCCGGGTGTAATATATATTTATTTCTATATGTTTATTTACCCCAAAAAAAGATTATATCAATCAAATGTTACCCTAAACCCATGCATTAAGTTTTGTACATTAGGAACAGACGACCGTGTGTGTATGTTAAATTTATTTATTAATTATGTATAGTATATAGTTCTTGGTCTTGTTTTATATTAAATTTATAAATTATTAGATTTATTTAATCATTAAATTAATTCTAAAAGTATGTACAACACTTTAAAGTTTAATTTGTAATTGTATCTTATTCATAATTTCACTA
Source organism: Euphydryas editha (assembly GCA_036937285.1). Taxonomy (NCBI): domain Eukaryota; kingdom Metazoa; phylum Arthropoda; class Insecta; order Lepidoptera; family Nymphalidae; genus Euphydryas; species Euphydryas editha. The sequence goes on along the minus strand of JAUPFZ010000006.1, from coordinate 19,055,076 downwards.
CAAATACATTTATTTTGATCGCAATTCTTTCTTAAAGTAATGGTTAGAGCACTCTCGAATTTCTCGTATTGCGACAATCCTGATAATATGTATAGAAGCCCGTAACATATTGCTTTATAAGATTAGGTCGCGTTTGAAGGTGATTGAGATCGTAGAGTTCAAACCAACTCAATTCCTAGACCTTTTAATTATTCATGTCAACGTTTCTTATAAACGTTTAATTTGATTACCTAATCTCATGCAAATGTATGTCCTGGTCTCGGAGACGGTTTCGTCACAAGCCTTACGTGTAAGCATGTGACGCTATTATACGTAGGTGGTATTGTTTTAAGGCAAAATATACATCGCTACTGACTGTCACACCTGATGATTTATTTCGTGAATAATCACGAGTGATACATTAATTGTATTTCTGCTGAGTATACTCAAATCGTTTAGAAGCGGGCGTTGTTTGAAAGATATTTATTACGTAATAAAAATACATTGCAAAATCTCAGTAAGAAAAGTCATCAATATGGTAATGAGAACGACAGTTTAGTAAGATTTACTGTAGATACGTTTGAGGTTAACGAAAAAGCTATTAGCTATTTATAAATCTAGAAAATGATAAAATGACTAAATAAATTGAAATCGGCTATGAATACTAAACAGAAAAGAAAATGTTGTTTTAATGTGAACGTTATAATGGTATCGATTCATATACGTGTATCTTTATTTCGAATTCATATTTAACATTATTCTTGCATTTGTCATTTTAATTGTATGAATTATTTATAACTTTACTATTAAAAGTTACTTTCTCGAGTCCGTGCATACGATTTCAACGTAAATCCCGCAGGAGATTGATTTTCTTTTAGTATCAAGACAGCACGATGAATTCATAATTAACATCGAATATATACTCGTTAATCGAATCGATATCGAAAATGAATGTATCGTAATGTACCGTAAAAAATAGGAAACAAACGAACGGACTTACCGTAAATAAAATTAGGCGACTCGATGAAAATATCCTGACTTTATAACCGGAAAGTAGTTCAGGAAAAGCGTTCTAAATCCGTTTTCTATTTTATAGATTGTAACTCTGTTTGTTTAATGAGAACCGAGTAATGTAAATGAAGCTCATGTTGCAGTTAGTTTATAGCTGCAGTTCACAATGTGTGTAACAGGTTTAATTCCCGCCGCTTCTCTGTGATAATATAATAACTTTGGTATATCATAGTACTTTGCGATTAGGCATTCACGTATTATACCTTCTAAATTGGTAATTAAAGTACGATAAGAAAATGGTAAGATGTTCTGAATTTAAATTAATTTAAATTTAAAAAAAATGATTTACATTTTGATTTTGAGAAACTGTTGTTAACCGTTTTTAAACTACGAGTAGTAATTTTTTTTTATAACTTTAGTAATATGCAGTGGAGCAACGTGATAGCTTCATTAGCTAAAATTCTTCTTATTACTAATAAGTTTTGTGTGGAAAAGAAGTTTTTGAGCAGCAGCGGAATATTTATAAGCTGTACCTACTGTACTTTAGAAACTCTTGTCGCTTTTTTTATTTATAGAATTAACTGAAGCTCCATCTCTGACTTTGCTTACTATAGATAGTGTATAGATACAATTTTGACATAATTCATATGCAGTTAATGTCAAATTTATATATGTAGCAGTCAATTCGTAATTAAATTAACCTTTTTAGGCGTAGAAACTCGCGGTTTTCAAACATAATTTATTTTTAAAAATAACGGCTGTGTCTGGGAGTCTGCCTCAAAAATAATTGGTGGGGTGGGCTTAAAAAGAACTAGATAGAGTGTAGAGAGATCTTCCCTTCGACGGCTGACAGTTGACTCATAGGTCCACAGCAGTCTCGTCGTGAACACGGAACATGTAACTGGTCCGAAATATCGACAAAATCATCAATAAACTATATCGTTGTATGTAGCCGTCATTATGTTTAAAAATAAACTGTAGTAAAGATAAATAAATAAATACATAATTTGCGAATCATAATATAACAAACGTAAATATGACAAGTTTAAAGGTTAATAATTATCAATTTTTTTTCTTTTTTTTCTGAATTATAATTTGTATAAATGTAACAAGTCTCTTCCTTATATTTCCTTAGATACTGCAGATAAATCCGTCATCGGACATGTAATTACGTCCCTTGCACTGCGCTGTCGATTTTGTCCGTAACCCAGTTTCGGTGCGTCGGCTAAACTTGAAGCGCCCGCGGCTTCATACGCTACTAACCGTTCCTTGAAAATTTAGTAATACCTATATGTATACATTGGTCGCATCTAGGAGCTAAAAGCTTTATACTCGTATATACATACCTACTTGACACGAGACGTTGAAAACCGTTTTACTACAAGTGCAAGCTACGAATATGTTGAGTATAGAATAATCTTTGAATATTTTTAACAATATAATGTTCAATTTTAATTTTATTTTGCGATAGTACACAGTGAACGACGATCTTTGAAAACCGACTCAGTTTGTCTTCACAGACGTTACCATATTTTATATGAGCCACTAGTAAGGTTATAAGGTCAGGGAGAAAGTGGCGCCGCACCGGGCGGGCCCATGTAAGGGCTTTGTACAATACAATACTGTAAATTGTTATTAATAGTATAATGTCTTTTCACGAGATTTGATAGCTTCTTTGTTAAGTTTGGATTTATATATTGCAATAATTTATGAGGGTTTTAGAAGGAGAAAAAACATACACTAGTTCTATTTTCATTCAGACAAGATTTAACTCGATTATTTTGAGATATCCGATATTTCGGCGACGGTGCACATACCATGGTCACGGGAAGAACTACTGAGTTCGTTTCTCTTCGGGAATCTCAAAATAATAATCGTGGTAGGTCTCATTTAAATGAAAGTATTAATAGTGACCGTAAAAGCTTAAAAACTTATACAAGAGTTCTGATTAAACGTTGTAATGTTCTTTCTATTTGTAGAAGTATTAAAAAAATCTTTACGGTATGAATGACTGAAGGAGTAGTTTTTTTACTGGACCAACTATACAATATAACATGTTAGAGTGAACTTAAATTAATACAAAGCATGCAAACACGGTGCGTCATGTAGTACATAAGAAAGCATCTATCACAAAGCATCCAATAGGTCACAAGTTAGTTTATAGTCAAAGCGATAATTCTCTCATGGGAGAGAATAGTTGTTAACACTAAACCGTTGACTGTTGTGCTGTTTTCTCATGTTCCTCGCGATAACGGGATACCTTCATTAACTGTGAATATTATAATATGTACTAGCTTAAAGCAATTATCCACCGTTTACGATGACGTGAATTTTTATTGCTGATTCATTTCGTACAGTATATTTCCGTTTGATCTCTTTTCTAACCTTTATTTTTAATGGGTATATGTTTTTTTTTAAAATCTGATTTTAAAAAAGCTGTGCCCATATCTGAATATGAAACCGCTGACCTCCTATTAAGAATTACGTTCGGTCTATAGTTCACGAGATAAGATTACCTCAGAGCTCGATACTAGAAAGCTAGTATATTTAGGACCTTTGCTATCGTGCCAGATTGCTAGACCTCAAATATTATTTGACAAAGGATATCCAGATAGTGAGTCATGTGACTATTGTTTATCACGGCTATGATGTTATAAATTTAAAATCTTGTGATAACCTACGACTACCATATGCCGTGTGTTCCCGTTGTCTATATTGTTAAAGAATTTTAGTTTCTAAACTTTATATATATTAAAACTGGTCAAGTTCGACATACACACAAAGTTCTGTACAACCGTGTAGTATTGAAAATATTTTAAATAGCTAAAAGTACCCTTTTCTTATAAAGAAAGAAAATACTTGTGACTACTCGCAAGTTTTATTACTAGTCAGTCGTATGTTCGGACTGATAGACAGCGGAGTCAAAAGTTCTGTTGACGGTACCCAAAAAACAATGACCTTTATGCAAATCTCTTTGGATATGTCTCCACCTATGTAAGAATCGAATGGGTCTTTAATACGTTTCCAAATTTCTTTTCCATTTATACAATGTTATTCTTATTTCTTATAAAGAATGTAAATAAAGAATACTTCAAAATTATAACAGTCGACGTTATTAAGAATTGGCTTACGAGATAATCGTTTTGTTTTGAGTGAACAATGGCTCGTCGCAAATTTCCTATAGGCCAAAGGCGATGTTAGCTAATCTGTTTGTTACACAAGCTACTATGAGATGTGTATCGTCGGCGTCGACGGCTGGCGCCGGTCATGACTGTGACGTAGCCTGATTGCCATTTGCAATTCGTGACGAAAGTTTTCATGACTGTTGCGTTTGTTTACTATTAGGCCGTATTATGTTTCGCTATATAAATGATTTAAAGAAGGTGGCGGGGAGAAGTCAGACGCGGCCTCCTCGGAAGCCAGTCTCAGCATGGTTGGCTGAATTGAATCAGGCTATGCTCTTCCTATATTAATAATAATAATTATATTATCGTTTTAATATAAAGTTATTTATTATCAATTTAAATATTATAAGATTCAAAACTGTCACAGTCTTATAGTGTTCTCTTGAGTCTGTAGTTTTATGTCTGTATTTTAATTTAAATAAATAAAAAGATTCAAAAATTAGAACTAGCGAACTAGCTAGCGATTTATTGTACTCTTATGATTTAGGATAAAAATGCATGTTACAAAAAAAAATTAATTTAATTTTTTTAAAATTAAAGATTCAAATGTATGTACATCAGTAATAATTTGTCTAGGCTAGATGTTTTAATTTTTTTTTATTTTTTTTTTAATGTTACTGTTGTTTGTTCCTAATTTGTTCGTAACATCATTTACTATCACTATGATACCAATCATTTATAAATCTTGTATAACTATATAAACAGTGAGATTACATAGAATTTATATCAATAATAGTATTATGCTACTTACTTGTATTTGATAACCTATTACTCATTAGACCGTGACCAATGTCAAGAAGTCTGAGCTTGTGAACAAAGCGTTCTTATGCGCTTGCGCAACGTTACGCGCCGATAGGCGACGTCACTGTCAATGAACGGCTAAACTAGCAATCTTCGTAATTTTTAAAAATGATTTTTGTTTATTGATATTAATTTTAACATAAATAAATAACGCTTACAATGAACTGCTTCGAGGACCATAATTTCCTGTAAAGGGTCCGGAAACATGCTTGGTCTCTAAAATTTATTATTTCATTTTTTTTAATCGTATCCTCAAAATTAAAACTACGGTAAGTATATGTCTTTTGACCAATAAGTTCTAGCGTCTCTCGTAAACAATGCTACATGCATATATGGCTTACGTGCTTACATAATATCGATACTCTTGCATTTATTACGCTACAGATTTGTTGTCAACGTGAATTTGTAAATTTTAATACATGAACACCAAACGATGTGTGATGTTTGGTGATAAATTGCTACACGTATTTGCTTATCGACTGACCGGTGTTGACCTCTGACCATATGATCTGGTTTGAATGAGGTTTCATACTTATGCCGATCTGTTGAAGATTGGATTATTTAATCGAAAATTTTGATTGCGGTTTTTTGTGATATAATATAGTATCATAAGTCATTTTCAAAATTCTATCTTTCTGCAATGTTTGCTGCATAAAATTAAAGAAAAAATTGGTATGAAATTTTATGCAAAAATATTTCTATTTGGTTAAATCACAGATGCGAAATGCTATTCAGGCTTAACTTAATTTTTCTAACCCATTTAGCTATGATAGAATCCTATTAAGTAAACAACCCGCGCTTGTTACTGCTCGACCCCATTAATTCGATACGTCACTTTTTATAGCCTATGTAAGTGTATGCTTATAGCGTAACAAAAACAGACATTCTTAATTTTTTATACAATAATAATTCCAAAATTCGGATAAGTAGAGCCTGATATAAGTACAAGCAAACAAACTCTTTAGCTTTATAATCTCATTATAAATAATCGTGATTTGCTTACTACGATATTTATTACTATCAAAACCATAGTGATTCATAATAGAGTCCGTTACGTGTAAAGGAGGCTTTCGGCTAACAGAGCGTGACCGAAGCGACTTGCAACACGAAATTGGTCCACACGTGGCCATCAAGGTCATCGGTATTAGGCTTTGTTATCTTACAGAGCTTAACGAGCTCTTTGTCTTATAAAGCATGATATTGTTTCATAAATTTCTAAGGTTTACCGAAAGCTTTGTAGCTGTGCTGATGTATTGTTACGCCGCTAAAGTGTTTTAAGTCTAAAACTTAACTATAAAATAATGCTATATTCGAAAAATGCATAAAAAGAATATTGGGGACATAACTTTATATCAACTAAAATTAATTTATTATTAGTCTTTAATTTTATTAAAAATATAATAATAAGATAAATGTTTAAAATATCGAACTTCAAAATATGTCGTACCTACCTACGTAATTCCCATTTTAGACTTTCATATAAATTTTAACCGAATAATAAATTTATTTTAGAGGACGAAGAAGAGTGTGGTCTATCGGAGGGCTCCGAGACGTCGGAGGGTGGCCGTGCTGACACCGACGACGAAGGAATAGAGAGGGACGCTGAGCCACCGCCGAGGAGACGACGCGCCCTCCGGCGGTTCATGCTGAAGGATGTTATCGAGGTGAGCCTTAATAGGTTTCAATATGCATTAGTATTACGTAATTCGAACAATTATTCTTGTTTAGATTAACACATATTTCTTTGATTGATGAAGTCCTACAAAATTAAGAGCATATCTCTAATGTCAACTGATAATGATACTTGTTTTATAAAAGTGAGTTTAGGTAATAAGTTGAGAAAGGCTAGAAAAACTGGTATAGAGCCCCAATCAGCTGTTGCAATTCAACCACAATGTTATATCTGTGGTTGATAATTTACATCATAATTGTTTGTGTAATTCAATTGTATGACACAATTTACCAGAACGTCATTATGGAACAATTTAATTATTTTAATACCAAAGAAAGTATAATAATCAAAAAGAAAGTATAATAATCAATAAATCAGAATGATGATAGAATCTCAGGGAAATCACACATAATATGTATTTTAAAAATTTTACGTGTTTTTATACACTTCTAGGGCCTAGTAGGGTACTAGGGTACTATACTCGGCCTGACTTCGAAACAATACGTGTATGAAAATAAACCTATACCTACTCGTAAATATTACTTTGTACTATAAATGCTTTTTCAAAATACAAATTAAATCTATTATTATATAATAATGTGGGAGATAATAATGTGGCATCTACTAATAATACGGACTTAATATTTAATTTAATTTTTTTTTTTTTATGACAAATAGGCATTTGACCGCTATCTCATCTGATGTTAAGTGACGATGCGGTCGAAGGTGGAGCATGCCTGCCTAATAGCAGTCTATTCACTCTGGCCTTGAAGGCACCCAGGTTGTATCGTTCAGGAAACACAGACGCGGGCAACGAGTTCCATTCCTTAGCCGTGCGCATCAAGAACGTAGTGCCAAAGCGTTTTGTGCGCGTAGGTGGCATATCAATGACATAAGGATGGAACGATCGACCGCGCCTAGTTTCCCGATGGTGGAAGGTTGTTGGGGGAATTAGATTGTGCAATTCCTTCGCACACTCACCAAAATATATTCTGTAGAACACCGACAGACGAGCAACCCTACGCCGATGATCGAGACTCTGCAACTTGGTGTCTGTCAGAGTAGGGTCACCTATGAGTCTCTTAGCTCGTTTTTCCACCGAGTCCAAAGTTGCCAGTTGGTATTTGGCGGATCCATCCCAAAGATGGCAGCAATACTCCATCCAATAATAATTTACGTAAATTGTATTTTTTAATGACTCATTTTTGGTGAGACGTGATAGATTTATTCTGTTTTATTATTTTTACAAACAGCATGTTTGTTATTATGTTTAAAACGGGTACATACCACGATATAACACAGTGATTTTGTGTCAATATTTCGATCCAGTTGCATGGATCGTGGTCACGACGGGACTACGGTGTTACGAGGTGTGTAGCTGGAACTGTCATGGGTAGTAGCCATCGCCTCTTTCTCGTTCTCTTCACAGGAACTTCGCGAAAATTTCGGCAACATACACTCACAACGTCACTTTTCTTTTTTGATTTCATGCGGTGCTGTTCTATTTATTCACTTTGTTATTTACTTTGATTGACACACAGTGATCACTGTGTTATATCGTGGTATGTACTTGTATTAAAACTTAATAATATGTCTTCAAACCACGAAATAAGGCTTAAATCATTAGCATGTTTGTTATCATACCATTTATAGATTGACATGAATATTAATTTACCAGCTGCTTCAATTGAGCAGTTAACTATATCGACAGCTTGCAGTAGTACGTATACTACTGCCAGTAATAATAATTTAAATTAAACACGCAGACAACAGAGGCACAAGTCGCTAGCTGTGAATTATAATATATGAGTAGTCAGATTTTAAGTAGTCAATTATTAAGTAATAAACTTTTTTTCTACTTGGTGCATCAAAACATGCAATACCTTTTAGGTAAGGAGTTTGAAGTAGTAAATTGTTTGAAAAAGTAATTCTCTGTAAGTTTTTAAATAATTTTACAATAAATAAGCTTTTAGATAACAAACAATTCGGTTTTACTAGAGGACGATCAACAACTGATGCTGCTGTAGACCTTTTTACGTTAATAGTCAATGCTTGGGAGGAGTCGCGGGATGCTTTGGGTGTATTCTGTGATTTGTGTTTATAATAAAAAAAACTAATTATATCAAATTTTCAGCACCCAATGTAAGACAAGTTGATATGCAACTAAAATTTAATAGTGATAAACTGAACTTAGTTAATTCAACAGTTTTTTTTGGAATCACCATTGATTCAAAGTTGCAGTGGGGACACTATATCTGGCGATTGGCGGATAAACTGAGTTCTGCAGCATACGCGTTTAAAGGATAGGTTTAAAGGATGTCGATACAGTTAGATTAGTGTATTTCAACTATTTCCATAGTATAATGTCATATGGCATTTTGCTATGGGGCAATGCGGCGAATATTAACACTATTTTCATTCTGCAGAAAAGGGCTATCCATTATATATATAATATGGGATGTAAAGAATCCCTCAGGGAAAAGTATAAGACATCAATATTCTGACTTTTGCATCGCAATATATTTATGAAAATATAATGTACATATATAGGTACGTAAAAATAGGTATTTGTTTGTTAGCCGTAGTGATCGACATGCCTTACACAATGTAACACTCAAGAACGGCCACAAACTAGCGTTTCCTAAATACCCGCTTGGTAAGAAAAGTGGTTCCTTTATTGGAATGTCTATTTTAATATACAATAAAATACCGGTTGCGGTTCAATCTCTACTTTTACAGAAGTTTAAAAAAAGTATTAAGCGAACTTTGTGTAGGAAAGCTTATTATGACATCAATGAATTTCTTAATGATGGAAAGGCATTGGATTTCTCTCGACCACAGGGACGACACTAGGGACATTAAGTTATTTATTGTTATATTTAACAAAGCCGATGATATAATAGTAAGGTGATGTCTACCGAGACATTAGAGATTAGCTAGTACTCGTGATCATTTTTAGAGGTTAACTAGTAGTAATTAAGTTACGGAAGCTGGATAATATTGCATACATTACTTAAGTTTGTAGTGTACCTAATGTTAAAATTTAGCCATTTCTGTATTGAGAAGGATTTTGCTACGATTACGTATTTATTTCAAGATGTAGTGTAGATGCAGATGTGTGTAGTATGATGTTGTAGATTTTTTTTTACATTCGTTAAGGTTTTGTAATCGTCTTATTGCGAAATAAATATTTTCATTTAATTTCTTTTATTTTTAGATTTTTCTTTTGATTTTTTTTTCTCAAAAATATTTTTTGTAGATAGATTATATTAAAATTTGTTGTGTAACTATTTATTTGAAATATTAACAACTTGTAAATAAAATTTCAATCGTTCTGGTGTAGGGGTGTGAGTAGTCACCTCAACGCCGGCGTTCACGAGTTCGATTCTCTGAGGGAGCAGATATTTGTATTTGTGCAAAATATTTGTTGCGTGGCTGGGTGTATGTTCTTGTGGGTCTTCTCACCGTGCCTCGGAAAGCACGTAAAGCCGTCGGTCCCGGTTTTTATCACAAACACCTGATAATGATCATTACTCATAGAAGGGCTATTATCCGCCAACCCGTAGTAAAGAAGCATGGTGGATTAAGCTCCAACCCTTCTCCTATATGAAGAAGAGGCCTTTGGCTAGCAGCGAGACGTTTACAGGCTGATTTAGTTCAGTCAGTTCATATATAAGTGTTGCAAATATGTGACCTGTATAGTGTTATATCGTACTACTCGTAAGTACATGGCATCACCTTGAGTAAGTTCATCTGAACAATTTTTTTGTGTTACCGATATCCTCATCAGATGTAAACCGAAATTCGAAAATCTTTATTTTGTTTAAGGGTAGAAACCAGTTTAGGCCGATCAAAAAATTTACTTTTTTTTATTGCATAAATTGTTAGTATAACTTAAAATTTAAAAGCAAAATTCGCATTATTCCAGACGCTATGAGCACTTGATCTTGTTGCAAAATTGCGACTACAGGAATGTCCACCAGCAATATCAATCGTCCATGGACAGCACGTTCTAACGCCACTAGTCTGGCAGAAATCACTTGAAAAAATTCTTAAATCTACTTCAAAACATGAAAAATACTAAAAAATAAAAAATAAATAATTATCTGATTATTCCTTTCCTGAGTAAAAAATTCACGAACAACACCAAAATTTCGGCCTTCTAAACCGGTCTCCCCCCTTAAAAGGAATCGTTTCTATGTGAGGTGAGAGAGTTTCCGTTTTCACCAAATCAGATCAAAAGACTTGCTTAATCCAATGTAAAAAAATGCAACCCACACATAATCTGGTTATTTATTAATATTATTACATATGTATGTCACTCAAATAACTGTGATTTTGAGTAATATGCCCACGGTTGTACCATTGTGACCACTGTGATCAACATTTCATCATAATACCACTTTCACTGCATCACATATGAATGCAGCAGAAAGATATGTAGTAATATACTACGGGTGTTTATATCAATAGTCTTCCAGTCTCGTGTAAATTTCGGTATAAAAAGATAAATATTCTATGTTCATTCAAGTTCTCCAGCTACTTACGTACCAGATTTCATTGCAATGGATTCAGTAGTTCTTGTGTGAAAACTTTATATACAATTTTTTGTGTACACCTTTATAATGATATATATTTATTATACATCCTGGCTCGCTTTTGCGTTAACGCGGTGTGAACAACTCTAAAAAAATATTTATCTCCAAAGCTAAAGTCAAAAACCCTTACGCCACTATTACTTGAAAAATCGCCCTGGAGTACAAAATAAATTGATAATAATAATATATGATAAGAGTTATATTTCATATTTTTTTTATTGTATTCATTACTTTAAATATAATATTGTTTTCTTATGATTAACTTAACAAAACTTAAAATCCACCATTTCGTTACAATGTGATTCGGACCACCATTATACTTTGAAGCATTTCGATAGAAAGTCTACTACTTCAACTTATTCTTTGTAATATTAAATATTACAGATGTTCACACTTTACGTTTGAAATTTGTGTCGCTCGTTATAAATGCTAGTTGAATTTTAAGAAATTTTCAAAGCAATAGATCAATAGTCAAAAAATACCATCCCACTAATTTGACCAACAAACTTTTTTATAAGTAACTAATAGAAAAGTAGTCAAATTTTAACAAGAACAGAAATTTTATTAAAAGATTTTATTCAAGTATTGGTTTCTGTAACAGTAAGATCGTGACGGAACTGTTGCTATTTAACTTTCGGTGTTATTCTGCAATTTCCTACAAAATTATCATTAAATATTCGGTTGCGTCTCGTAATTTCGTTTTCGTCGCAATTCAACCGATATATTTCTTTATGGAAATTATTATGATAACGTTTTATATTGTTATTTAAAACAACGAATTTATATAACTTAAATTATTTACATAACGTTTAAATTATATTATAAACAGGATAGAACCGCAGCTGCGATCGCTTTTTTCATTTTATGCAAGAAGATAAGAAAACGAAAACATTAGGTTTGTTTAAATTTTATGTAGGTTAGAGTATATTATTAAGATAATTTATAAAACATTTTATAAAAATCGTTTCGTTGTCATATATATAACAGACAATCCAGCCGTCCGTCTGTTACGGAATATCTTTACTACTGTCTATCTTTAAAATTGTAATCGGTGGACACATTTTATTGTGAAAATTTGAATGGTCGCTTTAATATTAAATAATAAAGATATATATTTATTATACAGCCTGGCTCGCTTTTGCTTTAACGCGGTGTTAACAACTCTAAAAAATATTTATCTCCAAAGCTAAAGTCAAAAACCCACGCCATACGCCACCATTACTTGAAAAATCGCCCTGGAGTACAAAATAAATTGATAATAATAATATATGATAAGAGTTATATTTCATATTTTTTTTTATTGTATTCATTACTTTAAATATAATATTGTTTTCTTATGATTAACTTAACAAAACTTAAAATCCACCATTTCGTTGCAATGTGATTCGGACCACCATTATACTTTGAAGCATTTCGATAGAAAGTCTACTACTTCAACTTATTCTTGATAATATTAAATATTACAGATGTTTAGACTTTACGTTTGAAATTTGTGTCGTTATAAATGCTAGTTCGAATTTTAAGAAATTTTCAAAGCAATAGATCAATATTCAAAGAATACCATCCCACTAATTTGACCAACAAACTTTTTTATAAGTAACTAATAAAGAAGTAGTCAAATTTTAACAAGAACAGAAATTTTATTAAAAGAGTTTATTCAAGTATTGGTTTCTGTAAAAGATCGTGACGGAACTGTTGCTATTTAACTTTCGGTGTCATTCTGCAATTTCCTACAAAATTATCATTAAATATTCGGTTGCGTCTCGTAATTTCGTTTTCGTCGCAATTCAACCGATATATTTCTTTATGGAAATTATTATGATAACGTTTTATATTGTTATTTAAAACAACGAATTTATATAACTTAAATTATTTACATAACGTTTAAATTATATTATAAACAGGATAGAACCGCAGCTCCGATCGCTTTTTTCATTTTATGCAAGAAGATAAGAAAACGAAAACATTAGGTATGTTTAAATTTTATGTAGGTTAAAGTATATTATTAAGATCATTTATAAAACATTTTATAAAAATCGTTTCGTTGTCATATATATAACAGACAATCCAGCCGTCCGTCTGTTACGGAATATCTTTACTACTGTCTATCTTTAAAATTGTAATCGGTGGACACATTTTATTGTGAAAATTTGAATGGTCGCTTTAATATTAAATAATAAAGATAAAATATATTTTAAGGAGTCCCATGAAAACATCGTTTTTACGTAGTTTTGCTAGATCTTAATAAATATGTATTGTAAAACATTACAGTGGTGTGGATTTGTGGAATTCATCGTTTGGCAGTCCGACTGCCATCTTTCTATATAAGTATTGCTTGGCTAGCTAAAATGTCTCTTTATAAAACTATTTTATTTTATCCTTCTATTATTTAATATATTAACGTATATAGTAAAAATAGTTATTATTATAATTATATTATAAACTTACGTAATTGTTAGTGTTTTTACGAATATATTTGTTTTATTGTTTCTTGTAATTTAACAGATTAAATATTAACATTGAAGAGAAGCTGTATTGATCATCGTTGCTTGAAACAATTTAATTAATTAATTTATTTATTTATTTATCAAATAAATAATTATGTAACTTATTTATTTTAACAAAACCACGCAGGTTTATAACAATGCTATTTAGTAACCAAACAAATTTAAAACAATCATAATACACACCCTCATATTAGAAGCAAGCTGGGACTATACAAACCATACAAAAAGATGCACATTATTAAATATTTCAGAGTTGTTGAGTCACAATTGTATCAAGAAAGTGACTTTTAAGTTTACTTTAATAATGACAAGATTTAAATATGATATATGATGATATTTTTATTGTTAATTGTTAAAGACTATATTTTATATAGTTGAGTTTTTATCGATTATTACGTTTTGGTATTGTTAAGATTTTGTACTGTGATATTTTGGAACTATAATCGTTGGCACGAAGCATACGTAACGAAATATAAACAGTTCTCTAACATAATATTCATATTGTAGTATTGGAAAGGATTTCCTAATTTCTGTTTTTTTTTTTACATTATATTGTAATGTATATTTGATAAATATTTACGATTTGTTGTTTTAATAGTTTTGTAAAAGATATATGTATTAATTTTAAGTTATTAAAATAATATTTAGAACCCCTAAAACCACAACATTATTTCGATTAGCATAAGTAAGAATAATATAATCCAATAAATATAGGAGATATTTTAGCTTGATATTTATCTGTCGACGTTTTGAAACAAAGAAAATATAAGCAATATTTATGATGATTTAACGTTAATCAAATGACAGTTTCATTAAGCGTTACTGCCTACTGTTTTAAAAGATTAATGTTGAAAAAGTTTACGTCATATTCGTAAATAAATATCTTTGACAGGGTCTTAATTGTGGAAATTTACAAATTATATATTTAATTTATTACGAAAATTCCCGACTAAAATGTGAAAGCTTAGAATTTTTATTGTGTTCATTTAATCCGATTATTGTGATATATTAATGCGCAATATGATTTTTTAAAATATAATATATGTATATAATTTTGCAAGAGGTGTTTGTATAAAAAAAATATATTTTATGTAACTATGACAAAAAATTCGTTACAATTTTAAGGAAAAAATAACATTTAATATCTTATTTTATTTGTCGGATCGATAGTGTTATTACTACTGACGTCAGACATTGGGTAATCGAACAAAGAAATACAGCTTAACTGTAGTAATTTCTTTATAATAATTTTCAAAAATTTCTTGAGAGTCCAAGAAACGTATGACAGTCTTGATAATGGCTGACGGTGCTGCCATCACTCGGGTAGCATGTCGTTTTTATTTTGTAACTGTATTATTAGACTGTCTCCGACATGTACTCGTGTATACACATTTTTAAAATTCTAATATTATATCAACTTATTATAGTTCTTGAAGAAGTCCTTAGACCAGAGTTCCCCAAACTTTTTTGTGTCGTAGACCCCTTGCCATGTTTTTCCGTGTTGGGTAGACCCCCTACTTACCTGATATTGATTTCCTGTAAATTTCTAACTGTAGTGAAGTTTAGTGTTAAAAACTTAAAGTAAAAACACATGTTAATTTATACATTTATTAATTGAATTTAAATGAAAACTACTCAAAATAAAATTTTGTATCTGTTATGTAAAATATACGTAACATTAAATAAACATAAAATAAACTATAAATAAAATAACATAAGCAATAAGTCAATATTTTTAGTGAGAAGGATGAACCTGATGCTTTTTTATTTTTTTATTCATTTTTTACTTCATAGGTACTTTTATAAATAATGTATATGTTTTGATATTATAAGATAGTATGATGTAAGTAAATAGGTACTATCAGTGTATGTGTTGAGATCCACTATCGTGGACCCCCATTTTCATTTCATGGACCCCCAAATTTTTTTTCGCTGACGTAGACCCCTTGCAGGTTGCCATAGACCCCTAGGGGTCGATATAGACCACTTTGGGAATCACTGCTTTAGACTATAAAACATTATCCAACGACTTACAGCAACAAAATAATCATTATTAATGTCATCCAAACTGTTAAGCATCTCTCTTAATAACTCAAATCGTTTGGAAACGCAATAGAACAAAAATAAATTATAGTTGTTTTATTTTGGCTATTTTAATACGAATAAGAATCTAGTCAAAACATGTTACATGTTATCGTTGCAAAACTAAATGATTAAGTAATAAAAAAAATCACTATAGACTATTAAATGTACGTCATTAGCGGCAACGATTAAATCATTAAACGATCACATAACGTATGGAAAAACGGATATCTGAATATGAATGTTTTGTTCCGCAAATAAATTCTGCTGACCCCTGACCGTATTACTGACGACAAGCTAATTGGTTTTAACGATGCCATCAATGCTTGTAACGGATCGATTTGTGGATGTGATATTTTTGTTATATCATCCTCTATAGTTCCTTATCGCAAGATTTGTGCCATTTCACGCGGATATATGGCTTACGTAATTTTTTTTATAGTCTTCTCAGATAAATGACCAATTCTGTAGCAAAACGTTATCTTAATAAGTTATAGATTTTTACGTCAAGTACTCTAAGCAGTGAGCCTTAGAATTTTATTTTTTGACCAATTTTAACCATTCGCTCGCGTTCGATGATAGGTAATGTTTTTCGCTTTATCATTGTATGCTATCTTTTCAATAGATGTAGAAGTCACCTCTGTATTCAAACAAACACTCAATACAGTTATCAGAGATGGTTAGCGAAATAAGATAACTAATGTAGACCACAAATTATACTTCTGACAACGCTATCTTCATTTTTATTTATTTTTGGTATAAAATATTTTTTCAAGTGTCAGTCGACTCGTTAAATTCCTCTGGGTTTATATTAAACCTCATTTTGCGCGTAATATTTTCCATCGCTGAATATCAAAGTGTCAGAGGGTAAAAAGAAAATGTTTAGAGCAATTTTCTGCACTTTTCTTGGATGTTATCTCGCTGAAGTAGGTCGTCGGGTCGGAGTGGTTGAAGTTCATCTATAAATATACCAAGTGAGGCATTCGCATGGTCATCCAGTGAGTGGTCTACATAACGTCTATGCATTAAAGTTATAATACGTGAACCATTTATACATAACATACTCGTAATGAATGTAAATTAATAAATATCTGTGTATCATTCATTCGTTCAATTATTTTGTTTGATGGCTTACAATATTGCAAAAATAGCACAGATGATTCGCCAATGGAAGGATTGAGAATACACAAACAAGATTGATCGGTGCGGTTGTGACATAACATTTTCACTACACATTATACAAAAAAAGTCCTACGTCGCGTCTGTCTGTCTGTCTGTTCGCGATAAACTCAAAAAATACTGCACGGATTTTCATGCGGTTTTCTTCAATATATAGAGTGATTCATGCGGAAGGTTTAGGTAAATATACATGCCCCGGGCGCAGTCGGGACGGGCCGCTAGTTATGTACATAATTTACCATCTGTGATATTCACTCAACTTCACTAGTGGAATATTACGATGAAAATGGCAAAAAAATATTTTTAATCGATAGCAATATTTTCCTTTTTTGTTTTTCATGTGTTAAATTTGTATTAACACGTCTTTATACGAGTACATATATCTATTTCTTGTGCCTCGATTCTATCAAAAATATTATCAGATTATAATAATATGTAAACCCAATCAAAATAAACCCAGACATTGGTTAATCAGATAAAATTTACAAACACACTAAATCAAAGTTTCCACACTCGTAATATTGTTTATCGCTAACGAATTTAAATTCGATAAATTCGACTGCAGCTCGTAACTGTCGAAAATTCGTATTAATAAACATGTGGAATTAAGTAATACAGTGAAACCTGGTTAATTGGGATCTCAAGGGTCCAAGACATATGTACCAATTATTGAGGGTTTCCAATAATCCAGTTTTCCAATTAAGCAAGTTTAAAATTATAGTTGTCTCATTTACAGAGGCCCTTGCTGACAGAGGTCGAAATATGCCGTGAACTCCTGGCCCACCAACTTAGTATTTTTAAATTTCGATCGTCGTGAACAAATAGGTGTGAGCCGTGATGACTGGGTACCTATAAAATAAATTCATAATGTATTCATTATCATGACTATTGTCAGAAATTTGTAAATGTCTCGAACATTCCGAAAAAAATTCATATTTCATTCATTCATTCACATCTTTTTATTAACAATCATATACGGCAAAGAGAAAAATTGTAAGAAAACTAAAATCTGCACCACCTGGAAATTGATTGACTTTGGTATGTTATTTTCCCTACACAGTTCATCACGCGACTTTCCACAATTATAATCTGTTAGAAGTTTTAATTTTTCGGATACTGATAACGTTTTATATTTACGTTCGGACATTTTGTACACTTTTATTCCCTTGTTTTTAGGTCAAAACCTGAGATAGTACTGACAAACAAAGCATGCGCGAAAGACGACGCAAAATGTATGTAAACAAACATGTTAAAACGCGTTACAACCTGATTAATTAGTCTCACAGCTCACTTATACAGGTAGTTGAGCTACAGAGTCTCAATTATAGAGGTAAACATCGAAAGAGTCTTAGAATTCAAATCTCATTTAACCAGGTTCAAAAAGTCCCATTAACAGAGGTAATTTAATGAAAAAGAACCGGGACCTCATTGCAACTCTCAATAATAGAGGTTTCTCACTTATCCAGGTCCCACTTAAGCAGGTTTCACTGTAATAGACTTTCCATGCATCAAGTTTAATTGCAATTGTGTCGTAATCATATTTCAGACCTGTATAAGTAATGAAGCAAGTTTATTCAAATCTTAGCTATAGTTCGAAATATCTTGAATATATAACTATCTACTAAATGTTAATATTATCAAACACTGCAGCACAATAGGAAAATCATTAATCGATTAAATGCTAAGAGACTGCTGAACTCGTAGTCGTGGTGTCTTTTGTGATAAATATTACTATTCATTCTTCAAGTACATATATCAGTACATTGAAGATATTTTAAAAAAAAATTAAAGGGCACTTCATAATCGATACCGAAACCAAAATTTTTTTTAAATTTTTTTCTGTCTGTGTCTTGGCTGCGCATCACGCCAAAATATTATAATCTTTTTAGGCTTAGACACTCGCGGTTTTCAAACATAGTATATTTTTTAAGAAAAAAACGGACGGTTCGGATCAGATAAACGGTTCGAAATATCGACAAAAATCGTTAACAAATATCGTTGTATGTACTCGTTTTAATCTTTAAAAATAAACTGTTTATTTGTGATTCATTAACATATAGTTCGTTTTTATCAATTTTTTTATTTGTTATAAAATATCCATTTTATAGATTGTCCCGTAAATATTTTAAGATTTTTGGTTTGTTAATTCAGAAATCATGACAGTATCAAATAATTTGAAATAAGTTCTGTTTTTAATATTTTTATAGTTTGAACGCACGGCTATCTTAAGCTGGCATGCATACTTTTATAATAAGGGGTGGATGAAAAATATTATGGTAATCGCAAACGAAGTCGCGGTAAAGCTTGTAAGTCATGCGTGTGAGTTTGGTGATTTCGTTATGTTGGTTTTACGGGAATTCTGTGGGAATTGTTTAATGTGGAAGAAGAATTATTATCCAACCATTGATTGGTTGGATCTTACTAAATCTCACCTAAGGGAGGAGGAGTCTAAATTGAATGAAAATAGGTCACGTAATTAATAGATGCACCCTTATTATCGTAACAATTTTCAAAGCATCGTAATTATTATTAACGTTCTTATAAACAATGTTGTCTTTTCATTTAAAAGTGTTTTAAAGCTACTTTAAAGCTATATATGTGTTTTATGTGAATGACAGTTTTCTATCATATCTATTTTATGTTTCTGATGCTCAATGAATACAATACGTGAATTTGGTTCAAGTCCATTGTTACATTGATGAGTTGTCGAGTGTTTAATAACATAAAAATAAATCTTGTATTTAACATAAAATATCAACCGAATAACATCGCGCGAGACGCTTAGTTAATCTTATATCTTTAAACGAGCAATTCTTGTATATATATAATCTGAATCTCGCAAACGGCTCCAACGATTTTCATGAAATTTAGTATGCAGAGGGTTTCGGGGGCGATAAATCGATCTAGCTAGGATTTATTTTTAGAAAATGTAATTTTATCCCTTTTTTACGCAATTGAAAAATATCATTAGAATACGAAGGCAAATTTCGCTGTCATTGACAATCTTATAATAGCTCGAATAGGAATCGAGCGAATTAGAAATAAGAAAACTCGGGTTCGAAACCAAGTGTCTACAGACCAATTTTTTTTTCCTTTTTTTTTTCAAGGTTTTTTCTTTTGTGTGAAAAACTATTGTTGAAAGCTTTTTTTTATTTAAATTACCAGTTCCTATTATTTTACTATTATGTCAGTAAGATTGAAAATATTATTTATGTTTCATCGGTATGTAATGTATCTACGAGTAAATATTATTTAACCGAGCAAAGCTCGGTCATCCAGGTACTATAATATAAACAAGCATAGCAACTAAAAATTCATAGCTTACCTACTTTAATAATAAATTCACTGGTAATTTGCATTTTAAAACACAAATATGTCGAAGGTAAATAAATTTGTTTACACATGACTGACAGGCGTTATTTAAGTAGCATATGCGAGATGACTGGCTAAGTTAACTAAAATATGCGTACTAAACTAGCTCGAGTGTCGAACATACTTGTGCATATTTCAATAGTCGAGCAAATAAATATTTACAAGACAGCGTTGCAACACTTTGAATATTTTTGAAGTCCAATGAAAAAACGGTGTGAATTTCTTTAATACTCAATTATGCGCAATGACTGGATTTTTTTTTCAGATAATATGTATCAATCTGTTATCCATTCAATGTCCGGGTTTTGTGACGTCAACGATAATGTTTAGATAGATATATCTCGGGAAAAGGACGAGATAAGGATTTGTCTGAAAGTTAAAAACACATTGCTTGGAAAAGCGTTATTGCCTTATTGTGAAATTATGATTTTTTTTATTTTAGGAGTTTGCTTTCGTTTATAACGTGTACATATATATTTTAAACTTTTTATTTGTGAAACAAACATCTTAAAAATACTTAATTTTGAGATAAAAATATACGACATAAATAAAGTTTCTAGTTATAAATGATTCAAATAAGTGGACAACAAATATTCAAATAAACAGTAGGTTAAAAACGAATAAAATAACGATATATCATGGATTATATTTTTTTATCAACTAATTATACAATGTAAAATAATAAAATGATAAAAATCTCAGAAAACTGGACTTTAATATTCTTTTTTTTTGTATTCCGATTTTCTTAAATCTCTTTTATGATGTAAATGTTTATGCAGAAACATTATTCTTCTATTTTATCGATTAAATTTCTTTTAATAGTATCGTTTAGAAATTGATTATAATTTTGAAATTATAAAATACTTTTAACAAATCTATTTCTTTATATTATTATAGAATATATTGTTTGTTTGTTTGTTTCACGGTGACATAAGAAACGATAAATTTACTATTGATTTCTTTAAAATTAAAAGGCTATATTACCTAATGTATCTTAGGCTATAAAACATCACGTTATGGCACGTATTAGTATAAAAACCATAAATGACAATGCAAGTTAAACACTGAGGCCCGAATAACAGTTACAAAATGACGAGGGGTTGGCGGAGCAGTCACAACAACTGGCTGTTGCGCTAGCGATCGCGGGTTCGATCCCTACTCATGACAGATGTTTGTACATGCCATATAGGTCTTTGTCGTGATATGGGCTTTTGCGCTTGTTTTATATGTCCTCTATGATTGTGAGGCATTTATTACTTTTTATCAAAAATTTGCTAAATTATTTCAATATAACACCTGCAGCGATGCATATGGCATTGCGGCGGCGGCAGCGGGCGCATCGCGCGCGAGACGGCCGCTGCGCACTACCGCGCGGTGTGTCGGGCGCTGGTCGCCGAGGCGCTGGAGCTGGCGTCCTTCCTGGCGCGTGTACGCGTCGGTGGCGCACGCGACCTCGGCGCTGCCGAGGACTCCGCTACGCACCTTGATACTCTACACTTCTCTGATTGGGTAAGCTTATACTACGTAGCACATTGTGTACATTACGATCGATTAGTTTTTCGTTACTCTAATATAAGTAGGCCTTTGTTGACGTCCATTGTATGAAACATCTTTCCAACAAATGGTTTTCTCTTGCGTACAAAAGCGTAATGTATCATTATCCACCGCTTATAAGCACACATAAGTACGTTTTTAAGATTTATTTTGTAAGAGAACTACTTAGTATTCAGCTTTGATATTATGTTATATGGTATTTTAGTGAATAACACGAGGTTAGCGGATTTCTCGAAATTTCTGTCGAAGTGCTGTAGCAACACTACGTGATGCTTAAAAGCACGACAGCTACGTCAATATTTTACTACCTAATGTCCGGTTCCAATAATCTATCTATTTCTGATTTTACTTACTGGAGAAAGAATTTTGAAATTGACTCAATATTGACTGTGTCAAAATTCTATCTATAGAGAGATGTCTATAGAGATATAGACATCTCTCTATAGATTATATCTGCAACTGGCCGTAAGTGTGAAGGACTACGATAATGCAAGTGTACGTTAATGTATGTATTAAAATTCAGCACCTGATAGATACTAGTTAAAAGTATTAAATAATAAATTATTATCGGTGCATTGGATAGCCTACAAGGGTTTTGCTCTGGCTATTGTTTTTAAATATCAGATGAATATTCGACTTATAATTTTGTTTACTTATTAAAATTTAAACAGTATTTTTGTACGTCATTATAAGTATATTTTTAGTCAAGCTATTTATGTGAGTATATAAATAGTTTTAGGGTTTGTAAACAGTATGAATTCTAGACGTAGCACGTAATTAACACCAATCAAATTGTAGACCTTATTAGCCAGCTATGTTTCTATTTTGTATACGAAGTGGGCGGTTATTAGTGTTGTTTCTAGTAATTGAATACTTAACGATTAATTTTCTCATACTGACATTTCGATTCATTGAAATTTCGTTACATGCTTGTACAAACAATATGATTAATTATGAAGGAATAACTTTATTTCCATATATTGGTGGGTGGGTAATTGCAGCTATAATTACTCTTTCGTGCTTGTGGTATGGTGACGAACTAAATAATTAATTCGTTAAAACTGTTACAATGGTCGTTAGTGTCTTTATCGTTACTCACTTAAGTTAATTGTAACTTAAAGTATCTGCTGTACTATCTCAATAATGTGTAATCTTGTACTGTAATTGTTTTTAAAAAGAAACATCACGACAATTTTTTTTAGTAAAAAAAATATTCCTCTGAAATATCAAGTTTTCAGAACAATATTATATGTATAATAGGTATATAATTGTTAAGAATACGTATTAATATTAGTAAAATAATTGTTTATATGTAGAATAGATTTTCATGCACTTGTTGCTAAAT
This sequence comes from Euphydryas editha, assembly GCA_036937285.1. Lineage (NCBI taxonomy): Eukaryota > Metazoa > Arthropoda > Insecta > Lepidoptera > Nymphalidae > Euphydryas > Euphydryas editha. The sequence goes on along the minus strand of JAUPFZ010000006.1, from coordinate 19,031,791 downwards.
TACTTAAAATAAATCTAACACCCAAAATATATAATCCAGGACGAAAGGTATGCGAATATTTTGCAATGTACTCGCGTCGACGTACGTGTCCACGGCGGCGTAAATATTAATAGCGGCGTGCTCCCTAGGAATTTGCGTTGAATTAATTGGATTATATTTAATGATAGGATTGCCAAAATAATGTTACGAATACACTACAAATAGAATATTTATACTTTATTGTAAAACACTTTTAAATAATAGCACACTAGTCTAGTCAACAAGTGCCTTTTGTGTCAACTTTTTTCAGCAGTCTCGGTCTCAAAAGTATGAACGAGGTGTCTTTCGATTCAGCATGTAGATGATTTTTGAAAACAATAAAGTTCCGCTTGCAAAATTTTCAAGTTATAAACAATTAACGAAAAAACAAAGAGTCGTTTAATTTTTTTGCAAATATCTCAAAACCTAATTAAGATTTTTCAAATATAAGATCCAAAAAGAGGAAAAAATTTCCTAAAAAAAAGTCCTAACTCCCGGAACTATAGGAGCAATATTTATAATTTTCCCAGAGGGATGAAAATACAATCGAAAACGGGTGTTCTGGCTTACGCAAGCCACGCCCACTTCGGACAGTTTATTAATAAAAAAAATATTTAATCATATTACATATTAAATTTAAGAAATGAAAAAATCAGTGGCTTAATTGGATCAATAATCCGCCAGAATATTTTTTATCGCAATTTTGAACACGAGCGGCAACCCTATCAATTATACACTACATACACTGGTGTACCACCGTGTGAACTGGTCACCTGGTGCAGGTGACTCGTACAAGTCATACAGAGGCTGACAATATTAATTTCAATTTAGTTTTGACATTAAGTTTTGCTTAATGTAAATAAGGTCTTATATTTGTATAAAAACATGCGCTTAGAACAAAGAAGATATTTTTTATTTTTAATAAATATAGTTTGAGTTTAAGCATGGATATTATACATCCTTATTAACATAATTTTTAACTACGTTGATTTATAAAATTAATATATAAAATGTAATTCAATTGAAAATAATGTCAAAATGTCAGCGTCGAAGTACAAATATTTATTTATGGATCTCCAACAAAAGATGCACATGTAAAATTATATAAATATAAATTGCTGAAATAACTTGAATTACAGGAGACCACAGCTTGCTTTATATAAGATATAGTACAATTAATATAAAAATATATTTTAACTTCCATCTGTTCGTTCACGTTTCTTAAGCATTTCAATAGTTAACAAAAACGGTACCTCAATCACTCATGTACATATATTACATAGTTAAGAATGAAAAGAGCCTCTGCATATTGTATGTGTTTCTAGTAAATTAATTAAAATAACTATAGATTAGGCTTTGAATGCACCACCTGGCGAACCCATAATCGCAGGTGGAATAAATGATAGTTTAAAAATTACTGTAGGTTATTATACGTAATAATTTAGGTATAAGATTTTTATAAAAAAGGTTAATGATACAATCGAAAAACGTAACTGTTATGTAAATTTCTAAATTAGGAAAGATGTTATAGACATAATAAGACATAGACTGTAATAGTGTATGGTTTTAGAATATTTACAATAATTTGGACGATTCTAAAATGTGTCAAATATTTCGTTAAAACAAGAGTAGTATTAAAAGTTCATGAAATCTGAAACGATTATCACATTTTAAAATGTACTTGGTCGAAAAAATTGAAATAATATTTATAAAAGAAGGTTCACAAGCCTTGAGAGTTCAACATCGCTCTAATTACAAGTTGCCATCTTAAATTAAGTTGGGTTGACATTTGAACATGGTTACTCAACACTTAGCTCACGATTTTGGTAGCTGGTTAGTGTTAAAACACGTTAGGAGGCATATACTGACAGGTCTGATAAAGCGTACTGGCATCAAATCTGCCCACAAGCTACTTACTATCTACACTTCATCATAATTCATAACAGGATTAAGGTTGACTGCACACTCCAACAGATATATCTAGTGAGTGTCAAAAATGTGCTAACGTTTCTTTTAAAAAATTTCTGAGTGTACAGTCTAGAATAAAATGTATGATAAATATCCGTAAATGCCTTTTAAAAAATAATTTTAGGCATTATGCTAAAGTGTAATAATAGAGTACGAGGTCATCATTAAATATGAATCAATTTCAAAGTTTTTATTATGTTAAACTTATTCGGATTTGTGTTTAATTATCTCGTTAACGCTTCTTAATCTGATAATTATTTCTACTCTGTTTCTAAAATTATTAATATTTATATTAATTAAGAACAGAGGAGAATATTAATTATAATAATTGCGTTTCTATTATCATGTTTAAAAACAAAAACATAAATAGTATAAGATAACAATTATTGCTTTCAAAAGTTTTCGTTACAACTAAAACTTCTAACTTATTTAAAAAACAAGCTACAGTGAAACCTGCTTAAGTGGGACCTGGATAAGTGAGAAACCTCTATTATTGAGAGTTGCAATGAGGTCCCGGTTCTTTTTCATTAAATTACCTCTGTTAATGGGACTTTTTGAACCTGGTTAAATGAGATTTGAATTCTAAGACTCTTTCGATGTTTACCTCTATAATTGAGACTCTGTAGCTCAACTACCTGTATAAGTGAGCTGTGAGACTAATTAATCAGGTTGTAACGCGTTTTAACATGTTTGTTTACATACATTTTGCGTCGTCTTTCGCGCATGCTTTGTTTGTCAGTACTATCTCAGGTTTTGACCTAAAAACAAGGGAATAAAAGTGTACAAAATGTCCGAACGTAAATATAAAACGTTATCAGTATCCGAAAAATTAAAACTTCTAACAGATTATAATTGTGGAAAGTCGCGTGATGAACTGTGTAGGGAAAATAACATACCAAAGTCAATCAATTTCCAGGTGGTGCAGATTTTAGTTTTCTTACAATTTTTCTCTTTGCCGTATATGATTGTTAATAAAAAGATGTGAATGAATGAATGAAATATGAATTTTTTTCGGAATGTTCGAGACATTTACAAATTTCTGACAATAGTCATGATAATGAATACATTATGAATTTATTTTATAGGTACCCAGTCATCACGGCTCACACCTATTTGTTCACGACGATCGAAATTTAAAAATACTAAGTTGGTGGGCCAGGAGTTCACGGCATATTTCGACCTCTGTCAGCAAGGGCCTCTGTAAATGAGACAACTATAATTTTAAACTTGCTTAATTGGAAAACTGGATTATTGGAAACCCTCAATAATTGGTACATATGTCTTGGACCCTTGAGATCCCAATTAACCAGGTTTCACTGTATTTGTGACTAAATTTTCTAAAATGTTTTAATTTTATTCCCTTTTTCATAGTCGAACCGAAGGATTTGGAGAGCTTTACAAGTATGTACTTAAATACGAAAGACAACTTTTGACTTCTGCTTCATTTAGTTGAAACTAGAATTGTTTTCTTATAATTATGTATGTAAGAGTTAAGTAAATAGTTTTAGCCAAATAATTTTAAATGTATACTTTTAATTTAATATTCATTTGATATTATTTCTCACAGTGCCTGTCAATTTATTTATAGCAATTGAATGCAAAAGATTTATTGCTTTTAAATTATTCCAGGCGCGATTCTGGATGCAAGTGATTGGAGAATTGCGAATGGGGGTGAAACTAAAGAAAGTTAACTATTCAAGAACTCCTATAGAATACGAAATGACTCCGTATGAAATACTCATGGATGACATAAGGTCGAGACGGTACACGTTAAGAAAAGTTGATGGCGCGATACCACAAAAGTCAGTATAACTCATAACTTGCCATGTCGAAAACTTTTAATATTTAAAGTTTATATAATAAATAGTAAAGTAGAGTTAGATAAAAATAACAAATTTGCGATAAATATCTATATTATTATTTGTTTTTTAAATAAAGGTTAAGATGTAGGTTGAAAAGATTCTGTATTTCTTTATTTTTTATACAGTGAACTTATACCTACCTAATATGTTTTTTTTTTTTTGCAGTGTCAAGAAGGATGCGCATGCAATGATACTCGAATTTATTAGAAGTAGGCCTCCACTCAAAAAGGTAATATTTTTAATTTGTATTTTTTTTTTTGAATTATTTTGTATTTTTAATATCTTACAAGGGAAGGGCACGACTTGGGTAATTCACATTGGGAGTAATACTCCTTTAGGACGTCGAACGCCAGTCGATATATAGAAGAAAACTACTACTAAGACAGCTTCTATATCTCCTCACTGCTGGGAAAAAGCATTTATTAATGAGAAGAGAATTTGTCTTCCTCTATCACGTGTCGCTACTGTAGTTTGGATATATATATATATGTATATATAATCGAATTCCGATATCCTAATTCTGTTTTATATTCAGATACGCAGATTTTTTGATGATGTTTTACTTTGAAACTGAGCTGGGATATCTTTACTTTATTTTTAAACTAACTGTACCCGCGATTTAGTACGCGATTGAATTTTATCCCCTCTCCTGAGGGCTGTTCTCTTCTGAATTTCTGGATAATTTATCCCGTGTCCTAGCTCATACTATTAACTAAAATCATGCCCAGTTTCATTTAAATTCATTTAAAAGTTTCAGCGAGATGCGCGGTCAAAACACAGACAGCAAAAATTACATACTTTTTTCAATGTACGGAATGGGATTTGTTACAGTTTAAATATAATTGTAGATTGTTTTGTTATATCTTCTAACTCTGATGTCTTGAATGCAGGCCTCAGAAAGAAAGTTACCACCACCGCGACGGGAAGTGACGCCGCGGGAACAACTCCTTGCCTCCATCCAGGTGGGCCGACAGCTCAGGCCTACGCCCTATTCGCGACGAATATGTAAGTATCCAACTTTGACCAACTTTGACCGACATTTCTATATTGTTTTATTTTAACAAGAAAGGATCTGTCTTGGTAAATTTTATGCTTTGGCCTTAATCAAAATGGCTAAACAATAAATGTCACTGGAATGAATTCTGAATCAAGTATAGGTACTATCATTTACCCTTCATTTTGAATTAGTACTTTTTTATTTATTCAGAAAAAGACGTAAGTAAAGTTCTTGCTGTGTATAATAAAGTTCGTAATAGAGTTATTTTCACATTCTTATTTATTTGGACGTTGAATATGGTAAACATTATACTCTAACCAAATAAGGTATAAGATATTATGTTTGGTTCATAGTTCTGTAATGGCACATTTAATTACAATCAAGCACAAGGGTTTTATGTGTCGTAATTGCTTTGAAATACAAAATACAACTCTCATTCTCCTTGTTAAATTAAAATTTAAATAATTTCGAAGGAAAAAAATTTAAAAAAAAATTAAGGTTTTGTTATGGTAAATTATTATCCGAATACATTTCTTATAAGTGGAATTGTTGGAAAATTGTTTGGAATTTCGAACAATTCTTAGTATTGTTATCTTACCTTCGGTTCTCACTGTTCTCATTAATAATGTTTTAAATTATAGTAATTTATTGTAAACAATACTTAGAACAATGTAACGAATCCTTATGTTATTTTAATTCCTTGTTCCAGATTCCCAATCCCCTATTTCCTCGACTCCCGAAACGCTAACAAATTTCAATTTTGTGTTTGAGGTCAAATTTTTCAAGTGTTTGTTACATTCCTTTTGTATTTATTTGCTTTTATTCACCGGATATGTGTATTATACAAACCTATATTAAAATATACTAAATGCATAAATCTTTACTTTTGCTATTTATTTTTGACAGGCGCTTAAGACTATTAGGTAAGTGTTAAAGTACTTCGAACTCTATATTATATTTAATGTTGTAGCTAAGTAGGTATTTGATATATCCTTTATTATTTTTTTTTTTGTATTTTAAAGTGTATTACCTAGTACTTTAAAACAAGTTTAATTCATACTTTTGCAAGGGCGTAGCCGGGATTCTCTATAGAGGGGGGGCAGATAAAGAAAATCCTAGAGTGTATTTTTTTTAAACATATTATATGAGTGTCTCACATTAGTAGTGGAGGTGCCCTTTTATTCGTTTTACTTATCTTTATTAGTGTCATCGCTTAGAATAAGAAAAGATGGAAAAATGTTATTTATTAGTGACCGACCGCTCTTCTAGCTCTTCTAGAGCAGCAGAGCGGCAGCTGCAATGTCCGTACCTGGAATTTGTTTTCTGCGTAGCCAGCTACGCCCATGTATGTATGTATTCAAGTCACTTTCTATTGAGTAGCAGCTAATGTTAATTAAATTATATTGTCTTCTTTAAAACAGGATAACGGATTCAATAATGGTAATTACTAAACATATGACGTATTAAAACAGAAGAAACTAAAAAAAGTATTATTAAGCGATATAATTTAGAGGTCGCGCTCTCTTAGCTTTAGTTTAAATTTTCGTTAATGGTTACCTGTTGCAACACCCTTAAGGTTGTTTACATGAAACAGGTTGTCGGTTGCCAGTTGTCGAAATTAGTAATACGTCTGCTCAACGCCTTTAAGTTTCACGATATCTCATTCCATGGTTTTCGCAGTAATTCTTTTTTCTATAAAGATATTTAGATTTTTTATACGTTCTTTTGGATAACCAAGATAGACTAATGATGATGAAGAATCAAAATTAATAAATAAACAGATTGGAAGCAAAATGAGATGTACAAATTGTCTAATAACTAAACTATAAGAAGATTTAAGTATAAGAAGATTTAACTACTTCAAAACCTAACCTAAATAAATTACTATTTAATTTTATCAAGCAGTTGAGCAACGTTTAGTACAATCATTAGATGCCATTCAATCGAATGAAATAATAACAATGATTGCATACTGTACAGTCGAGCCGTCAAATATTTGCCTCATTTAATTATTTATTTACAAAATAAATGTTATTGTAATTATTAATTTAAACACCGTATATACTTTAAATATATATTAAATGACTGGTTCATTATCGCTTCGCGTAAAATTTTAAATCAAGGAACACGAAATTTGATTACTGAACTGAACTGAATGAGCCTGTGAATGTCCCACTACTGGACAAAGGCCTCTTCTCAATATAGGAGAAGTATTGGAGCTTAATACATCACGCTGCTCCACTGCGGGTTGGCGGACAATTTCACACGACTAACGATCGTTATCAGGTGTTTATGATAACAACCGGGACCGACGGCTTTACGTCCGACTCCGAAGCTCGGTGGGGAGACCCAGAACGATTTAAAATGATTTTTTATCTATTATGTATTTCATAATGTTAGTCAATATTAGGAGGATCCTACTTTTAGAGAGTTTGAAAGTGCAGTCATTTTTAAGATTGTTTTTTTTTTTACTTTTACTCCAAATAAATAAACTTCTAGCATTCTTTACAATTACAGCCCATTAAGAGGATGAACTGAAAGTTTTAAATATTTTTTGCAAAACCACAGGCACAGCTATCGTAATTAAATAATATATTTTGATTGTAACTCCCGTCATACATATAATAATTTATAATTATCATTTCGGCTTAAAAAAAGATTTGAATTAGAGATAAAATCGCATAAAAACTCTATTACAAAATATATATAGATATGGCTTTCTATGTTTGTATTCTTTTTTTTCAAAGAACCTCTTACAATGAGAGTACCTACTCTTAACCTCCGTGATCTAGTTTCGTAACGCATCAACACACAATAGCGATAAATTTTACGGCGCGTACAATACTGTAATAAAATTTATAAAGTTGTCTCTTTTCGAGATTACTTCCACTGTCAAGATAATGAAAAGTATATTACCTAAACAGTACAAAACATAGGCGATAAAAGAATATAAATCTTTGTACGTCATACAAATTATTGGTTGCTTAATAAATCATTTTACATTTCTTTTTTAATTTTTTGTTTTATGTTTCTTAATCGTTTAGCTTTAGCATTTTTTCAAAGTGTTATCATATCTCCGCATGTAGGTTATGTTTTTAGAGTGTGCATATGTATGTATTTAATTTAGTATGAGTATATATGTATATGTGTGTATGTATTTTTGTGCAAATGTATGCATCTATGCGACTGTTAATGTAATTGTGAGATTAAAATAAAGATCATCGATGTCGTATGATAAGTAAATTGTGTGTATTTGTTGTTGTTGTATGTGTTTGTTGTAAAATTAAGGATGTATGATAATTATCCGCTGATCGTGTATCTATAGGTCGATGGGGAGGCCTACGTTCAACAGTGGACATCCAATGGCCGATATGATGATGATGATGTATCTGTGTTGTTGACTCGTCAACCTGGTTGCGTATCTTGAATCTGGCTTGTTTGTAAAAGAACAAATTCTTTTAGATGTTGTTATGTTGCTACATTTAAAATAAAAAAGTTGATTTAGCAAAAATTTTGTGAATTACATGATTATTTTAGTTTTTTTAAATATATCACGAAAGTAACAAACTATTAGACTAATTAAAAACAGGAGTAAAAACTATTTGCTGTAATGTGTGATACACACTACATTGCTTTGAGGCCCTGACTTGCTGTTAAGACTGATCAATGGTCATATTCACTTAAATATCAGGTGATAGCCTGTTAAACGATAAATCACAATGATAATGTTGGTATCACTCCAGTTTATTACGCACGAATCATAGATCCATCAAATCAAAATTTATTTTATTTAAGTGCTTTTAAAGTCTTAACGATTATTCTAGAAAAAACGGTCAAATGAATTATATATTTTTACTTTTTCTATGTAATAATATTATTTTTATTTAGTAATAATAATATTTATTTACTCAAACACAAAGATCTACAGAATATGATCAATACTTAATAATAAACTGACTGGCCCGTGGCGCAGTTGGCAGTGGCCCTGTTTTCTGCTCTGGGGTTGTGGGTTCGATTCCCGCCCCGAGTCTGGGTGTAATATGTATTTATTTATATATGTATTATCTATATGTATATTTATTTAAAAAAAAATGTATATCAGTCAACTGTTACCTAAAACACAGGCATTAAGTTGCCTACCTTAGGGACAGTTGACCGTGTATGTATGTTTAAACATATTTATTTCTTTATTTATTTAAACAATACCAGTCAGTAAGATTAAGCTGTATGTATAATCTTTGTAACGGTCTGGTCTCTGTACTATGTCTGTACTGTACATAGTTGTACCTTCTATATACAGCTAGTATAACAATTCAATAAATATATAATTGTAAAGTTGTTTAACAGAACATATCAGTCATGACGGCCGGCTGGTCGAGTGGTCAGGCAACTGGACACTTAACGCAGCGGTCGCGGGTTCGAATCCCGCCAGGTGCAGATAATTTGTATGACGAATATAGATGTCTGCAACGAGTCATGGATGTGTATTTATGTATATATATATATATATATATATTTATATAAATTTCTTAAATTTATTTCCGTTTTTAGTACCTGTAACACAAGTTCTTACAAACTTAGCACGGGGCTAGGTTAACGTGGTGTGATTGTTGGTTAATATTTATTTATTTATTATTATTATTATTATTATTATTAAATGGTTTCCTCTGGAAACAAGTCATTAAAAGTACATAAACATTAAAATAACAATATACCAATGTTTTTCAAGATAAATGCAACTTTTTCATTGTGTGTTCAGGTCCCACATTGTATTGTAGTTCCTATCGCTTTTGAAATATTTTAAACCATGTCGTCTGTTTCTTTTATTTGCATATTGACATTCAAAATAGCTATTTATATTCAGCTCTGTCACGAATAGGAACTGGACTGCAATAACGTTTTGTCCTGACTCTTAAGTGATTTTTATTTCAAAAGTGTAACGGGTTGCTGCTCGAATAATGTTTGTTGTCTCCTTGTGCATTCTTTTTTATAACAAATATAGATATGAAATAGGAAAATATGTATATTAATAAAAACGCTTATTTCTAATTAATAAAAAAATACGCATAAATAAACTTTGACAACCGTTCTGGTGACTACACCAACTTTTCTTTGCGCCATTAGCCCAAGTATTCTTAGCGCCGGCGGTCGCGGGTTCGGTTCTCGCTCGCGGTAGATATTTGTTTTTGTAAAAAACATCTGTTTCTGGTCTGTTGTAGGTCCTTGTGGGTCTCCCGTGCTTCGCAAAGTGCGTAAAGCAATTGGTCCCGGTTATTATCATATACGTCTGATAGAGATCGTTACTTTCAGAAGGGAAATTATTTACCTACCCGCAGTGAAGCAACATGGTGGATTAAGCTCCAACCCTTTTCCTATAATATTTTTCTTCATTCTTTTCCTATGTCTTTTCCGAGTTGTGGGACGTTTACAGGCTCATTCAATTCATTGAGCTTTTGTTGTAAAACACACAAAATAAATAAAACATTTTGAAAAAAGTAAACAAAAAATATGAATGTACAACAATGCGGTCTTATCGCTGAATAGAGTTCTGTTCTGGCTGTTGCTATTACGATCGCGGGTTCGATCCCGCTCGAGGCAAATATTGCTATAGGCCATACAAAAGTTTTTCGTATCAGCCTTTGCATTTCTGTTGTGTATGTTTCCGAATCCAAGACATAGGAATTCATTATACTGTGGACCGTTTTGTGTGAGGCGTTCATTTATTTATAACTAAAACTGTCTTCGGTCAATCTTCTCATCTTTTTTTGGCTGACTTGGTGCAGTTGGCAGTGACCGAGGGTTGTGGGTTCGATTCCCGCCCCGAGCCTGGGTGTAGTATGTACATATATTTATTCCAAAAAACGAAAAATATATATCAGTTGGCTGTTATCTAAAACACAGGTATTAAGTTGCCTACTTTAGGAACAGATGACCTTGTGTGTGTTAAATATTTATATTATATCAACACATCTTAGGGAAATAAGTAAATGAGATCAAACAATTACATAAGTAAATCGCTGCGGCTCTTAAATTTTCTAGGTCATGATCAAAACATAAGTATCGATCTGTCTGAGAAGACCTCTCGGCTCCACGGTCTGGGCGCTTTAGTACTTTGAGTAGTGACTTCAGATTTTAACATTTTTGTTTATGTAACAATACGATATACGGACGGTAGTTTTAGTGATCTTTTATCACACTTTCCTGATCGTTCCATTATAATTAAATGTATTAAATTCCATTAATCATGATTATAATAAAGTGTTTTATATTTCTTTAAAACAAATAATGGTTCACTATTTTTCGTGTAAGATAACGCTGACTATGATACTATTCATAAATATTTGTTTAAAATCATTTTATTATTTTTGATTTTAGACATATTAATTAAAACTTATGAATTGTTATTGATTACTGCACAGGTGTGTAATATTTTTTGAACTATATTTCTCTATTTGTATATAATAGCTACCATACAATTAATTTTTATTTTTTTAATTATTTTATATATTTGAAAACAGTGAATTTTATTGTATTTTGCATTTGTATTGTTGAAAGTATAAAGTCCTATTATGTCAAAGGACAAATACAACATTTTCCTTTTTTTTGATTTAAAGTAATTTTCTAATTTCGTTTTCATCACAATTATTTTAGGTTTAAATATTGTTTTAAACAGAAAAAAAAATTGGACAATGATCGTTTTTAGTGTTTCTTAAATAAGAAAATTTTGTTATCATTTTAGTAATTAGTTTTTCTTTGGTCGGTGACATTTCGTATTACACAATCAGAATAAAAACTAGCATCGACAATGGAGCGGAAAGCTGGAGCAAAACGAACAAAACATAGATTACATAAAACTGGTCTATCGGTCTCATTCGTTAGCTTCGTTCAACGATTTCTATTCCATTCCATTTTTTCGTTCTTTTTTCAAATAATATAATAAAAAGAAAAGAAGAAAATTTTTGTTTTTAAACGATATTTAAAAGTAGTCTGATTTAAAAATCGGGTAAGTAATTAAGTATATTTGACATATTCTAATTGAGTGAAAAAATAAATGAAAAAAAATTAACGTAAGGTTTTTTTTTTTTCACTTCTTCTGTTTAGCTCTTTCTTCTATTTTGCTTAAAAATAAACAACAAGAAAAAAAATATATGTTTATAACTTTGGGAACCGTTTGCCGTTAACTAAGCAACCGTGCACAACCGTGTATCAATCTTTCTTGCCGCAGTCGGTGTCCGATACCACAGCCGCGCGCTCGTTTACTACCGTCTTTTAGAAAATGTATTTATTTTGAATAGTAAATATACATAACAATTAATAGAAAAATAATAAATTCAATTCTAAATGTAAATAGTATAATAAATTAACTTATTTGATTAAGTGAAGTGTTTATGGCTTCAATAGAGGGTTGCTGTTTAAATGCGATTAAGTAGGTATCAAAGTAGGACTGTGTGTGTTCCGTGAGAGAATCGTGTCAGATAATTAAGTGTTAATTTAGATTGGATCAAAACTTTAGTTGATAGTGACGAGTCGGTACAATTTGTATCGGCTCTTAAGACTCGATCGTTCATGATGGGTGTTTTTGTCGCGAATACTCTAGCTATGGACATAAGTCGTAAGTATAAAAATAATATTTTTTGGATGAATATTGGTTATCAATTTCAGTTAATCAGTATGCAGAAAAAAAATTTAATCTATTTAACATGACCTACAAATTAAAGATGATCATTGATCATTGATAATATTGGTTTTATTAACACTATGATGTAGATAAAAGTAATAATGCAATTCCAGATCACGTAAGACTCCTTACGCAAGATATTTTGAATGAATATAGGAATGAGAATTCGATTTTTATCAACTTTATCTTAACAGTACGTGATACAGAAACTTGTTGTTGAACAATTCAATTGTATTCTACTTAAAAATTTCAACATAGTGGTGCTATTTTTACAAAAAAATCGTTTTATTATCTCCATATAAATCAATGGGGGTACAGTAAAAAGTAGTATGTATAAAGAATAATAATAAAATAATATACATATATGTAATATAAATTTTTACGCGTCGTCTTTTTTTACTTCTTATCAACATTTTATTTGGTTATTTTATATGTAGGTCGTGTAGGATCTGAGTTGTTTACTTATTGATTTATTCAAAGTACCATCATTCAAATTATTATTATGAGGAAAGATTTATTTGTGATCAAAAATGAGTGGTACCATTTTATGCGTTCAAAGTGAACGGGGTTTTGTATTTAAAAGTAGTCTACAGTCACTTATTACATAACATAGGCTATACAGTAATATTTCCTAATCTAAAGCCCTATTTTAATAGACCTTCTTTTCTTCATGGGGCCCTAACGGAGTTCTCCGCGGTGACCCACTTGGACGCTTTTGTGTACATCCCTTGTCTTAAGATGAAAAGGATCGTAACGAAGGAGATGCAACACTTACGGAATATTTTTTTTAAGAAACTTTAAATGCAAATTTTAACTTTATATACAGTAGGTACTTAGGAAATATAAGTTTTTAAAAGTCTTAAATCTAGACAAAAAATTGGTCTTAAATAATCTAAATAACTAGGTCATCAGAATCTTGATCAGCTACTGACATTTAAAATGGTAATCGTTTGTTTATGACAATATATGAAATCAAGGTTACTATTTGTGGAGTTATAAGCATTACGCGCCGTGTTCCCGCTACGCCGGAAACCGGATTCCGGAACGAGGTGTTCACATTACACCGGATCGGCAAAAAAACCTCACAAAATACCGGATCCGGTGTTTTCGCCGGAACCGAATAAATGTGTACAGCTTCATATAAAATGTATGTTTTTCCGGCAGTTTCACCAATCCGGCGTAGTGGCAACGAGGCCTTAAGTGTATCAATGTTTTAATATCCTCTACAATTGTTCAATTAAAAATAGTAAACTTATGTATTTCAACAATATTTCGAAATATTGCTTCAGATTGAGAAGAGATGATATCATTTAGATGTTTTCTCAGGCAAATAGATATTGAAATATTTTAACCCGCACTGTTATAGTCAGCAGGAGGAGTACACCGAAATTTTTTACATTATAGTTATTTTCGGTTATATAACTGTGCCCCTATAATTAGCGGGATTCCACTTACAAGTTAAGTTTAATGAAAATGATTTTGCTGAGAAAATATTTTTTTGATAGTGTATTAGTTTTTCTGCGTAAAGTTATCGTTAACTCTATATCCCGTTTTAAATTCAATCCAATGAAGGAAAGTAGCACCGTTCAAGTCGGTTACTCATCTGACCCATTGCACGTAAGGGCCGTCTGTAGCAATGCGGATCTTAGATTTATACCTTTCACGACATGTGGCCTGGCCTTTACTTACGTGATATTCTTGCACCTCGCATTCGTCACTTATTGACCGGTTTTTTAATAAAAAAAAAAGTTATCTTAATATATATATCTTTATTCCACCAGATAATGTATTGAAACTAAGTACCTGTTTTTTAGAAATTAGTTTTAATTTTTTGGTGCAATAAATTAATTAAATTTTATCTAAAACTTAGGTTTGAAATTTACAGTAAAACAGTCATTGTGTAATATAATGTTATGTGAAAGTAAGTATCGTAAGTTTCATTTTTATTGAAAATTATTTTACTAATAATTATATTAATTTATTTTACTGTGCCATTAAAAGCAGATACGAAAAATAATTTATTAAGTAATTATCTAATGGCTGGTACTTAAGAAGATTACGCAAAAGGGTTAGTTATAAAATATGAAAAAAGGGGAATAATAAATTATTTTAATAGTAAACGACTAAAGAAAATTTGTATCGATTTTAATGAGGAAGTGAAGAAGACTAACTTCTAAGGTAAAGGCTTAGCTTAATAAGTACTTTTCTAGGGTTTCACTTGACAGTTTTATGATCTTTGTAATAAAATTAACATCGACTGAGTTATCGATCGTTCTGCTATAGTGGTGCGAGTAGTCGCCTCAACGCCGGCGATCGCGGGTTAGATTCCCGCTCGGGGCAGATATTTGTATTTGTGCAAATATTTATTTCCGGTCTGGGTGTATGTCCTTGTGGGTTTCCCCATGCCTCGAAGAGCACGTACAGTCATCGGTCCCGGTTTTTATCATAGATACCTGGTAATTATCGTTATTCATGGTAGGGATATTATCCGCCAATCCGCAGAGGAGCAGCGTGGTGGGTTAGCTCCAACTCTTCTTCTATATGGAGAAGAGGCTTTTGCCCAGTAGTGAACATTTACAGGTTGATTCAGAGTTATAGACAACACGCAATATATATTGTGGATGTAGAATAAAATCTAGAAGTGAAAAAAGAATCAAAATTGTAAAGTATTTTATGGAAATCCTCTCCCTGACAGTTTGTTACATTTTATATTCAAACAAATCAGTATCTCTGCAAGTTTATCAGACCGATGAGTTATAGATAAATCCGGTTGCTTATCGACTTTTCGTGTTATCAAAACTACAGATCAAACCTTTAAATATAAACGTCAGAATTACTCACTGACACCTACGTATGAAATTGATGGTTTTTATATTAAAATAAAAAAAGTATACATACTGTATAATGAAAGAAATACTGTAGATTATAATTCTGAATAGTTGTTCGTTATAAATATTAATCTATAGTTATATAAATAAATTCCAATTAATAATTATAGTAATTTTAATATAAATATAAATAAGATAATATACGGAGATTATAATTATGTTCAATGCTCATTCATACCATTAGATTTTACTTTTCTTGACGTCAAAAAATGTGTTCTTATTATAAAATTCAAAAAGGCAAACAGTGTTAACGTCTTAATATCAAGTAATAATTGTATAACTTTTAAAATCCAGCGAAAATCGCCAAAAACGCTGATGATCCCTTTTATTAATTTTTGTTACAGGTCACAGTAATAAATATTCTGTGAAAACGTTTGAGCGTCTTACGCCGAGTTGCACGAAACAAATTTTAAATTTAAGTGTTTATTAAACTAATTTAATCACAAGAATCGTGATTATCTGTTGCACGAAACCTACATCTGATTAAGTTAACAAAAAAAATTAGTTTAATTAAAGACCTATCTAACGGATGATTAATTCCAACAGCTTTAAATTAATCATAAGATCAACTAATTTTAAGATTAATTCAACTTAACTAACGGAAAGTTAGCGACGGTTTCGTGCAACTCGCCGTTAATCTATTTATCACGGTTTTAAATATACAAGTCTTAAATCAAAAGTTTAGATCTTAACGGATTTTATTAACACTCTTTAGTTTTAATTGTTCGTCAAATGATCTGTTTTTCCAAATGTTATATAAATATAAACGTTACAACTTATTGCAACGAAATCTATAACTACAAATTCTACCTAATTTGCCAGTAGGTACGTAAATGCAATGGAAATGCATATGCGCACGTTTTTTATATGCTGAAATACGAAATTTATTTTATACTTAATTTTTTGGTTCTGAAATACACCAAAACGGTTTAACCTATATCACACATAACAACATACATTTATATTTAGGTAAATATATATTCAAAGACAATTTCTTTTTTTTTTTTTTAAATTTCAAATTGTTCTCGGTTCATAAAAGCGAGGAATGACTTTTACTAGAAATCTAAAATTATTATAATATCTATGGCATTTACTGTTTCTAATAGTAAGCGTTTGATTTGCGGTAATTTCTGACCGCACTGTCTTTATCTTATTTAATAACCTTTCAATTTCGATTAAGTGTGTATAATTTTGTATAAATTTTAATAACCGCAGATACCATAACTGATTTTTTTTCTAAAGATACGTCTACTTTTATCTATCTTTACTGTTTCAAAAAGATAATCAGTGTTCAAGTTAACGTGTGATTTTAATTTACAATTTTCAATGTTAACTTTCTACGGAATTTCGATTTTTGTCAAATTGTTTTGCTTAGTTGCGATTACGTGACTGCTTCGCTTACTACAAGGTTTCAAGTATTTTTTATTACCGAGATGAATAAGAAATTTGTTAACCAATTAAAAAAGGAGGAGGCTGTGTTCTTGGGTTTTATCTTTTTTTGTACGTATGCAGAGAACCTCGGAGAGCACGTTAAGCCGCCGATCCCGGATGTCATCATTGACATTTGATAGCAATCTTTATTCATATATTATGTAGGGAAATTATTCGCCAACACGCAGTGGACTAGCGTAGTGGATTAAGCTCCACCCCTTCTCCTGTATGGAGAAGAGGCCTTTGCGTAGTAGTGGGTCATTTACAGGCTTATTCAGATCAGTTCGTGTACGTACACCGATAGGCCCAGAACAGAAGGTTAGGCACACTAGAGAAGGTTTGTAGGCCTTCGCGTAATGCTTTTTTTTGTTTGAAAGTGGTAAGTATCAAGGTGGCACAATAGAACTATGTTGTATATGTATATATGTGTAGCTATAATACGATCTATATTACAATACAGAGTAAGCGTGTTAAGTCGGATTCTTGAATACATCCCCTTTAGTATAAGTTTTTATAACATAGTTCGATTGAAATACGAAGACCGAACATTTCAATACGCTTCTCAATACGCTTTTTTAATTATATCGTACAAATTTAAACAAAAGTTGTTAATAATTTTATGAATCATGATATAAACTTGTATTATCTTGTCACAAAAAAGGCGTAAAGTAAATAATTTATATAGTCCTTAAATATTTATTTGTTACTTTAAAAACGCTGTCAACATAAAATGACATTAATTAAATATTGAAAAATTTGTTATCAAGGAATTTATATACAAACTGGAATGCTCACGTACACTCAAAAACCGTTCCTTAACCCGGGATTGCGTCTCTTTCTACCATAGATTCAAGGCATAACTCGTAAGAAAGAGACAAAATACCGGTTGTCAACGAAATGCTCGGAACGATTTTTCACTTTACATATTATAAGCTAATGTCAACAGTGTCAGTCCAATACTTCAAGGTGCATATTTAAATATACAATTTTATTAAGTGAGCATTCCAGTTGTGATATAAATTCCTTGTTTGTTATACAATTTTTTGACATGAAATGTGTTGAAATGTTGCCAAATATTTTCTTTAAAACTCATGATGTAAAATAAATTAATAAAATATTTAAATTATTTGTATTAATATCGAATTTTAAAATTAAATCGATTGTTTATCTGTAAAGTCGGTTTACGGACGAAAATTTTACGTGATAACGTCATAAGAAAACATTGATGAAAAATTGCATAGTTTTATTAATTGAATTGAATTGAATTATTATCACTGAATTATCATTATTTTGTATAATACAAAAAAGGAGTTAATTGAAAATTAAATTTTATTCGATAAATTAACATTTATTTGCACTCGTTAATTCAAATATTTTTTCTCTTCTACTCGGACGCATCTGTCGATGGAGTGGACATGAGATAGATGCGTCACAATCCAAACGCTTTCAAACGTGCCTCTATCGCTTGTTTCGCGCTTTTGCTCGTGGAACGTGACAATGAGTCATGCTTTTTCGTGCGTGCAACCTGCGTTCATCGATTTATAAGACGTTATCACGTCAAAAAACATAAACTATAATATGTATTTATATTTTATAAATAAAGAATATAAACTATATTTTTCAATACAACACAGTAAATACTTATATTTTAAAAAAAATCTTCAGCGTAACATTAACCTTTTGCCACAATACGTATAAAACTGTATATAATTTAACTTAATACATACAACTCATCACTAGAGAACTCATATACCGTTAATACGTATATATTTATGTGACCAGAGAACGTGACCACTTCGTGGGTCATAACTTGTCTGAAATTATAATTTGTTTCTTCATGTCTTTCGTAAGGACTCTTTAAAATGTTACAATGGTCACGACTAATCTGGTAGATCGTCGGTTTTGATAATAACAATAATTTTATTATCCCAGAACAATCATTTTGTGTAATCTTTGCTATGTACGTATAATTAATTTATTTATTGTTCGTGTGTACAAATAACCTTTTTCCCATATGGAGAAGAGCCCTTTGCCCAGCAGTTGGACGTACCGACTGATTCATTTCAGTTCAGTCCAAACAACTATATACTATATTTACATATTATGTTAAGTATATAATATGATTTAAGTTTTATTTTAAAAATAATATTAAAAATAATTAATAAGATCATAATTTGGTATTTCATATACTGTACTTCTGTACCTACTGTATTAGCCTGTAAGGGCTCTTCTCCATATAGAAGAAGAGTTGGAGCTTAATCCACCACGCTGCTCCACTGCGGGTTGGCGGATAATTTCCTTACCATGAGACACGATCGTTATCAGGTGTCTATGACAACAATTGGGACCGACGGCTTTACGTGCTCTTCGAGGCACGGTGGAGAGACCTGTAAGGACATACACCCAGACCGGAAACAAATATTGGTACAAATACAAATATCTGTCCCGAGCGGGAATCGAACCCGCGACCACCGGCGCGCGGCTTGAGGCGACTACTCACACCACTACACCAGATCGGTCATCAATTGACTACTTTCTGCTCTAGCTTTCTGCTCTAGCTCTATGGTATTTCATATAATTATAAATAAAAAAATAATTAAATACGTATACGATCATAATACAAAATAAACTAAACAATTAGTTACCTTGGATAATGAAAATAGTGTTTCAACTTTCATTTTTCATGGTCATATCTCAAAGCTCCGGTCTTTATCTAACCATCTTTAGACAAAAGCATCGCGGGTCAAGGATGTCTGAATTGGACGTCTGCCAGGGTTTCAAGTTATATACGTATATTTTTATCTGTTGTAAATAATGGCGCTGAATATAATGCTCCTGCCAACTGTCAAACGCATTTTCAATTTATTATCTCTTCGATTACAAGAGTTTGGGATTTGTACATACATACTTATATTGTATGGGTTTTTCTTGGAATATTAAAAGCAGTGTTAAAGCGTGATGAAATGATAAAACGGGAGAACGTTTGGCCTATTGCTATGTTCGTCATTTTAGACTTCTGTAGCTTTATTATTTTATGTTGGTTTCTCAGTTTTATATAGACAGACAGACAGACATAGATAGTTCTGGTTATATAGACGACATCAAAAATTTAGAGTTAATCATATAAAGTTAATTTTTTTTTAATATCGTTATAATATTTCGTCTATTCCTAAGGTAGGAACTTAATGTCTGTTTTAGGTTATAGCCGACTGATATATATTTTTTGGAACAAATATAAATAAATATATACGAGTATATTACACTCAGAACGACAGAATCCCCCTCCCCCCTCGGGGCGGGAATCGAATCTAATCTCCCCCCCCTAGAGGCTAGAGCCTTCGATCAATTTCGAAGCCTAGAGCAGAAAGAAGTCCACTGCCAAATGCGCCAACGGGCCAGTCAAAAAAAAAAAAAAAATCTCGCAATAATAAAATTACTCGTCATACAGCCTCTTAATTGTTGAAGTTAGCCTTTAAACATAACGCTCCGACAAATAAAATGTCAAAGTATCTGGTAGGTAAGTGTCAAGATTTAACGCGGGATTCGCGCGGTGCCTTGTTAAAGATATTTCTACGAGTATATTTACATATATGATGCTTGTATTGCCATAAATTTTTCATTATGATTACCTTAACGAAATTAACCAGGTATCGTATTATGTGAATTATCCATAATGTCTGTGGAAAGTAAAAGTTTACATACATATAATTTCATTAACTGTTTAGAAATTATTGTTAGATTCTGCTTACAAAAAAGGATAATCTTGTCAAAAATTAACTTTATAAAAAAATTAGGATTTAAAAATGATTAAAACATTTCTTAATTTATTTTGTTTATTTTTAGAAGTATCTAACTTATGACTTAATTTTTAAATTTGACTTCATTTAATTGAATCGAGGATTAGCAATTAACAGACAAAATGTCACTGGTTGGACAGGTGATCTGTCCTTTCTGCGATTAGCATTATTTCTAATATTTTTGTCTATCAAGCGTTATATTTCTTTGTAAATATGTATCATTAGCATATTTTGCCATAAAATAGCAGATTAACTATTGTAATAAGCATAATAACTATCAAAGTTATTAAAATCGCCTTAAATGAAATCGTGATGTCAAGCGTCTAGAATTTACAACATTTCAAATCTAGGGCTAATGGTTCTGACAAGGTTAGCCGTTCCCTTTAAATAATTTTACATCGTTAAGATAGGTATATCATAGGTATATAATATTAATATATTCACGTAAGGCTGACGTTACCTAAATTACCAATGCCGGACAAAACTTAAACAAACCCGGAAATTTTGTGTAATAATATATATATATATATATATATTTATTTAATCGTTCAAATTGAGTTTTTGTACTGGCACAATGGTGCAAATGTCCGAATTTTATCAGGATACTTTTTTAAACCCTTCTCAGATTATCTGAAGCCTTCTTAATTCCTTTCAACTACAAATCCGAAAAAACTCGGACGTATGGCAGCCCTTTATTCAAGAGTCCGAGCAAGGTGTTTCGAATTTAATAATACCAAATGCCTTGTGCTATAGCACTGCTTTATTATTAGACAACTACTTCTCTTTTTGCGTGTTTTAAATACTTTTTGACAAAAAAAAAATGCGTATTTCTTTGTAATGGATTATGTTTTCCATCTTGGATAATTTTCATGAGTTCAAAAAGCAGTTACCGGTTAGAAAAACCAAAAAAGTTTAGATTAATAATAAAAAAAAAAAAACATAGAAGTCATTTTGTGATTATTTGACGCGCCCCTAATTCTATCTAAATAGACCAATTTTATAATTACGAAGACCATATTGAAGTAGCGTAAATATAATTTTTAACATTATAACTTAATAAATTTTCTATTCTGCCATAGCGTATGATTAAGAAAACTTTCTCATAATTGCTGTTTGTTTACTTAATGCGTCGTTAACTTAATTTGAATTTTAATATAATTATTAAAAATTTTATTATGATATACCTAGTACAATTACGATTTATTTAAAACGTTATGTAATTAATTAAGGTAATGTTACATTGTTTTTGTGTTTAAATATGAAGCGTAGTTCTGAGTTGTGACGTAAGATTTTACGCAAGTTGAAATTTTCTATAATTTACATCTTCTGTATGATGGAATGTAAGTCGAATTGGTTCGCTCTTATAGATGCTAGTGTTTTCGTTATTAATACTTATATTTACTTAATAATTAAGTCTTTACATACAGTTATTTATTTAAAAGGTGATGCTGACATTATTTACAATGAGTTTAATTTATAAAGATTTTCCTTGTGTTGACATGTTATAGCTGTTGTTTCGATATGGCGAGTCGTAGTATGTTTAATAGCCTATGGTAATTCTGGTAAATATAGCTTCCTCATGTTAAAAAAAGTTTTTAAATTAAAACAAATCTGTCTTTTTTATAGTATTAATAAACTCCAAACCAAAATCTAAAGAGATATTATTAATTTACTATAATTTCATATGTTTTCGAGAGGTTTTTATGGTATCAAAATACATGTTATAGATAATAATATGCCCTTGACACTAGAATAAATCCGGCAAAACGAGTAGGTACTTGGCGTATTAATTTTTTGTAAGTTGTTAACCGTATAAAATCATTACAAACAGATGACTATAATCCAACTAAAATCAGTCTCGTCATATTAAACATATATTGTGTTACAAAAATTATTTTTTTAATATACAAATCGTTTCATAATTACGTTTCTACTTTATAGATGTGTTTCGAAAGCAAAACAGTAACGCATTCCAATTTGATTTATATAAATTTCTACTTTTAAAAATTCTTATAACTTAATTCTTATATATATATATATATATTGTAACGGAGCGACTCCGTTACAATAATTTCTATAAAGAATGTCAATTTAATTTAAATTACGCTACAGTCCAATAAATAAACTATCGCTTGACACGGTAAGTTATTTTTTTTTTTCATTAAAGTATAAAAAGACATTATTAAACATCGTAGACATATTTAGTAGACATTATTAAACATCGTAGCGTATCATAATTATAAATATAATATAATTATATAATATAAAGGTATGGTTAATTCTATACAGGTATTGTTAGAGTACATATGAGTAATTATTTGGTTTCTTATTGGAGTCACTTACTTTGTTGAATCTGAATAAAAACTTAAAATGTTTCGCTGAAATAGAATTTATTCTGAGGACACTCTCGAAGACAAAATACATATTTTAAAACTAAGAAATTTTTCATCTATTTCTAATCATTAGTTTTATTGTGTTTCGTTTAATAATACTTCGTTTCTATTGTAAATATTAGAATTTATATTTTTATCATTGGCGACCGTTCTGGTGTACTCGCACCACTGTGCGAGTAGTCGCCTCAACGCCGGCGGTCACGTGTTCGATTTCCGCTTGGGACAGATATTTGTATTTGTGCAAATACTTGTTTCCGGTCTGGGTGTATGTACTTGTGGGTTCCCCACCGTGCCTCGGAGAGCACGGGGGATTTATGATTATAAGTATATATTATAAATGTTCTCTAATTAATTCTTAACAATATTCAGTCCCTTGTTTGTTTCGGATGATGTTTTTATTGTCTCGTTGCGCTATAATCAGCAAAAAGTTTAAAACTAAAATATGAAACAAAAAATAAATAATTTTAAACGTAAACAAGAAATGCACATCTTCTGATGTCGAAATCTGTAAAATCAGTGATGAGTCGGAAAACTGATTACATAAAATAACGACTTTATTTATGTCAAAAAAATATTGTATCGACTCACCTTTAAGATATTGACGAGACGGAATTCGTGAAGATTGCAACAATTCATCTGACGTGTTACCGGATTGGGTATAACTTACAAAAAGTCTTAATGTAACGGGAAATCGTAAACATTACAAGGTGACCGAGCGCTCTTTTAAAATAACGTTTAAAAAAAAGATAAATTTTAAATTACTGGTACTCCTTTGTAGATCTCTTCATCTTCTCTTTAATTAATTATTAATAAATAAAAAAATAGTCATAGTAAAATAAAACTATTTAAAATCTAGCGCTTTTACGTTTATGTACTATTAGTTACGACTATAGCGTGATTTTTATATTCAAATTGACTTCTGGATACTTCAACTGTATAATGAAAACGTTTAGATAGGTTCATAGTTTCTATTTTTATTTTAATCGTGGGAAATTAATAATTGTTTACTCTTTATAATATATTACTGTACATAAAACATGTCTGTGTCACAACTGTCTCGTGTTTGTCCTGATTGTCTCATGGTCATACTGTGCATTATTTATTTATTTTGTATAATGACGTTAATTTTTTTAAAAGAGTACCGAGAGGTTTTTTCCTCCGGCTTTTTTTCCCTCTCGGCCACCACTAGGGACACTAGATTAAGTTATTTATTCTAATATTTAATAAAGCCGATGATTTAATAGCAATATGATGTCTACCGAGACTTCAACATGTCATAATTTTGACGTATTATAATGTAGTATTTAAATTATTTTTTTTTGACATTCGTTAAGTGTGACCTTACGACATAATAAATATTTTCATTTCATTTTATTTCAACACAATAAAGAACTAAACTAAATACATTACAAATGAAAATCATAATATGTAATATTTTTATTAATTCACGACGACTAAAATATGTATGATTGTTCTAATTATGTGTCATTGACGATGTAAAGTGTTATAATAAAGCAACTTAAAAGGTATTTGTATACTAATATGAATTGTCATGTTTTATAAACAGATGCGTTGCAATTTAGATCATTATAAATGCATGCATTGTATATTGATAATAGGTACATTAAATAATAATGATTATTATATTGTAATAGTTTACTGCATAATACATAATTTCAATGGACAAAAGGTGATACAATTAAAAATGAAATCGAAGACGAAAACCTTAGGACGTTGAGCGAAAATGGAAATTGAGTAAAATTACATTTAAAGGGCAAAATAAATATAATGGAATAAGTAACAAACATTATAATAAATAAACTAACCGTTTATATGTACATATACATACACATTGAATCCATGCATAAATTCATAACAAAATATATGTATACATAATTATATACATACATTATGCGTCATCTACCTAATTGTTTAAATGTACTCTTTAGCTTTATGTAAGACTCTGCCTATACTATTTATTCTTGATTTCTGCTTTACGATACGACAACTTGTTATTAAAAATCGTGTGTTGTTTATTTATATTCACAAGTAATAACGTAAAAATGGTCAAGATTTTTATGTTGCTTCAGAAATTTCGTTTAATACACACCTTCAAGAGCGAAGTAGTTGTAATATCAACTTGTAAAGTATCACACTTTTCTGATGTATATGATAATACATATACATACTTATAATGTGTTTATATTTTTCTTAACATTATCATATAATATGTGTATTTGCAATATCATTTTACCGAAAAATATTTTGTAAGCATACCAACCACCTAATAGTTTTATGCATAAATATCAAGACTGCCTAAGAAACCTTATTAAAGCAGCCTTATTAAATGTATCCTTAATTAGTTATACAGATCTAACTCGGCAAGTATTCTCCTTTAGCCAGACTGGAACGTACTTATAACGATCTGTCTTAGAAGATTTCTGGCGTTGATATTGTTTAAGATAGCTTACCCATCTTTAAATTTAAATAAGTCATTTTCTTTAATAATATTTATTTTATTAATATATAATTGAAAAAATTTTGTTTTTCAGTAATGTTATTAACATGTAATAATGAAACTATTTTTATACAATATTATCAAATAATTATATTTCTATATACTATTTTATCCAATAATGTAATTCAGTTTTTAATTTTCTCATTATTCATTATTTACTAAACAATTATTAATGCATGTTGTGATTACCACTAAAAAGAAATACAATTATACTTTGTTTAATTTATTATATAAATAGTATTTGTGTTACTGTTATCATTTCTGTTAGTACTCGTAATCGTAATAAATTAATAAATATATAGTTAAATAGAAACAAAATGTTCGCTTCTAAGTTAAATCAATTTAAATACGAAATTTTGCAATTTTGGATGTTTGGATTAAATTTTGTTACTCTCTCGTAAAAAATACAATTAATTTTGATAAAACTTTGTATGTATATAGTTGTAGGTTCTAAATAATATATTGGCTACATTGGTCCCAAAATTCCCAAGGTATTGGAAGTTACGCGAGTAAAACAGCGAGACGCTGCAAACCAGTCTATCTGGACCGCATCGTAAACTGGCGAACAAAAAGTCGTTTGTGTCGAAATGGCAAATTTCAGACGAGCCATAAAAAGTTCAAACAAGTCCGGCTCGAACGAAACGTGCAGCCGCAAACTGCAAATTGATGTCGAATACGAATTCTAAACGACTGTCGGTCAAAAGAGACCCATACTTCATAATGTTGTTTTCTTTTGTATGTATCAACTACTTCCATAGAAAGAAAAACTCGTTTACTTAGTTTCACTTGTAATTGTCAAAAATATGAATTCTAATCTAATATTTAATTTTTTTTTTATTTTTATGTACGTATATCTCGTTTAGAGATATCTTCATGATAGGTAATATTAAGAAATACACGGATCTACAATATTTCTCAACTCTGCATAATAAATATAAACTCCTTAAACTTAATATTAAATAGTAAACGTATTATTAACAACGCTTGCGACTGCACTATTGATAAATGTGTGAGAATTGTTCGCAATATTTTTTTTATAACATTGGATGCTTCCGCAAGATGAACATAGATAAGGATTCTTCCCATGTAACACTATTCTAATTGATACATAATACATTGCGTTACTAGACTTGCTTAACAGATAATATTTACCTAACATAGTATTAACTATGATTTCCTAATAACTATGTAGGTAATACTAAATTTAATAATACCTATTCTGTAACAAACAAAACGTGATATGTCAATTTTATTGTTAATTTATATGACTTTGATGTACTTTAAAGTAAATAAGTAACACATTTAAAAGTAAAATTAACTATTCTCAAAATTATACTAATGTAGTAAAAATGTAAAAGAATGTACGCTTACTGATTTCGATGATTCTTTCGAGATAGACATTTAAAAGGGTAAATTTAAGTCTTAAGGTATGTCAATACTTGCATTCTTCAGTTTCTTATGATATTAGAAATTGATACTATACTTAAATTTCTTGCATATCCATCGAATACAGATCACAATAGATAATTAACAAAACTTATTTTTTTCTATTTTTTTCTTTCTAAAATGTTGAATAGTGACTTCTGTGTTTAAGAGAGGTAATAAAAACATAATGTATCGATAATTAATATTAATTTAATTACATAATTATTATAATAAAGTCGTTTTTGTGACGACAGATGAGTTTTTGTCATTTCACGAATGCATTAAATTTTAGTTAGTATGAGAGTTTTATGTTGATTATATTTTAGCTTGCTTTTAAAAATGTTTTAATGTTTTCCATAAATTTTAGTAGAATTAACGATATAATTTATACCATAAATCAAATATAAATTTCTTCATAATTTAAACATTAAAATAATAATTTTATAAGTAAAAAAAAAGACAAAAAAACTACAATAAAATATATTTAATATTAAGCGTAATAAAGTTGTTTTATAAGAATTCATCAGAGCCAACTTATCTTACAAATTACAGTAATGGAATACTTAATTGATTGAAATTAAGATTAAGGTCGTCTCAAAGATTGACGTAGGTCCGAAACCGAGAAAATGGTCTTGTGACGTCATCTGATATAACCTAAGTATAGCTATCACTATGCTATCGACTTAACCTTTTATAAATTTGTTCTTAATTTTACTTCACTTTCCATTTCATTTTATCTCAACGTTTGACCTGCTATGCTGAACAAACCGCGTATGTTTATGAACAACAATTTTCGTACCGTATTATAATATGATATTTAAACTTGAGTACTCCCTCGGGTTAGGGCGCATGCGGGAAATGGAGCAACCCCTCGCAAAGCAATATGGCGACAGGCGCCACGAGTTAAGCACGCGCCTTCTATTTACAACGCTTTGCAAACAAAATACATATATATTTTGAAGCGTTCTAAAACAAAGACTGTTATTTATATTATTTTACAAAGAATGCTTTTTTATGTGTTTCGCGTATTTTCGAATTACTGAACCGTTATTGTGTCGTGACGCAGTGCGATCATATGTGTTTGTACGGTATCCGAGACGAATAAATCACAGGTCAATGCCGTCGAGTGTTGTTTAGATACGTAATTTTCGCGCTTAACGTACCGTGCGTTATTTAATAAACAATAGCTTTTCATTAACGTGAAAAAATATAATTTAACGCTCTGATTGAATTCCTGTTATATAAAATAAATTCACAATTGCTCTTAATCAAATAAAATAAAACGGTGCGAGTTTTCTACTCGTGGCTGTTAAAAATAACGAGAAAAAGTTTGCCCTAAATAAATTCGCGGGTTTTATTCGATCAAGTGTACATAAATATCAGTCAAGCTGCGTCGCTCGAGGGTTTCGCCAGCGGCGCTGCTGCTGGGTACAAGGCCGGTGTCCGGCTTGGTGGAGCCAGTCCGAAGCCCTGAAGAGCCAGCATTGGACGTCGCTCAAGACAAAGCCTACTGGGGCAGCGTTGCCACCACTATGACAAGTACTGCATTTATGCATTTTTACGCACACTTAAACTTTTGTCGACCTTATCCTTGAACCAGATTTGTTTATATAAGTTTTATTTCATAATGTAAGAAAAAGTATAGCCGATACAAAGCAGCTGCAAAAGAAACTTCAAAATAAGTATTCATTTTTTTTTTCTTTACGGTCGTAATTTATACGAATGCATTCTGCACCACACCGTACTCCCATCAAACGACTATTTTCTGAGTCATCGGTTGTTCCCTACAGCTGACGGAAATGGGGCGTAAAATAGAGCTGTATCGTGGAGTATTGATTAGTAACCATAGAATTATATAGATTAGTCATTAGATGAAAATAAAACTTATCGTAAATTTTTAAAATTTTCCATTTAAATTACCCTAAAAATAGCACTAGCACTTTATTTTAAATAAAAAAAAAATATTGGATTAGAATTTTTTTTTTAAATTGTTGTATTACTACTTATTAATACTTAATGTATTATTACTAAATTGTTGTATTGTTTAATTTCTGTATTGTTTATTTAAAGTTACATCGGACTTTTTTATGTAGATTCATTTCCAAAACTATGAATAATTGTACTTATTTAAAACGTATCCAATGGATTCACGACTAAAACCGTGATGGCCTTAAATAACTTTACCAAATAACAGGCTTGAATTAACATTTTGGAACGATTTGAGTATTACTTTTATTTTTTTTCTTTATATACTTTTATTAGGTTTTATTTTATTCATTTCTTTTTTGTGTTTATATAGGTTTGTTGTATTTAGACTACATTAGCTGATGGATTAGGTTTTCTACTGTGGGCCTAATCCACAAGCTCAGAGTCGCTCAGAGGGCAACGGAGAGAGCTATGCTCGGTATTTCTCTACGCGACAAAGTCAGAAATGATGAAATCCGTAGAAGAACGAAGGTAACCGACATAGCGCTCAAAGTTTGCAAATTGAAGTGGCAATGGGCTGGCCACATCGTTCGCAGGACTGACAACCGATGGGGAAAGAAGGTCCTTGAATGGCGACCACGTCTAGGTAAAAGGAGCACAGGCCGCCCTCCTACCAGGTGGACTGACGACCTGAAGAAGACAGCGGGAAACCGTTGGATTCAGAGGGCCCAGGACCGGGTGGAGTGGCGTCGATTAGGGGAGGCCCATGTCCAGCAGTGGACTACCAAGGGCTGAAAAGAAGAAGAAGAAAGAAGAAGCTGATGGATATTAACATGAAATAACATTGAGATTTATATGAAGAGCAGTTCTTTAATGTTTCGGGTTTTTACTATTTTTTAGCAGATTTTTATTTTAAATAAACATAAAGACCTTTTCCTCATAATAAGTATAATATACTCGTATTGATAAATATAATATAAAACGAGTAACGAATTGAAGCTTTAGAGATCTAATGAAAGGGTTGAAATACTAATATTCTACTCTGTAGGAGATTACGTCCTGAATGACTAGGTTTTACCGTATAAATCTTTCTACAAAGTTCAAACGAAAAGCAAACCAATATTTTCTTTTGAAAAAGTATTTTAATATTCGTCTTTATATAAATAGTATGAAACTTAATACAAATATATTTATAATGAATAAATTTTCTTCGTCTTTGTAATCAGTTGATCTCCTATCATTGTCTTAAAATGTGTGAACTAAATTGAATTAGTATGTACACATCCCACTGCTGGACAAAGGCATTTTCTCCATAACGGTTGGAGCTTATTCCACCACACCGCTATTGCGAGTTGGCGTATAATTTTACTATAGTATACAAAAGTAACGGTCATATAGACGACCATAAGTAGCGATCGCTATCTATCTATGATAACGACAGGCTCCGACGGCTTAACGTGCTCTCCAAGGCACGGTAGAGACACCCATAAGGAAATATATAATCAGTTAGTATAGTTATTTTCAACTCATTAAGTTGCAAAATATAAAAAACATTTAACTTGTCTTCAATAGTTTTTGCGTGACGTACAAAAAGACGCAGTAACGCCAGTAACGATTCTGTTTCCTTAATTTTAGACTCTGCGTGAAATTTAACTGGTAAATTCGACTTCACGCTATTTTTCTTAATTTCAAAGTAACTTTACTTTAAAATTCGTTACAGTTAGAAAAAAAATGGCCTATTTATAAAGCTTTGTAACTCGTTTCAAATGTTGAAGTTACTCTCATTAAGTTAGTGTAGTGTACGTGAATTCTCTCAGGATTTTCGTGTGTTTGTATCGCGATCGCGTAAATCCGACATGCAAATGCACTGTATGTTAATTAAGATAAAATATGTAACACAAATGTTGCAAAATAGCAGTGAAAATGCACTCAAGTGTTCTCTTGATATAAAATATATATTAACGTGTCCTTTAATAGCTGCTTACCTTTGTACGGTTGTAAATAGATAATTACTCTTATAGATATAATAGGTGTCCATCGTCAATTCTATTTAGTTTTGATAGTTTGATTGGTTGTAATTTATGGTTACAGCTCTATTCTTTTTTGTGATAACGTGATGTTTAATATCCTATGTTACTCCTGGATTTTAATTGACAAGGTAATTATTCTTATCGATTAAATATTTATAAAGTATATCGATTACAAATGAAAACATATCATTTATCTTTTTATTATAGTATAGATAGATAAAGTCAAAGTAGTCAAGAAAATAAGAACGCGTGGATCGCACCCGACGGTTAACCGCTGACCGCAGATTCAAATGCTTACATATTCATTTCACGAACAATTATATCTGTCAACCTGTATAGCCTGTTCTACTGCAGAAGAAATAATAATGAAGCTCCGTATTATATCCCTCTCAGGGAGTTCTGCTATTTTATAGAAGACTGCCCATTTCCAATAGTGCGATTTTTATAGGCTGTTACTTTTTAAGCCGACAGAAGAAGCTTTTAAGAACAGAAAATAAATTTCTAATTAAAGATTTAACTTTAAGGGCCTGTTTCAATGTTTGCTGATAAATCTATCTGTTAATACAAAAGTTGTAGTTTATTAACTGAGTCGAAACAGTTCCTAAGAGTGTCTCTCCGCTTACAAATTATTTCAGTAACTTGTGGGAGAGATAAACATGATCAGCAGCCGGTGAAAAAGACCCCAAGTATCGTTACTAAAACTGTACCTTCTCTAAAAAAGCTCTTTAATTATCTGTAATCTTGACTGCACCGATCAATTGCTTTCGTCTCTTCTTAATTCTACGTGCCGTTTGCGAAATCATCCGTGTTACCTTGGCACTATTGAAAGCTATTCATTCTTATAAATAAATAAATTATTATATGTATATGTATGTGTCTGTAATTTTGCTCAGTTTTTATCATTTATCTATATATAGTAATCAAAATCAAATCTGGCCCGTAAGTTAAATTAGTTTTTAATTAATATGTTGTATGTAAACCGACTCCCGTCGGTAGGTTATAACGTAGTTACGTAGCTCTTACGTCACGTAAATGTCAAGGTTCAAATTTATTTGCGTCAGCTATCCTTTTTATAACAGAAATAGCGTCGAAGTTTTTTTTTTTTGCTTTTAATTATCTCTATAATCGAACGCAAAAAAATGTTAAATTGAATCCTTATTTCGGTATACTATATAAATAAATAGAACATTTATTTAATCTTACAAAACATTCAAGAAGCTACTAATTTGAAAAAGAATCCAGACATATAATTTTATTGAAATAATTTGAATAAAAAAATGTATTCAGTGTTTACTCTAAAGACTAATGAAAATATTTCCCTGGAGAAAAAAAATGCTATTTTTATCAGGTATTTGTGTCAGAATCGTGTTTGCTATAATTTGATGTATGTCCTAACCCTCGGGAATCTGTGAAATATAATTTGAACTGTCATATATACCTACATTATTGGAATTTAGTGAGTTGTTTTGATTTTTCTTATACTTAACAAAATATATAATATTTTAAGAGTAATTCTTTCTTATTTTTAAAATGAATGAGATGATTACTTCCTTATTTCAACTCGGGGTTAAATATTTTCTTTTAATTTTAAAATTAATAATTTTATTACAATTTCAGTTTTCACCATTTAAAATAATTACAGCAACTATTAATTTAAAAAAAAATTATTGTTTCTTCATTACTTCCTGAATCTTATGTCTCATGTTATGACAAACAAACGAAAATATAATAGTAAAATACATTAAATTCTCATACATCCTTTACAAGTAAAATTAGAACAGGTCACATAAACGCTTGCTAATTATAAGCATTTCAAATTACTTCACACGTGAGCAACGTGTACCTACATAGTGTTTATCGTCTTTATAAATGTTAGCACTCGAACTGCACTGCGGTGTGCGGATACACTAGGCTTTGCGCTTATCTAGACCTGAATACCAAGGTTTTTCAGACCAGTCGCAGCTTAACGAGCTAGCGTGACTAGTAATGGTCATTGGAGTGTAACAGTTACTTGTTATAAAAATATTATTTTTATATCTATACTTATAAACGATTGAAATATAATTCGTTTCCAATTACAGGGAATATTATATAAAAAGTAATATTATAGGATACAACTATACTTAATTGTTTTGCTTCAATTTTTTGATTTATATTTGCATAAATAAATAATGATTTATAATCTAACCTTCCTCAATAAATATTCCAAGAATGAAAAATATGTTTATATCGGTCCGTTAGATACTGAGAATTATAGCGTTCGACGTTACAAGCGAAAACACTTCTGATTGAAAGATTTTTTTTTTCTCTTATTCAATCTTAAATATCAATAAACTTTGATATTACACGTTTTAAACCTTCGCTATGAAATTTGATATACTTATGTGTATATTAATAAATCTTATAATATATTAACAAGCAATGTATTGAACATTTTACATTTTGATTTAATTTTTAGTCAATAATATTTTGATGTATCGCATATTGTTATAAACTTATCCGTACGCTCTAGAACGACATCTGGATTAAATGAAATTAGTTAGAATATAGATACACATTCGCAATATAAAGTGAAAGCAAACGATGAAATAACATACCGTTATAAATAGTTATTTTATTATACATAGTATTTATTACTTGCTCAGAGACGCTTAATACAACTTTAAAGTAATAGGTACTTGAATCTATCTTTTGCAAATATTTAAACTAAGAGTTCAAGAATATTATTCCGTGTTAGGAAATACGCTTTTCCAGATCGCAATTTCTCCAGTATCAGTAAAAAATAGTATAGGAATTTAAAATAAAAAGTCTAGCAATGTCAACACACTCGTTGTTAGCTATTGTTTTCAATTTTAAATTGTTCGCTTCGCATTGTTTGTTTAAATACTCATTTCTATGTATGAAATAAATTGTTACTGTCGTTTTTATAAAAATACGTTTATTTTAATTAGGTATATTTAAAATAAATATTGTTTTAATTTGATATACGAGATTTTTTTTATAATTATTACTGATACCATACTTGCTTTATCGAATAGCAGCTATTTAAAAAAATATCATGTATGTACATACAGCAATTAGCTGCTAATTGCTGTATGTACATACATGATATTTTTTGTTTAAGGCCATTGACACTATCTGTATGAAGTTTGTGTCAATATTCTAAATCTCTACTAAGAAAGTAATGAACCTGACATAATTATACGAGTATTTATTATATATATTAATTTTCAATAATATAATAATCATTATCGTTTATGATTATTTTATTATTCGTCGGTCTATCCAGTGAGATCATTTTTTCTGGGATAAAACATTTTAGGGTACTATTTATAATACAATATATATTTTTATGTTGTGATAATTTATACTCGTAATTATTAATATAAAAATCACAAACAAAATTGTCTACAAAAACGAGGTCTCTAATTCTCTATACAACAATATCGTTATATTTTCTTACTTAATTAAATTAATTGACTAATGAAATTTATTTATTTTACCTCCATTGCAGACAATTTAAAAATTTTCAAGAACCTTGCCAATATGCGTTTCACTCTTCAGCTAATATCTTCAAACATAGATTATATTAGTTTATTCTTAGACTTTTAAAGGCGAGCGAGCAAGACGATTGTGCCGCGTCAGCACATTTCTTGCACCACAAACAAATTCTAACTTACAATTAGACAAGTTAGGATTAGGAAAAAATTACACATAAATTCCAGAGTGACGTTATGATTGATTGACGTTATGGTGGTATGGTGGTTAATGATTGATTTAGAAATCCTTACTAGTCAAAGTTATTCAACTATCTATTTTGATTTATCGAAAAAAAAAAAAAATTTAATTTACCAAAAATGCGAATAGTTTGAAACGATAAATGATAGCCCTTGAATTAACGTGTCATGTACATGTTTACAACAAGTAATTGTATAAAATTTTATTGACATTTATCGCTAATAGAGAGGCAGTTGAGGTCTGTTAAGAACAAGGACGGCGAAAGTAAAAGGTTTACCATAGCGTAGTTGTTGTGTAAGTTGTGCATGTACGGTTGTTACGTTGTGAAACGATTTTATTTGATAGATCAACTTGTTGCGGTTTATCAGTCAATTGTTCGTACGTGATTTATGGCTTACTGGGTATACAAACACCTCCATAGAGGCTATGTTAGGGGTTCAATAAAAAGAAATACTAGTTATTTTCACTGTTGTCACGATTGTACTGAATTGGAACAGTCTGTAAATATCTCATGTGCAGGGTAAGGGTCTATTCTCCTAATTAGAAGGAGGTTTGGAGGTTGCGATTTTGCGGACTATTACATTCGATATATCTATGTGACTTATATTTTCGAATTGTAATATCTTGAAAATATTTAAATATATACATATATATGTGAGTGTATAGAGATAGACCAAAATATATAATTTCATTTAGATAATCAGAATTTTTTCATTTAGATTAGAAACAACATCCAACTCGACACTAACTTGTTTATTATTTATATTCATATTTATTTTACTATTTATTATATACACCTCGTATGTAGTTTCAGATTGAATCAGATTTGATCAGATTGAATAATTATCATTTATAATTACAGCTCCTCTTTCTTGAGTCGTAGCGTGATGTTTTATAACCTAAGTTACTATCTAGATAAGACATAACAATAGAATTCATTCATCTTTAAAATTAGTATACTATATATTACTACTATTTTATATCCTTGACTCAAATCAAATCGTTATTTATTCAAATAAGCTTTAAAAGGACTTTTAAAACAAAACAAAAATGTAAAATAATGTAAAATGTTTATGTGAAACTACCACAGATACGAAATGTAGACTCTAATGAGAAGAATCGGCAAGAAATTCAACTCTTTTAAAATTGTATTATTTTGCTATAACATGTTTTATGTTTAAGCTAATAACTTATTTTTGTTACAGCAACGAGCGGGTCCGGCAGCGGACCGGGCGGCGGCGACTCGCGGCGCGGAGACGTCACGCCGCACGCGCCGCCGCAGCGACGCCTGATCAAAGTCGACTTCGACAATCTTGAGGTAAGTTCCTTACCATATCAGCCTGTAAACAACCCACTGCTGGGCGAAGGTCTTTTTTCCATAGAGAAGAAGGATTGGAGCTTAATCCACCACGCTGCTGAACTGCGGGTTGGCTTAGGTAAGTTCATTCTATCCTTATTAGATGACCTGCGCTGTCTTTGTGTTTACTGATCCATTTTGATGTGTCGTAGCTTAATGTTTCATACCATAAAACATTTTCTAAAACGGGATTTCTAAAACAATAAGAATTTCTAAACATGATTATTCAAATCTGAGGTATAATATTAGTTTATACCAGATATTATTTGAGTCATTATTTAATGATATTAGTAGGTTGTAAACAGGGAAGTACGTTATGTTTGTTATAAGGAATATATTCAAGGAGAGCTTTAGGTTACGGAAAACTGTTAATGTATAACTTTCTATTATCATAAAGAATTTAATATGAATACGTTAAGTAATTTCTCATATTAAATCCAAATGTAGCATGTGTAAAGAGAAAGAAGACTACTTGAGTTGGAGCATATATAAAAATCTGACAAACAAAATGAAAAATATAAAAAAAAAAAAAACGATTATTCGAAAATATACATAATTATAATGTAATATTAAAGAATAAACTATTGAATATTAATGTTAGTATTCAATTTGCATAAAGCATTTAAAATAATTTATTAAGTGTTTTCAAAGGATGCGGATGTTTTGATTCAAATACAGTGAATACGATAATTAAATAAAGTTATTAGTTTTATTTAATAATTAGCGGATTTAAATTTTCGATCAATTGTTTCTTACAATCATAGATTTCATTCAACCGTAACTTTGTAAAATCTTAACTAAAACAATAAAAAAAAAACTAGCGGAGTTTAACTTCGTAATAATTTCCAACGGATCTCCCTTTTCGTAGGAAACGTCGTAAATTGATCGAGGGTAAGTAACATTATAAAACTTGCATGATAATGGATTAGGTAATCATTTTTATTAGTTCGCGTTATAAGACATTAATGTAAGTCCGTCACGGATTCACTCGTGTTGTTATTCGATATCTGTTCGAATGCATTGCTGTTTCACTCCTATCCGTCGTAGCGTGACATTCCATAGTTCCTCCTTTTTCTCCTTTCCTCCTTTTCATCTTTCCTCAATAAAAAAAAATGCTTGTAATTGAAACACAACAGAAACGTACAAACCACAAAACAAAGACAACAGATGTATGGCCAACACTAATATTATATAATAATTACATTATTTGTGTAATGATATTTATATGTATTTAAATACATGTATAAGACTTTATTGTGTGTGTTCATATTTTTCTCTCATTCTGTGTACAAAATCAGCAGTTAAGTGTCCACTGCTGACCGTAGACCATCAGAGATGATAGGAGTTTGTGAATACTTGCGACGCTTGGCAGGCGGGTTGGCGAGCGCAGTGTGTTGTGGCAGAATATGCTAATGCTGTTGCCCATCACCATCCTGGTTGGTGTATAATGGTTCACACCACTATGGTTTTAGTCACAAAGACGTCGAGACTATTCTTCTCTGGCGGTCAGTGCACGGCATTTTTTGTAAGTACATCTACATCCAGTATCACTGATCATAATGATCACCGTAATACAGTTGCCTGGTAGAGATCGCTATTTAGCGATTAGGCATCCAATTGTATATTCATAAAACTCATGTTTATGTAACATTTATTGTAGGTATTCTATTAGGTGTACAATAAAGTATACTTTACTTTAATATTAAATAAGCGCATATAGCGCAATAACCAGGTGTTGTCTACCTAATGACTCGTTTATTTTTATTTTTTATCTGGCCTATAGTTACAATTTGTTTCTGGTCTGGGTGTATATCCTTGTGGATCTCCCCACCGAGACTCGGAGAGCACATAAAGCCGTCGGTCTCGACTGTTATCACCTGATATCGTTAGAACTCACAGTAGAGCAGCGTGGTTGATAAAGTTACAATTTTTATACTATATGGAGATGAGGCCTTTGCCCAGCAGTGCTGTGACGCTTACAGACTGATTGAGTTTATACCCACAATACCGACTAGTACGTTCAGTTGTAATACAACAAAAAAGTGTTATAAATAACTATTTACTGTTAACCACGAGCTCTATTCTGTAGATTTTTTGTTCTCGCTATTGCAATGAGTAAAAAATTTATGTACTTATAAATTTAGTGCGGAACTCGAACGAGTTACTCGTACCTCAATAACTACGTCGTTCTATCTATCAAATAAAAACTGCCCTGTAATTAATTTTATACTGCCCCAAGCTTTCGCTATCATAATAAAATTATCATATTTCGTCGTCGTCTTTATACGACTTTGGTGTTTTTCATTTCTAACATGTACAATTTACTTACATATTAAATATAATGATACATAAGTTACATACACACGTTTATAGACGTTAGTCTAGTTACTTATCTATCTATCTATCGTGTGTAAGTACGCATCAAGTTCACCTTTTTTTGTATGACTTTTCATTCCATGGGCCCACTGGAAGATATTTCTTACAGGAATAAGTTGTGCCCAAGTACGAATATGTGTACTATAATAAATTAATTACGTTTACAATTATTACATTTATGTTATTTATTTATTATATAGTTATTTTGAGTATTTTATATGTGTATATGTGTTATAGGGAAAAATAAATATTTTAAAATATCATAACATATAACATTTCTACTTTTGTATAATATTTACTTAAATAGTTATTTATATTGAAATTAAATATAATGTATACAGATTGATTAGGAATGACACCGTTCAAATATTTTGATACCGTCAATTGGCAATGTATAGTGGCTGACCAGTTCCAATCTATAACAAAAAGCCCACAGCAAAAAAATATCCGCCCGCGTGTCGATGACTTATCAGAAACGTCAGTCTTGCGTGAAATTATTAATTACGATGTATTTTATTCGTTTTTGTTTATTTGATATAGACGAGAAGTCGTGATCGGTGTAGCTAAATAATACACATAAATGTTCAAGCGATTAAAGAAACATTAGGTTGCTTTGTAAGATAATGTGATAGGAATAAAAAATAGCTGTATAACTTATAAAATTATAATATATATTTTTGTAAATATTACGTTTTCTTATCTGTCTCTTTATATGCATGCTAAATATTAAAAAGCGTAATTGTTTTATATATAAATGTTAATCGAATGGGCCGGTTTGATGTACTTTTTTTTTTATAAATTTCCGAAAAATATTGTGAAGTTTATAAGAATACAAGAAAAAGTCGTTCTAAAATTGGAAACATTTAGTAAATCTGGATGTTCTGTTTTTTCGCGGATATTAACATAAGTAGTCATTTAGTACGTATGCAAATATTTTGAATGTTAGTTAAAAGAGCACAGATTTCGAAGATACTTCTAGATATGACTAAGTGTCTTTAATGTTTTATATTTTACTTTCCTGATTGCGTGATCGTTTTTATCTGAATGACTCTTTTGTAACCTAACGGTAAACAAATATCCTTTAGATAGTAACTGTTACACTTGAACACACATTTCTTGCAAGGCTTCAGTAACCTACATTATAAACATACGATTTTAAAAATTATCAAAATTAATGTTACATTTTTAATTAAAATTTTGAGACGTGTTTATATGAAAAAAGTATTTTTTTTTTTAGTATTTGGCCTTTTCATATAAGTTTAAGTCTCAGTAATCCTGTAAACTTTGATGATGATGAATTCTGAGTCATTATGTACGCAATGTTTGCCTAAATCTTTAATATGAGTGACAAATTAAGGCATAATTATATAAGGTCGAACTTTATAATACGATAAATATGTTAATATTTAATGATGTTATAAAAAATATTATTGTAATTTTTGAACTTATTAAAAATAGGTTAATAATTGGTACGCTAGAGAAATGATATATCAATTAACACTAATTCTTTGTTAATTATAAAAATAGAAAATACTACGCTACTGGCTATTTAGTTCACGGGCCGAGTTGGATGTGAAGCGGTTATGTTTTTCTAAGTAATTTAACCGGAAGAAGGCTTGACTGGATTCCTTAGGCTTCTATGAGATTTTTTTTCATATTTTCAGGTCATATTGTAGACAAATACGCAAAAAACTAGATACTTTATCGTTTAATAATAAAATAAAATAAAAAATTACATAAAGAATTAAAAAAAAAAATTCCTACGCGGAAAATTAGCGTACCTTAATTAGCACCAGAATCTATGACGTTTACGTGTACCGCAATACAACACTACGACCATTGAACTGTGTTGTGTGTGTTTGAAATGTTTTAGTTCCGTGACCTCATGACCCGATATCGTGATGTTGCAAGAGACGTTAGCGCGTTTATATAAAATATTCGTTACACATACTTGAATGTATAATGAGTGAAGAATTTGAAAAGAATCTAAAATTTTCTAATTATAAATACGTATGGTAATATATTACATAACTTGTACATAACAACGGTAGTCTCTTACAATGTGTGCTCTCTAAATTTATAATAAACCTGTAACAGGAAAAATTCTGTAGATTTAATAATATGTTATATAGTTTTTTTAAGGGTATTATGTAATCGATACTGAAACCAAAACTATATATTTTTTCATTTTTGTCTTCCTGTCTATCTGTCTGTATCTTGGCCGCATATATCGCTAAAATTACTTAATTGATTAAAATAAAACTTGGCGCATTTCTATATTACGAGCTGGATAATTTTTTATCTCGAACTTCAATATGTCTTCCTTATGAGAGATTAAAGTTAACACTAGATCTACCAGACCAGTCATTTTGACTGGTCTTACAATTTTAATTTAAAACTCCTACTGTATGTAACATTTTCTTTCTATAACGATATCATGACTTTTATAGCTATAGCTAAAGAATCAGTTTTACGAACTTTATATTATTTTATACATATTGGTAAGAAATATATCTTTTGTTATTGACAATTATACCAGCACCAGTCAAAATGACTGGTGCAAGTTTTTATGTGATGCAATGACTTTGGGGCAGCTACGACAATTGGTAAGAACTGCAATATTTTCTCTAGACAAAATATATGATTCCGATAAAATCATAATTCTGATAAGTAGTGTCGCGGGTTTTACGAGGAACGTAATTTTCACAAAAAAGAGAGAGCAGAGTCATGTCAGCTTAGTCGCGATCAATTATATTTACGAGTACTGTTACGATTCTAATTTTGCCATGTAGTAAAATCATTATCTCACTGTAACAAATTCGATTAGCAAAAATTAGCGAGTTCCTGCAACTTTATCGCTAAATTAGAAATAATTTTCTTGAATTTTGAGGTATCGACTGTAAGATTATTTTGATACTGGTAAGGAACATTTAGGTGCATTTGAAGTATTCAAAAATAGATTCTTCAGTAAGAAGGCTAAATACAGAGAGATATATATCCTACTATTAGTTTCAACTTATTTTTATGGTTATCCTCAGGCCCTGAAAATGGCAAAACGAATGAAACCTTCTTCGTATATTTGAAAAATGTAACCTATGGAAATACCTAACCTAATGAATGTTCGGATGATGAAAATGATGCACTATAGATATATGTTGGCGAAAGTGAGTTTTTAGAGAGCCAAAGTGATCGACACGACAGTAGTAATAACAGTATTATAATCGAGTTGCTGTAAGAATCAAATAGATGTACAGTTTACAAGAGTAAACCAAATAAGAAAGTACTTGTACTGAGTAAAATACAAATAAGTAAAAATAGATCAAACTAACCTAATCTAAAAATACCTAATCTAAATATATACCTATACCTAATCTATAAATAGATAACCAAGAGACTACCCGAAACTGTATCCTTTTATTATAACACTAAATTTGGAGTCGACATTACTGATCAAATGGCACGAAAGTATAAAGTCAGGTTCCAGGTAGCCACTTCAAGTTTTTTTTAATATTTTGATTTGAGGTAGGATAAATTCCTGGATATTGTATAAAAACATGACGGGTGAAACTATATCAAGGAAAGACTTTGTGTTTCGCTTAGCTGAAGAATTTGCTTGTGGAGAATCGAATATTCTCTGCAAGGGAAAAATCACAAGAAGCTATTATACCAAGTTGAAGTGATGATTCTCCTTTAGATACGTTAATGGTGTCAAATAGGATATTGTAATAATAATAAGACCACAACTATTTGCAATATATGGAAAAAAAATATGCGGAAAGTGTACATAGAGAAAAATCTACGTGTGTAAAAATTGTGACCGATGTACAGGAAACAACTAAAAGTTTGATTAGTTTATAATGTCTATAAATCTATTTATGTATTACAATGAATATAATAAAGCTTATTTTGTTATTTTTTTAAAGAAAATAAAGACTGAAGACCTCTAAGTACTTTTCTTAGATACCAGTCATTTTGACTGGTTTTGGTAAAAATGGGTATATGTAAATAGCTGGTAAATCTAGTGTTAAAATGTGTAGTCGCAAACGAAATCGCGCGTAACGCTTGTATATTATTATATAGAAATATTATTATATAGAAATATCATTATATACATAGCATTATGCCGTATGGTGACTGACCGACAGAGACAAATAGTTCCGACCTTCTTGCCGAGGTGTCGTAAAAGTCGACTAAGGCCATAGTGGTGCGAACAATTGTACACCAACCAGGATGGTAATGGCAATAGAATCACCATAGGCCTAAGTTCAGCAAGGGACATCCAACGGGTGATGTGGTATATACATTTCTGATTGGTTGACCGACGTTTGTATTTCTTGTATTGCTCTTATAAGTAGTAGTCTGTTTTATAGTTTATTTAGCGCAAAAATAATTAATTATTTCGGCCCGTAAAACTTTAGGCGCGTTCAAATAAACAAACTAACTCTTCATCGTTATTATATTAATATAAATACACGAACAAATAATATTATTAATTAATATAATGACGGCCGGCTGGTCGAGTGGTCAGGCAACTGGACACTTTACGCAGCGGTCGCGGACTCGAATCCCACCAGGTGCAGATAATTTGTATGACGAATATAGATGTCTGCACCGGGTCATGGATGTGTATTTATGTATATATGTATTTATATCTTAAATTTATTTCCGTTCCTAGTACCTGTAACACAAGTTCTTACGAACTTAGCACGGGGCTAGGTTAACGTGGTGGTATATATATATTTTATATTTATTATTTATATTTGTCGGAATTTATCGGAAGATTAATTATAATTATATATATTCAAATTTAAATAAGATTAAACAAACAAATTTTTGGATGTATTAGAAAAAAATTAGATACTTAAAGTACTGTACTTTAATGGCCTGCAAATATCACATTGCTGGGCAACGGCCTTTTCTAAAAAAGAGAAAGAATTGGAGCTTTAATCCTCCACGCCGTTCCACTGCTGTTTGGCGGATATCATCATCATATCAGCTATTGGATGTCCACTGCTGAACATAGGCCTTCCCCATCGACCTCCAGAGCGTCCGGTTCGAAGCAGCCTACATCTAACGGCTATATAG
This sequence comes from Euphydryas editha, assembly GCA_036937285.1. NCBI lineage: Eukaryota > Metazoa > Arthropoda > Insecta > Lepidoptera > Nymphalidae > Euphydryas > Euphydryas editha. The sequence continues at coordinate 18,988,304 of JAUPFZ010000006.1, read as the reverse complement.
CGGATATACTTGTCCCAATTTTTTATTTTAAACATCTTGATTTGATAAAGACTCTTTCTTTAGTCGCCGAACAAGAATGAAAATTTAAAACCAATTTTATCACTTGAAAATTCAAAGGTAACATTGTGGATTAGGTTAACAAGTTGGTGTTCTTTTACGCGTTTTAAAAGGTTCATGTATAAATTAAATACGCAATTTATGTTTTGTATGAAATTAGATACGTAATGATATGTGTTGTAGAATGATTTATATTCGTTAAAGGTTATTTTTAATGTCTTGTCCGAATGATTGATTTTGTCGGTCTCATAATATTTACTTTGCAAGGATAACCTTAATTATAAAATTTACGGAAGTAAATTTTTTTTTTTTTTAATGTTAGTAGGATAGGCAAACTGGCAGACGTTCCACTTGACGGTAAGTGGTTGACGTCGCCCATGAACATAAACTAGTGTACCTGGAACTAGCCCAGGCAACTCATCTATGTGTTGCCTATCCAGAGACATAAGTTGTTAAGTATCGGTGCCCGTACTTACACTGCCTGTCTTGCCCTTCTCTCCGAAACACAGCAAAGCTGTTTCACGGGAGAAACAAGCAAGTAAATGGATTTATTGTAAAGTATTTTTATTCTAAGCCGATTTCTCTTTAATTTTTATTAATCGACTGTGCTTATATTCTATTTATTGTTTCGTTTTTAATATAACATTGACTTGTATCGTCGCGAGTTTTTTTTATTTTCTTTTTTTTAATGCTGTATTTTAGACCGACGATGACTGACTATTGCGTGGTTGTGGGTACGGTCTCCATCCGTGACAAGTGTCTGTGTAGGCAATATAGATATTTTTAGTGGTCTGATCGTTTGTTTGTTACCGTTTGTGTGTTTCCATGTCTATCGGCGAGTTGCACGAAACCGTCGCTAACTTTCCGTTAGTTAAGTTGCAATTAATCTTAAAATTAGTTGATCTTATGATTAATTTAAAGCTGTTAGAATTAATCATCCGTTAGATAAGTCTTTAATTAAACTAAATTTTTTTATTAACTTAATCAGACGTAGGTTTCGTGCAACAGATAATCACGATTGTTGTGATTAAATTAGTTTAATAAACACTTAAATTTAAAATTTGTTTCGTGCAACTCGGCGTAAGACACTATAATTCACCCTAATAGCGACCGTTGAGTATTCGGCACTTAAGAGAATTTTTTACATCATATTTCATTTTACCTAATAAATATTTTGGTAAAATAATAATCTATTAAAAAGCATGGTGTATGTGTGCATGTTGTGTGTCGAATATGTATAAATATATAAACGTACCTATAGTTATTGTAACTGTCCTCTTTATAGACGAAAATATTATTTTATTACTCTGAAAGTACTCGATCGATTTTAATTAATTGTTATCAATATTAAACATAGGCTATGTGCAAATCATAGTAGATACAAATTAGGAATAAATATTATTGCGGGTGAAACCGCCAGGGATGTTTATATGTATATATTTTTTAATTAGTATGTTTTTTAAATTATTATACGTAGTTATTTAAAAGAATATATTATAAAATCTGGACCAGACATGCCATATAATCGTAAATTTAAAAATTATGTCTTCTCTAAATACGTATTTTATTAAGTTTTTTTTTTTTAAATAATTTGAAGATATATATAAAACGTCTATAAAGGTTGATTGATGAAGATTATCGGTGGTATAGTATATTTGATATTGTTGTTACGTTCAACGAATACACGAAACATCAACTCGAAGAAAGTAATAAGAAAGTTAAATTACCCCATAATTTTTTAGTATAGATAGCAGTAACAATAATTATAATTGTCTATGATTGCTAACAATAAAAAAAAAAAAAAAAACATTCGACTCATTATTATGATGAACGCTACTTTCCCATACGATAAACAATCATTGTTTTAATCGGCTTTATTATATATTAAACAAGGAGAATATTCGATTACGCGATAAGAGGACAAGGTGTAATTGATGCTCGTTGATTACATAATATTATTACTATTTACAAGATAACAACTAACGCAACTGTCAATTTTTTTGTTTTATTTAATTTTTTTTTAATAATAAATATTTTTTTCCTCATCTAGTTAGAATGTAGACAAGAGTCTAAGCCCCATACAGCGTTATCAATAATTTCATGGTTTAATTTTTAATTAATTGTCATGTTAAAATGAAGTGTTGTATTTTATTATTCTCAAATAAGGTTAAATCAAATAAGGGTTAAATCAAAAAGTTATCTATAATTTCAATTTGATTCACACACTTGGTTGGTTGATTGTCATAAATCTTTTTGCATTAATAATTTAGTTTCTTTTTTCTAACGCTATTATTTATAATTGTTGTATTGTTTATTACTTAATACCAAAGTAATTTTGTAATTGGACTTAATAAATTTTCTAACATTAAATCTTTAACTGGCGTGTTATACAAGAATAAAACAACGAATGTATTTGAGTTGAAAAAAAATTTACTCGTGCTCACTATATACGATCTTGATAAAGAAACCGCGTATGAAAGATAAAAATAAAAACAGCGAAGACATAAAGCGAAATAATAGGAAACATAAACCTGCACTTTTCGTATTCGAGACCACATTGTGCAAACGTTCCCATTTACCAGACCATCATACGCCTGACATACATCTCTACCAAAGAGTTGTTTCAAAGTTGGAAACCAGGACAAGAAGGAAACAAATGACAATTTCATTTGATAGCATTATAGCAGCACTGTAGGTATATATAATTATCTTTGTATATGTGTAGATTTTTATTGTTTCGTAGGTGCATCAGTGTGTGCGTGCATATTTTTATGTGTGTGACATATAAATACTATAATTTATGATTACATTATTGCGTAAAATATTATATTTGTTTGAATGCGATAGTCTAAAAATGTATTAATCGTGGAAGCTAGAAAATATGATACAAGTCAAATAATCCAACAAAATTGGAAATTTAACGCAAGTAAAACTGGGTGCTACGTAGATACAACAAGATGATAGATAGACAACGTTACGTATATTCTATAGTTATTCCGTCGTTATACCGTATATTATTACATAACGTTTTATATGTATGATAAATTTATCTAGATTTAGGTCATCATAGGAAAGATTAATTAACTAGTTAACAGATTAGCTAGTGTTCATTGAGTGTCGTTTAAAAGTCGAATTAGATACTTAATTTAGTTAAGTTAAAATTATTAAGTAATCAACTGCTTCTTAAGTTGATCATCACGCTGATCATAGTTTAATTTAGATCTTTGCGCATTAATCACCGTAATTTAATTTAGAATGAAATCTAAGTTGTCTTAGTAAGTAGTAGTCAAATTATTTTGATTAGTCAATAATTTATTCAGTCAAGAGATTACTTACATCGATATACTTGAAAATGATTCAATTTTTAAATTAAAGTCCCATAGCATTCGAACTAATGAAAAAAGCAAGACTTGCGACCTTAGTATATTTATCGTTAGAGCCATTTTTCTTAAAATACTTCCAATGAAATAATTTCAAAATAAATAAAAGTAATTATTGAAATTTGTGAAGACATAAATGTTCGACATTTTTTTTATTACTTTAGTTTTACTTTTATAATATTTCGTAACAAAATTTCCTAGATAAAAAATATTATATTAGAAACTATTTTAAAAATGTTATAATACCTGGTCAGCCTAGTATTATATATTTTCTAATTCTAAGCTCTTCAGCTTAGAAATAGAAAATATATAAGTAAATGCGTTGGAAAATCTGAACAAATGAAAAAAAAATGAGGAAAGCTTTTATGGTTAAAACATCGATAACGATATAAGCCGTTAAATCGAACTAGTAAGCATTAACTTTAACGATGGTGAAAACACTGCTATCTATAATATTTAAAATAAAAACTAGAAGTTATGGAATATTTGGAGGCTACACCGTAATAACAAAATATACGAAAGTTGCGTTTAGATTAATTTGATCGAGGTAGCTGACATCTATTATAAAATTGATTTTGTAATTAAATTTATGTAACAATATGTAACATGGATTTTTTCCAGTTATAACTTTAATTATTTAGGATTGGAAAGTTGTATAAATAGATTAAGAGCTTCAGACCATTTATAAAGGTTCAAGATTTTCGTAAATAAATAAAAAGATAAACTTTTCTTTCAAACCAATTTTCGTTGAAAGTTTGCATGATAATGTACATCATATATTTTTTTTAGTTTTATTATTCTCTTATTTTAGAAGTTACAGGGAGGGGCACATTTTACCACTTTGGAAGTGTCTCTAACGCAAACTATTCAGTTTACAAAAAAATGATATTAGAAAACTCGATATTATTTTCGAAGACCTATCCATAGATAACCCCACACATATGGGTTTGATGAAAAAAAAATTTGAGTTTTAGTTCTAAGTATAACCCCCAAAATTTATTGTTTTTTTCTTTCTATTTTTGTGTGAAAATCTTAATGCGGTTCACAGAATACATCTACTTACCAAGTTTCAACGGTATAGTTCTTATAGTTTCGGAAAAAAGTGGCTGTGACATACGGACCGTAAAGGTTCTGTTTTTGCCATTTGGCTACGGAACCCTAAAAAAGATTTGCCTTTCAGAAATATGTTTTTTTCTTTCTATTTACTTTGAAAACGAATTATGTAAAATTCTATCAATAGACAAAACGAATTATTATAATTAATGTCTTTTACAATCATTTAATAAATTTATATAATTGTAAAACGCAATAGTCTTGAAATTATTTATTAAATTCCCTTAATTATGAAATACTCAAAATTTAATATCTTGATAATCACCGGTCTGTCAACAGACATTTCAATCTTGGGAGCTGTAATGTCATTTCGATCTCCAAAGCTTTGAGAACGAAATCTAATCTGAATAAAATTTTCATTTTAGTTTTCAGCTATTACGTTTAATGTTGACTTGATACCTTACATTGACATTTTGTCTATATTATGTAGGTACTATGCAGTATGTGGGTGCTTAAACTTTTGAAGTAGGTACTGTCACATGATAGAGAAAATGTACAAAAATACCATACCACAATAATTGATAGGAGCAAGGGATCAAGTTACCATAAATGTTAAGCTATCTATTTCTAAATTATTCATACTTAATAATAATAATAATTATTTATTTTTAATTCTAGTTTTGTTTCTAAACGTAGCCGCGTGGGTGGAAACTCGAAAGAGTTTATTGATGTTTTATGATGACAATTTTAGTTTGTCTGAGACATTTTTGAGCTTAAAAATGAAGTGTCTATAATTTAGCTCCATAGGGTAAGACTTTTAAGTATCCCCTATTCTAAAATCTGTCTTTATACGAACTATTTAACTTAATTTGCTAGTTTCATCTGTAATAATGTAACACTTAAATATTAACAATATTGAGAAAATTAATTTATATAATTATTATTATATATTAAATAATTATTATTAATGTTATCGCGAGATTTTCGATTTGGATATAAATAATACGGAAGTGAGAGCTCCGATTCGTCGATGTTTAGTAAACTATTATTATTTATGTTAATTTTATTAATAATATCTACACAGGATTACCTGTTATTAAACTTAATTGAATAATAATATATCTACTCCATTAGATAAGATAATTTATAACAGGTTTCTAATTTTTTTCTCATCCGATTTACAAAAATAAAATATATAAAAATCAAAATTATTATCCAAATTGTAAATAATAGATATAGTTTTGAAGTTTGTCCACAGCTTATGTAATTTTATGTAACAATCATATAAAACGACCAAATTCGTTTGTTTATAACTTATTAATTTCCTGCAATTATATTGTATGGAAAAATATGTCATTATATAAGATACTTGTAATAAAAGTTTCTTTCCGTTTGTGATTGGTGTTTGTTATATAGACCTAATACATAACGTTGCATAATCAATAATTCCATTGAAATATTTGACTCTTCGATATTTTTAATGACATTTGTTTTGCGTAAATTTATCTAAATATTCAATAAATAATTATATTTATAACACACACATATTTGTCTGTTCCTAAAGAAGGCAACGTTTTAGGTGACAGCCAACTGGTAAACATTTGTTAAAATAATTATTAATAATGAATATATACTACACCTAGACTCAGGGCGGGAATTGAACTCACAACCGTGAAACAAAAAGCAAGGTCACTGTCAACTGCGCCAACGCAACGGGCCAGTCTAAATCTAAGTTCCTGTAGACTCTTCTCTTACATGACTTTACTATAGTGTCGTCTAATATGGTGTAGAGTCTACGTCATATAGTATTGTATATGTGCGTTGACGCTACGGGATAGTAATCCATTTTTTATTTTATATAATTAATTCACGCTTCATGAACTGTATAATGTTCATAAATATGTTACATCTCGATGTTATTAGAATATCATAAATATATAAATCAACTTCAGAAGTGACAGAAGAATTAAACGTGATTCTCTTTGTACACAGGATGATGAAGACGAGGATGATACCGAGACTTGCGTCAGTCCCGAGATTTGCGCTCCGCAGCCCTTCCCCAGGCATACCGCGCCGCAGCAAACACCTCCTAAACCTTGGAAACGGACCGGTAAGCTCTAAATTTCTTCGCTAGCCTAGATAAGATCTAATATAAACTAAACACTGATGTTTCCTCCATGTATGCTGAAAAAAACACAGCTTAAGAAGAAATAGGGAAAGTATTGAGCAGAAACGCGGATGGCTTCGTTCACAATGCAGGCTTTTGCTGAATATATTGTGTACCAAATATTTTGAAATATTTAATATTGACGATCAGTCGGGTAACAAATTAACGATTCTATTTTGTATTGAAATGTGAAAATTTTGATTATGTTATAACAAAGGAAAAATTGGTTTAATAAATATGATGTAGGTAAGCAAAGAAAAATGTGTGGAAGTAGGCTAAAATTCAGCACTTTCTCCTCAACGCACGCCCCGTTAACGACGGATAGTCGCGGGAGAGACGCCGCGTGCTCCACCGCGCACGCGCATCTCACATCACGAGTACCACCAGTTCTGCGACGAGACCCTCGAATGTATGACTGCATGAAGTCACGCTTGTATACATGTTTAGTGCTATCTTATTTATTTGCAGTTTAGCTTATGCTTTATAATAAAAAAAGGTAATTATAGATTACAACATTCTGTGCATCACTGTCTCTGATTTTGACCTTTGTGACACGAAAATCAGTGTCGCACGACTTGTGCGCTAAATAAAGTGTGACTTGAAAAAAAAAGGTCTAATATAATTGTCACAATTTTCATCGCAGTCTAAATAATGCTTAGCAGTAAAATTTAAAATGTAAGTAGTTTACTGTTTGGTTGATAAAATGCCACTAACTTCTAATGTGAATAATTAATGAATATTATTATCTGCCGTAAATCATTGTAAAATAATAATTTATTAACGTTCCACATTTCACAAAGACGTTTTCATGTTCATTCACTTAGCGAGCTGCTTTTTGATTTTGATTTACGGTATGTTTTATTTATTAGCGTTTTAGATTAAATTCTTTTTAATGTAAAATATCATACATTATTCTAATTATAAAACAGTAGATGTGTTTATACTGAGGTATTTGATTAACGTAAAACCTTTTTAGTACAGAAGTAATAGACACTTTAATAATTTATCCTTTCGATTTTTTTAAGCTTAATTGCCAGTTGTTATTTTTTAAGATATCATAAAAACTAAATGCATTATTTTGTTTATTGCAAATTTCATTTTATAAGGCCATTTGAGAGTGCCACTAAAAGTCAAGCGGCATTCAGAGTAACCTACAAATCTTGGTCACTTAATAACGGTTCTTTTGACCCGCTCAACTGTATACAGGTTTTGTTTAGATCATATTTAATTTAGGTAATGTATTTATAAACAACATAGTTACCTCTATACAAAAAATTTTGATCTATTGAAATAAATACATGGCACTGAAAAAATGTATGGCGCCTTTTTAGTTCCGATTTCTGTTATACATAGACTATTAAAAGCGGCAGTAACCAAGGTATTTTCTTATTCACATTGTTATATAGTTTTTTTTTTATTCTTTTTTTTATAATTTAAATTATATTTGTAATAAAATAAAAAATATATATACACCAACATTTTATTAAATAGGTCTAAGAGGTATAGTCATTATTATTTTAATTTTCAAAAAGAAATAACGTGTTTTACTTTAAAACTTTCAAGCTTTACGCAAAAAATGATTTATAAAATAAATAAATTTTATAAATACCAACACACAATCACGTAACTGTTTTGAAGTCTTCACTCCAAGACTTATCACGCAAAAATTAAAATATATCATTTTAATCATTCTTACGGTATCAATCATTCCATTCACTCGTTCAATCGACCTAACACAGTGTTATTGTTGTAGCATATGACCTCGCGACGCAGTGCCCCTCCCGGCGCGCGTCGATGCGACGTCACACTGTCACTCACCCTCCTTGTCCGCCCATCGACGGCGCGCAATCGCTACCGCACTCCAGGTAAGCTGCATTTACCCGAAAGAACTAAAGAAGAGTTAAATATTCCCTAACGAATGCTTCACTCGGTTCTTAGAGTTAATATAATATGTACTATTGTTGTTTATTCTAATTATATTTTGACCGTAGCTATCGCCCGTATCGAGGCAGGAACCACCACAGACAATAAATATCAGTATAGATTATAGACACATACAGATATAAAAAAAAAAATCACGTTTGAATGCAGGTTTTTATATTAGTAGTAGTAGAAATCTAACTTGAAACCGTTAAGGTGTAGTGGTGCGTGTAGTCGCCTTAATGCTGATGGTCACGGGTTGGTTTCCCGCTTGGCGCAGATATTTGGACTTTTTTTATACAAAAAATTGTGTCTGTGGCCTCGTGGGTGCCCCACCCGTGTCTTGGAGAGCACGTAAGCCGTCGGTCCCGGTTATTATCATACGTGATAGCGATCGTAATTCATTGTAGGGAAAATATCCACCAACCCACAGTGGAGCGTGGTGGATTAAGCTCCAACCTCCTATATGGAAGACAACCGCCCAGCAGTGGGACGTTTACAGACTGAGAGATCCAAATGTAGATAATATTTGACAATGGATATATAGAACAATATGTCACATAGTTAAACTGCAAATATGACGAACGATATGTCACAAATTTGTCGTTTTAATTTTCACTAATATCTACCTTCCTATTTTCATCACTTAAATTGCTCGAAGAAGCGACGTTGATATGAAGAATAAACATCGATTAAATATCGCTTGCATTCAGACCGATCAAATTGATTGGCGTTTAATTTCCACCGATGGCGTTATGAAACCCATTGTTCTACATCATTTCCTTTAACTCTTGAATGATGCTTCGTTTGAAATGCCAGTTCTAATATTTATTTTTACAACATTTTTTATTTAATATTATATTTACGTATTCTAAAAGGCACTATACTGTAACTGTATTTGTATAAAAAATTTAGAAGTATGTACTTCCTGACAAACAGTTTTTAGGAAATTATTGTTTTCTTTACTTCCGCTCTTTCCTTCTTTAAATTAGAAATTTATGTTGCTTACTTTACTTCCGAAGTTCTAACGTTTTTATTTTCGTACGAGGAAATGTTTTTTTTTTAAATATAAATCCAAAGTAATATGCCTTAAAAAATGCCTATTTATGGGCAAATGGGCTTTCTTTTTATGGGCAATTTACGCGATACCAAAAATCAAACTCTTGTGTAAAACTTTTTGTTTCGGATTTCTCTGTCCTCCTATCGCAGATAGAAAAATCAGTACATAATCACCTTGATAATATTTTCAGACATCGTATATTTGATTGATTGTAAATGTATTTAAACTTTTGAGAGTAGAATGGATAAATCCACCGCCACATCAGCCATTAGATGTCCACTGCTGGACGTAGGCCTCCACCCTCATCTTTGGAGGTTTTGCCAATACTCGCCACGCTTGGCATGCGGGTTGGCGAGCGCAGTGTGTTGCGGCAGGATATGGTGATGCTGTTGCCCGTTACCATCCTGGTTGCACAGTTGTTCGCAACACAATGGCCTTAGTCGACTTTAACTACATCTCGGCAAGAAAGAAGTCGGGACTATTCTTCTCTGCCGATCCTTCCATAGCAGTATATTTGATTTTTTAAAATCATTTGCAGGCCCGGGTCAAGAGCATCATGTGCGGGTGCAGCGTCTCTCGCTAGCAGCGATGCGGACGTTCAGTTGGGCGAGTTATCCTGGTCTCGGTCTTCGTTGCAGGACGAACTCATCAAGTCGGTTAGTGGCAGCCCCACACATCAGCATGTGAGTTGCTTAAAGCTTCCTAGTAGTTATTAGTTAAATAAATTTTATGTTTAAATGTATGAATAGTAGATAACGGAACCAAAATAATAAAAATCCTTGAAATGAGTTGATTTAAAAAAGTAAGTTCTATTGCTGAATTGTAAACTCAGCTCAATTGTAAAAACAATTTACTCAATTGTAATAATTGTACTAATTGAGTAATATTTAATAATCTATCAAAAGTAACTTTTATAATTTATGTTTTTAAGGATGAGGCATTGATATATAAAAATAGATCAATGGGATGAGGATACAAAATATTCTCTCGGCTAAATGTCAAACTGTTTTAAATAACCAATTAAGTATATATAATGTTCCTTTTACTGATCTCTCCAAGATTTTTTTTAAAGTATGTTATATATTCCATCTTGTTATAAGGTAGTACTTATACGATTATAAAAAGTTTTATTAAAATAAATTATAGCATAGTAAGATACAGATTGAAGTGTACAAACAAAATAGTATTTCAGGATAAAATCGCAATGGTATCTCTGTTGCTGATATAATTGGGTCTGAAAAGTTTTTGCATGTTAACGAAATGGCAATTGGAAGTAAGTTCTGCCGCTTGGTCTAGGTTTTGATGCACTAGAGTTGGACATTACTTGCATGCACTTCACGTAGATGGTCGTAGGTGCAATTAGAAAAGCACCAACTCAATAACGCTTTTAGATATCCTGTTTTTATCTATACCTATTCATCGTACCTTGAAATCACCGTAATTATTACTAAATTACATTTTATAGTTTTAGATATTAGTATCTAAGTAGACATACAAATAGATATTTTTTTTTACGATTGCTGCACATTAATTAAAAATAATTAAATAATTTCTATATGTTATAATTTAAAAAGAATTTCTATAAAAATCTGCTTAGTAATAATATTCTAGTTGAAAACATAAATATTTTATTCAAAGTATAGAAATTTTAATTAAGAACTAATATATTTTATTTTATTCCAGAAACAATGGCAAGACGCGATAATGTCCGACGACCGACTCTCTCTGACACTAGAAGAAATCGTTCACATCCGGTCTGTGTTGACGAAAGCGGAACTAGAGGTCCTTCCCGTCGAGGGAAGGGTCAAAGAAGATGTTGAAAAAAGAAGGGTAAATACACCTAATACATACATATACTTTATTCAAAAGGGTCTTTTCAAGCACACGATCAAATCATTTCAGATCAAGAATAGGAGGATTTTAGTCAATTATGTTAAATGTACGATATATAATTTTCATAATTTAGTTTCTGACATTAAATTTTGAATTTAATCTAGAATATTCATTACTGGATGCTACATAGACATATTTAAATTTGCCTTTTTTCGATGTTGTTATTAGTACCTTATGAACACCTGTAAATGTAGGCACCTGTAGGCAATTATCTAGATACCGATGATTACTTTATTGATTTTGTATTTGTTGTTGTACTACTTGTTGGTGTTGACTTCTGAATAAATGAATAAATAAATAAATATAATAATATGCATTGGTAAATTAGTTAATTTAAATATGTATAATGTTTTTATAGGTATGCTTCCTATGTTTGAAGACACGGTTCGGAATATTCGGCCCGTGGGGCCAGAAATGTAAGCTGTGCAAAAAGACTGTCTGTCAAAAATGTTGTTCAAAGGTAAAAATTCATAGTGACTAAGAATATGAATAAATGTAATATGTATAATAATGTAAATATATTATTTAAATCATCTAAAAAAACTATATTCTGATTTTTGCTAATATTTAAAAAGTCTCATTAATATAATACAATAACTAACTGCATTTTATTACATAAACCAGATGATCCGACGACAAGACGTGACGACATACATCACGGAACATCACGGATGTTTCATAGCCTCCAATACCTTCCTCTTTATATTATTAGAATCGATAAAATGGAACCGGTCGGTTTGCTTCAGATGCGCATACCGACGGAGCACTTCGCGCACGTACCTGTGGCGCTGCTCAGCCCGTCGCTGCTGCCGTCGCCCGACGACGAGCCGCAGTCGTTCCCCCGCTCGCTCATGGCGCGTCTCGTGTCGCCCGAACACAATGTGAGTACACACATATACACAACACACACACACAATACATAACAACAACAACAACAACAACAACACACAACAACACACAACACACACACACACAACACATAACAACAACACATACACACATACATGCGCGCGCTCTTACTTACACACAAACACACGTGAGACGACCGCACTTTGTATGTGCGTGGCATACGTGGAGTAAACTTCGTGCGTGCATGAGTACGCACGAGACGAAGTGAGTGGACAGTACGAACGTGAGGACACACGTGACGAGACGATGGAGTTTTGTGCGTACGTCACACGTGACGAGCTCTTGATCTTTGACGTCTAGTCAACAAGTGCCATTTTGGTCAACTTCTTTCAGCAGTCTCCGAAAATTATGATTGAGGTGTCATTCGATTCGGAATGGCATCTAGATGATTTATGAAAAACATAAAGTTCCGCTTGCAAAAATTGCAAAAGTTATTAACAAATCACTAAAAAAAGGGGTTTAGTTTTTAATAAAATTGTTGACTAGACATGCTAGTAAGTAGCATGTGTATCTGTACCCTTACCCATGTGATAAGACTGTATTTGAATAATCAAATGCGATGTTTGTTCGTGAAGGTGACGGTAGACAACTCGGTGGGCTCCGCGCCCAGCAGCCCGGCGCGCGCGCGCCGCGCCGCGTCGTCGGCGCCGGGCTCGCGCGGCGCGTCCGCGCTCGGCTTCGCGGAGCCGCTGCCCGCCGCCGGACCGCGCGCCGACGGGCCCGGCAGCATGCCCTGCGTCGCCACGCCGCTCTCTACGCTCTCCACCCTGGAGCGCAGGTTATATTGGTTATATTTTAGCGTATAAAATATTATCCCTAATTCCTAATATCCTATATTATAAATGTGATATGTAAGTTTGTTTGTTACGCTTTCACGCGAAAACTACTTAACCGATCATCATGAAACTTTGTGACACATATTCTTGGAGGTATTAGAAGTAGCATAGGATACTTTTTTTTTGGTCGCGATAACCGACATCCACGCGGGCGAAGCTGCGGGCGGAAGCTAGTATAAAATATTATTTTTCTATAAATTAAAATAATTTAATTTCGTTGCTAAAAGTGGTTTTGAATAATAAAAAAAAGCTTTTGAAATCGGCTTTATTACTCCTAATTTGCTTAAATTAAAAATAATGAAGCCAAAAGCTTTTTGCCGCAGTAGCATACAAAACGTAACATAACTTCTTAAAAAACGTCACTGTATTAAACACTTTAAACAGTAATACTACTCAGAATTAGCTGCGCTATGGTTTTGTTATAATGATTAGTATTGTATATAGATAACGTTAATATAAGAAATAAAAGCAAGTATATAAATGTCAGGTGGTATCTGTCCAGGGCGCGGTACGGGCGCGCGGCGACCAACGCGTCGGCGGCGGAGCGCCTGCGCGGCGTGCAGATGGCCGTCTGCCACGACTGCAAGGCCATGGTATGATATTTATTTAATTATGTTGTCGTTATACTTCTTATGTTTATATTATATATCATAGTTAGACATCATAGTATTATATATTTTACTAGGAACACGACGGTGTCATATATTAGAGGGGGAGCCAGGGGAGTGTGATTGACACTATAATAAGACTCTCTAACTCTCAGAATAATGAACGGAACAGAATTCCTATATAAGTTAAATATATGATACATATTATAATCGTACCATTTTAGTTATTGATAAAGATTTATTCTAAAAAAATTGAAGATTCGTTGTGTCAAGTTCAATGAATTCTATATCTAGTTTTCATTTAACTCAGATTCAGCTTTAACATAAAACAACCGGCCACCCCCAGGTGCTGCAGATCATCAAGAGCTCGCGCGCGTCGCGCTCGGCGTCCCGCGACCGCGCGCTGCGCCACCTCACCCTCGACCTCGCGCCCGTCTACACCGCTGACTGTTAGCCGACTGGTGGCCGACTGTTGGCCGACTGTTAGCCGACCACGCGCTGACTGCTAACCGACTGGCTGCCGACCGCTGGCTGACTAGTTGCCGACTATTCGACGACCCCTAGCTGGCTAGTTGCCGACCGCTGGCCGACTGTGCCGACGGTAGCCGGTGAAACCCGAGGCTACCATTATGTCTCGACTTCTTTTACTTTGTTTAGTTTTATAAACAATACGAGGACGTTTATTTTCGGTGCAGATAAAAAATGATCTTGTTACATGTTCCGATATATAGTCTGTAGTTCCACAATGGTAGCCTTAATGGAATCGGGTTTGTGACGAATAGCGACACACCGACACGACTCGGCTCTGTTTCCGTACAATGTAAAAGGCACAACATTCCTGGAATCGCGAAACGATCATTACCGACGCTCAAAAACTTTCTGGAGGACGAGTAACAGAATCGGATCGAGATATACACCCAACACGCCAGTCATAGATGCTGCAGGTAGACAACTCTTAGTGGAAATATTTTGAGTAGTTTCATGAAAACAAAGAGCTTCCGAGGTTGTGTAGACTCTACGTTGTGTTTGTAGATGGACTATGATCCGACACTAGTAGACGAAAGACTTTTGACAATACTCTATGACTTTTGACAGATAGTGAAACACATTTTTATTTTATAAATCGCACAAACGATTTCACGATAAAATTATATTTACTATACAGCAGTTGTAATCAGAGATATTCACACTAAATATATTGAATGATATACTAATTAAATTTTAAAATATTCCAAGAAATTACTAAAATAATATTTTGTCACTTAAATGTAATAGATATTTATATATTTTTTCCTAGATTTTATGATATGTCTACAATTTGAATGTGAATCAAAATAATCTGTGTTCAAATTAAATGTGCTATGAATGTTATAGTATGAAGATGTAATATTATATAATAATTGTTGAGACATTATTCTGGTATATCCGTGTTACGTGTTAATTCAAACTGAAGCATACCGTCACTTCCCGTTTATGACTTATTTGTATAAAGCATCATCAGCTGCAATTTCTTTGACGTTCAATGCTGGTAGCGGTTTTGTAGAATATTACTTTCCTGTGCCATATATACAGATCATTAAATCATTAAGACAGCGGAATGAATAAGGCCACGCATGTAAAAATATAAGTTTTTCAATACATTGATGTGCATACTTGTATTGAAATAAGCGAAAAGGTTCTATATGTTACTATGTATTTTTTGTATGCTTTAAAAATGGAAGCTATCGAATTGAATACTGGCCACACAATTTCCTTATTTTCTAAATTGAAATTTAGAATAATAAATGGGAATGCTGTTACTTTTGTTGCGATTGGCTAAAAATAACAATTATTCCTAAATTTAAATTAAAAGGCATTATTATTAAAAGACATTGAGTTGGCATTCCGATTGGAATTTAATTTGATAACTCAGTGTTAAATTTAAAAAATAGGCGTGTATGTTATATTATTATATATATTTTTTAAATTAATGACAACATACATTTTCTGACATAAATTCAAATTTTTATTCCAAATTTATTATACATTTTATTCTATCTTATCTTAATCTTTTTTAATTATAGACATTTTTAATGCAAAAATTATCTTATTCATAATTTTTTTTTAATTCTATTTAAATAAGCTTTCCCATATGCTATTTATAATCCAAAAGTATAAAGATCAACGATCATACAGCCTATGACATGTGTAGTTTTTTTTTATTGTGTGGTCAGTACTTAATAATTTTGATTCTAGCTATTCTTCGATCAATGTTATTTCGTTCTCCCATTTCATTAATAACTTAGGTTTATTTAGGTATATTTAAATTATTTTGCCAAATACATACGTAACCACTAATTTTTGTAAATATAGCATCGTTTAATGTCATCATAAATCGGTTACTTAATCATTTAGTTATAGATTTCGATGTTCATAAAAAGTGTAATTTTATCTTAAGCTTTTTAAGAACTGGGATTTCTTCGAAATTTTAATCATTAAAAAAATTATTTATATATATAGAAAAAAATTAATACTTACTAAATAAATTAATTTAATGATAGAGACAATGTATACAATTATTCAATATATATTATGTATATGTATATAAACACATTTTTGTAATAAATTTCATGTTTTTTGGTCAATGTTTAAAATAATTCATAATTCGGTTGCATATTCCATATATCTCAATAATCGTATTTATTTAACTTATGAATATAATTCACAAATTAAAATTGAATTCCCAGTTATAAAATTTTGTAAATGTATGTAAATTTTAGTAGTCTATATTAGATGTTACGTAGATTGTAATCGTCTAAAGCATACCTACATAAAATTAAAAAAAAAATGAAAACGGTAACGATAATAAAAACAATTACAAATCACTTCTTGTTTTTTATTTTTTTAACAATAGCAATATATTTTGCGCTGTATGAGCGCACGTGCACTACAATATATTTTTGCAATATTTACTGGCAGTGACCCTGCTTTCTACTCCAGGATTGTGGGTTCGATTCTCGCTCCGAGTCTGGGTGTAACGTAGGTACATCTAACGATCTTAAGTGGAAGCCAGAGGCACGATGAGGAAATCCACATTTGACATAAGCTCCATACAAATTCTTTAAAAAATATCTTGCTTATAAGTAAAATCAGACAAACAATCGTTACATTCAATGACATCTGACAAAAAAAGTCACAACAATAATTATGTTCAAATAAAAAGCCGTTGTGAAGTTTACTTAGATTAAATAGATAATTATACTGATATTAAGTTAGCATGTAAGTTTGGGAGGGTCAGGATGAGCCCCCAAATCAAATATTTGGGGCTCATCCTCGACGGAGGGTGGACCTTCGGCCCACACTGGTGCACTGGGCAGACTCCTCCCGAACCTCGGAGGACCCAGCGCCGCCTGCAGGCAGCTGTACTCCGGTATCTGCCGCAGTATGGCGTCCGGTGCCCCGGTTTGGGCGGATCGCCTCACTGCGAGGAATAGGGCTGCACTGCGCTCTGCACAGAGGACCATCGCGGTGAGGGTGATCCGGGGGTACCGTACGGTATCGTGGGCTGCAGCTACTGCTCTAGCCGGCGACCCCCCGTGGGTGCTCGTGGCGGAGGTTCTTGCCGAGACCTACTCATACGTCTCGGGTAGGAGGGCTCTTGGCGAGAACCCCACGTTGGACGGGATCTTACGGGTACGTCGGATAGGGCAGGAAGCGCTAATGCGGAGGTGTGGGGAGGACCTGGCAGGGCAGCCTTATGGCACACGCGTAACGGCTGCCATTCGCCCGGTCCTTGAGCGGTGGATGCGTCGAAAACGCAAGCCCCTCACCTTCCGTCTGACGCAGGTTCTCACCGGGCACGGTTGCTTTGGTGACTATCTCTGTCGGACGGCACAGAGGGAGCCGACGACTGAATGTCATGATTGTGGCGCGGCGGTGGACTCTGCCCAGCACACCCTCGAGGTGTGCCGAGATGGGCGGCGCTGCGTCAGGGTCTGACGTCGGTCCTCGGAGGGGACTTGTCGCTCCCGAGCATCATCACCGCGATGCTCGGCGACGATGAGTCCTGGAAGGCGATGGTCTCCTTATTATTGGCCATTATTGGTCTCGGATAAATTGTAAATAGTTGTTTCCATTTAGGTTGCCCGGCAATTCATAAGAGCCATTTATTTTGCCATTTAATATGCCCGGCCAGTAATTCATTTTAAATTGATACTGGGATCTCTATCTTCTCTCATTAAATGTGGATTTGTTAATTGCCAACTGTGCAAGTTATGAAAAAACAGCAAACCATAACAAAAAATGTCATGTTTTATTGTTTGTCTCACTTGCACATCTTTGAATTCGTCTGAAGAAGCCGAGCAGGTAAAAAAGTCCAATTTTTGGGGTCAGCAGCTTTACTTACCTGATAAAAACTTTTTAAAAAAATGTGCTAATGTTCTGTAATTTTGTAATTATTTGCCTAATTTTACAAATTAATGGCTATCGGTATTTTTATGATATAAAGTAGATAGTATGCTACTATTTCAGAATTCTTATAATGTAGGCTAGTTTTTCAAGTGGTTGGCTCAGGCAACTTCCATTCATTTTTTTTACACTACAGGTATTTAAACTTAACCGTTAAGAAAATTTTAAAACTAATATTTGTGTTTAGTGACTTCTTGTAAACTAGTATTCTAAGTAGTTGAGATTTTTTACATGTAATTTAGAAACACCATTATTAAGAAACATATTAAAAGGAAAAAAAACGAACTAGGCCTCAAATGGCAGATGTAGTGACCACAAATGTGAGAAAAACAGGGCAGCCGCAGCGTGAGAACTGGGCGGCTATATGCCGACACGCGTCTGTAAAAGGGTTAAAAGTACGTTTACGTTTATATAATAGTTAATGATATATTGATAAAAATAAAATACAGATGAAAGTATCACATTTTATTGATTTCTATTGATCGATTAAGTTGGTAGACACTTAAATAAATTCTCTAATAAATAACATCGTTCGTTTAGCCTACGACTAGAAGGCCCTCGTCGAGGAAGGTGTGTGGGGGGATCTCGAGGTTGAGGGGGGCGGGGCCTTTGCGAATGCGTCCAGAAGCGTCGTAGTGGGAGCCGTGGCACGGGCAGTAGTAGCCGCCGAAGTCGCCTGCGTTAGCGATTGGCACACAACCGAGATGTGTGCACACTCCGATTACGACCAACCACTTGGGGTTCTGCGTGCGCTGGTCGTCATGTTGTGGGTCGCGAAGGCTTTCGACTGCCACCGATTTCTCGGTCGAAATCTCGGCGTCTGTCCTAAAATGAAGTATTTTTAGTAGTTGATAAAAAATATTAAATAATAGCAGCATTTATAATAATTCAAATGGCTCGCTCGACTTTAAGTATCCTGATTCCTGTGTTCTCGTATGTTCTGAGCAATGTTAACAAACTGACGTAATATTGACGTTTCAATGACGTTTGATTATGCTATTTAGATCTATATGGCATTAGTAGAAAACAAAGGAGCACAGAAATAAAACGAAGCGCCTTTGTATTACTTAAATTTAGAGTATTGTAATTTAGTAGTATTGGAAATGTCGAAAACTCTAAAGTTGATAGATTATTTGCGTCTTAAGTTTTAAAAGATTTTTACAAAATTTAATCCAGACATGATAATTTTATAGTAGTAATCAACCGTTTTGGTGTAGTAGCGCATGTAGTCGTCTTAACGCCAGCGGTCGCGGGTTCGATTCCCGCTTGGGACAGATATTTGTATTTGTACAAATATTTGCTTCTGATTTGGGTGTGTGTCCTTGTGAGTCTCCCCATAGTCCCAGTTGTTATCATAGATGATATATGATATATATCATGATAGCGACCGTTACTCATGGTAGGGAAATTATCTGCCAACCCACAGTGGAGCAGCGTGGCGGATTAAGCTCAAACCCTTCTTCTGTATGAAAAGAGGCCTTTTCCCAGCAGTGGGCATGGCAGTGGCAGTGTTTACAGGCTGATTCAGTTCAGTTCAGTAGTGACCGTAAAAACCAATACAACTACAATAAAAATTAAATCTGCAATTTATTAGATTTATTTGAAGATTTGTTTTATTTCCTTAATTTTTTTTTGCATGTATTGTGATTTTATGATGGTTGATGTTTTATGTTAGTGAGCGGTTTTTTGCAATTTACTCAAAATTTTAGAGTTGTATCAAACTGATCTCAAATTCGAATTCAGCTTATCGAAATACATAATCCTAGGTAGGTCTGGTTAAAGATACAGAGCACTTTTTTTTCCTTGTGGGCCTGTGATAATTAACAAGGACTCCTGTCATTTATTACAAAACTAATTAAAAATATAATTTTCATGCCATTTAAGAGAAAAAGTTTGTCACAGTCATGAAACTTAAGACTTAATTATGACGATGAAGCAGAAAAATAAGTAAATTCCAACCATATCCATTTACCAAAACATTCATCATATAAAATTATTGGAAAAACAAAATTGGTTTACATAAAGAACATTTATAGGTTTTAATTTGAAATGTGTTGTATTTAACAAAGATTATCGGTGCTACAAATGTATTTCATATGAAATATCAATCATTTTTTTCTTTATACAATAATTTAATAAATCCGATGATATAATAGTAAAGTGATGTCTACCGAGACACTAGAGATTAGCTTGTATTAATTTCTAGACTTTATGGTTAAAGAACTTTATTCTCATAAAGAATCAGAAAAAAAAAAACTAGACTGTAACTAGCAGTAATTAACTTACGGTAGCTGGATAATATTAGGTACATTACTTAAGATTGTAATGTACCTAATATTTTAGCCATTTCTGTATTGTAAGTGGTATTACTGCCATGACATATTTATTTCAAATGTAGACTTTTTTTGAAATTCGTTAAGTGTGTGTAATCACCTTATGGCACAATAAATATTTCCATTTCATAACTAGTTTCCATATTTCATATTGTTGCCGTTACAATATAGGTTTCTCGGGAAAATTGTTACATAATCATTGTAATTAGTATAATATTAATTTTAAAAAAGAAACAGCACATATTATAGCATGATTTGAATTTATGTCAAAAGGTTTAAATTTGACAGGTATAATATTGTAAAATAACCATTTTGTACTCGTTTTCACATAAAAATTATTAAACTATTATATCAGGACCTATGATATTTGTATAGTACATGTTCAAATTACATCATCTTTAAGTTTCTAAGAACCCTTAAACTTATATATATATAAGTATAAATTGACTTTGAGGGCAATTTATACTTTATAGTATTTTTCATCAAAAACATGATTCATCATCTGTTATTGGTAGGAATATGCATAATAGCAAAGATTTCTCTCTCATTTATGATATAGTTCTCTGTTTTGATAATACTAATATCTCTTAACATACATATGTAGCAAGTAGTACAGACAACAAGTATGCTTAATTCAAAAAAATCAAAAAACCCGACTGCGTAAAATACTCTTATTATAAACTAAAAAGAATAAAACAATTTACTGGCTTTCATTTGATACCCATATTGCTACAGTAAGAAACAAGTATGCTTAATTAAAAAATCAAAAAACCCGACTGCGTAAAATACTCTTATTATAAACTAAAAAGAATAAAACAATTTACTAGCTCTCATTTGATACCCATATTGCTACAGTAAGAAAAAAAATTTCAACTCCCCCCTCATTCCGCCATTTGCGGGCGCCATTTTGAAAATTTATATAGCCTATGTCACTACTACAATTTAGACATATCCAACGACACCTCATATGTCAAAAACCGTCCAGCCGTTTGGGCTGTAGGGCGTGCCAAAGAAATGGACATACATACAAACATACACTCGAAGAACATAACCCTCCTTCTGTTGCAGTCAGGTAAAAACATAACACTTTTTTGCAAATTATGTGATTGTAGGACAAAGGATTTCTTAAAATCAGGTTTGTGGGTCGTAAGTTTATATATGGTTTAACCGAACTAAATCAGCTTGTAAATATCCCACTTGTGGGCCTGTTGCTAATATTGGAGAAGGGTTGGTGGCTTAAGCTGCCAATCGTCTCTGTTATGTCTTAGTAAATAATTTCCCTACCATGAGTAACAATTGTTATCATGTATCTGTGATAAGAACTAGAATCAACAGCTTTACATGCCCATAGTGTTACGTGCCAGTGAAGACCTACAAAGACATATACCCAGACCAGAAACAAATTTTTGCACATATACAAATGTCTGAGTAGCAATCAAAGCCATGACCGCCGGTATTGAGACAACTACAAGCATCACCACACCAGAAAGGATGTTATATATGTTTAATGCATTTAAAAAAGTCTCTTTTTGTAAGAAAAGAGGTGTAGATTTAAAAATTATATTAATTTACCTGTGGCGAATGAACAGAGGCTTTCCACGCCACTTGAAGGTAACCGACTTTCCTTCGGGGATTTCATTTAGCTTGATTTCAATTTTAGCCAAAGCCAAGACATCGGCAGCCGCAGCCATTGATGATACAAAGTGTGTAACAACAGACTTAGCAGCATACGCACCAGCAACGCTGCCAGCTGAAATTTTTTAAATACAGATTTTTTTATTTTGTTTTTGTGTATATGTTTTTTTATAAATATAAAGCCCATAATTATATAAGAAATGATAAATGCGTGAAATTTATGCTATATTTATGGCAACTTCTTCTTCATAAAACATGTTTTTACCATTG
Source organism: Euphydryas editha (assembly GCA_036937285.1). NCBI lineage: Eukaryota > Metazoa > Arthropoda > Insecta > Lepidoptera > Nymphalidae > Euphydryas > Euphydryas editha. The sequence goes on along the minus strand of JAUPFZ010000006.1, from coordinate 18,965,737 downwards.
AAAAAATTCAAAATTTAGAGTCAGTAGTAATTGGGTCTTTCAACAAACACAAAGTTGCAGTTCCAAACAGTTGTAAACAGATATGTATTTTAAAATTAATATAAATTTGACACTAATTATTTTTTATCATAGTGTTCTTTTATTCGAAATTACAGGTCTATTATACATATAAGCATGTACTTTTTTCATCATTTACTGAATAACTTTATGGTGCAAAATAAACTATTATTAATTATAATTATTGTAAAATGTAAATATAAAATATCAAAAGAATGAGATACTACACCTTCTCAATATATGAAAAAATACTATGGTGCTTAGAATGTTCATACTACAATCATTTGTTATGAATAAAATATTAACATAATAACATTTAATATGTAAGATAAATTATTAATTGAAACAATTAATATGTTATATTGTACTGCTCAAATAATATTTACTTATTATTGATGAAAAGAATGTTTTAAAATATATTTTTTGTTACTAACTCCATTACTAACCTCCAGCCAACAGATAAGTGAATGATTGACGTCCATCAACGTTATCTTCAGCCTTAGCTTTAGGGTCCAGGGTTTCTTTACGACGGTAAGCTGAGAAGTCAGGATACCCAATATCGGTGTGCGCAAAACGTACTTGCGTTGGCACTGAAATTGACAAGTGTTATGTAATCTGATTTTCCATCGTAATTACACTTTAATAAACTCTATTTCTATTTTACTTACCTCGAGTACCATGTTTAACTTTCAAGTTTTGAATGGGCAAGGCTCCATGAAGTGACTGCACCGTCGAAGTCTTGGGCAGAGGCTGAGCTACCAAATTATCCGTTGGTGTGGGAACAGCAACAACGGGCTTAATACCATTGATAACATTACATGTGGCTTTGAAGTAAGGAGCTAAGTGTCCAGCTCGTGCTACCGAAGTCATTTTGGACAAATTTACGCAATAGAATTGCTTTATTTTTTCGCGATGTGCAAATCGCCTATCTTGGAACAAAACGTCAAATATGAGGTTGTCTGTGTCAATAATTTCTTACAACTGTTACTGTTGCCATAATATGAAAGTACGATAGAGTTTGAACTGTAAACCTTATTATTATATTTAAAAAAAAGAACTAGGTATTTAGAATAAAGTACCTATTTGACTTTTTTAAATATATTTTTTAGTAAGTTTTCAGTGTGACACGTGTTTTTTAAAATTATCACAAATGTTTTTTGTCAAGCAGTGCCATCTATCGTAAAAGTATGTTATTAATATTAATTACACAATCGAAAGAACACTTCTATAAAATTTGAAACAAAAATTACACGTCTTGGCTATCTCCAATATAAACATTGACGCAAAAAAGACGGTATAATTCTGTACTTGCATAATAAATATAGATTTACTATACTTAATGTAATAAAGTAAAAAAAATTGGTTGTCTGTAAAGTCGGTTTACGGACGGTAATTTTACGTAATAACGTCATAAAAAAAAACATTGATGAAAAATTGCATACTTTTATGAATTGAATTGAATTATTATCACTGAATTATCATTATTTTGTATATTACAAAGAAAGAGTAAATTGAAAATTACATTTTTTTCGATAAATTTACATTTATTTGCACTCGTTAATTCAGATATTTTTTCTGTTCTACTCGGACGCATTTGCCGATGCACTCCATCAAGAGAGATAGATGTATCACAAGCCGAACGCTTAGGCCGATCGTGCCTCTCTATCGTTTGTTCCGCGCTCTCGCTTGTGGAACCTGACAATGAGTCATGCTTTTTCGTGCGTGCAGCCGGCGTTCATCGATTTACGAGACGTAATCACGTCAAAAATATTGGTTTTTGGTGCATGAATACACTAAAAAGGGAATTAATTTCTTTAAGGCCAGTATATTCGAGCGTTGTAGGTATTTAGCGCTCCCTCCCTCCCCGCGCGACTAGTTACGCGAAGTCTCCGATCAAATGAACTCTCGATGACCCCGCGCGCGGCGACGGCGCACGGAAATAATTAAATATATAATTTTACAGTAACTTACTGGGTTTTTTTTTTTTTTACTTTAGGTTATTTCATAATTAAGTTTTGTTTTCGATCCTGAAGGCACAGTATAAAATGCAACATAAACATTTAATACCTAAGAGAAGTAGATAAAAACCATTATTTAATTTTTTATGGGTTTATAGCTAAAAAAAAAATTTACTATTAATATTTTAATTTATATTAATTATCAGTAATTTTTTTTTTTGTTAATTAATACACTTTACAACATTTAATACCTAAGAGAAGTAGATTTAAACTTTATTTCTTCTCTTAGGTATTAAATGTTTATGTTCCACCTATTACTGCCACCAGGGCCCTGCGCTGGGGCTCCCAAGCGGCGCATTCCTCCAGGGTGTGACGCGCCGAGTCGATTGGCGCGCTACACTCGTGGCAAAATCAGGGGTGGCTTCTCGCCTAGCGATTTGGTGCAGGTACTTACCGAAGCAACCGTGCCCGGTAAGCACCGGCGACAGCCGAAACGTAAGGACCCTATGCCGCCTGTTGACCCAGCGACGAAGGTGAGGACGTCGCTCTGTCCATTGCCTGTCTCAATTCGTTGTCGGCACCTCGCAGGTTAGTCCCATTGTCGGACCAGATTTGAGCAGGTTGTCCTCGTCGAGCTTTCATTCTTCTTAAATTCATTATCACTGAGTCTGTGCTCAGTGACGTCGCTATCTCTAGGTGGATCGTTCTTACAGTGAGGCACGTGAATACTGCCACGTAACGTTTCTGTTGGCTGCGTCCCACGGTGACTGTTAATGGTCTGAAGTAGTCCACCCCTGTGTATGTGAAGGGTCGCTGATGGTGAGCTAGGCGACACGCAGGTAGGTCTCCTGTTCTCGGGTGTGGCGGGATCGCTGCCCTAATCCGGCAGTATAGACACTGTGGAAAGAGCGTTCTTGTGACGGGCCGCAGGCGTAGTATCCAGTAGTGCTGTCGACATTCGTTCACAGTCGCCTCGACTCCCGTGTGATGCCTCGTTCTATGCATCGCTATGATCCACAACTTCACTGTGTGATGATTTCTATCTAGTATCATCGGGTTTTTAGATGGCGTTGATAGTTGCTCCGCGGCGTTAATACGACTACGGACTCGGAGGGCTCTCTCTGCACACTCGATGCTCAGCTGCTTGAGGCGACTGTTTCGGGTAAACGACTTCCCGTCTTTAATGCTTTCTACTTCATTTGGGAAAGATTCTTCTTGGACTGTTCTCATGAATAGGTCTTCAGCTTTCCTGATAAGTTCCGCGGAGACCGGACGAACCTCCAAAGTTTCTTCGAGCTCTACTCTTATTTTCTGGCGTGTTTTCAGCTTCTTGTTCGTCCTTTTCCAGTCTGGGTCTTTTAACGCGCTTTTCTTAGTCCTTTTATAGTTGACTCGTTGTGTATTGGCTCGACAGAGTTCTATAAACTGTAGCACTCGAGCCGTCGTGTAGCGGAGTCTGTTCCAGCTGGAGTACCGTGTGCAGTCTGGTAACCCTTCTTTGAGTCGCGGCTGTTTACGATCGATGACGTGATGAGTTTTTTCTTCGCCTGTAGGTTCGGTTGACGACGACAAGGCGGACGTTTCCGTGGGCCAGGTGGACTCCGGATGATAAGGAAATTCAGGACCTGTGTACTATCTGTGACCACTGCTGAATCCCGCTGGTACGTCCCGCGCCGCGTCGTCGGCTACGTTTAGCCTGGTAGGGACCCATCGCCATTCGCTGACCGTCGAAGAATCTTCAATTGCCGCTAGCTGCTAGCTAGCCGCTGTTAGGTGAAAATACTAATATAACTTATTGAAATTTTGGATATGCTAATATATCGGTCTAAGATATCGATGACAATCATTATATTCTAGCTAAAAATAGATTGAGTGTTCATTAAACTTACGAGTACTTATCTGATCGCTTTTCTAAGCTTACGTAGTTCACGTCTAGATATTTTCTTTTTATTTCTAGTTTTATTCCCCATTTTATATCTACACTACACTGCTATACAGTAAAAACACTTCCAACGTTGTTAGAGTACTAACTAAACTAATCTAATAAAATAATCAATAATAATCTATACTAATAGATAAAACTGAAGAGTTTGTTTGTTTGAACGCGCTAATCTCATGAACCACTGGTTCAAATTTAAAAATTCTTTTTGCGTTGGATAGTCCATTTACTGAGGAAGAATTTAAGCTATATAACATCACGCTACGACTAATAGGGGCTGAGTAATAATAAGAAATGTTACAAAAACGGGAAAAAATAATCTTTTTTGAGAGCTTCCGTTGCGTCCTTTATTATTTCTCTTCTCAAGACATTTTTTAATTATAGTTCCACTTTTAAAGTAAATATAACATCACTCTTTTACTGTAAATTTTCGAAAAAAAAACTCAGTAATATGTTGAACGACCCAAGAATCAAACCTGAGACCCCTTGCTCGGCAGTAACGCTTGGTACCACTGGACCAACGAGGCGAAAATATTTAAGTACGTTTTTCCCTCAAATTAACGCGGGTGAAACCGCGGGGCACAGTTAGTACTAAATAAAATTATCCAATCTATTTCTCAAACCACACTATCCATTCTCTGAGGATAGAGAGGTCTGGCGCTCGAATTCCTAAGAGACAAGACCGGACCCTATACATCGGTTTTCACACAAGAGGAAAAGAAGACGTTGATAGACAAGGGATACGGCACCGGACAGGGATCGAGCGTCATGACTATCCACGAGGCACAGGGACAGACACGCGAGGCAGTCATCATCGTCCAGACAAAGACTAGGAGGCTGCGGATTCATGACAGTGTTCCGCATGCTGTGGTCGCGGTGATCAGGCACACAAAGACCTGTGTCTACTACACCGACGACGGTGGTGATGCAATCGGTCGTTTTGTCGGCCTCGGTGGAGGCCACAACAAAGGAAATACTCGAGCACACCCTCAAGATGGCTATACATAAAAGAGACACCTGACACCGCCGTCATTGAGGATGTGCTCGAACAGCTTCCCTCGGGGGATGGCTGCGGCAGAGTCTCCAATAAATAATACAAAAATAAAGAGCCCAAATGTAAATGTAGACATGCCGTAAAAATGTGGTGGCTGGTATGTATGTACTAACAAGCAATGAAATATTAGATTATATTAGATCAAGGAATAAACGCATGTACATAGAAAATAAGAAACATGATGTAAATAGATGTAAGAAAAAAAATGACAAAATAAAATTATGTAATATTATTTAATGTATAATGTGTATATGTATATGTATATATATGTATGTGTGTATATTTTTATATGTAAATTATATTTGTAAATAAAGATTATGTTTATTAAAAATGATTATATGTATGTAAATATGATTATATGTATTAAAAAAAATTATAATAATAATAAATAAATAATGGTCAGTATACGGACTCGCGTCATAGAGATCCTGACAATAAGTCTAGCTAATGTAAGTCTAAAATAGTACGCATGAAACTATATTAACAATCTTATACATTTAATTAAAAAAAGGCACGGGCAAATATAAGCCCGTGGATATTTTTGTTATAAAAAAAAATCCAATCTTTAGAGGGGGGGGGGACGCCGCCAGACAGCAGAGATACAGGTCCTACTTCGATGACGCCTCGCAGGCAACTAAAGCGAGGCGCGCGGGCCGTTTTCTTATATAATTTAAATATTTAATATTTAAAAAAAATAGAAACATTTATTTAAAAAAGTAACCGTTAAATGTTCTACTAAAAGTTATTACCTATTTTTACATGTGAATATTGTAACTTAAAATCTGATATTCTTCAAATAAAACAAGAAAAATAATCAAAAACATCCTTTCTTTGTGATTTTTTTTTATCGAGTCAAGTTACAATTATCGTGTTTTGAACCGTTGAATAATCAAGAACGTTTGTTAAACTATAACATATATTTTTAACGGATCAAAAAAATGAATATTACTATGTTTAAAACTCTATCAAAAACAGGTGATTTGGGATATACTGGCCTTAAGTAGAAAGTAGTTAAGTAGAAATTGTGTCTTGTATGGAAATAACCATGAATTATTTTTTGCATAGTAACAGGTTGATCGCAGGGTTGGCACAATTTAAATAAAATAACGAAGGAAGGTGCATTATAACAAAGATAAATTAAAACATAAATACTTTTAATTACTGTTCCCTAATAACACAATAAACCTTTATAGTTACGTCACATTAGTCAGTCAATCTTTCTGTGTATCCATTTATCCTTTTATCGCATCTATTTTAAAAAGAAACTTATAGAGTTGAGTTAGCAATGTTATGGAAACTTATTACCTCTTTATAGGTGTTTTTATTCATATATAAAAAAAAAAAAACAAAAGAACCAGGATATGTCCTGAACATGACCAGTAAGACATATCTACCGAAGAGGAACTGACTTGAGTCGGGCAGAAAAAGCTTTATGTATATAGTGTTATGACTGTTATGGCTGAAAACGACGTCGAGGCGTCGTTCGCAGTCATCCCAGTCTTGTCAGCCGAAGCGAACAAACATATCATAATAGGATAACTCCTAAGCTGAGTAACAGGATAACAAATAGTGAGATAAGGAAACGTTGTGGTCTGAAAGAAGATGTAGTGACAAAAATGAAGAAAAGTATGCTGAGGTAGTTTGGCTATGTCGAGAGAATGAATAAAGAACGGTTGACGAAAAAAGTGTATAAGGCGAGTGTGAATGAAAGTGCTTGAAGGGGTAGACCTAGGCGGACGTTTCAAGACCAAATCAGGGACGTCTTGAAAAAAGGCCAGGTCAAGAGTGCCCTAAACCCAAGAGCATGTATGAAGGGAATAATGAAAGTGAACGAAGCGAAACAAGTATGTAAGGATCGTAGCAAGTGGAAAGAAGTGGTCTCTGCCTACCCCTATGGGAAAGAGGCGTGATTATATGTACATATGTATGTTCATTAAAAATTACCTGCGACATTAAAAAAAATATCTTAATATTAGTATTTTATAGAATCAATTTTTCAAAAAATATCTTCAATTGCCCTGTTTAGTAATTGATTCATTATACCAAATAGGCACTTCTATCAAAACTGTAATTCAAACAACCCAATGGAACTGACAGCCCTAGTCCTGTAAGTTTTATGCACCTGATAGATAATGAATCAGTATTACTTCAAAAATTTTTGAGTTTTCTAAACGTATTTTTTATATAAATAACACTATTTTCCGTTTTTTTTTTAATGTCAGTTGGATAGGGAATCTGGCAGACGTGCCACCTGATGGTAAGTGGTCGCCGTCGCCCATGAACATAAACTAGTTTACCTGGAACTAGGCCAGCCAACTCATTTATGTGTTGCCTATCCTGAGACATATGATGTTAAGTCTCGGTGCCAGTAATTACACTGCCTCTCTTGCCCTTCTTTCCGAAACGCTGCAAAGCTGTTTCACGGAAGAAACAAGCAAGATGGTGGTACCCATGTAGCCGGGAGCGTGGCACAGCGCATCCCTCCCACCGGTAAAAATCCGTTTTATTTTGATATAAAACACAGAAAGTAACTAGTGCACCTGCAAATTTTGAATGCAAATAGTGGCCATGAGAAACGCCACGTTTCAATTTTACCGTCACATATGTAATTACTTTAGAAAACTTGAAATAAACGAACAAATTCACTTCAAAATCTGAAAGAAAAAGATTTTTTTTCTGTTTAGACAAACATTTGAACACGCATCACTACTTCAAGGTACTAGGTAGATGTAAGTTAGGTAAAAAATTAACATACAATCATTAAGCATATCCTAAGTTAATAGGTATTATTTTAGCATTTATTTCATCAAAATCGCTTCACTCTGTCAAAAGCTATTGTAATTTAAATATTCGATTTTGAATGACGGCGTTAGAAAGGCGTATTTAAGTTAATACATTTAAATATGATCTAAAAATAGTAATAACGTTTTGAAAAATAATGTTATACCTATAGCATTTAATTAATAATAATTAACATTTATATCAAAAACTAATTTAACTAAGTAAAAAGATGAAAAATAAAACGTCAAAATGTTGTTTTTATTTATTATAATATTATTTTTATTATTTTATTTCAATTCCTACTATTAGTTCACACTCTTCTTATATTCAAGAATTTAATTAAATGTTAGTTTTATACGGGAGAAAAAATTATCTATGTGGACCTAAGTAGGAATTAACCTTAATATTGTATAATATATGTATATATTGTTTTTACGTCAGTTTGAAGTACGACACTTTTATAATAGACGGCGCTGATGGCGCTAAGAGTATACATATACTAATGGCGCTTTTAGACCCCGTTCAGATGACAAGCGCTTAACGCGCGTTATGATAACGCGCGCTTACAACTACACATGCCGTACGTACGGCCGTACACATGCTAACGCGCGTTAAACGCGCGTTAGCATGTGTACGGCCTGAATAAAATGTATGTAGTTGTAAGCGCGCGTTATCATAACGCGCGTTAAGCGCTTGTCATCTGAACGGGGTCTTATAATCACGGTTAGTGTGGTTCTATCACACTACATACTAAAGTAAAATTTATTCAGAGCGGGCGATGATTCGGGCACAGCTAGTTAAAATATAAATTTACTTACAATAAAAACGTATATTTTTTATTTTAAGTTACTTTTACTAATGAGTGCGTACATTTTAAAATTATAAGTAAGCAAATGAAAATAAATAAAAGCATTTTTATTATTCTCATTCTAACATATCGAACAGTCGCGGATGCGCCGAAACGTGTTAAAATTGCCGCTTAGCTCATTTTACACAATTTATATTCCATAAGCGGTCCACGTTTGATTTGTTATCAACTAATATAGTACTTAAATACCTGACATTGGTAGAAATAAAAAAGAAATCGTAATGCCTATTTCCCCTGTATCGTTTGCAAAGACAGGTGCTTCTATGACTTATAAAGGTAGACATTTTAATATTTATAATCACGCAATTAAGCAATCTTTTTTTAATACTGCAGCTGATGTATCATTTTAATGAAAACTACTAGTTACAATATTATGATTTGCAATTTTAACCAATTGATCATAAAGTTTTTATCATAAACCATAATACCTAAATGAGACAAGTTGCGTTAATAAATTGTATATTAAAGAAATATTACTTAACAATACATATACCTAATAATTTAATATATGCGAAATTTTAATTATTTAATATTCCTCTTGTCCAATGAATAACGTGGTTTGAAGTTAAATCCTCCTGCCTCCAAGCTGTTTTACTGCGAGTACGCGGGTAAGTATGTAAAGATATAAAGTTATTTCTGAAATAATAATTTATTATACGCGACATCGAAAACGAAAAGTTCCTATATCTACGCATAGTTATGTAAACACGTCCATGGTCATAACTGCGTTTTGTTCAGCTGTGTCCGTGAACGTCATTCCGTCACTGCACGTGTAAGTTAATGTATATGTGTGTACTTTGCACACAGAAACGTAACGTTACGCTAAGTACACACATATACAATGATCCTTGATAAAAACTACACTCGCGTCTCGTGAGCCGTGGCAATAAATAACGTAGTTGAACAGCGTTTGTTCTGCCGCAATTATTGTGATACATAGATACTATGATATTATTGATACATAATATAATCTGGCTACATACAACGCCAGTATCTATTTGATTCACACAGTCGCACTATTTACTACTACTACTAATTGACTTCATTGTATTTTTTAATAAATAATTTGTAACTATAATTTTTATCTACCAAAGTAGTAATACATAGAAACAAATTTAGTAATTTCTAAATTGATATCAAGAAATTAATGTTTTTGCAATGAGTTCACTGTATTTTACTAAAAACATAGCGGAAATAATTACACTACTTCTTTAAATTTGTTACGTATTATAATATAAACGTAATTCATATATAAATTAACAACCTTGAAAAATATTTATAAATCGTAACCGAGTATCAAAAATACCTATCTATCAACAATTTAACTGACACGTCTACGATGACCTTAACTTGCATAGTTTAATATTTCCGTATTACCTTTTGTCACGTCACGCACAATTTTATGTAAAAAATATTATAAAAATGTGTGCACACAAACACATCTAAATTGTAATAAGTTCTAATACAGCATTCACCGATAGATGGCGCTAGACGCTTACAATTACTGGTTTGTGCGTTTCTTAGATGCGTTTCAGAAATGAATAGAGTATAGAGCAAGCTCGAGGTTAGATAATGGCGTCGATGCGCGCGGGGCGCAGTTGGGAGGGACGGCCCAATTTAAAACGCGGCTTGCCCATTACACAATGAATTTATTGCCGCATACGGCTGACACATATTGCGTCCATGTCATGTGCGCTAAGACTGGAATGTTTGAACAATTAACGGGCGAGGTGCGTTCTAATTTTTAAAAAACAAATCTAATAATGGTCGGATTTCGTAACGGATTATCTCAAAAAATTAAAATGATTACGCTTAGATATCTGTTAAATAAAAGAGTTTAACCTTTTTTCTTATTATAGAAATATGCCTTAAAGTATTCCGATTAAGAAATTACGAATTTACTCGTTATTATGGAAGAATCAATATTTTTAATATAGTTTTATATGGACAATGAGTGAGAAATTACAATTATAGTATTTAAAAACAATAATAACTAGTGTCAAGAAACAGACGAGACGAAATGCATTATGTAGGAAAAGTATACTAATATTTGATTTTTACTTGGGCCGAGTCCAAATTGATCGGTCATTTTGTGTAATTTGGCAAGTTTTCCGCTTCGCCGACACCTGTCGTCACCGACTTCATTCTGTGAAGTTCAAGACTAGTTACTTTTTATCTTACGTGACTACAGCTTATATTTACCAATTGCTGAATGAATCCCTTTTATATAAAAAAATCGACATGAAATATAAAGGAGGTTTTTGGCGACGTTTTTCCTTTATTTTCTAAATGTCTTCTAAGGGACCTATTACTCGGTTTCGCCCCAATCTATCTCATTAGAGAGTGCCTTGTTCTACTGTTAGACTCCAAGATGCTTTCATTTCGACTGATTCACGTAATCAGTCAATTACATTACCGTTATAAAAACTAAGAATATTTCTTTAACTTTGACGAATTATCTATTTTTATGGTACCTTTACAAAAATATGTATGCTCTATAGCAGTGATAAATTACAATTATTATTAAGGTATTTTATGCAGATCCCTAGCTCTGAAGTTCTATAAATTTATTTATTTATTTGTAACTTCACGCCTATCATAACAGGTTTACACCCAAGGCGTTAGGGTTGCAATCAAGCTTAATATTAAAACATCAATCATTAATTTATACATTAATCACTAAACAATTATTACTTATTATAAGATAGCAAATACATAACAACTTTTTTGGACTCACTCATACGACATGAGAATATGTAGAGTCTGTCACGTACCTCATTAAATGTATCAATATCATAGTAAGCCTCTTTCAGGGTCTAGGCGATAGATGCTCCAAGTCCTTTACATCTTGTTCAACGAAGGTTAAGGTCGTGGGCCAATTCTTGATAAGTACCTAATATCTTTATTTGTATTTCGACCTGTACTTTACAAATTCTTTTCATTTATTCTAAAGTACGTTAACCTAGTGATTCTTTTTTATGAATAAAACTGGTTAAGCATAACAAAGGTATGCGAGGGAAGACAAGAAGGGGGTTAGTTAAATTACGGCTCAGGATAATATATGAGTATGTTTCGTGTATTTGTACTCATTCCTTTGTAATAATACTAGAAAATCCGTTCCACTTTACTCGCGTTGATGCTGTAATAATTACTACGTAACGCTAAACGATCTTTTCGTTCAAATAAACAAACACTCCGGTTTCATTATATTAATATATAAATATACATCATTTTAATGTTGAAAATTACCTACTTGTTGAATTTATAGCAATTGACTTAATAATACTGTTCAAATTTGCATTTGTCACATTTAAACGAAAAGAGTGCAAAGTGTTTTAAAAATCTCAGTCAGTCAATAAAATACAGGATATTATCCTAATAAATGATGAAAATTAAACTTTTTTATAATCATTTATTAGGTCTACATTAAAATACTTTAATTATTTAATTACATATAAAAATGGAAACTGCCAAACAGCTCGTAAGCATGACAATTAAAGATTATAACAATTAAACAATAATTACTTGCTAGTTTACTTTCACTAACAACGTCAGTATGTAATTATTTTTGAACATGGACAGCGTCACAGTATAATATTGTGGATATTGACTTTATCGTATATTGTATATGGTTTCAAGCGGCTTTCCATATTATTATAAAACATGATGACATACATGATAGTCATTCACATTAGTGGCATCGTTGGGGCCACATGCGGAAATCTTCGCGGCCCAAGGACAGAACCAGTTTAAAAGACCGGTATTTTACCAGAAGGGAGGGACAGATACGGACGAGAAACGTTTCTGTTGATGATAACCTACTGATGTTACATTGGAATTTAGAAATTATATCTTGGTTTGATAAAGTTCGATATAATGGCAAACACTTTTCTGAACATTAATTTTTTTTAACTTTAAAAAAATGTACTAGTGTTGGATGGTTACAAAACCTTATAAATATTTATTCTTAAAAACAAATTTAATTATAATTAAAATGTTCCCGTATCGCATGCGTACACACAATAAATACTGTATTTGTAAGCAAGCCGAATTAGATTATTATGGAGGGTCACAACTAAATAGGTCAAGGCAGGCTATCATATCGTAACAGTGACATTCGGTAGCCCCTTCCGTTTGTCCGTCATATACACATGTACATAAAGATACTTAAATTAAAACATGCGATGCTTACACTGTTATAACGTATAGGTTTATGAAAACGCTGTAATGGTTAATTTGTATAGATAAAAAAAGTAAGGAAACAAGAGAATTTCATTAGTGTTTTCAGTACAAATAATACGATTTTATATTATTCTTAAAATAATGTGTTGTTAAGTATTTTTTTAAGATCTAATTAATTTAAATTTTACTAGTTGAGTAGTTGAGTTTTTGAAGATTAAATAAACAAATGCTGTCCTAATTTTTACTTCTATTTACTATTTAAATATATATGAGTTTTACAACACGTTCCATGATATTTTGTTTGTGTTATTGATTAGTTGGAAATATAGATTATTTCATAATAATAAGTCTGTATTCACATTATGTAAGTTTTATTGTCATCATAAACAGGTATACTTGCGTCATAAAAACGCGTTTTAGCAAAGTTCATTAACTCGTAATAAAATATGCAGTAATTATCTATTCCTAATACGTTTAAATAAGGCATGTGAAGTAATTTTATCGGTGTAAGGAGTCATTCACACCGCAACATCTGCTGTGCACATTTCGTTTGTGTTGTAACGTGTCCACTTATTTCTAATTGGCACATAAACTATTAATATAGTTTCTTTATGTCACTTTTAAAAATAGATGTAAAAAATTTCAATTTAAAAACTTAAAATAAAATGAACTGAAATAAATTTGTATACAGGTACATCATTGTTGGGCGATCTCTTCTGTTGCATAGGAAGACATGTTGAGTTTAATTCGTCAGCTTCGGTTTCGTGGGTAATTTCGTTACAAAGAGTAATAATATTACAATGATATTATCTGCTTATGATAACAACCGGAACTGACGACATTGTGTGAACAAGACAACACACGTTGGGAAGACCCATAACGACGCACACCCAGACACTTAACAGAACAAGTATCAACTAAACTAACTTATAAATATTTCGCCCCGACCGGAAATCGAACCCGCAACTGAACGCGCTGCTGATCGAACTTTCATTAACACTGTAATAAAACGGTTGTCATTTTCTAAAAACTTAACACTTAACTAACTTTAAACGATTATTTAGTACAATAAAACAACTGACTTATCGTTAGAATGACTAAAAAATAGGCCTTAAAACTGTTTTAAGAGAGTTTATAAATAAAAATTATATTGATCTATAGATATTTCTCAAAAAGTAATATACATTTTGACTACTGAAATTTATGATTTATTGCATATATTTTAATATATTAACACTATCGGAAAGAAAATATGAAAAAATAACATTTATATGTATTATTTTAACACTATTACACTATTTGTTTATAGTAAAATATTATTTATTATGATTGCAAAAATTTGCACATGCAATTTCGTAGCAATGCTACGTTGTAGCTGTCGTAGCGATGCATGTAGCTGCATTGCTACGGTGCATCGATGCAGCGTAGCGGTGTGTAGTAGAATGCGTTTGCGTAGCGAAGCGAGAACGAATATTTTTAAAATTGCATTCTTATGATAAAAAGAATTTATTTAAAAAAAAAGGAAATATTTAAAAATATTTTTCATATCTTAATCCCAGATATTATAAATGTGAAATGTAAGTGTGTTTGTTACGCTTTCACGCGAAAACTACTTAACCGATCATCGTGAAACTTTGTACACATAGGTATTCTTGAAGGTATTAGAAGTAACATAGGATACTTTTTTTTTTGGTCGCGATAACCAACATCTATGCGGGCGAAGCTGCGCTTAGAAGCTAGTATATTCATATTTTTTGAAAAAGTTAACGCAAGCATGCTAATGTAGTAAACTTAATAAACGTTGTGGTTAGACTTAACTAAAATCTTTAGTCAAGTTAAATTACATAAAATATAATATATTTTAAAGTATTTAGACCGAATTCAATAAAAATCAGTTTAAAAATGTATTTAAAAAGAATTAAAATAGATATGCTATCTCTGCTTATAATTCCTTCTTTACAAAGAATATTTACGTTTAGTCACTATTAAAAGTTATTAGTATTTGTAGAACAAGTAATACATAATCACGTTAATTTTCTTATAAATTTAATTTTTTTCGATGAGTGAGAGCCAGAAGCCAACATCTACCCTTTTCCATTCTCAGTTCCATCATATGCCTACCCACTTCAATCCTTTAGCCAGTAATGCATTTGTAGCTCTGGTATTTTTTTTTGTATTGTATCAGCCTGTAAACCACTCACTGAGCGAAAGCCTCTTCTCCATATAGAAGAAGGATTGAAGCTTAATCCACCACGCTGCTCCACTGCGGGTAGGCGGATAATTTTCCTACCATGAGTAACGATCGTTATCGGGTGTCTATGACAACAACCGGGACCGACGGCTTTACGTGCTCTCCGAGGCACAGTGGGAAGACCCACAAAGACATACACCCAGACCGGAAACAAATATTTGTACAAATACAAATATCTGTCCCAAGCGGGAATCAAACCAGCGACAGTCGGCGCGCGGCTTTGAGGCAACTACTCGCACCACTACACCAGAACGCTCGTCTGGAATTGCAAGGGTTTAAAGAGGTGGTGATAACAGCGAACTGCATGGTCGTTTGATGGTAATTCATATAATTACTATGAACAGTTAGCGTTTTTTGTTCAGATAATAAATGTAATTGTTTAATTTATATATGTTAAAGTATTTATATATTTTTTCGGAGATTTTATTCAGTATTTCTACATCCGTCCAAGATTTAATACTATATATACATTTTTATTGATTTAGTTTCTTACTTTAGCAGAAAGACAATAAAGTACTGATTTTTTCTTTTTTGATTATATTTATCACTTTTCGGTACAAAGGTTGATATTTTTACATATTTTTCTATAAAAGAAATATTTAATTGATAATTAATATTTTAAGCAAGTCACTGTCGATGTATCACGTATATTTATATTCAAATACGTAATTAAACAAAACTAGTTTTAGCTCGTCTTTATACCTATTGTAAGAAAATTAATATTAATGTAATAAAGCTATATTTAACTTATGTTTATATATATAAATGTTTCTAAGGAGTTCGATATGTTCCTATTTTATTGTGAGAGAAAACGAAACAAGCGATCGTAATCGCAAAATGCCAGTTTTACTTACCACATTGCCAATTTGTAGTAAGGTTATTAAGCAGCTTTGAGTAAGTGAGATAGAAACAAAAATTGTCTCTTTTGCTCCCACGAGCGATATTGTCCATCATATCAATTAACAGCAATTTATTTTTTATTAATGTCATCATCGAATTTCTCTTTTTTTTTCTTATATATTTTATTTAAAATCTATTTACACGCAATTCAAAATACACGTGTATTTTTTATGTATTTAACTTTGTATCAATGCGTCCGTCGTGGTTTCACACGCTTAAATTTCGATACCTGTCAAATGTTTCGTGAATATTATGTGATATTTTATAGCCTATTAAAGAACTTTACTCAATTAGCAGGCAACTAACAGAAAATTCTGATACTAATTCGTTTAAATATACGAGGAAAACCAACAAGGAAACTTTTTAGTTTAGTAATTTGTAATTATAAATTTATATGCTAATAATGTAATTATAAATATATATGCTAAATATAATAAATATGCTAATATAGTACGATCGGTTTATTTAAAAATAATGACTCCGCCATGTTGGTGCGCAAGCGTATGCGTAACATAAGATGCGCGTGAGAACGCTCCCGGCTATCGAACCCTGACGAGTTCGGAGTTTATTTTCATTCCTATGTTTTGGCTGCTGCCACAAGCGCACTAATATTTAGAATTAGATGTCATTCATAAGATAATAGCGGACTGCGGTGTTATTTTTTCAAATCTGATCTTTATTATTTTATTCCTCTGTTTGACTTTTTAATTATAGAGGTTTCGTTTATCTGTATGAGATATTATTAACAAACAATGCATAAAAAAAGTTAATATATATAGTTTTTTAAATTAATGATTCTGACACCTATATTTATCAATTTTATTGAAAGATACAGCGAATAATTATTATTCTAATATACTACATTGGCTTGTATTAAATATGTATTGTATCAAGTTATAGATTGTCGCTAGTCGCTACCGCATTAGCTATGTGTGTCTGTTCTTATTTGATTTAGTAGTTCACACACACATTGATATATCGAATGTGCCTAAAAACCGATACTAGTATAACTTCGCAATTTTGTGTATTAGTTAGAATTAATTAAATAATTTTATAATTGAAATAAAACTATCAAATACAATTATTGTAATATTTATTTAATATTAATTATATACTATTTTTGAATTCATAAAATACTTGTTTCAACAATTGTGTTTTTATTTTTTTAGTATACTGACAAACATTTACACCTAAGTTTTTATTAATAAATATAGATATGGCACACTACTATTACTACTATTTATTAAAAATTATCATAATGTAAATCAATCTCTAAATTATTACTATTTTTATTTTTTTAGTATACTGACAAACAGTTACACCTAAGTTTTTATTAACAATTATAGATGTGGCAGACTATAAGTTTTTATTCATAAATATAGATATGGCAGACTAGCAGGCATATCCGTAGCTATCTTTTTTTGCGTTCAGTATTAGGTCATTTTTTAACGACGACTAAATTACTGTCTAGAATTAGATATGCAGACCAAGAACTGTGTTGTAGTTTAGTGAACTTAAGTGATTTTGTTGTTGTTGCTACTGTTGTTGTAAGTGTTGTTATTTAATGTTGTTTTAGTATTTCTTTATTTTTGTATTTGTGTATAAAATATATAAATAATATAAATATGTATAAAATAAAAGAAATAGTTTGATTTAACCGATTATGAACGGTAGAAACGTATTTGCTTAAATAACAAAGCGTTTTTTATTATATTATTGTTTTTTATACAATCTTCATTGTATATACTTACATGTATAGTTTTAAAGCTTTCGTTACGGTTGGAGGAAAACGACATGCATAAACTGTTTGTCCTTTTTTTTAACAGGAAGAGAAGATTGAAGTTGTTCTTTTAGTCATTAGCGTAAAATTATTCTATATGTATTAATTAATATTATTTAATTTATTGACGACCGTTCTGGTGTAGTTTTGCGAGTAGTCGCCTCAATGCTGACGGTCGCAGGTTCGATCGGTAAAATATTTGTTTCCGGTCTGGGTGTATGTCCTAGTAGGTCTCTTCATGGTTTTCGGGGAACACGTAATCCCATCGGTCTCGTTTATTACCATGGACACCTGATAACAATCGTTACTCATTGTAGATAAATTATCCGCCAATCCGCAGTGGAGCAGCGTGGTGGCTTAAGCTTCAATCCTTCTCCTATACGGAGAAGAGGCCTTTGCCCAATAGTAGGATGTTTACATGCTAATTCAGTTTAGTTCAATATTATTTTATATAATTATATCTATCATTAATTCTTAATTTTTTTATTTGGTTAGAATAAACATTTTTTGTAGTTATTTTCTTATTGCAGTTGTGTGTCTTGTTGTCACTTATCAACAAGTCAATCCTTATCTTATTATAGCTTTATAATGAATATAAAATATTATTCCATATATAAAGTTTTGGCAATTTTCAATGTAAACATAACGTTTCATTTTCGTATTTTTCTTTGATGAAATTAGCATACAAATTTTGAACTGATTACATTATGATAATTTTTACTAATGTATAAATGTGTAGAAATCATAAATTTAACAAAAACATTTAAATACCAAAAAAAAAGAAATGAAATGAAAAATATAATAAATAATAATAATTAAATAAGAAAAAAGGTAAAATTATTTCGAAAATCGTTTCATATCGTAACAGTGTTAGGTTAAAAGTTTCGTAATAAATTATTAAAGGCAGATCTTCTTGACTGCGATAGTAAAGAAAGGTAAGGAGAAATTATCTTCTTAAGACTTAATAAAAGAAAACAAAACTTTCTCACTTGTAATAGGTACGACATTTTATATTGAGTTTCGTAAAAATCTTCGCCATTCTTCATACAAAAACAAAAACAGCAACAGGAAATGGAATGAAAACAGAAAAATTTTAAGAGGCAAGAGAACAAACACACAGGATACAGCCGGTAGTTCGAGGTCTCTTAAGCTTGGAGACCTGTATAATTGACAGTTTTAACCTGTATGATTAACAGTTTGTACTGCGGTACCTACGCCCCTGAAGATAAAGACAAATGAATCGTCTAATGTTCTTCCTAAATATTACCATGCAGGAAATATATTTGATTTGTAATAAGGTAAAATACAAAGCAAAACGACCTTCTAAAATACATAAAATTTCCTGGAAATTTAGTTGATTAAAACAATTAATTAAACATGCTTACAATATGTAGTGTGAATAAAATGAAGAATTCCCGGACTCTACTCTAATTCATAATATCTTTATATACGTATATTATATTATATTACTACTTTCCTACTTTTTTAAATAATTTTAATTTATACATTTTTTTTTCGTATTAAGGAGGTTAAGTTAATATCTCTTATGTTTTCCTAATTAATCCGAGATTATCGGTGTCCCGTTGGTCTACTCCCCGTGTAGGAACCGACAGGCATCGACTTCGCCAATGACTAGTCGATGAATGGCTTACAATGGTTGGCCGTTGATCGAGTATTACAGCAAGGGGTCACTATTGTTAAAATAATGGCCCATGTGTATCTTGGAAAAATCGGAAATTGCCGTGTGTCAATGTCATTGAAAACACGATGAATAAAAAATAATAGAGTATAATAATTGGATAACTTTTTCAGCTATATTTCAAAACGATTATTTCTAATGACATACTAAATTCTCTATTGCTTACTCTATGTGTGTACAAAACGACTTCGTTACGATTTAACTACAATAGTTTATAGAGTAAAAATACGAAAAAAGGCTAGTTTGCCAGGAACCCAAACATCAACCGGGCATTGGCCGTTCATAAAACCCTATACCGGTCCTTACGGAATATTGTGTATATAAATACACATTGAAAGACATCTATGATACACATATATATTACCGCTTTTAATGTTATCGTTTCCGGTATTAATGAAGCGATTATACACAAAAAGTTATAAGTATATTTCTTTAATAATTCCCCCTGTTACAATTTTATAATTATGAGAGCAGGTGCACGGACGTAAAAACAATTTGTTAATAGTAATTTGTAGAAATTTTAAGGTAAACCAACTGCTTTTGTTAAATAATATAGATCTAGGGTTTTTTTTTTACAATTATTTTAATGGGTTTAATGAAGGTAAAATGTCATTTTACGTGAGTCATTTTTTCGTTTCGATGATCTATTATACTCGTATGTAAGGTTGAATTGTTGCATGATATAGAAAATAATGATGTTATGTAAGAAATATCAAAAAATATTATACAACTATCTTGAGTATAATATACCGATTAAAAATCCCAGTACCTACTCAATGTACCTAAAACCAACGTTACTCAATAAAATATACAATAAAAACCTTAGTCTAGACTAAGGTAAAACCAACTTACAACTAAAACAATTACAATAATTATACATGGTAATTCTTAAATTAGCTCATTAAAATAAAACAGAAACTGTTCTGCATCAGCTTGTAAACATCCCATTACTGGGCAAAGGCCTTTTCTCTATGTTGGAGAATGGTTGGAGATTAATCAACCACGCTACTCCACCACGGTTTGGCGGATATTTTCCCTATCATGAGTGAAAATTGCTATCAGATCTCTATGATAACAACCGGGATCGAGGGCTTTACGTTCTCTCGGAGGAACGGTGAGAAGACCCACAAGAATTATTCAGACCATCGGTACGGACATTGGTAATCGAACCCGCAACCGCCAGCATTGAGGTAACTATTCGCACCGTTACTCCAGAACGGTTGTCAAATAAAACATTTTCTTAAAATATCCTATAATCCTTATAATTCTTATATATAAAATTTATCTCATGTTAAGACACTCCGTTGTACAAAGTAATATTAACTTAGAATTATGTCATAAATGACGTTTTTTAAGTAGTTATCAATGTATGTATTTGACACGGGCCACTGCATTTCAAGTTAAAAGTTTTAAATATTAGTGTAGATCGGTCCGGTCTGGATCGACCTCTGTCTAATTAAAAGCCGATCCACACTTTAAGTTTCGTCACGGTTAGATCTCAGTCAGATCTTTGACAGATAAAATATTACCAATTACGTAACTATAGATTAAATATAATAGGACGAGCGAAAGGAATCATCTATTAGGTCCCTTTCGTCAATTATTGTAAATAAACATTTCATTTAGGATTTAATTTTAAGTGTTCACTTTTTATTTTTAATACAGTATATAAAGTTTATCAATAATTTTATTAGATAATTTTATTATAAATGGTATTATTAATGTACCTAGATTAGATTTAAGAGTCGTGATAACATAAAGTTTATCGTTTGCTAGTAATAAAATACAAAATTTTGTTTAAGTAATTATAATTGTTTAAAAATTTGACCATAGTTTTGCCTAAGTGTCATTAATCGCTTGCAAAAATATACGTATGACAAGCGTACAAGGTCAATAAACTTGCTATGCGAAATCAGTACCAGACAAGTAATTATAAATGTAAATAATAATAAAAAGTGTCTTGTTTTGTGGATTAACAAAGAACAGAATTATCAAAGAGACTGTTTGTGATTTGTAGTTCGTTCTATCTACGATCATCTATTAGCAAACCTACTTCAGAACAGTTAAAGTACTAACATATAAATGACAATGTTCAAGCAAACCAGGGAGTTACCTGCAGACTGCAGTAGCATCTTTTAATTTTAATAATAATAATAAATAAAATATTTATGTGTTTTCTCTCACACAAAACAGACACAAAATACAAATTTCAACATTAACAAAGAAAAAATCTGTGTGAGAGACTGGCGACTGTACTAGGAGACCTGTGTTACAGATTGCCAGTCCCTCCACATCCGGACCAAATGGAATTAAAGTACATAAATTTTATCTGAACAACCATTACAAATATACTCACATTTAAGGTGCCTGTGATGGTGCATGTATGGGTTATGTATGTATGTTTTAATGTATGTATGTGTCAGTGAATGTATGAATTAATGTATGTAGGTCTTAGTGTATATATATGTGAGCATGTGTGGTAGTGTACCTATGTAGGTATACATGACGCGTTAGAGAGTTTGGTATTAGCTGATGACTAGTAACAACTTCTCAGTCCCCTTGTAGTCTAGATCTTTAAGCCATTTGACTATAGTTTTTTACATTCATATTTAGTAAGCGGATATATATCGATCAACCTGTTTATTTTGTTATATAGATGACAGCCCATAAAACCAAAAAACCTTGAGAAAGCAGTGGACCAACGGGTATCTGAGGTGCAGACTTTATATTTGCATCGTTTGTTGTCATTCAAAAAAGGATCATAGCGAGTCATGGAGTGTTGTTTGAGCACAGTATTCAGTATAAATAGTTGACGAACACTCAGTACGTCAGATAAAAGATAAAGGTCTTTGGTAGGGTAAAAAAATGGCTTAGAATAACTTACCTTCAATAACGCACGCTGAGCCCTCTCCAGTTTTATAAGATTGGTTTTACAAGCACCTCCCCAGACCGTAATACAATAGCTTAAAACGGATTGGCAAAGGGATTGATACACCATTTTAATGATCGATTTTTCAGCAATATTACGGAGATTCTTAAAGGTGAAGATAAGTTTCCGAGTTCGCGATAGTAGCAGGTCTATGTGGTAGTTAAAATTTAGCTTACTATCAACAACTACACCTAGATACTTAGTGCTGTTGGCAACAAAGATCCTTTGACAACTACAAGATTCAATATCAGAACATACATGAGCAGTTAAGCCAAGGTTAATACTAGAGGCAGGAGTTTTTATGAAGAATGGTATACACTTACTTTTATTGACGTTGATAGTTAGGGCATTCATTCTGAGCCAGGTGTTAACAACGTCGAAACCTCTTTGAGCAATGTCGAGAGTATCTTCCCAGCTATCACCATGAAACACAAGTGCAGTATCATCTGCAAATGTTATAATTTTACCATTTTGTAATTGGAGGTCACAAAGATCATTGATAAATGCCAGAAACAGTGTCGGACCTAAAACACTACCCTGTGGTACACCATAGCCTATCGGCAGGTCGTCACTAACAGTGTTGCCCACCCTGACTCTTTGCTGTCTGACACTCAAGTAACTTTCAAATAGTTTAAGCTGCACACCACGAACACCCAAAGCCTCCAATTTATCCAGCAGAATAGGACTAGCGACTGCGTCAAAGGCCTTTGCAATGTCCAAAAATACAGCTAAAATTTTATTTTTCTTGTCTATTTTTGTAACAATATGATCAGTCAATTGATGAACCGCATCGCTTGCTGATGAACCCGGTCTGAAGCCAAACTGTGAGCTGGAGAGTAGGTTATTACTAATTAATGAAAGGGTTCTGGCAGCAACTGGACACTTTTATATTTTTATTGAAAAAGGGAACAAATATGAGATATTTTTTCAATTGTTTTTAAATTAGAAGCACTGATTATGTTATTAAATGTCAATAATTCTATGGACGGTTTAAGCTATTATATGTAAATGGAAATAAAAATACGAATTAATATCCAATTAAGTTATTTCTGTATAAATCAATTCTGTCTGGTTATTCGAACTTAAATATTTAAATAACTAAACAAAAATAAATAGGTCTCAAGTTCTTCTTGTACGAAGCAAGAAACGACAATGGAATAATACAAACCAGTAATATGTATATATATTCTTCGGTAAGCAAAGATTTTTTTCTTCCGTTTAAAACTAAAATTAATTAATTAAATTTAATTAATGAAATTATATTTGAAAAAAAAATCATTAATATAAATTTATTGTATAATGTACTCGTATTTGAACTTAAGTGGATGAATGAAAAGTATTATATTAACAATTGAACATTTTAATAACATATGTAAATAAATAGGTATATACCTATATAGGGAAAGTGTGAACTTATAATAGGAATTGAAAAGTAAATATAATTATTATAATAGGAATTGAAGTGTATTATATCTCTGAAGCCTTTTCCTGAACTTTAATAACTACTAGTGGTCGCCCAGTGGTCGAAATTCGACCTAATCTATAATTAGCAGCATTGTAAAAATTATAAAAATATGATTGCGCATAACATGGTGAGCATATTATGCAGCAGTTATTGAAGCTGATCTGTGATAATACAAGTCCATAAAAAATTCGTAGCAAGACCTGTGTTTAAAACCGTGTGCATTAAAATATTCGTTGCAAGACCTGTATTTAAGACCGTGTTGACAACAGACTTTTTATTGAACTTAATGTATTTTTTGAGCATTGTTATAAAAATATTATCGTTATGCTTTCATTTCATACTTCATACTTCTCATTTCATTTCATTTCATACTTCTCCGTCCGCGTATTTTCGTAAAAAGGGGTAAAAAGTTTTTACTTCACGTATTAATATATAGATCTAGAGTAAGTGAGACACTACAAGAATGGAGCGGCTGAAGTCGATCATTTAATACTTCAAGCTATCATTTGTCACCTGAACCTAAGTAGAAATTTTTTATTTTTATATTATTGATCTAACTAATCGTCTGACTCCGTTGTTTGACTAAAAAACCATACCTTTAAGTTTCTTTTTCACGTAAAATTGTAAGACCAGACTAAAGTAAAGAGTAGCGAGTGAAGCAACCAGAAGACACTAGTTTCTAGTTTAAGCTGACAGTCATTTTATCAGTGAAAACGTATATTTCTTAATTCTAAAGTGTCACTTGATATGTGAATCTTGTGCTAACATTGTAATGCAATAAAATGAGGCTTACATGGGTCAGGAATAAAACGTATATTATTACAGTAGGCAGAAGAATTTGTTTATTTGTTTGATCACTCGAATCTCGACTGAATTCCTAAAAATTAAATATGTAATAAATTATCTTATCTTTTGAATATCGAGACTTTTGCCACATTTGTTTTTGATACTAAAAACTAAAAAACTAAAAAAGCAGGAAAGTAACAAACATGCTGTGTGCTAAAGAAGATTACGAATTTTGTCGAAACTTAATTATGATATTCGGATCCGGTTCATTAAATATGAGTAAACAGTAATTTTCAATAATTCTGCGGACTTGGTGATCTATAGGTGTTTGACAGAAACATTATAATGATGAAAAAAAAATTATAAAAAATTATAAAATAAATAATATATTATATTGAAATCGATATAATTAAATTAAATAATCAAGCTTAATAAAGATGGTACAGACGTGATCGTTTTAGATATTATTACTTTAAAATTTTAAAATACCTTTAAACCCCCAACTTATAAGTCCAGTATTCAAAAATTATATCCAGTATTAAAAAAAATTATCTGAACAATAGATGAAAAACGAATAAACCAACTTACTGAAAACTTATTAGTTGTATAAAATGATACTGTATGTATGGGTTTTCTATCAATAGTATCTAGTGAAGTGTGTGCACATATTTATTAGAAAAAAATATAGATACTAATGTTGTTTTTTGTTTGTTTTTTTTTCATTTTGTTGATTTTTGTGTCTTATATTTTACTAAAATGCATTACAAAAATCTAGAAGCGTCAACACCGTAATCGTTTGATTGTCCATATTCAATCGAATATCATCGGTTATTTTGACAACCGTTCTGGTGTAGCGGTGCGAGTAGATAGCTCAACGCCGATAGTCGCGGGTTAGATTCCCGCTCGGGGCTGGTGTTTGTATTTATACAAAAAAAAATCTGGTTTAGGTGTATGTCTTTGTGGATATCCCCACCGTGTCTCGGAGAGCACGTAAAGCCGTCGGTCCCGGTTGTTATCATAAACACATGATAGCGATCGTTATTCATGGAAGGGGAATTATCCGCTAATCCGCATTAGAGCAGGATGGTGGATTAAGCTTCAACCCTTCTCCTATATAGAGAAGAGGCCTTTGCCCAGCAGTGGGATATTTATAGGCTGGTTCAGTTCAGTTCAGTTCATTTTGACCGAAGCAGTAGTCGTTCTATGATCAGGACGAAAGTAGGATTGTAAAGGATTAAAGATATTATGGTATAGGAGGAAACGGCTAAGCTGTTGATGTACAAGACGCTCCAGGGCCTTAGAGAGAAATGGGAGAATAGAAATAGTATTCGGATACAGAAAATGGATAATTTTTTAGAGGTATAACATAAGCATCTTTCCACAACGGCGGCAAAGAACTAGTGGAAATGGAAAAATTAAAAATAAATGTGATAATATGACACAGAATATCGATAAAAGGGATAATTATTTTAAGACTTATGTTCCAACCTATTAGATTTAATCGCGGGGATGTTGTTCTTGACATCACATTCGGAAAACTAACTAAAAAAGAAAGTAGGAACATCCGGGGTTGGCAGAGTAGAAAGCTGATAATTTGTTTTAAATTTAGTTACACCGTCAATGACAACAGAAGAGGAAAAAAATGCAGATAAAATAAAATTAGATCTAAGTTTTGCGAAATAATTTGACGAGGTTTACCAACTCCTAGTGATTTAAGGCAGTTCCAGACATTACTGAAATCTTCTTCTGAAAGGTGTTTATAGATGTGGCGCCGTTTTTCATTTCTACACAGCCAATTGCACCGATTCCCGACCTTCACATATTTCATCCTATTACTTTCACTAGGATCTATTCTATATTTTTCCTTAGCACGATTGTTTTTTCCATTAATTTCTTAATCTTGCAAGTAATCGTAAAGACGCATGAATATCATACAGCCCAGCTGTATGATAGTTGCGTTAAGTTAGTTAAAAATAGCTGCTTGCTGCAGTCAATTTTATTTGCTTCCCATAAGTGATTCAAGTTTATTCCACCAAAAAATTCGCTTTAGAAATATTCTTGATTTTACTTTAGGAAGCCTAACTTAATAGGTTAAATATCAAAGGTTATGATGGGATAATGCGTTAGTACCTAGCACATTGACCATGTTTTATAACATGGTCAGTTAAAGAAATAATAATTGATGACATAATTATAAAGTGCTCTAAGGGTCAGTCTATTTAAAAAAAAAATGTTTAAAAAATATATTTATTGAACGATTCTTTATAACATCACGTTATGGAAGTTAGCAAATAATCGCATTAGCAGGCGAAACTGCGCGGGTCGTCCAGTTTTTATC
The DNA here is from genome assembly GCA_036937285.1 of Euphydryas editha. Lineage (NCBI taxonomy): Eukaryota > Metazoa > Arthropoda > Insecta > Lepidoptera > Nymphalidae > Euphydryas > Euphydryas editha. The sequence continues at coordinate 18,938,750 of JAUPFZ010000006.1, read as the reverse complement.
AAATGTAATAATACGTTAACTAATATATGTAAACCTACTTTAACAACGACGCACTAAGTTGCTAGGGGCGTTCAGCCGTTCACGCATAATCGACCTCCGGTCGCAGCCTTACGTCACCGCATTGCTGAGGAATTTAGAATTCGGTGACGAATACATTGAACCTCAAGGCCTTAAGCCTGAATGTGTCAATTAAATTTCAAATCTTGGGCCTCAATAACGTCTATCAAAATATCCTGCCATTTGTGACAGTTAACCACTAAAAATTTTAAAAGTTTTAGCTTTTGACGATTGTGCGTTAATTGCGTTACTTTTAAGTTTAAACTATATCGGTCTGCTACGTTGCTTTATCTTCGGAATTGGAATAGATACTCGTATATATTCGAATCCGCCAACTTATGATGCTTATGAGCAGCATGGTGGATTAAACTCCAACTCTTCTATAAAAAAGAAGATTCCTTTGCCCAGCAGTGGGACGTTCGTAGGTATTCAGTTCAGATCAATGCAGACATTAATAATTTTCACACAATATGTAATTCTATGGACTCATTTCATACCACCATACTTATTTTAAGAATTATTATAAATTTAGTGAAATGTCCCGCATGAGAGCCAGAGTTACTATGCCCACGCATCTTTACCATTTATATATTTTATACCGAATAATATGCTATTAAAGACCTTTCCAACTTTGAAGTTGTTTATTGGAAAATGTAAAACTGATAGTAAGATCTTATTATACGCACAACTACGTTTTCCCAGAAGGGATATATTGAATTTGCTATGTTGGAAACTTGGTATTTGTAAGTTTATTACTGCTTCTCGTATCAGGGCCGGTCTAAGTGTGCGAAGTATGCAGCCGCACACTCGAGCTTTTTGGGAGGGCATACAATTGGGGCATTAAAGGGGGCATAATTTTATCTTAGGGGAATCCATGAACATCTTTAATATAAATCTTGCACACTCGCCATTTTCGCCTTAGGCCGGCCCTGTCTCGTATAATATACTGTAAGTCATTGTTTTGGTAAAATAATAAAAAAAATTAGGACATACTATATTGTAAATATTATACTGTAAGACAATTGTAAATATCTATATAATTTATAACTTTATTCAAAACATCTGTCTGGAACGGAGACTTAAGCTCACAGATTATCTATACAAATAATAAATCTGTTAAAACCTCCGTTTTATTAATACACTATATATCATCAAGAATAAATTTCAATAGCGCGTTTTTTTTTGTATCAGCGCCATCTCTTATCGTTTTTTTCTGTGTTCACGTATCACGTAAAAAGTACAAAACCAATGTTTTGTACCAAACTTTAATACATAAAAATTAAACACAACTCACAGTATAATTTAGTTTTTGTTTCATTGTAATTAAATTTAAAAATAAATATTTAAGAAAATAGAAATAGGTACCTACGCCGCCAACGCCATCTGGTCTAAGGAATCTTAAAAACTCACAAAACTTATTTTTGAGTTATTATTTTGTTAAACTTAAAAGTTTACTAAATATGTCGGATAGGAATAGAAATCGTTTTAATATTTTAGATAAACATCATTTTCAATTATACGATAGATGGTGTATGTAGGTGATAAAAAATATAAATTTATAATTTTTAAAATTGTAGTTAAATACCCGTGCGAAGCCGGCGCGGGCCGCTAGTAAATAATATAATCATATCTTTATCGTTAAAATATACGCTTTCTAAATTCAAATACTGCGGAATCGTATCAGTTATCTCTATCAGAAATACTAAAGGGTCTTCTAATGAAAGCTTTTTTTAAAAAACTATATAAAATTATTAAATCTTAATATAGATATTATTTATGATTTATACCAAAACTGTTTGTAAATAATTATTTTAATTTTTGAATTGTAAATATGTATAATATTTTAAAATTTCTTTAATAAAATTATTTATAATTTCATATAGATAATTTTAATAATTTAATTTACAATTATTTTTTTTGAAACAAAGCTATTTAAAAGCCAACTTCATAAAAAAATATTGATTTTATGATCATGAACTATGGTGATTAATTTGTATATTATTTTAAATTAAAAATCATTAACAGGTACCTACTAGTATAAGCAAAGTTTAATGTAACGCTGAAATCTCACACAGGATATTGAATTCCGCTCGATTAAGAGAGGTACCAAATCTTAACGCGACTTACCAACTATAAAAAAAAAAAAATATAATTACAAACAATCATTGACGAACCTCCACAACCGAAAGTGTTCAGTTTTTAAATATATTTTAAATTAATTAGTTCCAGTAAATATAATATGTATGACATTATTAGAACGAATTTCCTTACGGGAGGATGCGGACGGGTATAAAAAAAAAAAACGTCCGTAGCGAAAATGCGTGGAGTACCTAAGATTTTCACTACATAGTATAAAACAAAGTCGCTCTTCCTCTCTGTCTGTCTGTTCGTTGTCTGTCTTCGTTTAAACCACGCAACGGATTTTGATGCAGTTTTTACTGTTATTTAGATATTTTATTCCTGAAGGTTTATATAATTATAGAAAAACTTCTAATAAAGTATTTGTATAATAGAGAAAATTCCATGTTTTGTGATGAAGCCGTTAAAAAAAAAAACGATTATTCGAGCGCTTACATTGCGAACGCTGGCTAAACCGTATGAGATACATCAAAATAATATATTACGGAATTGTATATCATAAAAAGGCCTACAAAAAAGTTCGCAATAGCAAATATCTATCTCCTAAGGTTGACTCACAGTAACCATTTTTATCTTTAAGTAATTAATTTAAAAATATTACTTTATTTGCAAGGCTAATTTCTCCTAATCAGTATTAATCCTTATCCAAATAAGTATATTAGTTGCCTTGGCCATTTGATGTAGATCAAAATTATCCTTTACCTTATTTCATTTAAACGAATACTTTAGAAGTTATCACAGTTTTAAAATTACACACAACTAAAAAAAAACCCTTGTAGCGAAACGGTTGGCAATGCGTCGCACTACCTCGAGTCGCGTTCTGCCTATTAACGTTAGTTTGCTGCATGTAGTATTGGCTCTTTGATTATTCTGTTAACCTTTTTGTTGTTTTCTTACACACATTTTCTTTTTCAATTTAATTATATCGCGAAGAAGTCGTTCAAATATAGGTCGTAGTACAAGACATGCAAACAGCAATCAACCACCAACAAATTGTTCAAAGGACCCCGTGCGAAGCCCGGCCGGGTCGCTAGTTATATTTAGTTTATGTATGTTCGCTATACAGTGTCTAATGTATAGTCTACGTGATGACTGTTATTATTATTATTTCAGTTTGCTAATATTGTTATATCGTTCGATAATTACACCGTCCGGTGGTCAAAAGTGGAAACATCTGATCAGTATCAGTACATTAAACGCATGCAGACTATACATTGTGTATAGGTGTGTATGCTTACTCTTTATATACCACAGAGTACTTTGTATATGTAGGAAATTACACACACACTACTCGACTAGAACTTTAAATTAATATTTATTTAATAAGGAACTTCATTCCTATCTGATGTCCCACGATACCACATTTTTTTTTCTCTTATATACGATACGTCTTATTACACAGCATTTTAGATAGATTCTTGAACTATTGCTAATTTTATTTCAACGATGCTATTTTAATAATGGCGTGTTTTGATGTTCTAATCTTCTGTAACGGGGGACAATGAACTGTAACGCTTGAAGATATTTTTGTAAAGAAGAAGTAATTGTCATAATATGCATATTATCGTAGCCTATAGAACTTTATTTTGGTTTTGAATGTGTTGCTTGGTGCGTAATTATGTTAGCTTCTATTTGTTACCCGACTGCGACAGAAGGAGGGTTATGTTTTTCGAGTGTATGTATGTATGTATGTATGTATGTATGTATGTATGTATGTATGTACGTATGTATGTATGTATGTATGTCCATTTCTTTGGCACGCCCTACAGCCCAAACGGCTGGACGGTTTTTGACATATGAGGTGTCGTTGGATTTGTCTAAATTGTAGTAGTGACATAGGCTATATAAATTTTCAAAATGGCGCCCGCAAATGGCGGAATGAGGGGAGGGAGTAATTTTTTTTCTTACTGTAGCAATATGGGTATCAAATGAAAGCTAGTAAATTGTTTTATTCATTTTAGGTTTAAAATAAGAGTATTTTACGCAGTCGGGTTTTTAGATTTTTTTTAATTAAGCATACTTGTTAAACGAAGAGTTTCTATAAAAAAAATTAATAATTGCGTCTTGACTCTTCAGTTTAAATCCTTTTATTTAATTTTTTTTATAATTAATCGACAAATTAACCAAACGACTATTACGATCGATTCATTCTTGTTTCGTTGCTTATCAGAAAAATATAGTAAAATATATATAAGTATATATAAAAATATAACTATATTATCTGATGACATTTTTGATTATTTATATGGGTGTTCTTATGAGAAGTATTTTGCTTCATAGTTGTCAATAATTAAATGGTTTTCTTAAGAATTTAGGACTTTTCAAGTCGGACCAGTAACATAGGATTAGCGCGTTCGAATAAATAAACTTTTGAACGAATGGTATACAAATACGTTATATAGATGTGACTTAATAAAGCGAGAAAGATTTTTTTGCCTTTTTTAAATAAAATAAATGTCTGATACATTTAAAGAAATTGATGATCCGAAATCCTTATTTCTATTCAAGGTCCCTGTCAATATAGTGCAATTAATTTACACTGAATTGAACATAAATCAAATTAGTTTCAATACAGTATAAGTAAATAATAGGTCAGCTTTAGTTTTTTTTTTCAAGAAAATTCTGGGACGAAACGATTATATTTTAATTTAGTTTTTTCGTTTTTCATAGTTACATGCTTAGAGGTATATGACGTTAATATCATCTATATTAGTTGTGAAAAACTTTAAATTAATTATTAAACATTATTTTATTAATTGGATTTATATCTATAATAATTCTACTATTTAGCTCTATTTTTATACTCTAATAATAGTAATAATCAATATAATTAAAACGAGATTTTAAGTGAAAATCTTAGCAAAAAATATTTAATAGATTTAATTATCTATATATACTAAAATATATATTTTATTTACTTAAATGAAATTAAATTATTGGCTAAAATATTTAATAATTTTGAAACATATTTTTTACCTAAGGCCACTTTTACTTTTTATTTATGGCCATATTTATAACACTTCTCAATTTTTTTACACCAGACTACAAGGGACAAAGAAATACTAGTATTCTGTATTTAACGTATAGTTTGTTACTTGATACTTCTATAATTTATATACTAGCTATACCCGCGATTTCGTCTCTTTGTGCCTTCTAAGGATGTGTTAATATTTAATGAATTTCGAGATAAAAGGTACCAGTGTTTTATTTCCTCACATTATCTATATTATATTTCATTTGAGCTCACTCAAATCATGACAAGTTTTATTCAGATACATTCAGTATTTCAGTGTGATGACGGCCAAAACACAGATAGATAGACAAAATTTAAAAAAAAATACAACTTTGGCTTAATATTGATTATAGAATACCCACCAAAAATTTTTTCAAAATATCTTCGATGAACAGAATTGGGCTTGTTTGTTTTTTAACAGCTGTGATGCTACAAAAAATAATACTTTTTGCAACATGACAACTCTAAGTAAATTAATTAAAGTTTAAGTTGTCACCACGGAGTAGGTATAGATACCAGTAGTGCGAACGTAATGTTGACAGAACTCGTACTACTGAAGTACTCGTTTAAATACTTAAGCGGAAGTCAATAAAGCCACTTTTCCTAAATTCTCACTTGCCTTTCGGCAACTAAGGCAACCATAATAAAAAAAAAATTAAATTAATTTAATTTCTTTTTACAATCATGAGCCAGGTTAGCCAGTCCGTATTACGTGTATATAATAATAGTATCGGTCACTCTTGAATACTCTCGCAGCCAGTGGCAAAAAAGAAAACTATGATCTGGGTGTATTATTGTCTACATAAATAAAGTGAAAAATCCTATACCTTTCGCACTCCTGGTATCTATGGTTGCTTTTCAATTACACAAAAAGCGATACTGTGTAACGCAGTGTTCGAAAAAGCGCTTTCCATCAACGACACTGACAAAACACAGATGTACTTATACTCTTTGGATGTACTTTGTTCGACACTCGAAAATATCGCGTTTAACAGTGTTTTACCAAGGATAATAAATAAACTGTTTGAAAAAACAAGCAACAGTAACATTACATAGGTTGCTTTCCAATTACACAAAAAGCGACACTGTAACGCAGTGTTCGAAAAAGCGCTTTCCATCAACGACACTGTCAAACACAGATGTACTCTATTCGACACTCGAAATTTCGAAGTCGAAAAGAGTATTTAAAGTACGCGTAAAAGTAAGTGTTTTGTCAATTAATATTATTATATTTTTTTAATTATCAGATCTTTCCTTTCTAATCAGAATTTTTCCTCCCAACCTTTAAAATATAAAAAAAGTTCGTGTAAAATTTAAACTATATACCGTGCCTTAATAGTGTTCGTATGTAAGATTTTAAGGAATCTTCTTATCTTGAAATTCATTATTTCGTTAGTAACAATTTTCAGTTTTCAATCTATAGTAATTTACATGTAATGCAAAATCATTTAGAGGTAAACATAGATATTTCGAATATTATATAAAACTACAAAAAAATTATCAAAGTACCTATACCTACTTGCAGTTATACATAAAACCAATATTTAGATCTTTTAATTTTTAGCGTTTCATATCAAGATAAAGTTTTTAAATCAAAAGAGATCAAAATGAGTGTTTTGTATGGAGTATGTATATATGTATAAAATGGAAGAATTTGTTTTAATGCTTTTAATTTAAATCTGGATATGCGGAACTGCTGTATTTATTTTAACTTATTGAAGAGGATTATAATCCTCCTCAATAGGCAAGTTCAAGTTCACGTTCTGAGTCACAGAAATAGTACAGTTACCAAAAATATCAACAGATCTGTAAGGCAATTATGGAAACAAGGAAATTTCCTTAAAGAATTAAATAATATAATTTCAAACTTATTCATGACGTTGTGAAAATTAAAGTTAAAATAAATGACAAGTGGTTTTCTGTGACTCTTTTATAATTATTTGCGACGATTACTGAATAATTGCTTACCTAGGTAATAGGTTAAAATTTAACTTTTTTTTTCACATGTTATTTCGCAAAAAGAAATCTTTGTAGGTAATAAAATTGCGCATAAATTCTTTTCCTAAGACTACCTTTAACATTCATATTGTAAAGGTTGCTCTTGTAATTGTGAATAAATGCAATTTTTTAATCTTAGGCTAGTTTCTAATTAGTTTAAAATATTTTTATTTTTATTTGGACTAGTATTCACAGGAGCCTATTTAAACCAAAGTAAATTTTTCTCTTTATCGTTTTTTAAAATATATCTGAAAAAAAGTGAATGAATGAATGAATGAACGAAGGAATAAAAGTATTGTTATCGAATTAAAAAATCTACATTTATTGATTCAGCCAGCTGATGTAAATGTATTTAAACCTTAAGGTAGAATTTAAAATCCACCACCATATCAGCCTTTGGATGTCCACTGATGAACGTAGGTCTCCCCTATTATCTCTGGAGAGGGGAGGGGGAGGGGTCGATTGCCTATATATTGATATATACTCACTATGCTTGGCAGGCGACATGCTTGGTTGGTGAACGTAGTGTTTTTGCGGCAGGGTACGATTCTGCTCATCACAATCCTGGTTGGTGTATTGTTGTTCGCACTACTATGTGGCTTTAGTCGCATTTTACGACACCTCAGCAAGTAAGAGGTTGGGACTATTTTTCTCTGAATGTCAACCAACGAACGGCAAAAAAAAACTTAGTTATAAATAATTTTAAAGTAAATTACTAATATTATATAACACATAATGTGGGTAATACCAATATTAAATCCAGTGAAGTTCGAAGCCTAGTGACCCAAATACTTCTATAGTGTCATCCTATTGCCGTTTACAGGGGTCGATTCCATTCATTCCGTGCTCAATATCAGAGAAAAGCGGCTCCGATATATATACATATATTGAAATATATACTCGACTTCGTTCGCAGCTGCTGCTTTTGATATTTAACAAGCTCCAGTAATTTATAAAAAAATGTTATACTGACTTGGCTTGACTTTCGATTTAGGAATTGATAAAAATGTTAAATTATCTTTTAACTTAATTTAAAAAATAGGTATAATTTCAGAGGTTTTTTTTTAATTGAACTTTTTATATTAATTATGTCGATTAGGAAGACAATGAAAAGTCTACCAATAATAAAAAAAAAATAAAAAAAACAGTTGATTACTATTGACTAGAAAGTGAAAATATTACAATATAAGTAAGATAATTTCTTTCCGTTTTCTAGATTTTCATTTTATTTATTTATTGGTTAACGAAACAATTTCTTGAGTAGTATCATCATTTGTTATTGTTTCCATTCTTTATATATATTGTTAAAGTTATTAGAGAAGTGGATATCAGGATTCTTGAATTGTATTTCGTATAAATACTTCAAATTACTTATGTTATAAAGAAAAATCTTAAAAGCATTTAATTAGTTTTATAATTAGTAACAGCATAGGCAAACAAGTGCTTTAATGTTCGGTGACCGTATTATAAGTGTGGGCTGAGGGTGAGGTTCCAAATTCCCGATAGAGTTGCTTTCCCTGGATTAGGCTGCTGCCAGCTCCCGACTCACCTTGGAGAGTAATTATAATGATCGGCGCCGGAACCCCAGTCTGGAACGGGAGTCCTTCCTGGAGAGGCGTGCCGAGGGTGGCGCAGCGGAGGTACGCCCACCCGACGGTCCTCCCTCACGCACTTCGTACAAGGGCCTACACAAAATTCAGACCTCTCTTTCCCCCGTCCCGTCTCGACCACCCACGCCCCTCGCACTGTAATAACCCAATTTGTAAGAACCCCCCTTTTTCAAGGACGGCCGTCGGTCTTTATGGCGGCGGCGACGACGGCGTTGATTCCACGACCTTGTTTATTTCAGTTTCTTTTTGTTTAGGAACTGGCTGAACTTATTTTCGTACTATACCGGGTCTAGCTTGTTGTTGTAACTAGATAACATTTGTTGTAGATCACTTCTACATTTTTATTATGCGTTGTGCTTGTATTTTGAATGTTCGACAGTCGTCTCATGAATAATCATGCACTTTGATTGATGCGATTTAGTTAAATGTCAAAGTATATCGTTAAATGGTCTATTAATAAACAGAAGCGTTTTATAAATGTGACCTATTTAATGAATTTAGGGGATAAAGTTGTTAAATGTTTCCTCATTTGTTTGAGTCATCTCAAAGTTCAAGGCCGCGGAGTCCCTCACCAGAACCCTGCCTATAGGACCGTCTAGACGGTTTTACACCTCCATCCATTTAAGGGTCCATCAGAATTATAAGTTTTAGTCGAATATACAAATATTTTTCTCTGCATAACGAAAAGACTTCTTTTCAACAATCGAACAACAATTAATTCAAGTAGACTTTAGAAGCAATTTTGAATCAAAATCAAAAACTTACTTTAATCAAGTAGGCTTTAAAAGCACTTCTTTTGAATCGTTATATATATAATAAAAATGTAACCGGCCTAAGTCGGTATGTGAAAGATTTTTATTTTTTTTTTGTTTTTCTCTCTGTCTGTTTGTATGTCTGTTTCCGCATCACTTAAAAACTGAAATGCGAAACTGAATGCGGTATACACGGTTGAAGTGGCAGTGGGTTTTTCGCGTATGTCGCAGGACCGATGACCGCTGGAGCAGACGTGTCCTGGAGTGGAGACAGCGTATCGGCGAACACAGTGTGGGGCGTCTTCCGGCCCGCTGGACCGACGACTTACGCAATGTCGCGGCGGAGGCTGTATGAGGATTGCGGAAAACAGGGATATTTGGCGCGAACTTGAGAAAGCCTATGTTCAGCAGTGGACTGCGGTAGGCTGAAGTCCGGGGTCGATTTCACTGTCTGATACACCATCTAGAAATGGTGTTATGTACGTTATTTGTTTTTTTTTTTTTAATATCGACTGCCGTTGTCTTTATTGTCATTATAGACAAATCCAAAATTTAAAAATATATAATTTATATGTCCATCTGTCTATGAGCAAAACAATACAATTAAAGCCAATGCGGGTAAAACCGTACTGACTGGCCGGCCGGAGCTTTAAAATATATTGCTTAATTATTTAATTATAGTTAATGTGAAGCTACCACCGCCTCGAAATGAAGATTATCCTGAAAAGGACCGACAAGAAACTGTTGAGTTTCTTGATTCCAACAGAAAGACTATTGAGTCTTCCTTTTAAAAACCATTAATACATTATTACACCATTATAAATGCAGTTATATTACCAGTTCTGACTTTGACAATCACAACATACACAAATTGGTGTGGTTTCTCTCAAGTGAGAGCAAGTTGCGATTATCTTCCTAAGCTGAACTTTAATTTTTTTTAATATTTTCTTATGTCACCTTTTATAATATTAAATTCAGTTATAATAATAATTGTTGATAGTAAAACATATAAATTGTAATAAAAGTTGAATAAATTTTTGTATCAAATATTTTACTTAATGATGAAAGAATAGAAAGAGGCCAATGAGATTATACTGTTGCGCTATTTGAATTTTTTTAAATGTCGACAAATGTGAAATAGGAATCGCGTAAGGACATGTAAAAGCTAAATAAATACTAATGTCAAAATTGTTACCATTAAATCAATCGAAATATTATCAGATTGATACTTCAGATATTGAAAATAAATAGGAATACTAAAAAAAAAAAAAACGTAAAAAAAAAAACAAAATAAAGACTCAATCATATGTTTTTGCTACACTTTTTAATGGAAATAGAATGTACGTTAATTCCATTGTTACAAAATACAATTTTACTTATTATTTTTTGTATACACTTCATAAGCTTCCTAACCTTGACGTAAAGTTAGCCGTGCTCTTTAGATTGATTACGAAATTAGGTTTGAAAATGAATTCAAGTTCAGCCTTCTTGTCGTCCTGTCGCTTCATATGGGATTTATTTTTTCTTATAATTTTTTATTTTGTAATTAGTAACTAGATATCAGCGACGAAAGAAGAGTTTTACTTATTTTGATTTAACAAAAAAAAAATATGTATAGAATGAATTATGTATACCTATTCAATGAAGTTTGTAGGATAAAGAAAGAGAACTTCGTCTTTTTTACTCATTCTTAATAACTTTAAAATTATAAATAAATTTTCTCTTTAATATGCCGAATAACAGATTTTATTGTACTATTGTGTTATATTAATAAGGAGTATTTTTACTATCATCATTTTAAAAAAGAATATTAACAATTCGTTCACGTCCATAAAGCTAGAATGGTCGATTGGGCAAAATCAGTCAATTTTTTAAATGAAAAATAAGTGTTCATTTAGTGCTAATTTAATGATGCAAAATTAAATTTTACTCTCCGATAGCTTAATTAAAAATTAGTAAGCTGCTAGCTTTCAATTAAGCTAGCAGTGTACTACTTTTTAAAACACTAACCGTTTGATACAGTATCAAATCAAAATGTTGACAATTTAGTGCTCAATTAGTGCTCTTGATATACGAAGACAAAAATATGAAATAATAAGAATAATATATTTTTTTCATAACAGAACTTGCAAATTTAACAGTATAATATTTATACCAAAACTATTTGTAAATAATTGTTTTAAGTTTTACATTGTAAATATGTATACCTAATATTGTAAAATTTTATATATATGTATCTAATGTATATTTATTAAGCAGAGTAGATATATTATAACATATTAGAAAAGTATTTTTTTTCTGCTTATGTTATTAAAGTAGCAAATGATGTTGTGTGTACATAACATCGCTTCACAAATTAACAGCACTGATTGAGAACTACATTAAAATCTAATGTCTTTCAGTGATAATTCTTAAGAATGTCAATACTTCTATACTTATTACAATTAGGTATGTGTTTGAATTAGCAAGTTTCTTAGAAATTTAAAGCCGACATAGCTCCCTCAAGTCCGACATAACACCGATTTAGAGCCCAATAGTCCGAAATAGAACCGATTTAGAGCCCAGTAGTCCGACTTAGCACCTATAGGCGCTAATTTTTACGGAAATTTGTGTCATTTTTGGGTGCTAAGTAGGACCTTTTTTTTCTGTTTTTTTGTCGCAGGGGAATCCATTTATGGATGATATCCAGGATGCCCGGGTCGGCAGTCCTAGACTTATATGGGACTCGGCACTTTGGGAGGTGCTAAGTAGGACCTGATTTAACATGGGTTAGGACCAACTTTGAGCCAAGAGGTCCGACATAAGTTCTACCGTTGGCGGCGCTAAATTTCGACTCGAGTGAGCACTAAATTATTGATTCAGATCATTAGGCGATAATTATCTCAGACTTAAGCTTTTCAGCATGTTCTCTGCTCATACGGTTAAATTAGGAGTTCTGTTATGAAAAAAAAACATATGTTTATCTTCGTATTTATAGAGTACTAATCGAGCACTAAATTATTGATTAAGGTCATTAGGCAATAACTAACTCAGATTTAAAGTTTTGAGCAGCTTTCGCACACCAATGCAAAAGGTAAAAAAACAATGCATCAGTTGCAATAGGCGGTCTTATATCGCTAACACAGCGATTTCTTCCAGGCAAACTTTAGACATAGGACTGGCATATAAAATGTGATAAGGGGCGCAAAAATTCGATAAATAAGACGTTAAATTTTTTTTTTTTGAAATTTGAGAATAGGAATTAGTGGAATATCGGAAAAACTAGACGGATTTGACTTAAAAGCAACGGAATAATTTGGGTATTTTCCAAACAGCCGGGAATGCTGAGGACTGGATAAAAAAATTCAAAATAGATGTAATTATAAGTTACCTATAAGATCATGAATTGGAACAATCATTTTACGGCTAATGTTATCAGAGCTGATTTTTAAAATGTTTTTTTTTTTTTAACATCACAGAAAGTGAACTGACTAATTGTAAAAGTGAAAGCAGGAAAATCTGGAGTAGATAAAGCTTTTTTTTTAATTTGTTAATCTTATTAAAATTATAAAACCAAACATTTCTAGTTATGGCTAATTTTATGGAATAACGCTTTTCCGTAAAATAGTTTTTCAACAAATTCTAAAAATAAGTAATCGACTTATTTTTAGAATTTATTGAAAAACATATAAAACATATTGAAATTCGAGCTTAAGTATTTTAATCTTTTATAATGTGTGTTTAATAATATACAGGATTGTTTATTTTTAACCCATACTAATATTATAAAAAAGGAGAAACTTGTTTATCTGTATCAAAAAAACTCTGGAATGGATATTCATAGCAACATAACAGTAGCCATAAATGACAACCTAAGTAAAACCGGAAAGGACTTTTAGGCTTAAGTATACACGAAGGCTTTGCCTGCATGTCAGACAAACTCCTCGACAGCTTTATTATATTTAGAAAGTTTGCAAGTTCGTACTCGGTGTTTAAGTTAGTAAACCAAGCGAATACTCATCGTTTTAGTTTTAAATTAATTTCTGAAACACTTATAAATTTTGAAGTTCAGCGATGGATTAATTTTAGAATCTTTTTGCTCGACTTTCCACTTACATTTGTACAATTTTGTTATATTTTTAAGGAAAGAAAAACGCATTAAAAACTTTATTATCATATACTAATATTTTCTCTTTTTATATGGAATGTAACTCTAGATAAGTTAGTAATTAATATTTATTATAAAGATCAAGAGTAAAATGTTTTAGCTTAAACAAATTTAACATACTATTTTTACGTTATCAAGCCGGTTTGTTAAGTAGTTGTTAATAGGCTATATAACATTAGACTACGACTCGTATATGTAGACGCAGTAGTAAACATAAACACAGTTAAGATCGTGTGGTTTACCTAGTTTATAAAGTTAATTTATTATGAAAATAATTTGGTATATTTAAACTTGGATGTAACATGTCTCGGGTAGACTCGCAAATTTTTTATATGTTGCTTTCACTGTAGCACTCATAAACTTTTTAAAATTTAACATTTTGATAGCTGTTGTGATAGCTTTTTTGAGTTATTTTGCGTCACTAGATTTTAATATATATATTTACATATATAAAAATTTGTTATTCAAATAATTATTTTACGTAACACGCGAACGCATAATTATTCTGAACAAACGTTTAGATGTCCTAAAGCCAGCCGTATCTACTTATAATACCATTTCGTATTGAAAAATGGTTATACAACATATTGTTTAACTGAAACTAACAAAAAAGCCATCCATATATAACATTAAATAATAAGAATGAAAATATGAAATTATTTCCGTTCGCCGTATATTACTACGTGATGTCATAAAGCTAGATTTTCACTGCACTACATAATATGTTATGAAATGTTAATAAGGTAATTTATTCCTATACAAGTTCCAGCAATCTTATTAATCAGTATACCTACCTACTCGTAAGTCTGCATGTTCGACTGTTTATATATTTTGATTGTTTTTGGAAGTATATTCTATTTAAAATTAGTTAAAATATATAATTGTAATGCAAAAAAAAAACTTAAAAAAATTGACCCCACGTATCATAGCCTCCTGACTGGTGACAGGAGGGCTGGTGCATTTTTTGCCCAGAGAATCGGAATTGCGATTAAACGGGAAAGTACCTGGATGACCGAGCTTTGCTCGGTTAAACTATATTTAGACACAAATTACATAGTGACTCACTGGTTATTAAAATAAAAAAAAAATAAAAAGAGATCCTAATAATATATTTTCTCGTCAAAAAAGGAACTTGAAAAAAAAAGGAAAAATCTTCCGTTTTCAAGACCGCCCGATTTCTCACCTGAGCTATTATAAATTTATAGATGGTGGCGCAATTTACTTTCTTATTCTAATGATATTCTAGCAGTTTTTAATTGCTCTCGTGATTTTTATTTAAATAATCAGTATATAGATTTTTCTTTTCTACCTCCGCCGAAAGTTCGATTTTCGTCCCTGTGAAGCGGGAAAAAAGTTACACTTTCTGTCCCCGCTTCACAGGGACAAAACCTGAACTTTCGGCCTAGGTAGGAGAAAAAAGTACGCGCAACATGGGACGAAAGTACTACATCCATTCCCGTATGTTTGCTACCCTGGCCTTCGGCTCGGACAAAAAATAGTACTTTCATCCCCTTGTGACACAAAATACTACATTATTATATAGATAAGATCGAAAAATATTATTCATATTTCATCAGTTTTATCTTATCTAAATAGAATTTCTAAAAAAGAACGATTAACAAAAAAAAAAAAATACCGAGCAAAACTTAGACATCCAGATAGTAAAGGGCTCTCAATAATAGTTCTTTTTTTTACAAAAGAGGGAACTTGAATAAAAAAGGCAAAAAAAAATGAGACTTGAGGCATCGGGATTCGAACCCAGGTATACAGATTTCCCACCTAAGTTATTATAATCTTGTAAACTATGCCGAAATTTACCTTCGTATTCTAATAATATTCTAGAAGTTTTTAATAAAATTGTACTCGTGATTTTTTATTTAAATAACCAGTTCATATTTTTTTATTATTATTTCGGTAAGATCGAAAAATATTATTCATATATCATCAGTTCGTAATTCGTATGTAAATAATATAGTTTCCAAAATACACGAATTACAAAAAATAAAAAAAATAAAATACCAAGCAAAGCTCGGTCATCCAGTTAGTAAAGGGCTCCCAATAATAGTTTTTCTCACAAAAGTAGGAACTTGAAAAAAAAAAAAAAAAGAAAATAGTTCTGGTGACATCTGGATTCGAACCTAGGGTCTTCTTAATTCGAATCCGCCCGGTTCACATCGGAGCTGTTACACACTTATCAATGACATCGAAATTTACCTTCGTATTCTAACGATATTTTTTAAATGCCTGAAAAAAGGGATAAAACAACATTTTCTAGAAATAAATCTTAGCTAGATCGATTTATCGCCCCCGAAACCTCCTGTATACTAAATTTCATGAAAATCGTTGGAGCCGTTTCCGAGATTCAGATTATATATATATATATATACAAGAATTGCTCGTTTAAAGATATAAGATTACGGCCAGTATTCTTGACACCATTCCACGCGGACATGATTTATATCAAAACTGTCTGTAAATAATTAGTTTAAATTTGGCATTGTAAATATGTATAATATTGTAAAATATAAAGTAATTGTAATGCTATAAACATACATGTCTCATACATATTTTTTTTTTTCATAATATACTCTTGTAAGTACTTTTCATTAAACTTTAATAAATTTCCCTTAAATTTTTATCGCTGTCCTTTCACTTTTTAACGGACCCATCGGCGTACGCAATTGTCAGGTTTCCTTACCGTCTTTTAAATGTAAGTTATTTTCACGAACTTTTTTTTTAATTTTCCAATATAATAGCAGTTTGCGTTTAAATTTGTACGACCTTCAATCTATCAACTTACACGTGCTGGGCCTGTATGGACAGCTCCCGGCGCTACCTCCTGGGAGGAGACCTCACTTTCAGACGGAAAAAGTTGCCCTAGTGAAAATAAATATAAATATATACTAGACCTTAAACGACTAATATACATACATATAGGGTAATATAATCACAACTATATGCAATATTTAATTTTAGGTTGTATTGTATTGTATTGTATCAGCCTGTAAACAACCCACTGCTGAGCGAAGGCCTCTTCTCCATATAGAAGAAGGTTAATATATTGTTAAAAAGAAGGTGGTTAAGAATTTAGGTTTAAAATAAGATGTAGGAATTTAGGTTAGGAATATTAGGTTAGCTTAGTTTAAATACACATTTTCACAAAAAAATACTATATACCTATACATAAATGTTGGTAGGTAAAAATAGTTTTTATGAATACTCTACGTATTATAACACAGACTATTTAGACAGTAATGAATTATTTTATAATTACTGACTAAAAGCCCTTCGTAAATATGAGCTAAAATATTTTTTCTTTATTTTTTATAAATGACTTGTCCGAAGAAATTAGTACTTATGGATGTCCTTCGAGGTAGATATTTTAGATATTTTTATTAAGAATACGAAGATCTTACTGAAAATAAAAAACTTTCTAGAATAGCACTTTTGCTTAGGCTTTTGGTTTATTTTTGATTTATGATACGTTAAAAATAACATAAGTATTTGAATGAGTGGGACTTTCCATAGATTTTTATGACATATAATTTAATGTTTTATGTATTTAGGATAGTTTCAAAAATACATTTGATATTTTACTTGTGGAAATTATTAAAAAAAAAAAATGTTTGTGTTGCTTCACCTTTAGAGTGGAGGCTTTTGCTCAGCTGTGGAACCTTTAGAGGTATTTTTTTTAAAATAAAATGCTTTAACTAAAATTTTAATTATGCTTTGAAATATTGTTATATGCACGAGGAACAAATATTATTTAAAAAACATTACTATTTAAATTAATCACTGGAAAATATAAATTAATTGAAACTGTAGAGATTTTGTTATATTTAATAAGGAGATAATTAATTATTATAATTAAAACAATTCATTTAGTCTTTGAAGCCAAGGAAGACAGTTTTCGTTGACGTCTTAATCCTGTACTAGTCATTGGGAAGAATGAGGTACAAAAAGTTTAAGATTTACTCGTGTTACTGTAATATAAAATGTTTAGGTATTATTACAATAATTATAAACTTAACAATCTTATTAACTTTAGTAGGTACAAAAATGTATCTTGTAAATTTTAACACGATTTCTTACTGTACAAAATTTTGATTTTATGCAGGTACTATTAAGGTATTCATATTTATAAAATATATATGCTTGGGCTGGCTAGAAAGAAAGTTAGAAAAAAAAAGAAATTTTTGAAACCCCGTAAATGCGGGCCGGAATAAGTAATATCAAAAGCTGAAAAACGAGGCTGCCTATAGTCTGCAAAGGAAACTGACCCGAGACACGCACGAAATCGCACGCAAGTCCCGTTTTCATACTCCGTCGAAACGTAACAGAAAGTAATGACATCATACATAATAACCTCACCTATTATCCACTCTCTATTAAGAAAATTGAAGACATTTCGTAAGAAATCGTCAATGGATGGATATTTCAGAAAAACATTAAGCCATGAACTTCATTTTATTGCATGAGTGTATTATGTGAGTTATAAGCCATAATAGTCTTTATTGCGACGTGATAAAGTGTATTCATGTGAAAATATCACAAGCGGGCATTGTAAGGCTTCCTTGCTATTGTGTAGGCTTCATTGTCGCCTAGATATAGGTAGGTTTTGTCTGCACGCGATGAAGGGCGCACAAGCGTACCAATTTTTTTAAACATCGTTTTTATTTTAATACAAAAGATTCTAAAGTACTTAAGTCTAGAAAAATAGTAATTTTAAGATGTAGACTTAGGTTTGAATTAAACTATCTGATTCATAATTGGTTTTTAAAAGATATTTTTATTTACAAAAAAGAGTAATGTGGATAATAATTATAGTAAAACTCGTTATAAAATGTTTTAACCAGTATTAATTAAAATTCGTAAAAGTTTACGATTTTTTAAATGAAATCAATACGTATTATACTCGTTATCAGCAAACGTTTCAGAAATTCATTGTAAAGATTACCAGGCGATCATAGCGATGTTGAAGTTTAGTAATAGACTGAGCATCATAGATGTATAAAAAATATCAGTTCAATTGAGTCAGTTAAGTCACGGTGAGCGTGAATGCACTGACAGCCTTGAAATTCACTGACGCGCTGATTGTTTTTAGATGCTTCTGTTTATTCAGCGAATAAAGCGCCGCTTGTTGGAGCTACATCGTTTTAGTGAAATAGACAGAAACCTAATTAAGGACAATCTATTAAATGTTTAACTTATAGATCCAGCGTTTAAAATAAATTTTCATTCACAAAATTTAATTTAATTTCTTAATATCTGCAGTAATTTTACTGAAAATAAAATGTTAGTTATGTAATCTCATCATAGATCGTAAAAGTTTAAAAGTTGTATCAGCTGTTTCGATTTCACAGTCTCCTTTCTTGTTATGAAATCTTATGTTTTTTGAAGTATAAATTTTAATATCTAAACGGATTTAACGCGGACATTCACCAACACGCTTGTATAACAACCATTCGAAAACGCTGAAGTGGGTTAGAGCGAACATTAACGCGGAAAGCGCGTCGCCAAAAATGTTGGCAAGCGCGAACTGATAGCGTGCAAGTAGATGGGTTTAATGCCCTCCCCATTCCATTGCAAGGCCAAGCAGGGCCGCATTCGGCGTAGCCATGACGATCGTGTGGGCGCGTTGCGAAGAGACGCGGCCCCTTCTCCCGCTACCTCCGCGCCTGTTCAAGCTCTTTTCAATCCCTCAATGGCGCCTAAATCTTTACCTAAGGACAGGTATCAATTTTAGATTCCCTATAGCTGAAGTACTTCATGACTGGTGTATTATTCAGGTCAAAAATTGTATGTATGTCTATTTTTATAATTCGTCCACATGAATTATACACGTGGCGTTTACTTTTTTCATTTGGAAATAATATTTTAATAAAATATCGAGAAAAAGTTAGATACTCGTATTATGTAAGATGTAGGCTATATAGTGTAATCATTGATCTTAAATCAATGAGTGTAATGAATATCAAACAGAAAACTTTATGTTTTTTCATTTGACTCCACAAATATAAAAATATTAGGCATATTGAAATATATACATAAAGATAAATATTGGTACTTATATAATATTTGCGCTTATTATTATATTATGATTTTACCTAAGAGAGCCTTGGGCTTGACAATATTTACATTGTTTCTCGGTTAAGAAATAAAAACATCGACTGGCTCAAGGATGGCGAGGACCTTGGCCCGTTCCAGGAACAGTCTCGAGGGAGCCTTGAGAGGCTTCTCAGAATTTCGATTCTCGATTTCCGTATGAATCAGTTTATAGGTAACATAATCTTCACATACCGGTTGTTAATAGAGCAGTTGAGTTTCGTCTTCTGATCTGCGAGAATTCTAAATAAAGATATGTATGTCCTTGTTAAAAAAAAAAAAAGCATAAATATATATTTTTGGGACATCACAAACATTGCAGGCACTTAGTGACTAAAATATTTATACAAAAAAAAAACATAGTTCAGTTAAAAAAAAAAGTATTTAAAAATACAATTAAAACAAAATTAAAAATAATAATTTAAAGCCAACACTAAATTATAAAGACAAAAAAATAAATAAAAAATCATCACAAATATAAGCAATAGAGAAATGTTCCAACATAAATAATGGAATTCTAAATCGATGAAAGAATGTCAAAAAAAAGAAAACTGAAAAAAATATGTTAATAATGTCTGCAACTATGTGTTGTGCACCAAAAAGGTGTATTACTCAGCTAAAAATTGGGTCTGAGAACCCAACACTGATTTTCAGTGTTACCCTCTTTGTTCGTGACGGGATACGACAAGTGCCAACCTTTTATAATATATAAGAAAGAGAAAAAATAAATAAATAAATAAATAAAAAACTTAGATTAGCTTTTATCATTCTGCCAGCTCTTTGTTGCTACGAATCGCAATGTTTTATATCCTACAACCTTCTCCAATGAAGCTGTCTAATACAATGTAGACAAAAACAATTTTTCAAATCGCTTAAGTTCTTATGATTAACGCGTTCAATAAAATGAAGAAAAAAAAATTAATTATTTTGATGTAGTAGTACAAACAATCTAGATATAGATTTTAATAGTGTATGGAACTGTTTATTTATGGTAATCCAATAAAGTTATAAGTTAGAATGTTAACTTAATCAATGTAATTATACACTAATCCAACAGAGGGATTACACTTTTTTATCGTGTGCGTGTTGTTAGGTTCTAGTTTGTTGATTTACTTCCTTAAATGGTAATGTTTATGTTATAAGTGTTAACTACCCGCTGTTTTTTTTTAAACTTTTTTTTTTTATTGAAGCTTTCCAATTTGTTTAAAATAAATGAATATATTATTATTTAACTTGTGAAATTTTCGTTTATGTATTTGTTTTAAATAATCTAACGATAATTATGCACCAATATTATAATTTATATAGGTAACTTTAGAATATTCGAATGAAAGTTAAAACACGGTCTACATCTGTCTTCCTTAAATTATCGATCTAACCTAAATATTTCGCCTAGACAAGCGAGTGCGTCCCTGGTTGGGAAGTACACCAGTAACGCCAAGTCGCAGTTTGCTATTTGCGCTGGGCCTCCGAACTCCGACCGTCTCCCTCCCCACCCACTACTCAGTCCGCTCCGATAATTCATATACGTGGAGACTCGTCTATCCAGACTTCAGTTTTACGGATTCACCATTATCCGGACTGATTACCAAAGAAGAAAGAAAAAAATATTAAATATGCAAAAAAATAGTCATATATACTTACCTATACGTATTTATAAAAATGTATCTCTAATCTCTTAATTAAAAATCATTTTCTATTAATTTTAGTAAGTTAAAAGATTTGAAATGGACACATTTCTGGCAT
Organism: Euphydryas editha; assembly: GCA_036937285.1. Lineage (NCBI taxonomy): Eukaryota > Metazoa > Arthropoda > Insecta > Lepidoptera > Nymphalidae > Euphydryas > Euphydryas editha. The sequence continues at coordinate 18,917,183 of JAUPFZ010000006.1, read as the reverse complement.
TATTAATACAAAAAAAGCTTTTAATTATTATATACAACTAGCTTCCGCCCGCGGCTTCGTCCGCGTGGTTACCCAGGCTTTAGACTATCCATATCCATAAAGATCTTGTAGTCTATGTGTTAATCCTGATGTATGAACTATATTACTGTAAAGTTTCATCAAATCCGTTCAGTAGTTTTTGCGTGAAAGAGTAACAAACATCCAAACTTTCGCATTTATAATATTAATAATAGTCCAGAATTTTGATTTTGATTTGATTGAAAAAAAAAAAAAAAAAAAAAATTCTTATATCAATCGACTACAGTAGGTACAGTCAAATTCCTGCAAACTACAAACACTCGTCTTAAGATGATAGCGTGATTCGCTATCAGTGATAACGCTATGCAAATAATGTTGCAACCAGTTAACCTTACCTTAACTGAGCACTTTTTTGTGTTACGTGTATATTACGTCAATATCTATCATATAATTAATTTAATGTTTATCATTGTACATTAAGACTGTATAATTTTCTTTAATGTATTGAATGCTAATTTTTTTGTGTCAAAATTAATGTAAGCAACTAAAATAACAAACTTATAAATTTTATAAAACGACAAATTGAAATATTGAAAAAACGTTACGAAGTAACCAAGCAAAGAAATTTAATATCAAACACTTCGAACAAAAATCGAATAAATCACTTCTAAGTTAAGTGTAAGACCTCCCTAGAAAAATTATTACTATTAATGAAGGCGAAAATGTTCATTGCTGGTTCATAGTTAGATGTAGTGTTGTTTATCTATCTAAAAACGCCAATGTATTACAAAACCGTATTTAAATCGGTAGAAGTGCTGTGGAGATAACTATATAGGAACATTCGTTGAAAATAATCGCTCATGTAGCGCCCCCTGATTGGTATATATTATTCTATATCTTTCATATAAATAATAATAATAAAAAATAAAACGGAAATAAAATTAACGGTCGTCGTTAATTAATGGTAGTTGACTTAATACCTATGTCCTGGGTAACAGCTGACTGATATACATATTCATATTTTTTTAGTAAATATTATACCCACATTCGGGACGGCAATCGAACCCACAACACTGGAGCAGTGAGCAGGGCTAATGCTAACTGCGTCTACGCCCATTCGAACATATATTTTTATACCTATGTCTTGCTCGTTAACATTCAATACACAGCCTCTCCTGCTAAGCTTCTCGTCCTCAACCTGACCACCAAAACATTAATCTCCATTTCGTCGCCAGTAAAAATAAACTAAATGGACAGTCAATTATAAATATTATAATACAACAATAGGTACAATAACTTTTTATTGAGACTGCTTATGTAGTTATGTAGGATTTTTTGTCAATTATTTGTAATACATTGATTTGAATAAGAAATTAAGCAAATTTTTTTATGATTCATTAATATTTATGATGCAAAAAAATGCATAAATATATAATATATTTAACGTCTGTTACAAAGAAATGATAAGTGATTAAAATAAATAAGATATTAAGTTTTATTTCTTCTTTTTATTCTTTCTTTATTTAAAAAAAAAAATGTTTTTCTTTTGCTCGTATATCGTTTATCATACGCAAAGTAACAATTATTGTTTTGTTATTGTTGTTTTCTGGGTTCAGGCGTGGGTAAGTCATTGTAATTACAAGCTGCAATAATAAAGTTTCAGGTTTTCGCTTTAGGTAACTTCCTAATTATATATATCCATTTAGAAATATTTTATTAGTAATATATTATAAAAAAATTAACAATAAATTACAAAATTTAAAAATGAAGGGATTGTAAGTCAGAGGTTACAGGAGGAAAAATAGTTTCAGTTTTATAAATATTCTTAAAAGGAACATTTTTTATTTCAATCAGTATCAAATGTGTTATTATAGAATTGAAGCTAATCGTGTTTCTCTTTTATCGGAAGAAGCCCTGTATTCTGTATATCCCTAATATTAGAAATGTGAAATGTAAGTTTGTTTGTAATGCTTTCAAGCGAAAAGTACTTAACCGATCATCATGAAGCTTTGATACTTTTTTTTGTCAGGATAACCGACATTCACGCAGTGAAGCCGCGGGCAGAAGCTAGTACACTATACAGCAATAGCTAAATATGTATTATCTAATAAGATAGATTACATAAATTTTAAAAATAATTATAGCAGCGATAAAAATTTTTATATTATAAAAAATTCTAATCTTTATTTTTAATTATTTTATATCGTCCTCAGCCTTTTGGTAAAGGAGTTATTTATCTATCTTTGCTGCGTAACAATTTAAAGAATTCTAAGTAGCACATTGGCGAATTTAAACCGCATCATACATTTTTGGCACTCATGTTTCAATAGGTAAATATGATCGCCGACTATCAAATGACCCATTTACTATTCTACTATATTACCAGTAAAAATATGTAAAAATATATTCAATGTATAAACACAAGGTAATGAAACAGTACACAACACTCACGGTGTAGTTAAAGTTCAAAATTCAAAGTAAGCAGTCTATTATAAGCTAGACTGTTTGTTACAGTAAAGAGAATGGAGACCCTACATGAAATCACTAGACCTATGTCTTCTCAAATGTAAGCGCAGACATCAGACATGACGTAAAACATTTATCTATTTATTTATGTTTAAAAAAAATTGTTGTTTGTTTTAGACTCCATATTTCTAATAATTGTTTTAAATCAATCAATTGTCGTGTAGAAATTATTCTAAAGATAAGAAAATATACAATATTTGTGTGTGATCTTAGAGTATATACTGTATACTCTAAGGTTGTGATCACTTTGATTTTATTTAGTGCTAGTTAAGAGAGTAAACAATAAGGTAAAATTTAAAAATACTTTAACTACATAATACCGCGGTTTTATCGTCGTTAAGTTTCAATTGAGATATTAATAGTATTTTCTTTTACATTTCTGAATATCTAGTTATCGAAATAACGATACCTTTTAAATAAAATGAAATATTTTTTCAAATATAGCTCATTACTCTTGAGAATATTGTTAGAATAATTACATAAGCACTTCGGTTTTATAACATTAGTATAGAAAGTATAAATAAAACTTTCTTCAAATAAACAACGAAGACAATGAATTAGACAATTATACGTTAACTACATTCACATGTTATCTATTACATAAATAAAAACATTTTTTTTATTAAATTAGCTGATTAACTGAGCCTCGAAGGACAAGTTCTAATGGAAAAAAAAACAGAACTTTCTACTAGAACAACTTCAATGTTTATTTATTTATAACTTTAACAAACCAATACAATATAGAGACATGTGGAAATCAAATCAATAGAATTGCATCAGTGGCAACAGGCGGCCTTATCGCTAACACAGCGATTTCTCTCAGGCAACCTTTGGACAGAGGATTAGCGTAGAAGGTATGGGAAGGGGCGCAAAACTATATATATGAACAGATATTAATAATAATAAAAAAAAACAAATAAACAAAATGGATACATTAATACAAACATATATACATACACACATCAACAAACATGTATAGTTTGGTGTATATGATCAATTTGATAAATTTAACAAATGACATACCAGCATAATTAAATATAAGTAATAAAGTACAAAAAAAAAAAAATTGTCATTATAATTCAAGATAATAAATACATTTCTTACAATACAATTCTCTTGATAACAATGTTCATAGGCTTGTAAATTTATTATTCAAAAAATTTTTAAATAAAAATCTAATATGAAAGGAAAAGTATTGTATAATTTATTTTCATATTTTTCTAATTTTACAAACAGCATTGTTTGCATCTGTTTACATGAAACTGATTCATATATTCATTCCTATTTTTAGCATATTATGGTGATTAATAACCTTGATTTTAAAAAGCTACTTGACAAACTATATATATTTTGAATTAAATAAATTGTGCATGTACGTAACATAAGTAATTCAAAGGCTATTTCAGTAACAGAGCTATTAGTAGCAGTAAAATTAACATAGCCTGCGCTTTTATAGCTGAAAAATAGTTCTAAACGTCAAGGCGAGTGAAATTGCGAGAGACGTCTTGTATGCTATAAATTAATATTTCTAGATAGTCTTGTCTGTAGTCTGCACTAGTTTCTAAATTCATCAGCTGAATAAGGCCCTGGGAAACTCCAGCAAAGGGATCGTTGCTATAGAAACGTTCAGACTCGGGTAGGTCTCAAATTAACAAGCCTTATTGATTATAGACATCAAAATATTCGAAACTGCCATCATTATAACCGTATCGTTTGTTTACTCTTAATATTGCTGTTAAATTTTAGGTATTCTGGAGTATTGGACTTGGAATATTGCCATTATTTTTTTTTCTTTACTCTCCTCGAATCAATATATATTTTTATTGTTTCCATTATATAATACATTTTAAATCACATAATAATAAATAATAATCAGTACACTATTATTATATTTAACTACCTTTACTTCGTGATTTCTTACATATTATACTCGTAGTGTAATATTCGATAGTTATGTAAACTTTACTAGATTCATTTTTTTTTCGTTGTAACGAATTTCCTTTCGGAAGGCTTGGAGGAGATAGGGATTTTGCTGTGCGACCTAACTGAAAAAAATGTGAGACTAGAACCGTACGAAAAACATATACCGGAAGTGCGCGTGCAGGCTTTGTGGGGGGCAATGCGGGGGGCGATGGACGCGACCGCCGCCGGCCTCAAGCGACGTTATTTTACATTAACTGTTTTTTTCTAAAATACTATATAGCAATATATATATATATAAAGATAAGCAATATTTTTTTTGCTAATTATGTTGCTTCTATGTTATTATTTTTTTTGTTTGATTTATTTTATTTTACATTATTTGTTATTTTCTAAAATACAAAATTTCGTAAACACTTTTGTTTTATTTAACACCACTTTTCTACCCCTAAAATCATCCCGGCGTAACTTCAAACCGTATATCGGCAGAACGGGCGAAATGAGAGAGTACACTGGTGCTAAAGTTATCCAATGCACCCTAAACCTGAGCTGCCAGAAGCCAGTAAAGGCGGCGATCATAGTCTTCGGTGATAGTGTGGAAATAATCCGTGGCTAAAATGGAAAACGTGGCTACAGTCTTCGTAAACGCCCGCCAGCTTAGGCTAGGGTTAATGTCCGTTTCCTTTAAGGAGACCAGGACATGGAACCATATATAAAGCAGTTGGGAGCTGCAACCAAAAAAAATCCCACTCAAGACCTGGCAGTGGAAGGCGACGTCAATGCCTGAAGCCACTGGTGGGGCAGTATCTTCGAAAACCATCAAGGAGCACAATTCCATGGCGTCATCACAGAAATGGACATCACAGAAATCACAGAAATATCCTTAACTGAAAACAAATGCCCACTTTTGAGACATACAATGGCGAAAGGCTTTACTCGAGCTGCGTGGACGTGACTCTTACCAGTCAGCCCATACTTGCAAAAAATGGAAAACTGGAGAGTGGAACGAAATCTGATTACATCTGATCACAAAGCCCTTATATTCGATCTGCATCTTAAGGAGCCTCTAAAACCAATGGAGTCAATCTCGACGCACAGATATAACCCATAGAAGGCGAGATGGGCAGAATTCACCACACTCCTGAAGTTCGGCATTGCAAAACAAGATATGACTCTGAGTAGCGTCTTTGATGTCTTGAACAAAGAGGAACTGGAGGAAATATTGACCAGGTACAGATCTGTAATCCATGGTGCCTTTGAAACAACCATCCCAAAGGTGAAGCCATGGAAAAGCGACCCTCGACCACCTTGGTGATCGGCTGACATGCCCGACGCCTACATTCCCTGAAAAGGGAACTAGTAAAGACGGACGTCGTTGAAGAGTACATGCTGGCTAGGGAAAAATAAAAAACAGCAGTGACCGAAGCAGCTACTCAAAGCTGGAAGGAGTTCTGCGTGGCACAAGACCGTGAAAGCGTATGGGACGGTGTTTACAGAGTCATCAGGAAGACCTCTTGGTGGTAGGAAGACACGTTGCTGAGGAGTGCAGCTGGTGAATCACTTTCACCGGAACAATAAGCTGAGTTCATGGTGAAAACGTTCTATACGGATGACTCTATAACGACCGAAACCGTCTATCAAAAACAGGTTAGAGGGGATGTCGAATGCAGAATTCCTGCGGAGTTTTGAGACCTGTCGGACGATGATTCACCCTCAACGACCTCGGAGCTGGAAATGGTTCCTTAGAGCCAAAACCTCACTTACAATATATGGCTGTTTACAACACCACAAAAGGCTTCGTGGGCAGAACATAAGCCCTCAAAAGCTTAAAACACCAAAATGGGACCCAGTGGTGGTGGTGGCCAGGTGTACGAGAGTGATGTTGGATGAACGGATACTCGAGATAGCGAAAGCCTGAGCCTGGGAATTACTAATATTGAAATAGATAAACGGGGTTTCTGGGTGTGGCAATATAACTCACAGCCACAACCACAGTCGAGGCGGCCAAAGGTCAGATAGATAAGGAAAAGCTGCAGCACTGCTATGGCGATAAAGCCAAATCGAAGGTGCGCACTATAGTCTCCATCTTGGTAAACGGTTTTCGTGAGGGTGTAAGAATAAGCCGTCTAATTGTAGACGAAGCCCTCATGAACTATTTTGGGGCTATAGTAATGACGGTCCGGCTATCGGAGGCGAAGGAGGTGATCCTCGTCGGAGACATAAACCAACTGCCGTATATCGATAGGGAAAATCTTCCCGAGATGCAGTACTGTAAGTCAAACCTGACAACAGGAATATCATGTGAGTTGCCTTGCATGCATCGAAATTCTAAGGACGTTGCGTTCGCCATCACCGAGGTCGTGGGAGTGATTATTGTTCTTATTAAGTCGCTTCTTCTCATTGTCAGTGAATTATGTTTTCTAAATCGTAGTGGTCGTTTTAGGAAGAATTATTTTAATGTTTGTTTCGACAATTCTAAGCAACAAACGAAATAAGTAATATAAGTAAATAGTTTAATATTTTCCTATTAATAAAAAAAGCGCGAACTTGGCTACACTCATGCATGAACTTTGTCACGATAGAACCTTTTGATGTACCGCAACTTGTCGACAGCGGAACGAAAAGCATTCATACTAGTGCGAATGATTCGAGATATTACGAATTACTTGGCCAGCCCAGTCACGATAGAGCGATAATGTGGTCATAACGTGAAAACGAAAACATAAGAAAGTGAAACAGTTTTTGTTGTCCTTATTACTGGATAAATCCCCCTTTTTATTATGTAGGTAGATGGGCAGTGGATTGAAGCTCTATCCACGGTGATCTATTTTGTGTTGACGGATAATTTTCTACCAAGAGTAATGATTGCTTTCGAGTGCTTATTTTGTGCTTGGCTTGGCCTGATCTGCGAGGTGCGATGTGATAATGACTTTGTCATCACCGAAAACTTAAATTATGCACAGTCAACTCTTTACTAACTTATAACGTATTATCTTATTTTTATTATAAATGGCTATGCGAATGAAAACTCGAAAGACATCTAACTGGCATATAAATTTGTTACATGAAACAAATTAAAGAAAAAAATATATATTATTCACAAAAATATAATGGGCATATTACGATTTTATAATATTTGAGGATCAGGTATTGGAGCCTTCTTTGTTAAATAAATAAATAATTATTTTTGTATTCCCTTGTGAAGTCAATATTTTGTGTAACAAATTTAATTGAAAATACGTAGCATTTTTATTATCCCTTTCGTATTATTATTATTATTATTATATATTCTTTATTGTACACCACACATAAAATAAACAGTACAAAAAAAAAAAATGTATGAGAGTATCAAAAATGCACAAAAAGGCGGCCTTATCGCTCAATAGCGATTTCTTCCAGGCAACCTTAGGGTAGGAATTTGAGAAGAAGAAATAGGTAGGTGGTGTATAATAAACATACAATAAAAATATACAATAAGCCCTAGAATAATATATACATATATATATATATATATATACATACATAAATAATAAAAATACATACAATAAGTACTAATAAATAAATATATAAATACAATTATGTCATATTTAGAGATAGATAATAATCTTTTACAAGTTTTTTAAATATTATAATACTCTGAGCCTTACGAATATGTAGGGGTAGAGCATTCCACAAAAGAATAGCCTGAACAACAAATGAGCGATGATAATATTTGGTCTTATGTACAGGAATTCTGAGAGTCAGGTTTTCGGACGAACGTAGCACTTTACTGTGATCTCCAATGAATTCAAACTTGTCCAAAATGGAGTGTCAAATATGGAGGACTGGTTGGATTAAATAATACACAGTACAGAAGGGAAAGGATGTGTAGATTCCGGCGAAGACGGATAGGTAACCATTTGAGCTTAGAGCGAAATTCAGAAATGTGGTCGAATTTGCGTAACCCAAACACGAACCGGATGGCAAGGTTTTGAAGCCGCTCAAGTTTATTAAGTTGATCTTCGGTTAGGTTAGTATAGCTTGCGTCAGCATAATCAAGGACGGACAGAAGGAGAGATTGTGCTAGCATAGTTTTAGTTGAAATAGGTAGAAAAGATTGTAAACGCCTCAATGAGCTTATAGCCGCAAATGTCTTTTTACTCAATTCTTTTATATGATTAGTCCATGACAAGTTTGGGTCTAAGTATATGCCTAGATTCTTTACAGAGGTACAGTAAGGTATTACAGAAGTACTATACGCGACAGAAGGAAGATTTTTCCAGTCAATTCTCGATATCATATTGGTGCTACCTATGACAATGGCTTGCGACTTACTAGGATTAATTTTGAGTCCATAGGATTTACTCCATTGGCATATTGTTGCTAAGTCATTGTTAGTGTTTATCACGGCAGAAGAAAGATTATCGAGACTTGACTGCGTATAAATTTGTAAATCGTCTGCATACATATGGTAGAGAGAAGTTATTTTTTGGGAAATAGAATTTATGAAAATCGCGAACAATAAAGGAGACAACACGCCACCCTGAGGTACGCCAGCTCGGACTTCACACCACGAAGAGAACGAGTCGTCAATTTTTATTCCCTGTTGGCGCTCTCCGAGATAGCTTTGAAACCAACCCAGAACGGATGGAGATATGTTAAAAGTACGTAAGAGGCCTAGTAATACTTCATGATCGACAACATTAAAAGCATTACTGAAGTCAAGCAGAGTAAGAACTGTAAGTTGCTTGTTGTCCATACCCCATCGAATGTCATCAGTGACTTTAACCAACGCAGTGACCGTACTATGACCAGGACGAAAACCGGATTGAAAAGAATTTAGAAGAGAATGTTTAATAAGGAAGGAATTTATTTGTTTATAGACTAGTTTTTCAAGGACTTTTGAAGGAAGAAATGGAAGAATGGAAATAGGGCGATAATCAGAAAAATTGGACGGATTAGATTTTTTAGGAATAGGAGTAATTTGTGCACTTTTCCAAGCTTTAGGAAACTGGCCAAAAGTAATGGATTCATTGAAGATATGAGTTAATACAGGTAAAAGGATATCAAGAACAGGTAGGATCATATTACGGCCGACGCCATCGGTACCAATTGCATTCGATGAGATTGAAACTATGTTCCTATTAACATCACATTCCGTAAAAGGGGAGAAATCAAACGGTTGAAAATCAGGAGTTGGTATTGATGAAAGAGTTTTTAAAGTAAGTTTTTTTTCAGTATCTTCAATTAGACTAGAAGACGAAAAGTGTTTATTTAGAAGTTCAATATCGATTTTATTAGAAGAAGAATTATTAGACGGTTTGCCAACTCCAAGTGATTCAAGAAATTTCCAAACTTCAGCTGAGTCGCCGTTTTCGACTGATGAATAAATATGGCGTCGTTGTGCATCTCTACACAATGTATTGCAGCGGTTTCGGATCTTAAGATACTTTTCCCTGTTAGCCTCTGTATTTTTCGACTTAAATATACTTTATATACTATATACGTATTGTATGTATAAAAAAAGTAAATCTTTTTATCCTCTATCTCCTGTCGATTCTAAATAGTATCTAACAAGGCGAACTGATAAATGCAAAAATTAATTTCACTGCGTATGATTTACCTACAAATAATATAACCTTTAACAATGACTTCTGTAATTTATTTTCAGTAAATCTGATTTTATTTTAATACATGATTCTGTGTTTATTTTACGACACTCATATGATAATGATCAATGTTGTTAATCCTATTTTTCTTATATGTCGATTCCGCTTAAAATGTATAATATCGTCCAATCACCGTCTGTAGCATGTTAACCTGCTGTTCTATATGAGAGAAAAATTCAGTAAACACTACGCGATGCATCATGAAAGCATCAACTAGTAGTATAATCTCTACCGTCCTTCATAGTCGCATAAATTAACGTCAAGTGAAGTATTGATCCCATCGTTTCTCATTGTGTAACGTCGCTTAGGTATCTAAGACAATTAATAAGGTAGCAAATATAGAACAGATTAAGTTATAATTACTATTGTATATTTTCGCATCGCGCCGCATTTGTGACTCACGCATTACATCAAATAAGACAATCATATAACATCAATAAGATTGATATATAGGTTACAAAGTGTCATGTTACAGCTCATAGAAACTGAGTAATATTATCAAAAAGTCTAGCTATTTCAAAAAGATGATAACCGCGATCTTCGACTAGTCTTTTTGATATAGATCAAACGTGACTCCATTAATTTTTCCTTATTTTCGTGTTTATTAGATAATATGAGTTTTAGTTGTGAGATAAAATAATAACGATAATGGTACATGACCTTTAAGCAAGTATGTTCAACGTATGTTATGTAACATGTTCATATTTCCTATGACATTGATAGGTAAGGCCTCGACGTCAGGAAGATTTTTATGTCGTAAGTCAAATGTGTCTACCTATAAATTATAAGAATTTGCTTGTACAATGATCTTTTATATCATAATTTTTTTAAACAATATAAACAACAAGGTTTTTAAATGAGTATAATTATTTTCAAGATGTAAGAAATAATAAAACAATTTAAATGATATAGTAATATATGATATTTGTTTAATTAATTCGACAACCGTAGTGGTGTAATGGTGCGGTGATTGCGCTTGGGGCAGATATTTATTTGTACAAATATTTGTATTTGGTTTGGGTTATATCCTTATGGGTCTCCCCACCGTACCTTGAAGAGCATGTAAAGCCGTTGGTACCGTTTATTATCATAGACGCCTGATAGCAATTGTTACTCATGGTAGGAAAATTATTTGCTAATCCGCAGTGAAGCAGCGTGGCGGATTAATCTTCCCTGATCCCTCTCCCATAATTATGACTTTTCAGCAACGGGACGTTTACATGTTGATTCTGTTCACTTCTGTATCAGCCTGTAAACCACCCACTGCTGAGCCATCTAGAAGAAGGGTTACTTAATCCAACACGCTGCTTCACTGCTGGTTTTGTTCTTTTCTAATGAGGTCTGTGTTGATCTTGCATTGATAATATCTCGCTGCTGAACATGAACTACTTTATCTGAACTGAACTGAGAACTACTTTATCTTATAAGAATTAAAAACCTAAAAATTCAGCTGTGCTAGTTCGGTTTTTGTATCCGATTTTCTATAAAGATCCACATTTTAATTCACATATCAATTTTGGTGCAACGGAATTAATGTTAAATTATAAAATGCTACCAATTATATTTTTCAAAATTTCTAATGCTTCAAAGGAATTTTATTCTAGAATCGATCTTGTCATCACAAAACTTAGACACACATACATATATCATAATTTTTAACACTTCACAAACATGCAGCCAATTTTTCATTCCAAGACATCCGACTTTGAACTAAATAGGACTTTATCTGACCGAATAATAATAATCGCACTGAAAGTTACGAATAGGTAATAATTATATAATTATAACTAAGTAACAATTATTATTAAACTTTTGGTTACAACTAAATGTTAATTTGTCAAAAATCGTTTTGTTGTTAGTTTGGTCGCAGCCTAAATGACATTGAAGATTGAGACCACCCACATAATTCGTTTTTGACAACATAAGGATGATCTTATTCTCTTCAACTAAAATACTCGACTAATATCGTTATTAAAAAACGATCCAATAACATTATATTACTTATTTTGGCTATTTGTTTCTGCTTCCGTTTTCATATAATATGAATTATTTTTTATTATTTTATGTAGAATATTTTTTTTAAGAAATGGAAAATTTAGTTTAAAATTAGAACATTATATTCATAATAACTTGTTGCAATAACATTATATCAGTCATAATAATCGGTTGATTAAAACTAATTAGATTTGTCTGGATAGAGATATTTACGTGAATACAGCACTCAATTAGTAATCACGAAAATTTGTAAAAACTATATTTTGATGAGTTATTTATAGCCCAGCTGTCGTGAGTTGAAAGACTGGTAGAGTACATTACGGAAATATAATAAAGAAATGCACACACACGGTTTTTACATTAAATATATGTAACAATACATTTCAGTTGCTTTTTCATCTTTATTAAGCCATAGATAATTTTATTGTAGCTTGTAAAATAATTCAAGTTCTGTAAAATCAAGTCAAGTTCTGTTAAAATTGGTAAAAATTAATAATTTTGTAGCATATTGGTGAAAAAAAACGGTTTCATTTAATGTAGTGTGGTATTTTTCACTAATAACAGTTTAGGATATGACCTCTTTTATTTTCAAATTAATTCGAATTTATTTATATTATGTTTTAGACTGAAAATTGCATAATTACTGACAACATTTGTCGACTACCAAGGACATCTCCTAATATTTCAACACCTATCTAGAAATATCTAAGCAGATATCGAAATAATATTTAAAAGGTAACATTATCATCTGCAGCTGACATTCAAAAAGCTCGTTTCTTACAGACTTATTAACATTATTAAAACTTTTAAATGCTATAATTGAAAACAACCTAAATAGGATTAATTGTTATAATGATAAAAAACAGTATGTTCATGAAAGATAAGAATTTGTTTATGGTTAGAAATTATTTAAAAGTTTAGTTACAGTATCAATATAATAAGCCGACTGTAAGTCAGGCGTTGTTACAGTGACTGCTCAAATTACACTACAGTATATACAAGCATTTATTCAAACAAAATATAAATAAATAAATCAAGAATATTCAAGTGGGCTTTGTAATGCACGTTTGAATCGTCATTTTAAGAAATACAGTTAATAAGAAGTTGTCTTCATATCAACCATTAATCTGCTGAGAAGGAAGGGCAAGAAATTCAATAATTTCTCAATTAAAACTTGTTAATTTACAACTTTATGAAATATAAATTTTATGAGACGTTCCTTAAACTACGTGACCCACGCTTCTTAGTCATTTGTAAAAAATATAATATAATTTAAAAATAATAGGTATTTTCAAAAACGATTACGTTGCTCCAGCTTGAAGTAAACATTGACTTTGTGAAGTCGAAAAGCATAAGCTACAGGTAGCATAAGCTACTAGATTATCTTTTCTTATCGTAATAATACAATGCCTTTGACTCTTTTATCAATACAAATATTAAGGTAATAAAACAAATTAAATGTTTGTGGTCTTAGAATAATATAGACCGGCCCATTCAATGTAATAAGTTGTATATACGAATACGGATAAATACAACAAAATCGAAGTATTACGTCGCTTATGAAATTATCGTTGTGTAACATTTTACATACACAAATGTTTGTTATTAATATTTTGTTACAATTGCTAATGGCAGGCTAATGTCAACACGTGGTTAACGTCTCAGTTTCAATGCGTTGAGACTTCCCTAGTAGCTATTAATTTTGTATTACGCACTCGTAAATGAACAGGTACAAACAATGTAATAAAAATGTAGTTGCCACATTCATATATGGGGATAACAATAATATTTTTTCTCAAACAAAATTTAATAGCCAAACTGAACTGTACTAAACTAAATCAGCCTGCAAACGTCCCACAGCTCGGTGACGTAACGGCCACGTAATACTTAAACTTCCCCTAGGTAAAACAAGCAAAAAAACATATTGATGTAACTTAAATGTTATTATTATTTAGCACGAGTATAAGTATATAACAATTAAAACCTAATTATACATTTTCATTTCAATCGGCAAATGTTTCTTTCGAATAAATATATACACGCTTGTGTAAACAATCATAAACTGAATACGAATAAATTATTTGGAAGGAAAGCCAAACATTTTAATGTGTTGGGACAGCTTCAACACTCTGTACAAGATATGTACATATTACCGTTTGGTACATCTATAGGATTTCATATTAATCAAACCTATGGTCGCGGGTTCTATTTACACTCATAGTGAAACTTAAAAGTTACCACATTTTCTCGGAGAGCACGTAAAACCGTCAATCACGGTATCATCGACACCTGACAACGACTGTTGCTCAAAGTAGGAAAACTATCCATCAACCAACCTTCAACAACCCTTCTCCTATATGGAGAAGAGGCCTTCGCTCAACAGTAAATTGTTTATAGACCGATACAACGCTCAGTAAGACGTCCAAATAATTTGAAACCCAGATCTTAAGCTGGCGTTTATACTTTATAGTTCTTAATGTACTATTTCTTAATATAGTATTGTATTTTCTCAATATGAATCTTTTTTTTACTTTTTAATTCCTTATTAACTTTTTCTTTGTTTTCCTTGTAATCATATAATGTAGATACCTAAATGTTTTGATCGATTTTTCATTACATAGATTGAATCGTATTTGACATCATAATAAGTGCAGCCAATTAGGAAGAGTTTGAGAGTCTAGAATTTTCTCGAGGATATTGGGTTCTAGAATAATTAAGAATATATGAACTGCAAAAGAGTATCAATTGCACTATTACACTTTCAACTTTAGATATTAAGAGAGCCGGTACACGTAAATTACTACATTGTTTTCTTTAAATTATTGATAATTTTATTAGCTAGATGACTGCTCAGACTAGAAAATTTAGATATCCTACATTATTTTGTCCTGATTACGAATATTTTAAGATGGCGACTGTACAAACGCATGAGGAAGCGATCATAAACGATCCTTGAATACAAATGCCTTTTATATTTTTGTTAAATAGATAACCTGCTTATAAATAGTCATATGCACGTATTTGCAAAGAAGTTACGAAGGATACAGCCGGAGGACCAACGTTTTATTGTCTAAACATAATTTAAACTCTAGCAATTGGGTCTGTAATACAGAAATTTTATCTCCAATGTAGTCAAGTCGTATGTATTGTAAAAAAGAGTGATAATATGTTATATGATTGTTTATGGGTCGCCTTAGTCATTTCTTGAAAAGTGCAGTTCCAGATCCATCTTCTAAATCTTCAAATTGAACGTTCTGGGTCACTGTCATACGAACTTTCAGGAGAGGAAGCGCATTGAAAAGAGAATCATAAATTTCATATCGTTTTCTTTCAAGATCTGTTTTGATAACCCACCCGGACTGATAACTTCTAAGTTCTTTCAGGATACTCTTTCGAGCACGCGGGCAATATTCGAATCCTAATCTCTTGTTTGAGTATCCCATCGACTGCGCCAGTAAGCATACAGCCGGAAAAACTAAAAAAAAAAGAAACGAAAATTTACTAAAAGATAATTATTTAAAATATCAATATTATTGTTATAAATAAAATAATTGTACATTATATTCCCATAATAATCTCGAAAAAGAAATGTCCGATGATCGACTGATGCAATGGCTATCTTGAAACAACGCGCTGACAATGTACCATTAGGCTAGCACTACACTATAGCTATGCGCTGTAACTAAAGGATAAATATTTATTATTGAATAATACTCGTATAGTAATGTAATAAAAATGTGTAGAAGCTAATCTCCGGAAGCATAGATACTCAAAATTCTTCTACAACTTAAAACGTAAATCATTTTAGATCGAATTAGACTATACCTAAAACATCACACTCCTATGAGGACCCATTTTGAAATGACTCATATAAACTGACTTTTAACGTCATGCTTAATACTCCGCATGTTGACTAGTCTAGAAATAATCGAAGCCCAGGCAACAAAAAAACATCCTAAATTCGTATTAAATATATGAGATCTTTCAACAAAAGTTCAGGTAGGTTTTCCCGCCACGGTTCCTTGAATGAAACATTAAAAGAGCTCTTGCTACCATCGACGTTCCTGCTCTTATTGAGCCTACTGGTATAAGTCGCGATGATGGCAAGAGATCTGATGGTTTAACAATGGTTCCCTGGGAATGTGGACGGGCGCTTTTGTGGGACGCGACCTGCGCCGATACATTAGCTCCGTTTCATGTTAAGGAGGCTGCTTTAAGAGCGGGAACCGCTGCGGAGAACGCAGAAATTACTAAGCGGCACATTTGTTACTTATGCCAAGTTATGTTTTTGTGCTGTCTGCAGTTGAAACACTTGGACCTTGGAGAAGCAGTGGAAAAAATCCTAAAATAAAATAACATTAATTAATTCGTTTTTAAGATTTGTATTGTAAATAGAAATAAATTATCCTAGTAAAATTTTCAAAAATTTGTCTATTTTTATAAACGAAAATGAATTAAATTATCATCATTTTTTTTCTCCATTTGAGAGATTTCTATTGAATTTTCGAAGATTAAAAATTAAATGAATGTTCTTTTATTTTTGAGCATAGAGTTAAAAGACGGTAGCGACCGATGGCAGGCCTTTGAAGCCCTATATTTGAAGGATTTTAAGTGATGAAAGTGGTCAAAGAGACCCCACTCTGACTGTAAAAAAGCTTTTTAAGGATATTGCCATTAAATGTAGCTCAGAGGTTAACGAAAAAATCTTTAATTTTTTATCAAGCCGAGGTGAGTTTCTAATCGTTATTTATATAAAAAATAGAAGATTCTTCTATTATCTTATATTATAATCAATATATTTTTATTTCATACATATATAAAATTGTAAAAACTAGGGTGATTTTAGAATAAAAAAATTACCATTGTATAATATACTTATAAGATGAAAAATAACATAAATATAACCCATCTTACATAATTATATTAGTTTACATAAAAAACATCATTCTTTATGTAGCATACGAAAAATAGTAGATGAAAAATGGTTTACATTTAATATCTTTTTGTTCTTTTTAATGCAATTAGTTTAACAATCGACAAGACAACCTTTATGGTTGTAATTTATATCGATAATTATTTTGACAGTAACATCGTTCATGTTTTTTAATGGAAATAAATTCATATAATTTTGTAAAATAATTTACGTAATACTCACAGATTTGAAAATAAAATTCTTGAAAATATTATTGAAATAATAAATAGTATTCAAAGTAAAATCAATCATTAATTGACGAGAAAAATCGTTAAACAAAAATTGTCTCGTTAATTGTTCTCTTGTTCTATTGTTAAAAACATTGTATTATAAGACGAAGCCAAATACACTACGTATAAAATCGCCTAAACATTATGCAATTGGTCGGCTTTTTCGGAGGTGACGTCAGTTGTACTCCGGAGGTGGCAGGTTCAGGGTCGGCTAGTTCATAGTTTCGACTATGGCTTCCATTCGTAAATGACGCAGCATTTAGTATGATGTACTCACATACGTTGCATTAATTTGTACGAAGCAGTTTGATAGGCTATTGTTTTGTGATGGAAATAATATATGATCGGTTTTAAACTTTTAAGAATAATAAACATTTAATATAAAATATCAGGTGTAACTGTACTTTATTGATGTGTTTATTTTATGGTTTCATTTTTATTGAAATAATTACGATATCATTTTTATATTCTAAACAAATTAAATATTTTAACGAATAATTTAAACTATTTCTGATTTTTCTGTGTGGCATATTGGGAAGTGTATTGTTCGATAAGATATTTTATTCAAAAATTTAAGTTAAAAATTTATTGAAATCTTTGACATTTCGCAACAAAATGGAATGGAACTAATATGACTAGCAGAAATTAATTACAACAATAACATATTATTGTATAATTATTTAGTTGTTTCTTAAGTACTTTACTTTGTTGTATAACAATGAAAATTTACAATCATTTCATTGAAATGATTCACGTTTATCGATAATTTATATGAAAAAAAAAAAGAAAAAAAGTTATTGCACCTGGCGGTTAATTTACGTTTAACATAATACATAATATGACTTTGATAGTCACTCTACATACAAAAAAGAAAAGAATAAAAGTTAGATTTTTCTTTCATTTTCACCGGTATAATATTGCGTCTTTTTAACGCGTCTGGAACTTATAAATGATATTATAAAATGAAATTAATATGTTATATAGACATATAAAAAAAAAATTAATAGTTAAAAATTATACGTATAAAAGTACTTAATCTGTAGGTAGAATCGCGTGAATGTACCATTAGCGATTTAAAAAGATTGAACAGCCTACGAATGCCGGGTAAACCTGTAAAACGAGTATCGTATTAGAAAAGGCAGCTTTGCAAGGACATTTTAGATACGCACATTGTTAAGAGCCTTATACGCTGAAAATTTTAAGCATTATTATTTTTTTAATGATTACGATATAAATTTTGACTATTGCGTATTGTTTTGTGTGATCAAATCGATCGTGATTTATTTATGTAATAAAAAAAATATATTTTTGGTAATTGTGGTTATTTACTATACTATTGTCTACTTTTCTAAATTATAGCGTAAAGTTTTATAGTTCATGTTCCTTCTGGATGACAAACCAATGTAATAATAATAATATATCTAATAATCAGAGTTATTGAAATCGGTTCAATTTTTTAATTATAAAATAAAAAAATAAAATAAACTTTCCTTTTTATTAGGTAATACTAGTGTTAGTACGTATAATAAATCTAAAGTCCAACGTTTTGTAGTCAGTTTTTTTTAAATAATTTTTTTATTATGTATTTATCAGTTATTAATTACTTATTTTATAAAAAAAAAAAAACGTTGGACATGAATAGTATGTGATTATTTATAATGGCGTACGGACTAAGCGATATACCTGGTGTATGTAAACAATGCTTTAAACTAAATTTCGAATTAGCAAGATAGGCGTGTTACGATGAAGCTTGAATTAAAATTCTGGATGTATCACGAGCTAAGGCGGCCGCGATTGTTAATATACGTACTGTATACTGATAAAATTACAATTAGACTTTTGTATCCTAGAAATATTACAGTCAGCGGACAGCGTCTACTCGCACTGCGTGGAAAGATTTTTTCTAAATAATTATTTTTACTTAGAAATCGAGTGTTTTCAATCGTACGTTTTATTGACACAGATTTATTTTATAATTCGGTTTTTGAATGCATAAGTGCTTGTTGTTATTCATTATAAGTTCGTGTGGGTTCATGCTTTGTTTGCAATAATGATTGTTAATTGAAACGTTGCGTAGAAAGAGGGAAATAAATTGTCAATTTTCAAACAATTATTTAAATTAATTATACATAATTCATAGTGTAAGTGGACGTGAACGTAATTTTCGCTTTTCAGCGAAGGCCGCAGGTGCTACGATCAATATGAGCTGCATGAAAACTGGTTAACGCGGAAGTCGAGAATTTTCCCCATTGCACGTGTGAGCGTGTTCGTCTGTGTGCGTGTGAACAGCGTGCAACTAGTCGCCCGAGGTCGCCCACATCTGATCTGTGCAAATTTCGTGCGCTAAGGTCGCTGCCCGTTTCCAGGGTCACACGGCCGTATCTCTCAATTTTTGCTTGTTAATTATAAAAATAATGTGTTATATAAGCTACATCTATTTCGCTCGCTCTCGTTATAATGCGATATATCCGTTTCACCGCCACCAGCGCTGCGACGCACACAGCAACGCAGAATAGAAAAATACATCCACGAATTTCGGCTATTGCTTGCGTGTGTGCGTGAATGACGTTATCGTACAATGCGATTACAGGGCTGTATCACGAACGTTTTTTATTTTTTTTTGTGTGTTAACGGATAGTGTATTAAGAATTCGAATTTGAATATGTAAGCTTATGATATGTTTTAAAATATTAAGATAATAATATCTCAATAGAAATAAACATTGAATTTTCGTTATAAATATATATTGGTATCATTATTGTATGGAAGTGCATATTATATTTTGGTCGTCAAAATTCGTATCTGCGCTTACACGTGCCGCGGAGTTGTCCCCTGGATGCGATGTCATTGTATGCAATCATCGCGTATTTGCGCACTAGAGCTTCGTCCCGCGCCCCGCGCATCCTTCAGCTACGTATATCCATTCAAATCCATTTGACTCTTATTCTTTAGCATTAAGGGTTACATTGTTGTGCATTATTTTCAATAAATACATATCGCTAACTGTACTAGCATGCACGCTAGTGGATATCATTTTAGGTACTTGGTAGTTATAATATGCAAATTGGACAAGGTTTTGTTTGCCTGAGTGTGGATTAAACAAAATTTAATAGTGATATTTTGAAGTTATAATTTACATTAAATTAAACAAAAGGTTTGAGAACTTTCAATATTCGCTATTAATGAGAAGTTTTATTTTAACATATGAACCACATTCTCCCTCCCTCCTTGTTGTTTCACCCGCGTAAAATTTTGATATTAATTAGTAAATAACATAATCTTATGGATATTGCTTGACACCTATCAATCGTATCACAATAC
The DNA here is from genome assembly GCA_036937285.1 of Euphydryas editha. NCBI lineage: Eukaryota > Metazoa > Arthropoda > Insecta > Lepidoptera > Nymphalidae > Euphydryas > Euphydryas editha. The sequence continues at coordinate 18,896,553 of JAUPFZ010000006.1, read as the reverse complement.
GTCCATATTAAATAAACATGTCATCTAATGCAAATGTTTTTTTAAATAATACAGTTCTGAATCAGTTTCAGAGATTGACGCTTTTGAAAATCAAAATTCCACTGTACCAGTAAAGATAACGTATTATATAATAATACTAGCTGTGCCCCGCGGTTTGACTTCTCAATTTGAGAGAAAAACGTACTTAAATGTTTTTAAACAATTACTCTAATTGTAAGAGTAGGTACTCGTTGGTCGAGTGGTCGCAAGCGTTGGGCCGAGTAAGGGGTCTCAGGCTTGATTCCTGGGTCGTTCAATGTATTATTGATTTTTTTTTCGAAAATTCTTACTAAAAGAGTGATGTTATATTTACTTTAAAAGTGGAACTATAGTTAAAAAATGTCTCGAGAAGAGAAATAATAAAGGACGCAACGGAAGCTCTCAAAAAAGATTTTTTCCCGTTTTTGTAACATTTCTTAGTATTTCTCAACCCCTATTGGTCGTAGCGCGACGTATAGGCTATAGGCTATAGGCTATAGCCTATAGCCTTCCTCGGTAAATGGGCTATCCAACGCAAAAATAATTTTTCAATTCGAACTGTTCTGTGTTGTGTAGTTCCTGAGATTAGCGCGTTCAAACAAACAAACATACTCTTCAGCTTTATAATATTAGTATAGATATTTGTTAAGGTACGTACGTGTTTTGATGGAATGAATTGGGCCATCTGACGAACGGTAAGGTAATTTATTTACCTTTCAAGACTTATTCATGTAATAATGTATATCTTGGAAATGAATTTAAAAATTCATTATCACTTGACGATGCGTTGGCGCTGTGGTCATAGCAACTGGCTGATGCGCTAGCGGTCGCCGGGTCGATCCCCGCACATGACAAATATTTGTATAGGCCATACATGTGTTTGTTGTGGTCTGAGCGTTTGTGCTTGCGTATTGTTTGTGTATCCGGACCCCCGACACAGGATTCACATCCTACTGGGGGCCGTTGAGTGTGAGACGTTTATTATAATCATATTCGTTACCATTGTTAGTAAAAAGTAAATCGTAAATTTGTTGTTTTTAATGATATGCAAAACAATTAAATCGTTGTTTTTAGATCTTAAGAACAAGATGGTCAGGTGTGGTTAAAATATTAAGGCGCTAATTATTATGTTATTAGGTATATGTTGTGTCAAATATATATATATATATGGGTAAGAAAAAAGTAGAAAACTCGCTAAGGCAGTTTTCGTTCGATTAAAACAAAATCTGCGATACAGGTAAACTTGGGAGGGAAGTTGTCTCCCAAGTCCCAACTCTCTTTGGTGTCGCCTGATAATGACAGCTTATATCCTGACTTTATATAAATCAATTTTTATCTAAGGAAATAGATTAAAATTTTTATAAATTGGTAAGTTAAAAGTATCTTTCTCAGTGATGCCAACAAATTGTAAAGAAATTAATAAAAATAAAAATAAAAATAACAGAGTACTTTCTCCGACCTAACTATTTTTTAATAAAGCAAGTGTATTTTGGACAATTATCTACATATATCATTGATTGATACCCGTATTAAAAAAACCGACCGTTATGGTGTAGTGGTGCGAGTAGTCGGCTCCAAGCCGGCGGTCACAGGTTTGATTCCCGCTCAGGGCAGGTAGTTTTACGTGTGAAAATATTTGTTTCCGGTCTCCTCTCCGTTCCTCGGTGAGCACGTAAAGCCGTCGGTCCCGGTTGTTAACATAGACACCTGATAACGATCGTTACTGATGTTAGTGGAGTGTAGTAGAGTAGCGTGGTGGATTAAGCTCCAACTCTTCTCCTACATGGAGAAGAAGCCTTTGCCCAGCGTTGGGACGTTTACAGGCTGATTCAGTTCAGTTCAGGTGAAAAAAATTGATTTAAAAAAACTTATACATAAATAAATATGGTTTTTAATAAATAAATATTGTTTTTCTAGTCATAAATACTGTTACAATTTAAAATAAACAAAATATTACATTTGAATTTGGAATCTGTCATTTGTATAATATGATTATTTATTGTATTTTCATTATTGCTTATTCATTTTCGCGCCAATACATTGTAAAATATTTGGTGATATTAAAATGGAGTGCGGTGATAAAGAGAACCGAATCGCTGTGATTGCAATACACGAAGTAAGTATCCAAATACAATTTTTAAAACTCTCCATACGCTTGGTATTAGTCAAATGTTTGTGAATCAGGCTATTGATAGGTACAACGATATCTCCTCTGTTTGTGACAGAACAAGATCTGGCCGTCCGCGTAGTGTTCGTATGAAAAAGGAAACCAAAGCAGTAAGGGAAAGAATTCAAAGAAATTCTGTCCGAAAGTAAAAGATTTTATCTCGGGAGATGTATATAGTACCTACATATGTAGACTTCATCAAGAAAAACATGCATTATTTTATATTTTTATTCTCAACAGTCTTATCGTTACAAAACTTGAGGAAATTTTCTGATATTAGCTTATTGGAAAAAAAATAAAAATGTGCTTGTAAATGTGTCTGGTGGAGGATTTATGTTTTCAAAAATAAATAAAAAAATGTTAAATTCTTGTAAATTTTTAATTAAAATATTTCTAGACTGCGTAAAAATGTGGATTTAATTTTTTAAAGATAATGTGATCCAAATGTCTTCTGTCGAGTTGCACGCATTGTTCGAAACGGAGCTTGATGTTTCGCGCTACACGCCGCAGTAAACTCGGTTTAATGCTGCTGATTTCATGCCGAATATTTTCTTTTAAAGCCATCGTTTGCGGATTGTTATTGAAGACTCTCCCTTTTAGGTATACCCACAAAAAATCCATTGGGGTCAAATCAGGTGACGTGGTCACTAAGACCACGGGTTGTCTCCAAAGTGGCTGATCAGTTTTTGAGGAAAAGCTTTCCTAAGCAATCTCAAAAACTGATCATCCTCATCGATTTTACCGAAGTATCACCATGCTGCTTGCAGCTGAATGACGGCACTGTCGTCGTGTTTCGTTCGGTTTGTGAGAGATCCGGTGGCCCGTGCCTCCCCTCTCTAAAGGCCGGCAACGCACCTGCTAATCCTCTGATGTAGCGGGTGTATATGGATGTCGGTTTTACTTACCACCAGGTGAAGTGACTGTCTGTTTGCACCCTATACAAAAAAAGAAAGGAGCTCTGGCTGTATATGGTGTGGCTCCATCCTGTTGAAACCACATGTGTGATGAGAACGATGGATGAGCTCGCAGATTCGGTAAAAAGTACTCTGTGATCATCCTCCTATAATTCTTAATACTCACATTCGTCACCTGGCCTCGGGCATTTTCAAAGAAAAAAGGTCCAATACTCCTGTAGCGACAACTTTCTCGCCACATAAGTCCGTCTGGTCGAAGGATCCTTCCTTTTCAAAGGCAGCCCCTCTACGCCAAACTGGTGACCCCGACGTGATCAACGTCATCACTACTCCAAACTCCCATGCGTAGACAAAGCACACCAAGCAGTTACCCTAGAGCAAAGCAGTGGTTTTTGGTGCTTGAGTCGTGGATTACGGGTTCTTGGAGCCCAGTAAAGGCAATTTTGCTTCTTAACATGCCCATTTAAATGAAAATGAGCCTCGTTACTCCATAAAATGGAATTCACAGTTTGAAACCTCTGCAACATCGTTTCACAAAATTGTTTGCGTAAAATATAGTCATTTTCTTTTAATTCTTGAACGATTTTAATCTTCAAAGAATGGAATCCATGGAATCTTCAAAATTTCATGGACAACTGCTCTTGGAAGTCCCAGTGAGGCTGCCCTTTTCCGTATCGAAAGTCGGGCATTTACACGTCAACTCCGTTCCACGAGTTCAATGTTTTCAGGGGTCCTTGAAGATCAGCTAGGCCCCGGCTGTGGGTTGTTCGTAGCTCAAGCAGTTTCGCGGAACCTCTTCACCCAGGAGCGAACTAAATTCACACTCGGTCCATCACATATTCGTCGGATATTGAAGTGTGAATAGAACTGTTGACGAGCGAAAACGTAAGAATCGCCGCCTTTGAAAAACGCCTTCTCAGTGAACGCGCGATGCTGCCGACGACTACGACATCGTGAATGAAAAATCCGCATGAACCGTGATTCGAATGGTGCCACCCTCTCCCGCACTGTTTATTACTATTTGAAAACATAAATCTGCCGCCAGACACCTTTATATCTATTACTCTATTACTTTTGACATTAAAAGTTCAAAAAAAAAAGTCCGCGACAGCATATATCTATGTCTTGAGGTTGACTCATTATAACCGTTTTTAAAGTAATCAAGTTTGTTCTAAAATAATCTGTTATTTGGTACAATAATGAAGAAATTTTAAATCGAAGCATTACATGTGATGAAAAGTGGATCATGTATGATAATCGGAAGTGCTCATTGCAATGGCTGAACCCTGGCGAGCTAACCAAATACTGCCCCAAGCGAAAATTGACTCAAAAAAAGTTACTTGTGAGCGTTTGGTGGACTACTGCCTGTGTCGTTCTCTACAGCTTTCTTAAATCTGGCCAGACGATTACGGCAGATGTCAATTATCAGCAACTGCAAACAATGATTGAAAAGCTAGCTGCTAAACACCCGAGGCTATTCAATCGCTCTAGGCTACTGCTGCTTCAGGACAACGCTAGACCACACACTGCACAACAGACTGCTACCAAATTAGAGGAGTTTCAATTGGAATGTTTAAGACATCCACCGTACTCCCCGGATCTTGCTCCAACAGATTACGATTTTTTTTCAAAATTTGGATAACTTCTTGCAAGGGAAAAAATTCAACTCTGATGAGTCAGTTGATTAAAAGTCTATACCGGATTTTATCGCGTTTATTTAAAACTTTATAGTTTTACAATATTTTAAATTATTTCCCGACGTTTCGGACCCTTTACAGCGTCCATGATCTCGGGGGACTGAGGTGGTGGGTGTCCGAATAATGAATTAATTGTTACATACCCCGCTTTTTATACAATTTTAAATTATTACTATTAACCGTTCCTATTCATGCAGAATGAGCTTATTGTGTCTGGAAGTCGTGCTGTGTTCTTATTTTCCTTGGGTTCAATTAATTTTAGTACTGGCTCCCAAGCTGGTGGTACGTTCCAACCATCCTCTCTATTGAAATTAGGATGTTTTTTGATTTCAATAGCCTCGCGAATCATCCTTGGTAGGAATCGGTGTTCTTTAGCGAGAATTTGTGGCTTATCAAATCTGATATAGTGGTTGGTACCTTGTTGAGTATGTTGATACACAGCAGACTTTGTCGACCGTTGGTGTTTCATGTCAGCTATGTGTTCTTTGACGCGTGTCTCTATACTCCGCTTAGTTTGTCCTATATATGAGAGACCACATTCACAGTCTAATTTGTAGACCCCTGCATCTTGTAAAGGTATTTGGCACTTGACAGATGGTAATAATTGACTTATCTTCGTTGGCGGCTTGTAGTAAGTTTTGATTGAAGCTCGCTTCAAGATGTAGCCAATCTTGTCAGTGACTCCTTTGACATATGGTAGTACGGCAGGCTGGCGCTCAACTGTGGCTGTCTTCTTTCTCCGGGATCTGTGACGCTGACGCGGTGCTCGGAGGTTGTTGTCTCGCAGTACCTGCTTGACGTGCTGTAGCTCTGCGTCCAGGTGTTTCTCGTCACAGATCCCGCGAGCTCTCTGAAACAGAGACAAACCAACGGCAGAGAGTTGTCTAGGATGGTGGTGAGAAGCACCGTTTAAATACCTGTTTGTGTGGGTAGATTTTCTATACACAGAATGGCTTAAACTATGATCAGGATTTCTGATTATAAGTACATCTAGGAAAGCTAGTGTGTTATTTGCCTCTAACTCCATGGTAAATTGAATATTGTTATTTATGGAGTTAAGGTTTTCTAGGAATATGCAAGTACTGTCTGTTGGTAATATGGTGAAAGTGTCATCTACATACCTCTTGTAAAATCTAGGAGAGATAGGTGCTGTCTTTAGAGCTCGATCCTCGAAGTCCTCCATGTAGATGTCAGCCACTATGGGGGATACTGGAGAGCCCATAGCCACGCCATCCACCTGAATGTAGTATTTGTGGTTCCACAACAGGTAGCCAGTTGTAAGGCAGTGCTTGAGTATTATTGCATATTCCTCTGGCATGTCGTTCTCCACTAGTCTCCTTCGTACAATTTCGAGCGAGCGAGCGAGCTTCAATCAAAACTTACTACAAGCCGCCAACGAAGATAAGTCAATTATTACCATCTGTCAAGTGCCAAATACCTTTACAAGATGCAGGGGTCTACAAATTAGACTGTGAATGTGGTCTCTCATATATAGGACAAACTAAGCGGAGTATAGAGACACGCGTCAAAGAACACATAGCTGACATGAAACACCAACGGTCGACAAAGTCTGCTGTGTATCAACATACTCAACAAGGTACCAACCACTATATCAGATTTGATAAGCTACAAATTCTCGCTAAAGAACACCGATTCCTACCAAGGATGATTCGCGAGGCTATTGAAATCAAAAAACATCCTAATTTCAATAGAGAGGATGGTTGGAACGTACCACCAGCTTGGGAGCCAGTACTAAAATTAATTGAACCCCAGGAAAATAAGAACACAGCACGACTTCCAGACACAATAAGCTCATTCTGCATGAATAGGAACGGTTAATAGTAATAATTTAAAATTGTATAAAAAGCGGGGTATGTAACAATTAATTCATTATTCGGACACCCACCACCTCAGTCCCCCGAGATCATGGACGCTGTAAAGGGTCCGAAACGTCGGGAAATAATTTAAAATATTGTAAAACTATAAAGTTTTAAATAAACGCGATAAAATCCGGTATAGACTTTTAATCAAATGAGTAAAATTCGCGTAAATATAAGAGAACAGTCTGATGAGTCAGTCCAAACCACCTTCAAACATTTTATAGATTCCCGTCCGAATGTTTTTTTTTTTTAAATAAAGGTATCAATGAACTACATATAAAATGGCAAAAGTGCATAGATAGCAATGGAAGATACTTTGATTAATTAGATATATTATATTTTAAAAAAAATCGACTTTATGTTCCGACCATACAAAACTCCAATTTCCTATGTAAGGACCTAATATTAAAAGCTACAGTAGGGAATGTTAATATAGATTATAGGCTTCATTAGGCGAGACCATTCCAGTTTAACACTGATATTCAATGTGCCTCTAACCAAGTTTTCACCAAGTGATCACTCCCGGTTCTCACCCTATTGATTACGGAGACGTCATTGAATATCTGTCGTCTCTTGGTCACGATGAAATCTATTTCATTTTTAGTTGAACCATCAGGACTCATCCAGGTCCATTTCCTATAAGGTGGCTTCTGGAAGAAAGAGTTCATCATAAAGAGTCCCTATTTCTCCAGAAAATCGGCCAGCCTCTGTCCTCTGTGGTTCCGTTGTCCATATCCAATTTGCCCCACTCTCAGCTCACCATATCGTCTTTTGTCTATCTTCGGGTTTAAATTTCCCATGACAACATTGAAGTAGTTTTGTTCGTATGTATGAACCTACTGATGTCATTATACATACTACTTCTACTTCTAATTCTTCATCTGGGTGGACCGAGGTCAATTCGTATGCCTGAATGACCTTCAGCGAGTTCCTTCTAGATACTCTGACTGTAAAGTACGCAACCCTGTTCGACACACTTCCGATTGTCACAATGTTGCCAATGAGGGACCCGCGAACCATAAACTTAAGACCTCCTTGGGACTGTTGGTCGCCCTCCCGGTAGTAAAACAGGTTATTGAATTTCATGGTTATTTTATCCTCTCCCTCTTATCGGACTTCATAATATAAACCCAATATATCCCATTGTAACCTGTTCATTTCCTCTTCCAGCTCAATAATCTTTTCATCAGACCTCAACGTGTCTGTTACTTTACTAATTAATATTTATTAATATGATTTATTAATCAATTTATCCAAGGATATATGTTATTATATATGATATATATATATATATATATATATGAGACTTTCTATAGATATAGTCACTCATCACGATATCTCTCAAACTATGAGACCTAAAAACTTTAAATTTGGTAGGAATATTCCTTTTGCCAAGTAGAGGTCAGCTAAGAACGGATTTTACGAAATTCTACCTCTAAGGGGATGAAAAAGGGAGGCAAAGTTTGTATGGGACAACGTGATTCCTTAGTCCAATCTACTTTAAATTTTGCATAAATATTCTTTAACAGAATTGATTGAAGACGTGTTTCGTGTTTTATCGAAATTCATTCCCTAACGGGGTTAAAAGGGGGTAGAAAGTTATTTTGATATAAATACTCCTTAGTGCTTTTGATTTAAATTATATTTTATTTTGACACATGTTTGACAATCAATCCGTCTATTATAGTATATTTTCCAGCATTGACGCAGGTGTAGGTGATATCGTTATGATAGAAATTCCTTGGTGATATCTTTTTTTGGGTGCTCCTGATGGAATAGGCAAGACTTTATATTAAACGTAACAAAATTGAGTTGTAAATATACCGTGTGATTGCTTTATTGTAAAATAGTGTTTTATATAATATTTTTTACTTCAATGTTGGTGTTGTGTTAAGTCAAAGGTTTTAAACTAATTGACTCATCAGCAAGGCATCTGTAGTTCACAATGATACAGATATAGAAGACACCGAAGTGAACTTGGAAACATTTTTGAATTATACGGCATTAACAACCCCCTTTTAGTACAGATTGGCACCACGGACTAATGTTGGAACAAGATCAGAAAACATTATAAATCAATTTAACTTTATCTTACACTAAAACTAAGAAGGAGGAGATAAAAGCTGTCTTGGACTATTATTAAATATAAATACATATATGTTTGACACACACACGATCGTCTGTTTCTAAGGTAGGCAACTTAATGCCTGTGTTTTAGGTAACAGCCGACTGATTTTCATTTTTTATAAATATACATATAAATAATACATATAAAAATAAATACATATTACACCCAGACTTGAGGCGGAAATCGATCCTGGAGCGGAAAGCAGTGTCACTACCAACTTTGCAGAGTCGATCAAAATTTAAAAAATAACTACTTGCGGGTTTATTCTTATTGAGACTTGTGGTGTAATTATACCTACGATACAACGAACGAAGCATTGATGACCGTTCTGGTGTAGTGGTGCAAGTAGTCGCCTTAACGCCTCGCCTCAATGGCGGTGGTCGTGGGTTCGATTCCCGCTCGGGGCAGATATTTGTATTTGTATCAATATTTGTTTGAGGTCTCGGTGTATATCTGGGTGTATGGTGGGTTTCCCCACAATGTTTGTTTGTTTTGTTATCATGGATGCCTTATAATAATTGTTACTTATGGTAGGGATATTATCCGCTAACCCGCAGTGGAGCAGCATGGTGGATTAAGCTCCAACCCTTCTTCTATATGGAAAAAAGGCCTTCGCTCAGCAGTGGGTTATTTACAGGCTGATACAATAAGTGTTTTATAGTGACACAACACGTGTACAATAAGTGTACTGTAGTGACAGTACAGGAGCATTTGTGGCTTGCAGTGTCGAAACTGAGCCCTACCATGAGAGTCCATCTAAGGGGAGATGTTACTGCCGAACAGTTCTCAGACCTGTTACTTAAAATAGGAAATGGTGATTTCCTATTTTAAGCAACATAACATATTATTTTGAATAGGAATGGTCAATACTACGGAAGGTGTAGTAATTTCGATTTCGTTGTAAAAAGATAATACCCCCGTGTAACTTTCTCCAGATCAAAGGCAGAGCTTCTTGATCATAAAATATAACAATTTTTATTTTAATTTTAATGTTTATTTAGACTTTAAATCCCTACTCTATAATAAAGATTATTATATTTTATAAGTATTCAAATATTTTAACATAATAATTTATATGTTAAAACAAAATTAATAACGAAAAAAAAAATCATATTATAACCATTTTCGACTTCTACGCGGACAAAGTCGCGGGCTAAAATATTATGTTTGACAACTGAATCCGTCTATTATGAAATATTTTCCAGTATCGACGCAGGTGTAGGTGATAAAGAATATAAATTTTTATTTTTTGAAATTTTAGTTAAATACCCGTGCGAAGCCGGGGCGGGCCGCTAGTTATATATGTATACTCGTACAATGTTATTTTAATTTTAGTCTTACATGCCTTAAAATGTCGCATTCTCATCATCATCATCATCTCAGCCATTTTATGTCTCCCATCACCCTCCCCAAAGCGACCGGTGAAAAGCAGCCTTCATCCAAAGGCTTCCGATGACTTTCCTTAAGTCGTCTATCCATCTTGCGGACGGCCTTCCGACGCTGTGCTTGCCAGTACGTGGCTTTCACTCGAGAACCTTTCTGCTCCATAGGTCGTCAGTTCTACGAGCTATGTGCCCTACCCATTGCCACTTCAGCTTCCAAATCCGTTGGGCTTTGTCGGTAACCTTCGTTCGTCTGTGGAACTTATGGATATGAAAAGATGTTTCTTAACTTCCCGAACGTTGCTCATCCTTTTTTTTTGTTTTGGCGGGAAATTAATGTGGAATTTGGCGGGGTGTCAATGTGGCACCGCTAGAGAGACTGTAGCACCGCCCAAGTTTCGATCGAATCGAAGGCTTTCTTATAGTCCACTAACGTCAAGCACAATTGCTGATTATACTCCTCGGTCTTTTGTAAAATCTGCCGCAGCGTATGTTTGTGGTCTATTTTACTATAAGTCTTTTCGGAAACCAGCTTGTTCGGGAGGCTAGAAGTCATCAAACTTGCCTCTATTCTATACGTTTATCGAAGTATTTAAAGGTTTTACAACACAGTGTATTGAAACGACGTCGTCCTCGTCAAAGGATAATAATACTATACATTCGTAACAGGCCGGCGGCGCGAGCGCTTGATGCAAACTACGCTCAACGCGAACGGGAGAATGTGTGGCTGGTCCCTCGCGCTCGTATTGCCGCTCCTTTGACTCGCGCCACAAAAACCGACAAAAATGGATCGCCGGGCAGGACGAGCGGCATGACGAGCAGCATAACGAGTAATGCAGCAACACTACTTCTCTGCCCACTTCCCTCGCTATTTCCCTTGTCACTCGTCGAGTGTGTGGCCGCAGTATTACAGCCGGGTCTGTAAAATCGGCTCCCGACTGCATGGACAGTGTTCAACAACCTGCTGAAAACGATATAAATATCGTCCACGGAAACGTAATCGTCAAGACAATCGAAACGATTAGATAATTCGAGCTGAATGCTCTTGGGGTTTTATATATGTACGTTACATGGTCGCAGTGTAGACTTGATCAGGCGTGACCGTTCCAGTTTAACACTGTTATTCAATGTGTCTTTAACCAATAGGTGATCACTCCCGATTTTCACCCTATGGATCACGGAGACGTCATTGAATATCTGTCGTCTGGTGGTCATGATGTAGTCTATATGTCTATATATATCTATGTCGCATTATGAAATATTAATTTTATTATTCTAAATGCTTTTTATTCTATTTTTTTACATATTTACTAAATTGATCAATTAAAAAATCTCAATAAAATTAATTTGCTAAATTCAAAACTTACATAATTTTGGGTCGAAAAGATACGAAATAAACTTAAACGTGTACGTATTTTTATATGATAACACAAATTTTCTTACTAGTTTATTCGAATTAAATTTCTTTTAGATCTAGGTCTTTAAATTGTATCATAATTTCGCATTATTTTTAATTAACTAAAATAGCTTGTCTAGTGCGAAAACATAACACAATCGACATTCTAAAATTAGCGTATTCAACCAATCAAACGAAATCTTTGTTATATATATATATATATATATATATTCTTAACGAAAAAAATATAGGGATAGTAGCGAATTGATTGAAGACGCATCGGTTGACCCAGTTGTGGCACTGGAGCTATTTCGGAAAGAGTACACCGGCTGCATTCGGTACAGCTATCGTGACCTCATTTTTCGTTCATCCTTTGTTTGATTGCCTCTATAACGTCTGTATATGATATTCGAATGTGTTACAGAAGCAACGGGGCTTTGATAAAACTACTACAATTATTTACTAATTAATATTTACTAGTCACGTAATATTTTTTCAAAGGTTTACATTAGTAACTTGTCGAGATATGAATTTGTCAAATGAATGTCGACGATTGACGTGACTTTCGATAAGTTACATGATTATTTTTGAGGCCGTTGGAAGAATTCATTCAACGCTATTTCTAAATAATCTTTTTGTCTAGACCTCGTGACCTCGAAAATATTGTAGACATCGACTAATTTGTTTGTTAATTCAAAGTGTTTGGAAATGTCATATCTTCCGCTTAATTATGGGACAAATTTTTGGGTATCACTAACATTTAACTTATTTATGAACGAAGTTGTCCAATCTTAAAGTAATTCTAGCCCTCAATATTAAAAAGACTTTGGTGTTTGGTATAAAAATAATCTTTTGACCCAGTTATAGAGCTTAAAGTTCTTTCAAAAAGAGCACAATAGCTGCAGTTGTAGCCACAGTGACCTAATTTCAACACCGAGTTCCCCTTTGTTTTGATGATTCTCTTTTTACGTCTAAATAGGATAATTATCTGTAAATTCTTTTGAATTTTTTATGGTGAATAAATTGTCACAGGAGCAACAAATATTACGTTAAAATCTGTTTTTCCTTCTTCAGTAATTTCATTTTTATGATTCAAAATTAATAAAATATTAAAAAAAAAAACGAGTTTAGATAGTTAGATATTGGTGAATAGTTAGGAAAGAACATGTTATTAATAATTCTAATTTCATTCACAGTATAGAACACAAAAATTTATTGTTGAATGAAATTTTGGGTACGCATAAATTAATGTTAAATGGTCTCATGTTTTACTAAAATGTCAGGGTCGTTTTGCGAAATATGAGGACCTTCGAAGGCCACGACAGGCTTAAGAGCATTATTTTTTTGGCGTATTGAATATTAAATCGAACCACGTAAAGTTTTAGTAATGTATTCAAATTGAATGTTCTTCGATTGACGCTGCCAGATTCACTTGATTCAATCAAACCAAAAAATCAAGTCTTATGAACGTATCCTATCAAATTGAATGCAATTGTAAATCGTATTAAAATAAAATTTTCGATAAAAATACGAATTTACTTTTTTTTTTAAATATGATTTTATCTCCAATGGCGACGCTGAAATGTATGTTTTTAATTTTTTCTCCACTATTGTTATGTATGTACCAAAATAAATAAATAAAAATATCTAAATAAATAAATCAAGCCTTTAACAAAAGTAAAGACAAATGTAAAACTGGTTTTCATTTTATTCTAATTTAAGATTCTTTAATAAAATATTAATTGTTGTTTAACTTACTTCGTTTTTATATTATTTGTCTAGTCTGGATTTATTGGATTATTACAAATATTGTTAATAAAAACATTATTTAAAATTAACTCGAAATCATGAGTTCCAATTTCATCGACTATTATAGCGTATATTGTCTTCTAGTCGGCAGCGCAGGTGGATAATTGATCGAGCAAACAGCGAGGAATTTGGTGAAACCGTTACGCAATGCATTTTTTAGATCTGGTGGGGGTAGTCAGCGCTTTTCAGAAATTACAGGGCGGGAGCGGGGTGCGAACGGCGGGATATGACGTTCGATTTAAAGGGTAGGTTGGGGTGGGTAGCGAGCTGCAGGGCTGTTGACGGGCGGCCCGCGCGTGCGCGTTCAGGGCTGCCGCCGCCCGATTTCCGCACGAACGTTGACAGTTCGTCCGGACTTCCTCGATACCGCGCGTCCGCGGCGCTGTACGCCTGTACCCCGGGCGATCCAGCCCCGCGCTGCCTGGCTGCCGGCCGCTGCCCCGTGCCCCGTGCACTTCGACGCCGCAACCACTGCTGCCGCCGCACATGGCGTATTGACGGATTGCTTATTCACGTAAGTACCGGGTATTTTATACGTTCTATGTGGTTTCTGTTCCGGATCGGAATTCGGACGGTACTCGGCCGTTGTGTTTCCGTGCGAGTGTTTTCGTGTTAGAAATGTCTTGTGTTTGTTTTTCTTTGTGAAATGTTTATTTTAGTGTCCGTGTGATTCGATGCGTGATGTTTTCGTTTTATTATATATGTTCGTGTGTCTTTCTGTGTTGATATTATTATTTTTGTGTTTTGAATATTGTGATATTAATAAGATAGGCCTTAACATTATACACTTAACAATTAATAATAATAATTATAATAATTGTTTATTTTAAATTGAGTCGATATATTTTTTATACGCTTCAATCTGGAGAAACCAGAAAAGATTTACCTACACTACTCAATATTAATGATTAAATATAATTTTGTTATTATTTACTATGAAACTAAATAATATTGTATGAAGCAAATAATATAAATATGGGATATTTGATTATATTGAATATTTTGATAATATATTTTTTGTAATTAAATTAAAAACTCTTTCATACTAACAAGTACCAAAACTCTTTAAGACACATGCTTAAGACAAAGTTGTATAAAATATGCTAAAACACATAATTCGTGCTATTAATACTTATATTATAGATATTATACTTATATTATAGATATTAATAATATATATTTATATATATATATATATATATATATATATATGGTGTGTATATATATATATATATATATATATATATATATATATATATATATATATATATATATATATATATATATAATATATATATATATACACCATTGTCTGCACGTATATCAAGTCAATTGCAGAAGTTTGGCATTGAACGTTTACGCACGCGCCTGTGTTTGTTCAGATGTACCTACTCTGGAACCATGTTATTGCTTAAAAATAGTTTAATTGTATGTAAAATTATCTTATTAATTTATGTTATTAATATATAAAAGAAACAGGAATTAAAGTTATTTTACAGTTTCTTCAAAAATATGAACATATTTTTTATAGTTGTGACGTACATTGTTACACGTCTAATAATTAAAAAAAACTAATTAGAATAATATATACATTAGTATAATTTTATTAAATTGTAATTAATTTAATGAGTATAAACATTAGTTAAAAAATAACAATATTGTATTATAGTAAACTATATAATTATTTTAATTTTTGAACAACTTATAACGTCAAACGTTCATATAACATATTTGATCAAATATCAAATAAAATTATAACTAAAACTTGCATGGCTTATAATTACATTTATGTATGCTATGTAATATTTAAAATATATTGCGAACGGAATATTTCGAAAAGAGCGACATCCTTGTCACACATAGGTACAATACAGTAAGTCACTGGATCAGTTATTCATATATATATTACTTGATAAAAACGGTAGTTGTCATTACTTGCACTGCGATGATTGAGAGTTAACTTTATTGCTTTCATTGATTCCGTCGAGACAACTGTTCTAGTTACAAACCATAAATATAAATATGTTTCACATACGCACACGGTCGTCTGTTCCTTAGGTACAACTTAATGCCTGTGTTTTTGGTAACAGCTGACTGATATACATTTTATTTTTGTAATAAATATTCATACAAATAATACATACATAAATATATATTACACCCACATACCTACAACCCTGGAACAGAAACCAGGGTCACTGCCAACTGCGCCAACGGGCCAGCCAATCAGACACATTTTTACATATTACGACAGTTTAAGTTTATCTGTTTAAAACTGGAAATTGTTAATTACCTTAAATGACTTAGTAATTGTATTTTAAAGTAATAATTACAAATTTTCCATTTATATAATGCACATCTATAAGCGATAAACATTTGTAATAAAATAAAAATAGTCATCAATTTATCGGTTGAAATTTTTTAAAAGTGGGTTTTTTGAAGTAATAGATACTATTCATGAAATGAATGCATGGTAGGCCTATTATCTTATTTAATGTGCGTAGCGAAAAATTCAGTCCGATAACATGATATAGTGCAATGGAATCGGTGTTAGCAATGATAAGATAAACATTTTCCATTTTATTTAAGTCTGTGTCTACAGATGGATTTAAAAAATACATATAAATATATTTTTTGTTAAAATTATTTCAAAATGAATTTAAGGTAACAACTTCAACAATAAAAGTAGCGTGTGATTGATGAATTACTTTCATAATTTATCCGTCTGACATTTTTCCCGAATTTTTACCAGGACCTACTTATTATTCTAGTCTGGATTCGGCTATTGATTTTAACATTGCCATCTAACCCCCGCAACCCGTAACAATTAGATTAGAATAATTTCCCTACCGAGAGTAATGTTAGACATAAGGTGCTTATGATAATAAGCTTGCTCTTTGAGGTACGGTGGGAGAACCCATCAGCACAGGCAGAAACAAAAGTTTGTACATGAACCAATATGCACTCCAAGCGACAATGCTATGGAATTTTTGTCTTCTAATGAAACTGACTGAAAATGAAAATAATTATGATCTATTCAATGTCATGCACTAATTTTTTTTTACAAAAGTAATTACTAGAATAGGCTAAATTGAAGACTCACTTCGATTAAATATAAATTATAATGTCACAAGAATAATAACTGATTTTAAAAAATAAATTATAATATGTATGTTACAGCTGTAGTTAAGATGTAGTTAAGTAGATATAACGTAGATCTCTCTAATTATGTGTGTTTTTTTACATATGATAGAGTAAATCAAATAAAATCACACTCTTTTGGGAAATTGATTAAATTAAACAAAAAAAAAAGTTAAGTTATCCTATAACTACTGACAAAACGTATTGTTGTGTTCAATAACGGTTATTTCCATTTTGACACTCGGGATGTCTCGGTTTAAATCGTAAAGGTTCGTGTTTTCACATGTTTCAGTATATAAAATCCTAGAATTTACTCACATAAAACATTTAAATCTATGTAATATAACATTTTATTTGTAGTTTGCGTTTCTGTATTTACTAATAAAATACCTAACATGAATTTAATATAGGTAAATAGTAATAAAATCTCAACCTAAGTATAGAAACTTCTTTAATATTCTAAATATTTCAATAGACTCTAACTTTTTATGACATCTGTGACGGGTTAGCTTTCAAAACAAGGATTTTATATACAAACTGGAATGCTCACGTGCACTCAAAAAACGTTCCTTAACCCGGGATTGCGTCTCTTTTTACCATAGATTCAAGGCAAAACTCGTAAGAAAGAGACAAAACACCAGTTGTCAACGAAATGCTCGGAACATTTTTTCACTTTACATGTTGGAAAGAAATGTCAACCTTATGTCGTTTATTTCAAGGAACATATTTGAATATACAAGTTTACTAAGTAAGCGTTCTAGTTATGATATAAATTCTTTGTTTCAAAATCAAAGGAATTTGCTTGGAATGAAATTATCTGTAATTTATATGGTTTTATGTTGAAAAATAAATTTGGTCATTGCCGCCACGACCTCTAATCCGGCTTTGTATGCTAAATAAGGTAAAAAGCTTGATAGTCAATCCCGCGAAATTGTAAATAATCTATACAGATATTTTTGTAAGGAAAACAACAAATTAAAAAAAAATTGGAAACAACCATTTTCAAAGGGTTCTCCAGAGAGTCATTGATGCAACAGGAATTTGTTAAACAACCGTTAGGAATTTATTGAGGGAAAATGACGCTCACTGCGATAAAGAAAATAACAAGGCTCAAGAAAACCCAAACACGAAATACCGGCTGATTTCGATTACTGTGAAATACAGCGAATGAAAAGTCAACGATTTATAATCGTACACGCAGGTAACGAAAATGGTTTCGTGCCTGGAGCTCTGTTGCTAGAACAGTCGGCGAACCCCGAAGGAGATTATCATAAAGAGATAAATGTGGAGAAATACGAGAAGTGGTAGCGAAAACAATTGATTCTTAATTTACAAAAATAGCGTTATTGCGATTGATAAAGCATCGTACCACAATAAACTTGTGGAACAGCTACCAAATGCAAATACGAAAAAATGAGATAAGATTTCTTGGCTAGAAAGGCACCAGTTTCCTTTTACAGTCGTTGCCAAAAAACCTGAACTTTATGATGTTATACAACGTCATAAAGAAAATCATTCCGAGTTTAATGTGGATAAAGTTTTTGGAGAGTACGGACACACTGCAGTTCGTTTGCCTGCGTACCACCCAGATTTTGATCCCATAGAAAATATATGGGTACAATTAAAGAGATATGTTGCTTCTAAAAAATATAGAAATTAATAAAACCACTATCAAAAACCTATTGTTAAATAATTTTCATATGATAGGATCTGAAGAATGGACGAAAGTTTGCAATCATGCCATTAAATGCGAAGATGAATTTTTATTTTCATTATGAATTATACAGTTAGTACTTAGGTATTGTAAATAACGCTTTTAAAGAGATAAATTCCCATGTACGAATTTCATATTTGTGTTTTTAGTAATGCGATGTAATAATAATAAAATCAAGCTACATCTTGTATCATCTTGTCTTCAAAATCTTTGCATCCGATTCATATTTGGTCTTCGTAAATATGATCATGTTTCCGAATTTCGTAAAAAACTCAAGTGGCTCCCAATCCGATTTCGCAGGGATACTCATATTCTTCATCTTCTGTACTGTATTCTGTTCAATCCATCAACTCCACCATATTTAAAAGAGCATTTTCAGTTTCTAGGTTGTTCTCATAATCACACTCTTCGATCAGAAGAAAATTTAGTATTAAAAATTCCTCCCCATTCGACATCATTTTATACAAAGTCTTTTACTGTTCAATCCATACGTTTATGGAATTCTTTACCTCTCGAAGCGAGACGTGCACAAACTCTCACGTCATTTAAAAATAAAATAAAAGAATATTATCTAACTCTATAGCTTTGTTTCAGAATTTATTAAAGTATATGTATATGCGTATGTATGTAGAAATATGGCTATTTGTGTATGTGTATGTATGTATTTGTATGTGTGTATTTATGTCTATATATTTAATGTGTATATGTATATATTTGTATTTGTGTATGTATATGCATGTATGTATCTATTATATTGTGGATATGTTTTGTACACCCCTACCGTTCTATTTATATCCTATCTACCTAAGGTTGCCTGGAAGAGATTGCTGCTTTAGCAATAAGGCCGCCTCTTGTACATTTCTCTTATAATTTTACTGTGTATTTGTAAAAAAAAAAACTTTTTTTGGTGTACAATAAAGAGTACTTGTTGTTGTTGTTGTTGTTGTACATCTATGTTAATTTATAGACCTACTGTAAAAAAAATTACATTTTCGCAGGTGAATTACATTACTGTTTTAGGTTTTAGAGTTTTAGAATATAATATACTAGTAGGATGTTATGAATATACAGCAATGTATCTCGTATCATTAGTAGTTCCGATCTCTCCCGATAAGATAATTGTCGAGAATTGCCGAGTGTTAAAGTGGAAGTAATCGTACTATGTTTAAAATGCAGTTGAACAAAATCTTTTACGCCTACTAAGATAAAGAATTGAAGTACTGTCTGACGCATTCGGAATAAGCGAAGTGACGTGAATTTTTTAAACTATTTCGGTTAGCCGGATTCGTCGTAGTCCGTTTACATTATGTCAAACGTATCGAACTTATTCGTCGATTGTTACATTTACGTTGCAAATATCGACGTCTAAAAAATGTCCACTAGCAAATTTTCATCATAATC
Source organism: Euphydryas editha (assembly GCA_036937285.1). Classification (NCBI taxonomy): domain Eukaryota; kingdom Metazoa; phylum Arthropoda; class Insecta; order Lepidoptera; family Nymphalidae; genus Euphydryas; species Euphydryas editha. Next base: position 18,876,906 of record JAUPFZ010000006.1, on the reverse strand, counting down.
ACGTTGATCTATTGTGGATTGGCGAAATTACAGGTCAGACGTAATGGTTTCCATTATATAATTTCTATGTAAATTTTTAAGTACTTGATCCGCGACTTTTCGATTAATATTCGCACACTTCATCCACTGAGTCACCTCGACTCTTTTAACATTTAATTTTGTTAAAATGGAATCTAAATGATATTCCATTCAGAATTTTTTTACGATAAAATTTTCCGAGAGCTAATAACTAGTTTTATTTATTAGGCGAATGTATAAATAATACGTGAGAAAGACAAGTTTTGAAAGATTATAACATAATATTTTTAATATCAGTATTTGAATACCTTTAAACTTTTTAAACATTTTTCTCTATAACAAAAAAAAAAAAAAAAAAAAAAAAACTAAAGTTGGGCAGTAACATCTACCTGTAATTGAAAACAATTTATTTGTTTATGTAACTTATCTCAGAAGACTGGCAAAACATACGCCATGAATCATGTCAGTTTTAGTGTAATAATAAAATTAATTAACTCTTTTTCTTTTAACACATCCTGTGTTCTAATTCTGAAGCGTTATCATAATTCGTGTGGCCTTGCTATTATTGATAAGGAGCATTAGATATTGAATAATATATATTTTTTTGTTTTTGAACACTGCACATATTATTCGTTTTTTATTATTTTGAACCTTGCTACGGAGTTTTGATTTACAATATTTACGTTGTTATCTATGATTAAATTGTGACGTCATAAATTAAATAAAATCCCAATTCACGAATTTAGTATCAAATCATTTTCATTTAAATACTCTTTGTAATAAGACGAACAATAATATAAATTAACATATTTATTTATTTATTTAAATAAAATTAACAATTATTTTTTTATACATACATTTAATAATATAGTAACGTAAAGAAACTTTTAATTGCTTATTGCATTACTTTTTTGTTTACATTTATATTAATTATATAAAAATAGTTTTTGTAGTAGGAATATATATTGAGTTGTCGCTTTTAATTATTATATAAAACAAAAACTATTATAATAACATTAAAAATAATCTATGCAATATATGTATTTATATTACAACAATTTATTACTGCTTGAGTAACAAGAAACGTAGCCAATGTTTAATAATAACAAAAGATTCAATTGATATAAAATATAAGGACCGAAATCAGTTAAATCTTCACTACGTTTTCCATGAAGGTATGTAAGTACTGATAAAAAACTATGATAAACATTTGAGGAACTAATTCTATCAAGGTCTGCGTTTTACTGTTCGAACGACTGTGCACTGTCATCCGCTTTGTTCTAACAAACGTCACTGCAGCGGTCTTGTTCGTTTGTTTATGCGTACATGTTTTATGATTTAGGTTACAGGGTTGTCAATATCGTAATAAGTAACATTTTTGTACTGTGCTATACAGAGACATTAATTAATTTTAATTTCGATTAAAGCCTTAAGTATTAACGGATAATAAAGTACAATTAAAGTACTATAGAGTTCGTAGATATTATTGGTTCTTAAAATGTTGTTAATATTTAAATGAATACGATTTTTACCTTGATTTAGCAACTGAAACTTTAATAGCACTTAACCCCGTTTTTATTTTATAAATATTCAACATGCATTAATAGTCGACATGCAGAAAATGATCATAATCGAGGTCATGTATTGTCTGCGAGACTCAAATAGTGAAAATTAACGAAACCTTGGAGCGACGCCGATCACGGGAAAACTACTAGTGCGATAGACGCGGCGTGTGCAGAATCGGCTGCACTGCGAGCCCGCGAGGGGCGCCGCTCTAGCCATCTTTTTTTCATTTTGCGTGCGTCTTTTTTTGGCAGCGCGCGTTAACCTTGGATTTTTTCATAGCGAAGCGCTGCACGTACACGCGCAAGTTTCGGATAGTCGTAGAGCGTCCCCCACTCGGCGCGTCCGAATTTTCTGCATTCGGACGTTGTTAGGAGTTTTCGGCGGTCGCATTCGCGAGCGAGGCTCCCGACGGTTAGGAGCGACGCGACCGTGTTTGAGATACTGCGCACAGTGCACGAGGCGACCGGCGCCAGCGCGCGCTGCAGTATGCGGAAGTGAGGACAGCGTCTGAGCACGGTGCTAGTGTTACTGTTACTCCAGTGATACGCGCAGTGAACGCACACTAAGTGATACGAACTATGATATTATGTGAACGGCTCGCGTAGAGCGCTAATGGTTTTGTTGTAAAAAAAAAAAAAACTCAAGGACTGGAATTTGTCATTCATGGAATCGAGGAAAGTATCGTTACCGTAATATTTATTTTAATGTTTTGTAAATGTATACTGTTCCTTATGATGAGGTTAGCTGAAAAACGTCTCGCTTTATTTGCGAGTCAATCTAGTTCAAAATATGTATCGGTGTATTCAAGCCTTTGACAAATACTTGTTGACACCCCGCGGCATGCGATAAATATTAAGTATGCGAGGGGATATGGCAGATTACGCCTTAAAATGCTGGGTTGAGAGGATATTTTTGCACATCTCGTTCGTTTTCCTGATTTTGCATACACGTGCTGCCGCTTTGGGGCTATTGAACTTGATAATGAGACAACCGTATTTCCTCTTTTTTTTACACCTATATTGCATCACTAAAGTTTTTGCACGATCTATGCGACCGGTTTCAGACTTTTCATTCCGTGTACGATCGGTTTTGAACGTTAACTGAATGAATTTTCGAATTTAACGATCATCATTTCGGTCCTGTCGAGTTGTAGAACATGCTTTTAATGAATTCATCGAAGAATCCAGTTTAGCGACAACGTTCGGTAATAATTATTATGGTGAATAAAACGCGAGTAGGCAAGCCCGGAACCGCTCCGTGAAGCGAAAACTGGTCCTACGACGCGTTAAGATTTGCATAGAAACTGTCAATGTGGCCCCGTGGTCAACTATTAGCACCTACCGCGCGCCCGCCCCGCGCTCGTCGTCGACTGCGCCAGCTTCGCCGTACGACACACGCACTTAGTTACCTATTCACTCGCCTTAGCAGGGCTATCAATTACTTGAAAAGGAACCGTCTGTTATGTGTAAATCATTCGTATCTTATTTGGTTATATAGTAGAATAGTATATATTATACAGACAGATACGTACAATTATAATCAATAAAGTTGTAAATAATATTAAACAAAAAATATTTCAAATTCCGGTGAAAGCTTAGTTTCGCATGACAAAAAATACAATAAGCGTAAAATTTAGAATTAAAAGTAATAACTTAAATAAATTAAAAAAATTGTATTTATACATTACAAAATATTTTATTTACTAATATTTAATGTATTATAAACTTTATAATAACAAAATAATTATAACTATAAACTTGACTTGAAATAGTATAATCAAGGTCATATATTTCTTAATTAAGACTAGTTAATCGAAGGTTAAAGAGAAAATAAAATAAAGACCGGTCCTATATACTGAATTACATATTTCATTAAACATCAATTTCCTTTACGAAAAATTATAACATTTAAAAATATCAAAGTGTTCGTGTTAATTTTATAACCAACGGTATTTTTAGTAGAATCTATTCAAAACAGTTATTGATCTATTAAAAAAATTACACATATACATATTCCTTTGTTTGTTATTGAGTAACCATAAATTATTGGTTGCTGGGAAGCAAGCGTTGTACGAAGGTCGAGAACAATTTATGGCGCCCACAATTTTTCTATCGTACTAACGATGAATAAGAATTTAAATGCTTAGTATCTTGGTATGAATAACTATGATTGCTCTTTATAAGATTTACGTCCTTGTCTGCATTTAGCTTCTGCAATAAGCTTTCTTTTTTTTTTCAAAAACTACAATCTATTATTTTTTTAGATTTCTTAATATTAGCGCCTGCTACCAAAAACATTAGATATAGAAATTTGCTGTATGTATATATATGTATACCTATCTCTAAATTTATCAGAATTGATAAATTGTGTAAAACAGCTGTGAATATTTCTTCATTACTAGAAAATAAACAAACGTGGATAGCATATCTATCTTTCGATATTTATATAAAAAGACGACGTATTGACTGACTGATTTATCATGAGCGAGCTTAAACTATTGAAGTAACACAAATTCTCCCTCATCTAGCAAAACGGGGTATGAAAGTTTGTATTGTTCTGCAATTCTGAAAATAATTTGAGTTAAAAAAATTAGCGCTGTTATTTGGGATTTTGAATATAAATCTTATGATTTGTTTGCATTGCATCTTATGCATGTTTCAGTTTATTTTTATATTTTATCCCTGAGACAGTGAAATCAGTTATGTCATAGGTTTTTTTAAATCTTAGGTAATATCAAATATTAATAAATTATATCATAATTCTGCGCGAGTTTCGTCAAGATTCAATGTACCTATGTAGGTGCAGATTTACCTTTAATAATATGATTTAATTACTTTTTTAAATGTCGTTAAAAAATCATTTCTTTTTTATAAATATTACGTCTAATTATAAATAATTATGCTACTCGAAAGAATTGTATACGATAAATAATTTTAATTTTACAATATGTAATTTATATTTTTAGTTATGAGTTGCCAGTAATCAGTATTAATAACACACAAACGAAATTTAATTGAACATACTCGTCTGTGTTTTAACTAAACTATTACGATATAAAACATTTTTAATACGTACATATAAAATGACTACAATAATTATCAAATACTAGTTTTTAAACAGGTTTTTTTTTGCAGCGAGATAACCTCGTAATCATAGGCACACTGCAAAGATAAGAATTTGATTAGAGAATCTTTCAAATAAAGAACTACGATATGAATTGCCGTTATGCTTTTGTATTTTTTCTACATATCTTTTTTCTTAATAATTTGCTCTCAATTATGCGATAGGATTTATATATGTTAAATTTTTTTATAATGCACTTTTAAGGTTTTTAATTAATTTTCAATAAAATAAAAATTTCAATTTTATATGTTTTTATTTCGAGATTAATATGAATACCTGGATGTTGAAATATAAATATTGGAATAGACTTCAAGTCTCTTCTTTAAACGCAAAAATTTACGAACCTTCATATAATATATTATAATTGCAGAGAATGTGTAATGCTGATATAAGTTTCAATATTAAAAAGTTTAGTGTATATGAATATTAAAAAGGTATATTTTATGTATTACAAATGTAATAAAGTAAGAAAATATTCTTTGTATATTTAATTGTATTGTTGTTACTTAATTCTTGACTTTCAGTAGCTGTTGAAAATTTAAGCTACGATCAACTTTAGACTGCACTTATTTCTAGTTTTGAATCTTTTTACATTGTCATTTTTGTTGATATCCAACGATCTAGGATTTATGAGCACTTTGAGATCGGTTTTCCATCTATAGATAAATCTTTTACAGCTGCATTTCTTGGTGCGTAATCACCTATAAATTCCAATTCAATTTTTCCATTAAAACATAGGATAAAATTTCGTTCAAATGCCGAATCGTATGATTCATGATCTGACTATTATACCATATATGTATTAACAAAAAGGGCTAGCAACTATACATTAGATGACGCATGCATATTCCTGACACAATTACGCACTATTGCGATAAGAAAAAGGAAAAATCCTCAATTAAATGCTTATATAATTTTAGAACCGTTGCAATTTTAATTCGTGATATTTCAACTGCTTTTTACGCCTAAGCTGTGGGTTAGAGGTGGGGGTAATGGGAGGTACAAGGACATCTCGGAGGGCCTTCGAGGCGCGACGCTTACGTAACGTAGTCAAGGTCGTCAAATTCAATGCGTTAGCGTTGCGGCTTGCAATGTGTGGCGTTATTTTGCTTTGTTGAAACAAAATTTCAGGAAAATCGATGTACAAAACATTTTAGCTAAATTTTAAGGTCAGAGTACTATGTCTAGTTTTTAAATGTGTGAGAATGAATAGAAATACGTGTCTAAATAAAAATTGATTTCAATTTATTTTTGATAAGTAGGTACAATAAATGGAATAAAAATTTGTTGTACTTTTTAGTATTTTTAGGCTCTTAACGTTACTAACTCCAACCAATAACAAAAAGAGATAGAAGAGGATAATTTTGTTTTTTAATATTTAATTACAGTTATAAAATAACACAGCTAATAATTATGTTATTAATTTTGTAAACCACGCAAATGAACCATTAATGTTAAAAGTAATAGACGTTATAAAAAATTAAAAATACTAAAATAGAAGTGCTATTTAAAAACTTAGACTGAAAAATTCAAATACAAAACAAATGACAATCCTGATTGCAAACATGACGTAAAATATTTTTTTCTGAAAATTGAAAGTTTCATTTGTAAACTAAATTTTTGATGTGATAGTTAATATCACTAAATTCGGTATTATAAAGTACCTTAAAATACTTAATATCGAGTTTTAACATAATTTAACATAATACACACATATAATTAGTTGATATGCTATAGGGCCTTATGGTCTGATTACGTAAGACGTCCAAGGCCGCATTTTTAAAAGAATCATTATTCCTTTGGTTTATGTCATATTATGTGTAACTAACGTGACTTTACGTCGAATTTAGCCAGGACAGTCTCGCTCTCAGACACTGTCCCGTCTTCCCTAACGACAACAAGTTTGTCCCGATATTCTAAATAGACGATAATTTTTTTTACGAATGAAGATTATTAGGCAGACAAATATAGTTTTTGATTGTAAATTTGGTCTCTACATGCATAGCCAAAGACAAGCATGCCGATGTAAAAAAAAAAAAAATTGTGTATTTTATATGTACATAACGACTTCGTTACGATTCCATTAGAATTGTTTATCGAGTAATAACTAACTCAACCGGGCGACTCTACAGACAGACAGTCAAAAATTTTTGAAATGTGCTCTTAAAAAAAATTGTGCATAACATAGCAATATACAAAGAATAATTCAGATAATAAATAGATTTATTTTTATTATTTTAATAAATATATATACAGCGAATTAAGATTTTATTAGTTTTATAATATTCTCTATATACTCTTTTCTAAGTAAATATTTAATATTGAAACACTTTAAATTAAAGTAGTTTTATTTGTCATCGAACGCTTATTTACGTCAATCGTATTGAAGGTTTTTTTTTTTAATAAAATTTAACTTTTTATTTGTTTACATAAATTCTAGTGCTTTAAATTAGAATAGCTAATTAATAATTATGAAGTTAAAAGTATTTTTTTTTATATTTTGTTTTAGACCGCGAACTTAAAAAAAAATCTTACTAAAGTTAAAATAAATTAAATACATATACCTAGTGCACCTATTTATTTGATGTAAAATACAATTTTATATATTTTTTGGATTTATTGATTGGTTCGGATTACATTTAAAATTATAATTAATTATATTAATCAATTGTTTTAAAGTGAAGTAAGCAGATTATTAAAAAATGCTACACTCTAAATATACTCTTCCACAATATCGATAAAAGTAAAAATTTCAAATGCATATTTAAGTGATTTATTGAATTCGGTTGTTATTGTTTATATTTTCATTTGAGTTTTATAAAAATAGGTAATGCTTGTCACTAAACAGGTTTCGCTTGTTTTTTTTTTTTAAACGTTTTTGGGTCAAGGATTATTCCTATTCAAAATACGAAGATCGTTATTTTTAATTTTTATTCGTTCTACGCGGAACTGTGCGTTTATTGTTCTCGCACACCTATAAACCCACGGGCAAGAGATCCTTATAAAGTATTATAAAATGCGTTTATTATTATTTCATTAATACTTGTTAAATGCAAATTTAACAAATAAAAATTTTACTCTCATAATTTTTTCCGCCAATGCGTCAAAATAACTTATATATTTATTATTTATTTTATAACTTCAAAAATGTAATAGAGAAGAACAGACAATTTTGCTTATAGTGTCTTTTTCTGATTACGAAAACTACTTTTTCGCTTATAACAATGTTTCATACTTAGGTATTATAATTTTTAAACATAATTTTTTTTATATATTTATTCATAAAATAATCTACTTGACTTTGAAATATATAACTGGCCTCACGTTTCTCGACCTTTACTTTTATAATAACACAAGAAGCCGTTCAAAGTTTTTTATTGTCTTAAGTTAGTCGCTTATATTTTACAACCAACAGAACTTCAAGTTACACATTTATGTAACACGATTTCTACGTCACGTCGACCTACGATTTGGTATCACGACATTTCCCCAGATTAAACTCAACTGTGGTATCGTAAAAGTTAGGTAATTTTTGCATGTAAGGTGTCGAGCTATAAATGAGTTACTTTAATAATAATTATAAACGCTTCTTTGTTTTTTATTATTACCCTACTATTATTTTATTTATTTATTAATGTAATGTAAAAAATAATTATTATATATTTAATTATTTTTTAGGTTTAAAGAACTTTATTATCAACAAAGACAGAATATTGTCACTTATGTGATAACATAAACTTAATTAGTTACGTATAAATACATCGTCGTTGCCATTATGTGCCCCATTATTAATATGAAGGCATATTTGAAAACTTAAACACAAAAACAAAGCAAAAACATACGTACAATTTTGTTGAATTTTGTCCCACCTCATACATTCAAATCAATATATAATAATTAAAGTTCGTTATTGTTTAATAAATAATCAGACAATTGTTTTTTAAATGCATGAAATGAGTTAACTTTTTTATATGTGAGGGTATACTGTTATACAGCCGCGCTCCATTGACTGTTATCATTGTTTTCCCGTAAGACGTGCGATGCTTTGGCATGGTGAGGTAGCTAGCGCGCCGACTGCTGCGCTCAGAAACTTGGTTTTGTTTAGTAAACGAAAGATTTGTATGGATATTCTTATTTCAATATTTTCGAAATTAAAATGCAGATATTGTATTTATATAATTTTTTTATGTTCATTAAGTTAGTTTCTTCATATATTTTGGTAGTTGGCGTTAGGAAGTGGTAATTAAAAAGTAATTTTATTATTTTATTTTGTTGGAGTTGCAATTTGTTTAATTGAGTTTTGGCTGCAGTTCCCCATATCTCAATAAGATATAGCAGGTGGGGTTTAACTAAAGCATTGTAAATTGTATATCTTAGGGTACGAGGGATGCATTTTGTAATATTACGGAGTGCCGCGCAGTGATATTAATTTTGTTTTAATTTGCTTTAAATGGGTATTCCAATTTAGTTGACTGTCGATGTAAAGACCGAGATACTTTTCGTGAGTTTTCTGTTGAATGGGTTCATTATTGATTGTAAGAGGAGAAAAAGTGGGTATTTGTCTATTTTTGGCTTTAAAGATGACATAGCATGTTTTCGATATGTTAATGGTTAAAAAATTGTATTGGAACCAGTTATATAAAGTGTTTAGATCCTCTTGAGCTTTAGATATTAAGTCATGAATGGAAGTTCCAAAATAAAACAAGGAGGTGTCGTCTGCGTACAAAGTAATATGACCATGTAAGCCCAGCTGAAAAATATTATTTATATATGTAACAAACAGGAGCGGCCCTAGTATTGAACCTTGCGGTATTTCGCAGGTAACAGGTAATGCATCACTTTGGGTTTTGTCCGACTTTACTATTTGTGTTTTTTAATGGTAAAGAATATAAATAGTCTATCAAATAAAACAATAATAAATATTTGTTTTAAATTATTACAATGTAAGAGATACATTAAACAAGTTATGTCAATAAAACTGAAGTATTATTATTTTCATATCGATACTGTTATTGCGACTACTTTGGTGTCGTGGTTCGATTTTGTGGGGACTCCATTCCCGCTCAGAGCGGGTTTTTGTTTTCGTACAAATAGTTGTTTCTGAACTGAGAGTTTTCCTTGACACCAAAATGGTGTCTCGGAGAGCACGTAAATCTGTCGGTCCCGGTCTTTATTATAAACACCTGATCTTGACTTGTGGAAAGAAAAAATATTTAAAGCCGCTTTGGAATAACGTAATTAAGCTTCAATCTCTTTCCATCCTAGAAAAAGAGGTCTGCACAGAGTACAGAGGCTTCAATAGTTGTGATATTATCGTTTTTATTACTGTCTTAATACCTATAGGTACATTTTTGATTGAAATTGGTTTAATCTTACCATAAAAAGTGGAATTAAAGATATCCACTATTGTAAAAATAATAATGTACTGTACTATGAAAGCCTGTAAACGTCCTATTGCTGGACAAATTCCTATTCTTGTATAAAGGATGAGGGTACGAGCTTAATTCGTCAAGATGATCCACTGCGAGCCGATATAAAATATTTGGAAAATATCAAATCTAAAAACATTGGCTAAACAATTAAATAACAATTAGATCGTAAGTTTTACTTGAATCAAACAACTCATAAACGAACCCTCGAAACACGAAAATATTAATAAAAAAGACAGAAAAATTCTTGAAATCAATTAATTTCATATGTAATTAATGTTTTAATAAGAATATCATAATGTAGCATCGTTGAAATAGTTTCAATCGACACCTGTGTGTAACTTGTAACTTGTAACGAAAGTAACAGAAATAATTTAAATAATCATCACATGTTCTAACATCTGCAGATTTAAATATTTAATTTCATCTTACGTTTGTGTTTACAGTTAAGTCGAATATTTGGTTCAATGTTAATTTTTTTTTTGTTTAAAGATTCAGTTACTGTTAAAATATTTCTTGTACTTCTTCTACTCCTTATGTTACGTGCATTACTAGAATCTTATTTTGAGCAAGGTAGACAGGTATATAATTAGAAACTTATCACAAAGAATTTACGTGTATTCCTGTTTAAAATATCAAACTAAAATTTACTACAAATACATTGCTTCGAATGTGAAATAGAAAACAAATGAGTTGTTCATCGATGATGCTTTAACACACCAGAACAGACCCAACTTCGTTTTAGCTGAAGCGATTAACTGAGAATAGTAGATTTAAGAAGTGACTTGTCGCTTCTGGTTTTCATTCCTTTGAGAATGTGGTACTTCCGATGAACTAACCTTGTTTGTGCTGTGTTATGAGTGTTATGACTAAAGCTAGTGTATACTGCATAGCAAAAAAATAAAAATAAATGTAGTAATAAAAATGTGTATCATACAAGTCGTATTAAGTAATATTTTTCTTTGTAAATACTGCACTAGTGAAAGGCGTTTATAATGCACGCACGCATGCGCTGTGCTTCATACTGTTGAAATTAGCCTTTGCGGTCTTTCTCACGTTCGAGACGGCATAAGACACAGTATTTTGTTTTTGGTACGCTTATTACATTTTTAAGTTTGACTAAAAGAATTTCCGGGTTTTGTCAGTGTTGTAATTCCCAAAGAAAAAGGATGTTTTACGAGCCGCGATTTAAAAAAAATCTGATTTCTAAGTTCTTGTATAATTGCATTCAAACAAAGAGCCTTTTTTTTTTTGATGCTGGGAAATACGTTTACGTATCCCGCCGCCCGAAGGTGACGGGTATGTGGGACTCGCTGACTGCGAAGTCAGAATACCCACTAAAACCCAGCGGTGCCCTCGTCGTCGTACAAGGACGCCACGGGATCGCTGGCGCATGCCACCGTGACGCCCCGACGGTTGGCTCGCCTACGCGGGCCGCCTTCGGTCATAGAGCACTCGCGGGCACCGTGAGCGCTCTATCTCCGCTGCACCAGAGACCGGCGAACGGGGGAAACTGCGGCAGGTCATGAAGACATAGCTGCAGTCTCCTCCGTGACCTGGTGCATTCAAACAAAGAGCCTGAACCGCACATTTATCCACTCCAAGCTGCATCCTGATGGAGCCGCTGAACTAAGTAGTGATTTTCAGCTACTTCATAAGGCGTACAGCATTAGGTGCCAGCAGCTTGAGATCATCCATGTAGAGAAGGTGGGAGACTTTACTACCTCCTCTCCGAGACTGAAAGCCTGTGCTCGGGCACAGTGTTTAAAGGGTTCAAGGACAAGCAGAACCAAAGCGGGCTCAGACAATCATCCTGGAAAATACCCCTTCGTATCCAGATTCGGACATCAGCACCCGTCGTCAGTCTCTCGCCCTAGAGACAGAGGATCGTACTCCATTGACCCATGCATACTTCGAGGAAGAGATTCAATTTTGTAAACAAAAATAAAGTATCTATTAAAGAAAAAAAAATATAGTTATTAAATCAGATGTTATATTGTGGGAGGGCTACGTGCAACAGTATACATCCAATGGCCGATATGATATATGTAGGAACAAAGAACATTGAGTGTACTCGTATATTTAATATATAATACATAACGTGTTGTCACAGCTTAAAACTTTTACTTAATTTAAAAAATATGATAAACAAACAAATAAATGTTTAAAATATCTTAAATCACAACTCACAACATCCATATCAAAGATTCAAATGTCGGACTGTGTGTTGCGAAACGCAGTCGTACGTGCGCGTTGCAGCGGCATGCAACTTTCTATTTTTGACGAATCCCTTCCCCTTTAAACGCGAGCCTCCGCCAACAGGCCCCTTCCCCTCTAACTCGGGTCCCTAGTATGGCCGGAAGAGCGATGCAAGTAGAAAGTTATAGCTTTATGATACTCGCCTAAATAATTTACGGATAACTAGAAAAGATTTTAACGTCTTGATCAATTCTGCGTAAATGGGAGATAAAGAAAAGCATTTCAACAAATTACTGAAAGATAACAAAGAATATATATAGTAGTTAATACACTCCCAAAACAAAATGAATTGTATATAGGGCATTAATGTTTTATTTTTCATTTTTTTACTGCAATTTCTGACAATGACTTCCAACGAGGTCATATTATTAGACTAGTGTTATACTACTGAAAAATTACACGATCAATCGTTTTTTATTTAGAGTTTGACCATTGCAGTTTTATCCAATTGCGTTAATATTGACTTGGTACTAAATAAGAAGTTTTACCAACGAAAAACTCTCTTTTTATATTAATCTAGTAGATTTGGCGACTGTACTGTATCAGCCTGTGAACAACCCAATGTTAAGCGAAAGCCTCTTCTCCATATAGAAGGGTTAGAGCTTAATCCACCGCGCTGCTTCACTGGTTGGCGGATAATTTCCCTATCGAAAGTAACGATCGTTATCAGGTGACTATGATAACAACCGGGGCCGACGGCTTTACGTGCTCTCCGAAGCACGCTGGGGAGACCCACAAGAACATACAACCACATCGGAAACAATATTTGTACAAATACAAATATCTGTCTCGAGCGGGAATCGAACCCGCGACCGTCGGCGCGCGGCGTTGAGGCGACTACTCGCACCACTACACCAGAACGGCCGTCGTCTATTTTGCGACTAACTCGTTTAAAAAACTTTTCAGCTGTTTATTAGTATGTTTTTTTTTTGTAATGTTATAATCATAGTCGTAATATCTTATAATTACATAAAAATAACTTTATAGATACCTTACTTGGGCACGAAATTGCACTAGACATATAGCCTAGACAATTTGATTAAAAAGAGGCTCGCTACGACTCAGTGTTGTACTGTACTAACCGTAATACAATACAACAGCCATCAGCCAGCCAAAGGTGCCATTGCCTGGGAGAGTCTTCTTCCTCCATGAAGAAGGATTGGAGCTGTGGTTATACGATACGATGCTTCACTTTGGTTGATTTGTAAAGGTGCCATAGCCTGGTAGTCTTCTTCTTCCATGACGGATTGGAGCTGTGGTTATTACGATAAGATGCTTCACCTAGATTTTGGATACACATCTGTTTTATGATATATATAAGACATAAACTAAGCCGATATATCGTTAAAAAGTCCTGTTCTGTCACTCTCTCACGAGTTAGTTGAGCTACTCAACTGCGGGTTGGCAAATAATTTCCCCATCTTATTAAGGCTCTCAAACAAACTCTTTACATCATATATAAATACCCGATCCTATAAAAATATCAGTATGTGTAGCATCCAACGTTGTATCGTAGATTTTCAGTTATGCTAGATACCTAATATCATATGTAGTTTTTTTTGTATATAAAAGGCTTTCGCATTTATAATATTGGTAGTAATGAGTCGAGCTTTTTATTTATTAGCTTTGAACAAAGCGTAAATAAAAGTTCTGGTATTGCATAAAATAGAAATTCCTATCCTAGTCACATGTTTCGTATCAACTAAGTTACTAAAATATAAAAAACAACGTCACACAGTCAAAGTTTTCGATATTACAAATTAAAAAATGTTGAAATCTAAGGTCTAACAACCAGGAGGTTAATCGCTGTAGTGTTTTTACTCTAAACAACATTAGTATGAGTAGATTCGTAGGCCTTCCTATGTTTAAGCATTTTTCGACCTTATCACTAATGTTTTATAATTCGTTTTTGTGTGATGCATTCAGAATTAAATTTGCGCCTTTCTTTCCAACACTGATGGAGTTATTCGGAAGTGACCCGTCAAATAATTAATTGTGATTTCTTCTTTTTTGATAATTGATGGGATTTAAGAAAATCTGATATATTTTATATTTCTATCACTGCAGGCGAAAATATCAGAATTTTAATAACTGTTCTTTTTTTTTCTAAGTATAAAAAATGTAGTCATAAAACTTTTCAGAGATAGATAAATAGTGAAAGACTTTAAAATTCTAAAAGATAAACGGTTCTTTGTGCGGTACTGCTTTTTTTTCGTGAAAGCATGAAAAAGTGAAAATAATTTATTTCTACGTAATTTAAAATCATATTTTGTAATATAAATAAGCTTATATTAACGTGTTCATCGATATTTATTTTTTGTTTATTAAAAAGTATATAAAATGCGATACTATATTGCGATAGAAGACTGTTTGAACACGTCTGTCTTAAGACTTACCAGTCACATTTGAAAAAATACTTTTCGATTTTGATAGTATTTTGTTAAGAAACTACATCTGAAACGTAAACATCAGCCAATCTGAAAAGTATCAAAATTTATCAATTTTTTGTATCTATTTAAGTGATTTATTTTTATTTTTTATTAGTAACTGTTGAGTTTGTCTCTTATTAAAATGTATATTCCGAGGTGGTTGTAACTTGTAAGTACTGTTAAATGGTGCTTCAAAATTACTTTTACTTTTGTGTTCTTAATAAAGTATATTTTGATTTGATTTTGTGATACAGCAAAGGCCGTCTAGTAGTAGTAGTAGATATATACAAAGGAAATGACTTCTCGGTCGTATTGGTGTGCATCAAACGTATTAGTTAATGAAGCCATTCACGTAAGGACAATCTTATTTATCGTCTTATAGATTATTTACGTCATCATGATTATGCAAGTTCTGCTATAAACAGTTCTATATCACCTATAAGACTACTGAAATAAAATCTCACAATATTTCTTTTTTTTATTTAAGCCTTGTAACAATATTAGCAAATTCAGATGATTTGAGATTCATCGCATTTTCAGTAAAACCGCATATTATAAACATGTGTCCCGACTATACTTGTATTTCTAAGTTCAGCTGTTTTAATGTTGTAAAGCACTAGTTTTGTTATCTACAGGTCTTCTAAGTACAAAACAATAAAAAAAAGCAAAAAAGGAGTTGTGTAATTTACACTTCTCACGTATATGCATGAGTTGGTTCGTGCGACTGTATTTGCATGAATGGCCATTTTTATTATCGTTTGTGCGCTACCGAATGTCTTATTTCCGCATAACTGTATACCAATTGTGATGTCAAGCGATTGCAGTATATACAATGTGGGGGCGATGCTACTTACTCATGCTCAGTTGCGAGTACGTCTTGATATACGTTAGAGGAAGATTTTTAAATTATCGTTTTGAATAATAACCAATTTTTTAACTGACAGCGCAGCCATCTTGCGTTATGTTTTTTTCCTGTACATCGATGGCATAAATCAAAAGGCGGAAAATCTAATTAGTTATTGCGTACGCTTTAAAAGCTGATGTGTAAGATTACAGAAAAATAGAAAAATAAAAACAAGCAATGTGACCAGTCGAAGTGATGAATAACCGAATGTCGTAACTAGTGTAAAATTTATTTAAAAAATGTATAATTTTCATTTTGTTGACAACTACCATTTAGATGCCTGTGTGTGAACTCTTGTACGACGATACATGTACACACATAAACATAGTACCTACTTGCGCCTGAACTGTCTTATGTTTATTGTTTACGGTCAATGAGACTGGATTACGTAATGTTAAACACGTCATGTCCTTAGAATAGAAAATATTTTGGAAACACCATAACAGGGAAAATGTGTATATATATCTTTTATGGTTTTGATTAATCATCAATTAAAATATCACGACAACATCGACGGCATTTCTTTAAAGTTATCTACCTAATAAAAACAAATAGTTATTAGATTTATAAAATAAAAAAGTTCACTTTTTTCACATGTTACTTGAGTGTTTACGATATTTTTACTTGTATATTAATAAACGTCTAATACTCTTGATTAGAATTTTATTAGGGTCATATTAATAGTACTTATATACACTGAAGTTCATGTATATTCCTTCCACATTCCTTTCCATTCTGTTGACCAAACGATGTTATGAACTGGCCGTTTTCATAGATTTTTATAATATTTTTTTTTGTTAAACGGCGCTCTGGTATTACTGAAATGTTTGGGAATGAAAACCATTTAAAAATAAAAAGAATTGTGGCGCCTAAAATGTAACGCAATTACAATAAAATTGTGAGTCAGATTGTACTCCTCGTTACATAGATTAAAGACAATACATTCTAGTATGTAAGAAAATTAAATAACGTATTTTAAATTTCAGATTATAATTAGTTATTATATTTAATGACGTGACTCTCGGTTTTACCTGATATTTTCCACAATTAAAAACATGAAAAGTATTTAGAAAAATTGACATTTTATTTTGGTTTTAAAATATGCTATAGATTATGAAACATGTTTAGCGATTTCGTCTAAATAGTCTTTGTCTACATACTACGTTTTCATAAAAGTCTAATAATCTAATAATTTAGTTAATTTTAGTAGGTACTCATAAAAATATTTAAACTAATAATATAATATAATATAATAAACAAAACAAATAATTAAATTCTTCAGATGAAATCATATTAAATCCTACAGCTGTTGTAAATAAATGCATATGCAATGAAATCGTGTATTTAAAAGAAAACACGTAAAAACGAGTTCTGTAGTACGTAACCGAGATATTTCATTCACAGTAATTTAAGAACGTACTCGACAGATGATACGAAATAATTTGATATTTGTGTTCCCAGGAGGGACCGAATGTAAAGAATTACGTGGATCTTTTTATATTATTAAATCTGTTTCCTGTACAGATTAATATATAGTATTATATGTTAAAGTAATTTGTAGGTGTCTTTCATATTTTTATACATTTCCATGTTAAGTTACTTTATATATTATGGTTTATTTTATTTATTTCTTTATATTGTTAATTTTTAATTTATGGAAATTTACTTTTTTTTTCATCGAACATAGAGTATAGAGAATTAGCCCTCTGGTTTCACTGTCAGTGACAATTGAATCGAACCATGCAAGATTTGTAGAAATTAATGGCTTCTGAATCGCGTGCATAAATGTCATGGCTTGGTCGCTACATGGTCATCGCATGATGATTTGTAATTTTTGAGATTAACACATATTTATTTTATTTATATTAAATATCGTTAGACTATATAAGTAATTTATGTAAAGCAAATCTCGAATAAGTTTAAAAATACAATGTATACACGTACTAAGCCTCGGCGAAAATTATTTTATATGTCCGTTTTTCCCGAAGTTTTCCCATTTTCCCCAATAACATTTGAATAGGGAATGTCTTCGATGATTTTCACGGTTCGTGAAGCGTGCCAATCCAAATATTCCGGACATTGGCACATCTAAATGAGGTTACTGTTTTCAATTCTAGCGAAAAAAATCACTTGGAATTGTTAATATACTAATAGAAATATAGATTTATTTAGAAAAAAATCTAGGCCAGAATAAGGTTAGTGAGAAGATATGCAGTACTTGAGGTCAATTTCAATGTTATTATAATTTGACGGATAAATAATCCATATTGTTCTTTAAGTTAGGGCTGTATTGCGAAACGGCTTCGTCATCTTTGAGTTATTAATAAGTACCACAATAATAAAAATAAGTTTATTACGATCAGCGAATTACGGTTTTTACTAATGACTATATGAACCAGATTCACTAGCGTTTACGTTTTTTGTTACTTCTCCATTCGTATAAGTCGTAGCGTGAAATTTAATAGCCTTCTATCTTCATCAGCAATTAAGTATTCTATCCCAAAAAGAAAATTTTCGATTCGAAAACAATTATCTTATATTTTGTCGTTTTATGTTTTACAGATACTTTGTGAACTTCATATTTAAATAAAATGTCTATTATTATAATTGTAACCTAAAGACGCCTATCTAAAGATCGTTTAAACAATAATATAAAACAATTTTTAAATATTACTCTTTAGTTTTTAATTTCTAGCATTTAGTTTTTTTGTTTTTGTTAAAATATTTAATATACTAACTATATTGTGGTTGTTGTTACAATAAATGCAGTGTTGCTTATAATTAGAGGAGCGATTAGTCTTAAAACATTTGACTGTAAGATTTTGCAAAATTGTTTGATTGTATCTTTGCTAGCGACCTTTATATAAATAAAAATAAAAAACTGACCTACTTGACTTCGAAAATATAATTACTTAAAAAAAATGTTTCGTTAGTCATGTCTATACTATAATTACTCTGTGCTGCCAGAGTGACCGTTGCCGCGGCACTTTGCGCAACTCGGTGCAACCGCCCGCCTCCCCCCTCTCACCTCCACTCTAGTGCGCGTGCGCGTGTGCTGCATTCCGGAACCGGGTCGCAGCCGAAATTCCACCTCCGCCACTATATCACGACCTCCCCCCCACGCACAGAACAAACACGCACAATACGTCTAAAAAGTTCAACAAACACTGGCGGCGTTACGTGCACGCATGCAAATATACAGTTAGGTCGTAACGGAGTGCTGGGAATCAAATCGATACCGTATCGACTCGGCTCGTGCTTTCTGATGTTTTAGGGCAAACGATTCGAAATTATAGAGCCTTGGATTTACGATGGACAGGTAACGTAGTTATCTGGACCGCCGGCGATCGTTTCTTTGAATTTATGTTCTCATAATAATATTAATCTTTGAACATGATCACTGTTTGAAATGTACCTGGTCGGATTGTTTAATAATTGTTATGATATTGTTTTTGGGTGGCACACAAACCTATGAAATGCAAATATTTTGTCGTTATTACGTATTGTACGGTGGTTTTTGAGGATCAATTATTAAGAGAATATTCTTATTTATTTGCTGTTGACGCTCCCTTCTGCTGCTTTGACATTAAAGACTAATGACTTCTTTATCGCTACTATGTGTGGTAGCTTGATATTTAGCAGCCTATGATACTTTTAACAGTAAAATCATTATTATAATAGTAATTATAAATCGTTCAGTACTATCGTGTTTAAAGTTTTAATATAGATTCTTCAACTCTATGAAAGATACATAAAAAAATAATAAATAAACGTCTCACACTCAACGGCCCCCAGTAGGATGTGAATCCTTTGTCGGGGGTCTGGAAACACACACAATACACAAGCACAAACGACGACCACGACAAACATCTGTATGGCCTATATAAATATTTGTCATGTGCGGGGATCGAACCCGAGACCGTCAGCGCATCAGCCAGTTGCTGTGACCACTGCGCCAACGCGTCGTCAAATAAGGCCTCCATGACGAAAAAACGCATTTATTTCAACATCCTTGAAAATAATCAATATAACTATTTCCGCCCGGCATTGCTTTCAATAATTAATGTAGTCGATAACGTGGGAACCACCAGTTGTTTATGTTTCATGTACATATTTACTGTGATGTTTTATCGAGTTATCAATTTACTGAGAGCTTGGAAGCCCAAAGGTTGTCTTACAAACTTTAAAAATATTGTAGCGGCGTACTGCTACAGTATGTATCTTGTTTTCTTATTTATTTATGCTAATTCGGATATCACACATTAAACTAAATGAACATTTGTGTTAACTTTTGTTACTCTTAGATATTTTTTGTTATACTCTGAATATAAATAGTAAATTATTTATATTTTTTTTCACTGGAAAGCACGAGAGAGTGTTTAAGCGCATCTAGAACTTAAATTCACCCTAGTCCTACCCCTAGCCGCTTGACGTCCATGCATTTCATCCACTGTGACACATCCACAAACAGTTGTAGGTAAATCAGAGTGATATCAACCATTGTATGACCGATATCTATGTAGTGTCTTTTGTTTTCTCTCGTTATTAAAGTAAGAGTGAGTAGAGCAAAGATTATTGCTTATTTGCCTATGAATATAGACAAACATATGAATATTTGCAATTAATGATATATAAGCCTACATTACATTATGACGTAGTAAGACAACGTGTAATATAATGGCATCGTAGGCGAGCGACAATCGTAGAAACGCGTCACGATGCGATGTCAACAACAACCAAAATCAGTCATTATATCAAGCTGTTCACATTACTAAAAGGATTATTCGTGCTCCGCATCACTTCGCGTTGTTTCGCGTCTCCTATAAAACAAGATAAACATAAAAAATAACTTATTTCTTTCCGTGTGTTGACTTTTAACATCACTGTACTGTACTGTATCAGCCTATAAACTATCCACTGCTGAGCGAAGGCCTCTTCTCCATGTAGAAGAAGGTTTGTAGCTTAATCCACCACGCTGCTCCACTGCGAGTTGGCGGATAATTTCTCTATATTATTCCCTTGCGTGGCGTTGAGGCAACTACTCGTAACACTACACCAGAACGGTCGTCTTCTAACATTAACATATACATACACTGCGATTAAACTAATGTGTTTAAGTCAATGTGGTTAAAACCGCGTGGGTGTACATCGCGTAGTCGCGGAGTTATATTTTATAGATTTTATTTCTCAAAAGGTTTCCTAACTCAAGAAGGACTTTTATATACGGACAAGTAGATCGTAAAATTAGTGTAGTTAGATTAGCGTTTGTTTAAGAAGAAACAGATGTTATTTGATTGGTATAGATAATGAATATTGCTTAATAAAATATGCTTAAGAGCCAAAACACATAACGGCGTTGCGGCGACGCAACGCTAAAATCGGCGGTTTGCGTTGCGGCGTTGCGGCGCCGCGAAAAAGAGCGTTGTTGTAGGGTAACCAGTTCTTCGTGATTTTTTATTGTGGATATTAATTTAATTATTTTAAATATTATAGTTCACGTGAAATTTGTTAATTATTGTTTGTGAAGTTGTTATTTAGTAGAATGCATAAAAAGTAATTCTTTGTACCGGAAATAATTTTGTGAATCAAGTTTGTATGCTGGTAGAATTTTAAACAACTTTTGTCTCATAAAGCCTAAACAAAATTGAAACAAAGTGATACATAAATTAATATCTTACTATATTAGTTTTATAGATTAAATATAAATAAATAGGTTTTGTCCGCGGCTCCGCACGCATGGTACAGGCACCAACGGTAGTCGGTACGTAAAGTAGGTACTCTATGTACTTTTCTGTACCCCAGAAAACTGGTATGCAGAATTTCATGATGATCGGGATTCAGGTTAATAGTTAAGGCGTAAAAGCGTAACAAACAAAAAAACTCACTTTAGCGTTTATCATATGGATGAAATTAGCATAAAATTAATTTACATATTTATAATTTAGGTACATCATACATGTTACTTGTTTGAACCGAGTCTTAAATTAGCTGTAAATCTAATAGTTAAAAGTAACAACATAACAACAATTGAGCTGAACTGTGAGCCGGTTCACAGCTCTGGTTCAAGCATATGGCTCATGAGCTGATCTGCGGTTCATACAAATTCATTGAGATACCCATGTCTAATAAAGACACAAAAAAATAAAATATAAAAATAGACACAAAATGTCAATAAATCATGGTCAACAAGTATGACGTCACAACGCCGGAATTGGCGGTGCCGCACCGCTAAAATTGGCGGTGACGCTACCGCCGATTTTAGCGTTGCGGCGCCGCAACGCCGTTATGTGTTTCGGCCCTAAGTCTCGCTTGCATTGCATTCTTGCATAAAAAAATTTGAATTTATTATCTGTAAAATAAATTGATGATTTAAATATAAATTATTGTAAAAAAAAACAATCTTCATATTAGACCGATAGTTTTGTATATTTATAGATATTATAAATTAAATATGTAAAAAAAAAGAAAACCATTTAACACGACACTATAAAAAAATACAATAAATTTTATACACAGGGTTAAAAAAAATTGATTCGATATTCTTATTTTTTTAAGTCAGTTAAAAATAGATACGAAATGCATTTTCATAGTTTGTATAAATACATTCCCACAATTGTGAGGTCCTATCTCAGTAATCTAGCGATAGGCTTTCAAGGTTTTGGTGGGAATATGTTACTATTAACGTTTTTTTAAACATTACGAAAACATAAATACAGATGTTCTTGATTTATAGATAGACTTAATTATTTGAATTAGTGGGTTATGTACAATGGCGTAGCTAGGTAACCAAAGGCCCTTGTGCAAAAAAAAAAAAAACTAGGGCCCCAACTAAACTGTCTAAGTTTTATCAATACAAGCCAAAATATAAATATTTTAAAGTTGCAAAGCTACTTTATCATACACAGCAGGGCTCGTTTAGGTTTTACACGCGAACAAATTTCAATAGTTCAATTTATAGTTTGTTGGTCAGGTTCTGAGGGCCCCCTGAGCTTGGGGGCCCCGGTGCAAGGCACCGTCTAGCCCTATGGTAGTGACGCCACTGGTTATGTAGGACTAGTGTAGTAAAACTGTGTATTCTTCGTAATTGTTCGTAAATATTCGTTTCACTTTTATATTTATTTATTTAACGCCTGTATTAATATATGGTACATATATTATAGTTCTTGTTAAACGCGTTTGTTTATCATAGTATCATTGTATTTTTGCTGTATAACAAAGAATACTATACACATCTTAAGGTCAAAACTGAAAAACTGATTATAATCTCATTTACTTCGGATTAGTAGACCTTTACGTAGGACAGACAGCCTTTATGACGTCAAATTAAACAGCTTTTTTGGGATTTTGTTTTTATATAAAACATTTATGGTTATTTGTTATATTTTTATACCATTCTAATCCAATCCAATGTACTTGTTGAATCATATCCCGTGATTTCCCGCTCTAAGTAGATTGCTAGGTTCTTAACTTCAACGAGTCTTATTTCAAAAATTGTTTTAGCATTAAAAAGTCAAATGTCCTTGAAAGTATCATGAATCATCATTATATGTAATATATTATTTATAACGGTAGTTAATAGGTAGTATACCGATGATTCAAAGGCACACTTTGGTCGGAAAGATCGCCAATAAACTCAACCGATGCTTTTTTTTATCTCTAAATTTCTGTATTAAATGACGTTTAAATTCCTTTACAGGGCAGGTATCCGAGGCGGCCCGGGCATGGACTCCCAACAGCAGCAGTACTGCCTCAAGTGGAATAGCTTTGGCTCCAACCTGGCCACGTCGTTCGCGAACCTCTGGAACTCGGAGAGTCTCGCCGATGTCACTCTCTACTGTGAGGGTGAGTGACCTTGTTTTTGATCCTAACGTTGTAAAAAAAAGAACCTTAATGGATATATTTGAATCTTTCCCCAGTAGCGAGTTCGAAACCTACTAAAGATAGTTAAGCTACGCTGGGTGTTTCTTTGCTAAAGTCTTTTACTTGTTGGTAAAAGAAAGTATCTTAAAGAAATCCGCATCTTTTAGAAGAAATGCTAAGACATGTTTATTTGCCAATATGCAGTGATGCAGTGTGGTGAATTAAGCTTGAATTCTTCCTCTTATTAGAAAAAAATACTTTTCCCTGGCAGTGGAATTTTTAAAGATTTTTAAAGTACAGCACAGACATTAAAAATTTGCGATTGCACGTTCTATAAATTTCAAAACTTTGGTTGATGTTTTTTCTTACTGTTATGCATCAATGAGACATAATACGAGGCTTAATCTTAAATAGAACATATAGTTTTTGAAGTCAGAGTGCTTAAAGAAACAAACAGATTATAAAGTCAAGTAAAGTGAGTAATCCCATTCAACTATCTCTCTCTCTATCTCTTTCATCTTGTGAACAATTTAATAAATAATAGATCTTTTTATCGGTTACTTTTATATGGAAATTATCCATGAGCATATAAATTACAAGATACCTACCATCATAAAATTATTTAACTTCGTTTCGTTATCTGTTATGTTATAATAAATATAATAAAATATATATTTGAATAAAATTGTAAATTTTTAGGAATTTTTTAGGACTCTAAAAATAGTAATTATCTACATTTCTATAATATTTAGAAATGTCTGTCTGTCTGATTGTTTCAACACGCGTCATAGCTAAAATACGAAGTGTAGCTTAAAAAATCATGAAATTCATAGAGCATAATATCCTGAGATATTATTTAGTCATTATTTGATCAAAATCACTATTAAAGTTATTGTTATTTAAACTTTGTATTTTGAATTTTTAACGTTGTGTAAATAAAAAATTTGTAGATAAAAAAAAGAAGTTTTTAGTCTGTACAAATTCATTTGAATTTATATTTTTAGAAAATGTGTTAAAGTTAAATTTCATTTACAATTTTATAATTTCGATATGCACAAAAATAAAATAAACTACGCAATTTACAATTACAAAAGAAACATGTCAATGAGACCAAGCGCTTAATACATACGTAAGTATTTATGTTAATACATTTAGTAAAAAAAGACATTAATCTATATTTGTAATACTTTAAACATAGAAGCATTTTTGTAATACCTACATACTTTATATAGATATAGAAGATTTTTTGTTTATTTGAACAGTTTTGCGCTGAATTTAAATTTGAAAAGTTATGATTTAAAGATTATTTTATCGATAGATAGTCTGTGTATTGAAGAACATTTTATTCTTTAAAACATTAAGTTACTCACAAGAGTAAAAGTAGTAGTAGCTAAATGTCAACTAATCTTAACCCTCCGATGCGCGCGCAACTTTTTGTGACATGAAGAGTCGCGCCTGGTTCGAAAAGACCTGTATTTTCAAGATATTTTTTACTATATGTTTAAGCACTTTTTGTTTTTTATTTTATTCAAAAATAAAGAATGTAATAATACAATGCCGAGATATAAAATATTTATTTTTTATATAATGAATTTCAACATTTTTAACATAAATTACAATTTTTCGAAAAAATACTTACTTTTTAGCATGTAGTAACAATTATCACACTGTAACTTTTTTTTTACTAAAGTAATAGTACAATAAACTTTTTTTATAGATAGTAATCAACATTACTCTAAATAGAGCAATAAAATAAAAGTTTTTATATAAAAATATTTTTTTTAAATTAGTCTTCAAAATTACCGTAAAAATCGAGATAAAAAAATTATAATTTCTTATATAATCAGACTTATGACAGTCTAATGTTAGTTTGTACTTCGTTTCTGGCCACAATTAGTACATAGAAATAAAGTGTGTTCCCTACAAATATAAGTGTAACAACATTTGCATTGGGTTTTAGCAATCTCATCAAAAACGTCCACTCCACATTTATGCAGATTTTAATCCATAATTATTTCTGGCTTGCGTTTATCACCAATATCAGAATTTATTTTCGCATCATGATGCATTTTCGAGGCAAGGAGCACCACTTTTCTTTTAATTGGTGTATACGACACTAACGTACGATTCAGCTGAAAGCCAAAATATGTGGTGTTTTCTAAGCCCATAATCTTCATGTAATTCTGTCATCAAAGGGAAACTTGTGAACCAGTTGTCCATCACAATGATCCTTACGATGAGAGCCCCTAATTTTCCTAACCGTTCGTTTTACAACATCCGATGGGAAATTACTAATATTATATATTGCTGCATTTTCCTTTCTAGTGTCCACTTCTAAGTAAGCAGTATAGTAAGATCTTGAATCGGTCATCACAAATATTTTAATCCCATATTTGACAGGCTTATTGTAAATTTCTCCTTCGATATCATCATCTTTCAAACTTCTGCTATTCTTTGGTCATCTAAGCGATTTTTACAAACAAAAATAAAACCGATAATAATAATATGATCATAAATAATTTACTTACACAAGACGTCGCGCGTGGGTCGAAACGACCCATACTCACTTTAGACGTCCGTACACTCCGAGCACCAAGCGCCAACTTGCTGAGGTGGTGCGTGCGGGCAGTCCTTATACTAACTTGAAGGTACTGGGCGCGACCATTTGAAGTAACTAATATTTAAAAAGTTATCGAACAGAAATCGAGGTACTGGGTCTTTTCGACACACGCGCGCCCACCCGCGGGTTAACTATTCATAAAAACGTCTGGTAAAATTGCGCGCGAATTTCTTGTAAACACATAAAAGGTACTTCAGACGCGGTTGACGGTCACATAATTGGTAAATATATTGTTAACAGATAAAACATACACTTTTAAGAAGAAAAAAAAAACTAACTAATAAGTAATCGTTACATAATTAATTTAAAATGCATTATACTGACATTATAAAACGTATTAAATATATATTTATAAAAATAAAAAAATTAAAAATATTTAAAACTTATACATAAAGTCCTACTTTTAAATATATATAAAAAAATGTAAATATTGTTTTAAACATCAAGTATCGCATTAAACGTTTTATACGGTTAATCACGCTGAACGCGCCCAATAATGAGTCATAAAAATTAATGCCTCCATTAAAACAGCTTTGAAAACTCGTATAATGTTCCATCATAATAAATAAATCTACTATTGTAAGGGTTACAACTAAATCTTATAACACATATTTGTATTCTCAACTTTTCTCAACTTTTTTCAACACAGACGTCTTCCAAGTGTCTTAGACCTAACAAACCGTGAAAAATTCTGGGTTTATTTTACGAGTTTCTTTACGCGGTTTCGCATACGTGGGCGTTTAATCATTATTCTTCTTCCGGTTTATATTATAGAAGTTTACCTTTTGTGTCTATTGACATTAATAATGTATGCTGTATTTGATTAATTTACATTGATATTAAGGAATAATTGGTTGACGTCTATATTTAAATTATAAGTTATGTGCATATGTGACCTAAGGCCGTCTGAAATTATGCAAATTGTTAATTAATGGCAACTTAAAATACAATATAAATTTATTTCA
The DNA here is from genome assembly GCA_036937285.1 of Euphydryas editha. Classification (NCBI taxonomy): domain Eukaryota; kingdom Metazoa; phylum Arthropoda; class Insecta; order Lepidoptera; family Nymphalidae; genus Euphydryas; species Euphydryas editha. The sequence continues at coordinate 18,849,733 of JAUPFZ010000006.1, read as the reverse complement.
TTATTCTTATTGATGGTTTATTTTTATTGACACAGACCTAGATTCTTTACTGTTCTTTCCATTTATACTAAGGTACAACTAAAAGTGTTATAACCAAGAGTTGAATAGAAGAATCATTACTGTAAATGTAATTAATAGCTTGTAATTATCCCACTGCTGGGTAAAATTACCACTTATTCTGTGAAGAAGGTTAATAGATAATCCATCATGATGCTTCATTGCGGGTGGATTGACATGTACATGTCTCAGAATTTGTGTCGAAATATGTAAGTATCCTCGCGATTATTTTTTATAGACAAGTACAAGATGAATTTATAGACAAATTTAGCAGTAGATAATTTAACGGTAAATCCGGATTTTAGGAGCTGACTTAGGTTACAATCAATATATATTTGATCGATAGGTATAGGCGATGACCATTTTTTTTTATTACGCAGCGGACTATATCGATACAGGAACGCGATGACTTTTTTATTGTTTTTTTTTTCGACTGAAAATTAGGAATATGGTAGAAATGTAGCTGCCGGGGTCCATCGGAATCAGCTAAATTTTTAAAGTGGTCTATGACGAAAAAAGTCTGGGAACCTCTGCAGTAAGCCCCAAGCACAACACATGCGAGTGAATTGTGTCCTCAATTACTTTGGTCTATTTCTGTAAAACCTGTTGTAAAAAAACCCTACTTGGTACCCTCTCTTAATATCGTATTTAATATTATGTCTTAATGTCTAAATATTTGTGTTATAAATCTATATTTTTACTAAAACCAAAGATGACACGAATTCAATGATAAAGTTCAATTTTCACCGTTTAGTACGAAACGTTCGTGTGAACGATACCCATTAGTTCAGAGCATTGTCGAGGCCACCAACAAATGTTATAGGCAAACAAATAGACGTTAATAATGAGTGCTAAGTGATGAACTTCGAATACTAACTTGACGTGATGAAGGTTTCGACTTTGATCGGATATTTATGATGCTACTTTTCTACGGGATCATACTTTTTTTTTGAGGACTTCCTCAGTCCCCCGAGATCAAAGACGCTGTAAAGAGTACGAAACGTTGGGAAATAATTTAAAATAAAATATTGTTAAATTGTAATTTTAAAGAAACCGCGATAAAATCTGTTTTAGACTTTTAAATAAATACTTTTTTTTTATGCAAATAAAACATATCTGAATATACACATGGTTGCAATAAATTTAAGACGGTTAAATTTTATTAAAGTAGAAAAAATTACATTACTATACCTCTACATATTTACTTCTATATATTTAAAATTCATAACTAAATTGTTTTTTAAAGATATTCTTTGTGTAAACAAAAAAAAAAAAAAAAAAGAGTCAATGTACTGTTTTAATTGTACTGAAATATCCGACGTGATTATTACGTGACTATATTCTATAACTAGATTATCCGCGCGGTAACACTCGCGTTTCGCTTCTAATTGATAAAAAGGTGAGGGTATTTTTTAATGCGAAGGAAAGAGAACTAAAAGAAAATGTAAAAACGTGCTAAAAATCTGTCATGGTCTATCGATAGGATGTCTTGCAATAACTTATAATTTATTACTTTTATGCATAATCATGGAAGAAATTACGATTGTATTTTTAACATAAAGATTTTTTATATTGACATTGACTCAGGCTTATTTTCCGAATTAGTATAGGAAAAATATACCACTTTTTAAAAAGAAAAAAATTGTGATCGTGTTTTGTGAATAGTTATTAAAGGTATTTTTTTATCCTGATATCTTTATAACTATATATAAATAATTATGTTAAATTATATAATAAGTTATGGAATAAGGTTAAAACTTTAAGGGTTGTTAATTTAATAATAATATTGTAAATAAATAAATAGTATGTATTTTTTCTTAAAATATATTAATATTTATTAAACTGTTTCCACTTAACTACAGACTTTGCTTTAGGGTCAAGTTTATCATAATTCCGCTTAAGTAAAGCTAAGATAAAAAAGTGTAATAATATCACGAACGAAATGTGATGAAAATTAATCTTAAATCTTAGTAACACGGCTGTACGACCGTTTCACTTACGTAGATGGAGTTGATTTTGAATGACCTGATTGACTGACAGACTTACGGCTGGTTTCATTAATATATCTCCGATTTTGCTCAATATAATAGAGATAAAATTTGGATTGCAGTCGTTTTTGAAAAAAAAAAATAAGAAATACATTAAGAATATCACGGAATGATAAGAAATATCTATTTTTACTACTACTCTTCCAAAAACGTTAACAGTAGTCGGTACTTAATTAAATTTCTAAAGCAGTGGTTTATTTATTGAAACGATTCTAATATATATATATATATATATATATATATATATATATATATTTTTTATTATCTAAATTCAAATATATCGGTACTAACGCATGATCTGAAAGTATTATCATATTCCGTGTAAAAGTCAACCCTTTAGGCACTCGATGTTAAAAATGTTTCTGTGGAGTAAACTGAAAAAAAAAAATACATTAAAAATAAAGTCGGACGAATTTTAACTATACATATATAAGATAAGTTATTATATCAGATTTTGTACTACCATCGACTCGTAGTACGATGCTTTTCTATATGCAGTTAGATACATAATCCCTTAACAGCTGGTGTCTGGAAAGGAGTGAACCCTTCTATAACACGTGCGAGGATAAGCGACATTGAAAGCCTGTTTAAAAAAAAGTAAATCTTTAAGTCTTACTTTGAGCCCCTTCCAAATGTTCTTGATATTACTTACAAATAATGAATTACGAGGTTCAATAGTTTAGGTTCAAGGCATGTTTCTTTATAAGTATAGACTGATAATATAATAAACATTTACTATTATATCCTTACGAGTGCAACTAATCTGTGTGATATTTTATAGTATACTAGCTTCTGTCCGCGGCTTCGCCCGCTTGGAAGTCGGTCATCGTGACCAAAAAAAAACAAACAAGTATCCTATGCTACTTCTAATACCTCCAAGAATATGTGTACAAAGTTTAATAATGATCGGTTAAGTAATTTTCGCTTGACAGCGTAACAAATAAACTTATATTTCACATTTATAATATTAGGGATTCTAATAGAAACCTTTATACTCGTAGATATAAAGCATTTTTAATTAAAAAAGAGTTTTTGAATCGGTTATTGGAATGAAATATTAGCACAAAAAATTAAGCAGCCCAAATAGAAGAATAAAACCACAGGTCGTTTAGTAAAAGTATAAATTTGATTATAATTTATAGAATCTCTTTTAAAACTATTTTCATAAACAATCGTTACTTATCACTTAGGAACATCGCCGACGTGCATAGATGTCCGCGAAATCTCGCGAATTTGATAAAAAGGTCGTCGACATTAGCCGATAATATTTTTAATGCTTACTTTTTGCATAAATTATTCCGATATTTTTGCACGCGTAATCGATTTTTAAACATTCGAGTTTACACTCGATGGTTACACTCGATTATAATTAAGCCGTATGGATTTGATTTGTGATTTTTTTTAAATCAAAAGTTTTATATATTTCTGAATCGCTGTTACTATGTTCTGTACTACGACTAAAAATTATGAAGTAAAAGGGATAAATGTATTTATATTTATTATTAAATTTATTGTTTTTCGACACGCGAAAGTGCGTATTATGTGTGTTGTTGAATATATTGTATTAATAAGCAACTTTTAAGAAAACGGTGCTTTACGAATAAATATTAAAAATAAAGTCTTTTTATCAAGAAAGGCTACATAAATTCGCTATGACTCAAAGGATCGGAGTAGTGACCATGCCAACTAATGTAAAACCATGTTGCTCGTCTAGTTATCGATAATAGCGACTTTGTACGCTTACTTTTCGTATATTTATTCAGTTATTCTCTGCTAGCGAACCACCCCGGCTTCGCACGGGTAGTATAATATCATAATCTTCGTAGCGACAATGAGAGCGTGGCGTGGTCGCATCAAACAAGTCCTGTCATCGGTATGAGACCCGCGCTTGAATTTATTTTCGCGCGCGTTAGTTTTATTTTGTGATAAGATATTCAAGATAAGGATAAAAATATCCTAAGATAATAAAATAAAATAATTAGCCCTTAATAATAAGCCCTTTACACCTGGCTCCGACTTTCCGAAATGTTTCTGTAGAAATTACCGACTCCCTTCAGCTCCTCGGTGTAGAGCTATCGTCCAATTTGAACTTTGGACAGCACATCGAGTCCAAAGCAAAAACTGCAGCAAAAAAACTAGGTATTCTCTCTAAGGTCAGGCGATACTTCACTCCAGAACAGCTGCTTCAACTATATCAAGCACAAGTTCGATCTTGTATGGAGTATTGCTGCCACCTTTGGGATGGATCCGCCAAATACCAACTGGCAACTTTGGACTCGGTGGAAAAACGAGCTAAGAGACTCATAGGTGACCCTACTCTGACAGACACCAAGTTGCAGAGTCTCGATCATCGGCGTAGGGTAGCTCGTCTGTCGGTGTTCTACAGAATATATTTTGGTGAGTGTGCGAAGGAACTGCACGATCTAATTCCCCCAACAACCTTCCGCCATCGGGACACTAGGCGCGGTCGATCGTTCCATCCTTATGTCATTGATATGCCACCTACGCGCACAAAACGCTTCGGCACTACTTTCTTGATGCGCACGGCTAAGGAATGGAACTCGTTGCCCGCGTCTGTGTTTCCCGAACGATACAACCTGGGTGCCTTCAAGGCCAGAGTGAATAGACTGTTATTAGACAGGCATGCTCCACCTTCGGCCGCATCGTCACTTAACATCAGGTGAGATAGCGGTCAAATGCCTGTCTATTTGTCATAAAAAAAAAAAAAAATAAGATATTCATCTAAATTGGAAGAAAAAAAACTCTAAAATTAATTTTAATTTTTTCTCTATTCTGTTTTAAATAAATTAATTAAAGGATTTTGTTGTCGTACGTTTTTTGGAAAGTTTTCGTATAAAATGGAATGTAACAATAATTCTAATTAAGATTTTTGATATAACCTTTAACTTAAGTTCTGCGATATATTACATATACGCATATGTTATGTACATAATACAAATATACATACATCGGGACAACATTAATTTGGTTTAAGTATTAATAGCTAATTAGCTTCTGACATCATTTTAAGTTAGATATTACATCGCTAGGTATTTTTGCAAAGAATATTACGATCTTGGTTACCATATCTTATATAACAATAAGTAAATAGGAATATTTTACAACCTTCGTTTAATGCAATCAGTTTTTTATTTTTATCTGCCTACATATCAGTATTATTTGGCGCATTATTTTTACGTGTATACTGACGTCACGAATTCAGCGATAGTCAAAGTAGATATTTCCATTTTAATCTTATAACGAAAGTTTTCATGATTAATTTTTTTTACTGCGTACGAGGGTTGATAAAATGATAACTACATAAAATAGGTACTAACCTATTGATATTGCTCATTAGCTACCTATGAGTCGTTTTACATAGTGTTATCACATCAATTGATTAATATTTAAGAACGAAAGGCTTAAACAATCGGGAGTTTGATTTACAAATTGGGACATCTACAGCGATACTGTTTACTGTATTATAGTATATGAATACTATACTAGTAAGTATATGAATACTATACAGTAAACAGTAATTATTTATCAAGGAAAGAAAAATTAAGAACTCTCTTTTTGACGTATAATAATTATAACTTTATATGAGAATGTGCAAGCGAAAATAATTTTCGTTCGTTTTTTCTTTTTCGTTTGTGAAAATTTCCACCAGGAACACTCGTTTTTACGATCAATAGTAAATTGGGACTTGCGAGTAGACTAGTATAGCACGAGACCGAATCCAATGTAACGAGGTGTGAGACAGGGAGATATCATCTCGCCGAAACCGTTTATCGTAGCAATGGAAGATGCTTTCAAGCTTCTGGAATGGAAAGGATTCGGCATCAACATAAACGGCGAGTACATCACTCACCTTCAATTTGCCGACGATATCGTGCTTATGGCAGAATCCCTGGAAGACCTCAGCATTATGCTCAGTGACCTTGATGGAGCTTCCCGATGGGTGGACTTTAGAATGAATATAGGCAAAACAAAAATCATCTCGAATGTCCATGTCGTGCCCACCCCGTTATCGGTTGGAGATTCTACTCTCGAAGTTGTTGACGAGTACATCTACCTAGGACAAAATGTTCATCTTGGTAGGTCCAACTTCGAGAGAGATGTCAGTCGTCGAATCCAGCAAGCACGTGTGTCCCACAAGCAAAAACGTGTTTTCATCCGTAATACCTCAGTGCCCGAAGTCGAAAGTCTTCGACCAATATGTGTTACCAGTGATGACATGCGGATCTGAGACGTGGTCTCTAACTAATGGTCTTTGGTCTTGGTCTTTTAAACAAGCTCCAAGTCGCACAGCGTGCAATGGAGAGGGCTATGCTTAGTATTTCTCTGTGAGATCGAATCAGAAATGATAAGATCCGCAGACGAACGAAGGTTGACAACATAGCCCAACGGATTTGCAAGCTGAAGTGGCAGTGGACAGGGAACATAGCTCGTAGAACTCACGGCCGATGGAGCAGAAAGGTTCCCGAGTGGAGACCACGTACCGGCAAGCGCAGCGTCGGACGGCCGTCCGCGACATGGACAGACGAGTTGAGGCAAGTCGCCGGAAGCCATTGGATGGAGGCTGCTTTTAACCTGTCGCATTGGAGGTCGATGGGGAGGCCTACGTTCAATAGTGGACATCAAACGGCTGATATGATGATGATGATGAGTAGACTTGTAAAAATTAAGACTCTGCAAATTGGGATGTCTGGCAACACTAGTAACAATATATATTTTCCGCAATTAATAGTTACATATATATCTATAGCAAAAGCTGTGTTTTTTGGATATGAAATACAGTAGTTTTCGAGTAACAAAATAAAAAATAAAAATTAACTTTATAATATATAATTAATTTATTGTAATTTAATTATAACATAAAATTATTTTAAAATCGTCATTTTACGTTTTTATGCATGTTGTAAACAATGTTGTTGTTTATCAATTTCAAATAAACCCGAACATGCTTGTTTTTTTAAATGCAGTAAATAACTGCGACGCATTGTTTTATTACTTAGTGAATCATTAGTTATTGTTTTTGACGTTTTCCTGCTAAAAGAATGTCTATAATTAAATTGCGTAATATAGTTTTTTTTAAAATATATTTTATTGATTTCCTGGAAATAATATCATAAATTTTATTCTATTATTTACAAGGTTATTTTCTATTTGATTTTAATCGATTAATCGATCGAATCGATAAAAAATCGATACGCGTAAATAATTAATAAATTCGTTAGTAAATAAGTTAAAATGCATGAAAATAGTTCAAATTATCGAGTGATAAATCGATTGGATAAGTAATTTTGATATACAGTGAATAGTCGATCAGTGTTTGATTTTATAAGTTATTTGGGTAATTTATTTTATCAGTATAATATAATACGAAAAATTATTTTGTAATCAAGGAGCTTTGAAACTGCTGAAACAATTTTTTTAAGTATTAAAATGTATTAAAAGTAGCTACACCTTTTTTTTCAGAAATAAGAGAAGAAGCGGTTTTATCAAGTTAGGGATTTTACAAATTTTTCAAAAAAAAAAAAAAAAACGAAAAAGATACCTTCAATACTGTAGGTACAGGATAGCTACAAAATAACCAAATAATAAAAATAATTCTACGTAGACAAATTACTGGATGTCAGTCTGTTCGATAAAAGCGATTTACTATATTGCTTTAAAATCGTAATTCGTAACCACCATCAGACGTGACATTGGCGAAATCATGTTTGCCATTTCGGCCCTAATGAAAGCCATCAAACTAAAATGAATGAATGAATATTTAAAATTAAATAATTTAAAAAACTTAACTTAAAAAAAAAAAAACCATTTAATGTTAAACAATTCTCTTATCATTAAAACACTACATTCAACTCTTGTACTAAATCATGAACAAATTTTGTTATATTTTATATAAGTCGTAATAAAATTTGACGATGGCCTTGGGCGACATTTAAATTTGCCGTTGCCGATAAAATGCATATTATTTTAATGTAGAGTGTATTGAACTGGCTCGTCTACACGTGTAAGTTATTTTTTTTATGAATTAGCCTTAAGGTTATCTTATCGCATGTTTGAAAATTTACAAAACGAAATATGACGGATGCACTTAGCTATCTTTGCTTATGTAAAATTGTATAAACATATTTTTGGCCGTGGTTTTGTTTATTTTATATACTGCAAAAAATGTATTAAGGTTTAAAAAGATTTAGGTATCCTTTTTCGTTTATGGAGGAATTCTCTGGCATACAGTGGACCATTTACAGGCTGTTTATTTTCTTGTAAGATTAAATAGTTTATTAGGTTTTATTATATAAATAATCTAAATACGAGAAAGGCTACTTAAACAGGGGTTAATTTAATATACCCATTAGAATATAATAACGAACATAGAAAATTTTCTTTTACTTATTACAATATATTATGTATATCATTATCAACAAAATGCGAACTGTATTTATTATTATTATTTTATTATTAGTCACTTTTTTCATACTTTATTGATTACAACGTTTTTCACAAACTTACGTCTTTATTTAATTCAAATGTGAATCTATACACATAATAAATCTGTTAAAAACTCCGTTTCATTAATACACTATATATCATCAAGAATAAATTTTAATAGCGCGTTTTTTTTTGTATCAGCGCCATCTCTTATCGTGTTTTTTTTTGTGTTCACGTATCACATAAAAAGCACAAAACCAATGTAAATAACTTTAATACATAATAATTTGAAATAACTCACAGTATAATTTAGTTTTTGTTTCATTGTAATTAAATTTAAAATTAAATATTTAAGAAAATAGAAATAGGTACCTACACCGCCAACGCCATCTAGTCTAAGGAATCTTAAAAACTCACAAAACTTATTTTTGAGTTATTATTTTGTTAAACTTAAAAGTTTACTAAATATGTCGGATAGGAATAGAAATCGTTTTAATATTTTAGATAAACATCATTTTCAATTAATATACTATTAAGTTAAATATTAATTATGTTAAATGTCACTAAATATAAAAACGATATTCTACAATTATACGATAGATGGCGCAGATAATTTTCTGAATCGCGCTGACCAAAACTTCGGCCAAAAGACTGACACTCGCCCGTATTTAGAAAACTGTTTTTCTTTTTTGCATTTAATTAAATACTTTAGGGTACTACGGTCTTGATTGTTTGTTCGTTGTTAAAATTTAAAATATTTGGTCGTTATTTGTTTGTTGATTGTACAAAGTTGGATGGTTATAGATATTTAAGTTGTAATCTATATATATATATATAAAGTCGTGTTAGTTACACCGTTTATAACTCGAGAACGAGTGGAACGATTTTTATGATTTTTGTGTTTTTGGATTTGTCTTCGTCGGGAATAATACTTATTAAAATATGGTATTCATCAATGGGAAAATAATTAATAAAAAAACAGTTCAAATGTTTCATCCGTACTATCTATATATATAGATATAATAAATCTGTCACTCAATCCGTCTATTATAAATTTTTTTCCAGTATCGACGCAGGTGTAGGTGATTAAAAATATAAATGTATAATTTTTAAAATTTTAGTTAAATACCCGTGCGAAGCCGGGGCGGGCCGCTAGTTGGATAATAAAAACGAACAAACAATTTTATGATCTTTTTAAATTATTTCTCATATATTTTTTATTGTCAGTTCTTCTACAATATACGTCAATTAACAGTTATATAAGTAAATATATAAATATGTGTGTATTTAACATGCATTACTTTATAAGTTTAATTAATATGTGTATTATATTAGGTTTTATACAAGCTAATATTTTTTTCGTTAAGGATCTCCTTATCACTACGGTTATCTGTAAGAGATCGCTAAAAATGATAAGGATGCCAGTTTTATTTACCAAGTTTACATTAAAATTTTTATTTGAACTTTATGTAGTGTTCAATAAGAATTGATAATTCTTTATTAATGCATCTAATATGATTGGTCTAAATATAGCGTTGTATTTTTAAGACATTCGTAGAATTGTGTTTATGTTTGTACGTCTTAGAATAATCGTAATTATATAGTCTTGATACCCGTCGTTCGAAACGCGACGCGTCGTTCCGTTCTTATGATATAACCTAAAATCTTAAATAAGGGTTAAAAATTTGTATAAAATTATTATTCTAAATCGTTTCAGTAGACCAATCTGAAGTGTTTGTTAAAGTTATTTGAACGCAAAAATCACACAGCTTCCGTGAGATTACGAGTATCGGGTCAATCTAAATGCGCCTGTCTTATTTAATAATAATAGTGGAGAGATTTTAATTTAGATTTAATGTCAATGTTTTCGTGACAGAATATCAATATAAAAATCTTGTTATATGATAATCTGTATTACTTTCTACTTTATAATGTACTTAGCAGACGAAGTTACGCGGTTTCACCTACGTTTACGTTTATGGTCAATATTCCGCTACGATGAGTCGCACCATGATTAGTAATAAATAAATAAAAGTTTTCGGCCCCTCTTAGGGATGAGAATTCTGAGTTGGGGGTTTGACAAATATACGCAATACAATAGCACGACAAAACTCAGATATGTATGGCCTATACATACTACATATTATATACATATTTGCCATGAATCAAACCAGTGACCACTAGCGCTAAAACCAATAATAATTCAATTAAAGCAATTAAAGCCAATATAAGTTCTTGATAATGTAATTGTAGTATATAGTAGTTAAAATTATAAAAATCGTTTCCGTAGTTTAAAAGTTTGAACATTTAAAAATAAAACAAATATTTTCAATTTATGATACCTACACTCAAAAAAAAAAAAAAAGATTTAAATTAAGATTTTTTTTTACTTTGAGATATAGTTAATAGATTATATATAGTTAATAGATTATAAGTTATAGTTACGTTAGATTCAAAGTAGATATAATGAATTATGTTCCTAAGGTAAATGCGAGACCTCATAATAATTATAAAGACGAAGGCAATCAAGCTGTAGGCAGTAAACCGTTAAATATTTAAACTAAACAGTGTTTTGTAATTTTAAGGGTAGTCTGATTTTTATAAATTAGTATAATGATTATATGTGCGATTCATACTAGTCATTGTATCTGTCTTTTTGCTAGGTTTTCACAGTCAAGCCACTGAACCTTTACCTAAGACTCTACCAAGACTACTCGATCTTACTATTATATACTTATACACAATACTGTAAATATTTTTATGTACATTGATGGCTATTTGATCACTTATCTTATTCTTGTTTTGTTTTCATCCATAGTTTTGTCGTCTCTAAATAATATGAATATTGGACATGTGTAGACATATAAGGCAAATAAATCTGCATTACGTTATTCAGAGCGACTATAAAACTATATATTTCTTCTGTTTTGAATGAAAGCAAATTTAAAAGTTTTTTTTTTGTACACTTAACATTTCATCGCACGTATTATTTAATGCGAGTTTTTATGTTAAATCTATATATGGTTAGAGATTCGGTAGATGATCAAACAAACATACGTTTATTAATTAATAATAATACTTAATGATTCATCACCTCACAAATTACATAATCATGTTGGGTAATGATCTGTATAGATATAAAAAGAAAATACACATACTCACACACTTGCTGACCAACGGTAAAAAATAATTGAAAAAAAGTTATTAAAATATCTTTTTTTTTTTACATATTATGAATATATATGTAATTATCTTATGTATAATTTGTAATTATCTTTAACCTATTATAAAACTAATGTTAATATATCGGTTACATTATTTCGAAAATACTTTTTCACATTCGTAAAACACAAGTAATTATAAAAATTGCTAATATAAATTTACCCAGCAATAGTTTATTGAATTGTTTAAAATTTCTACTTTTTAATATTCTAAAACATGTATTATAGTTATACAGTTACGTATAATATTACAAATATTTGGTATTTATTGATTGCAGGAATAGGATCGCATGCGCTCTGCGTGAAAATCTATAAAATCTAGGTTAGTTAGCTCGAGGCACAGGCTTTGAAATTTTCCTTATTTATGAAGCCTCATAACGATGTTATATGTTCTAGATTCATTGCCATATTATATATGTCTATGTGTATATATAATAATTCACGACAAATTTGTTTGTCTGGCCATAAATATTTAATTCAAAATATAGTAAAAATAAATAAATGTTCGAAAAATATATACAAGTAACTTCATTTGTTATTATGTTATGAATAATAAAATGTAATTTATTATAATTATTTATTCTATAAAATTTCAATTTTGTATTGAAATAAATAATTTATTTTTTATTTTTTGACTTTCTTAAAACAAAATTAAAAACATTTTTTATGTTAAATACCGACTAAATACTATTTGGACTCTCGAAACACGTTCATTTTATTTTTTATTTGTACACTCATCTTGTCACAAACGGACTGAAGTACAATCGTATAGTTCCGTTAACTAAAAATAATCCCTTTCTACAAAGTTAACAATTTTTAGTTAAAATTGGATAATATAGTATTTCGTATAAAATTAGTCAATAAAGTGGATTGAAAAATTACTTACGCTGTGAAGTATAGGAAATTTTTTTTTTATTTTGTGCCTATCGATACTTTCTTTGTATTCTGTTTCAAATTGATACGATGCGCGACTAATGGAAACAGGTGGCGTGAGAATCAGATAATGTCGTAAAGGGAATATTTTGTACCTAGGAATTAAAAATTCTATATATATAATACGGCGTATATAACATAATTGTTGAGTTGAGTTAGTCTAATGGACACAACACGTGGAGCTTAATCGAAAGGTCACGGGTTCAGATCAGGGCTTGAATCGCCGAGTTACTGAGTTCTAAATTTTAAACATTAACCTCGTGCTTGGTTTGGCTCGATTTAAGGATATCAGCATGTTTCGAGAAAATTATGAAACACGTCTATCAAATATTTTTAAATCTGTAATAGGATCATTTATCTAGCTGTAAGAAGTTAGCAGGTGCTTAAAAGCCTGCCTTTAAAGGTCCCACTGTTGGGAAAAAATTACTTCTCTATAAAAGAGAAGGATTGGAATTTAATCCACCACGCTGCTCAATAATTTCCATACTATGAGTAACGATCGCTATGATATGTCTATGATAAAAACCGAGACCGATGGCTTTACGTGCTCTCTGCAGCACAGTGGGGAGTCCCATAGGACATACACCCAGATCAAAAAGAAACGTTCATTAAGGCGACTACTAGCACCACTACACAAGTACCTACAAAACAGTATAATCAAGGTACTTGTTAACAATCACACTCGTCGCCCTTATTTTACTTATTCGCCTTAAAAAGCTTCAAGATGATAGAATTCATCGTTTTCTAAAAAAAAAAAAAAAATTGCTTTATATAAGTCAGAAACGTTTCCGTCACTTACTTTAAGGTAGTGAATTTGATCTTGTTTTATGCATGGCTGAATTTATCGTTATTTCGCTCCTTGACTTGAAATTTCTAACAAAAAGTTTTTGCTTTTTTTTGTCCTGTTTTTTTGATAAAATAATTAGAACTAAACTTGGTTCGTAATGTACAATAATAATGATGTTATGAATATATATATATATATATATATATATATATACCTATATATGGGACATTCTTTGTCAACCGGAACACCTCTATACCCAAAATTCCTTTTGACCTAAAAATATTTAAAAATATGGAAAATTTTGGATTTTTTATGAACTTTCCATTACAGCGTGGCCTTTTTTGAAATTTCGTTTACAGACAGAGCAGCACGTCCCCTAACCTTGAAAAAATACCACTTTACGAAATGATCAGGCTGTCAGAAATCACAGGGGCTCAGAAAAATTCCAGGCAACCACTATTTTCATGTATTTTTTGCTGCTAAACACGAATCCGGCGGTATTTTTTACCAATATCTCAAGCGTTCGCCCCTAACCTCAAAAAACACCCCCAAAATTGCAGTTTCGCGCATTTAAGAGCTTTGTCCTGTGATGGACGCGAGGAAAATTATTGACAGACAGTATTTTTATGTATTTTTTGCTACTGAACACGAATCCGGCGGTATTTTTTACCGATATCTCAAGCGTTCGCCCCTAACCTCAAAAAACACCCCCAAAATTGCAGTTTCGCGCATTTGAGAGCTTTGTCCTGTGATGGACGCGAGGAAAATTATTGACACACAGTATTTTTATGTATTTTTTGCTGCTGAACACGAATCCGGCGGTATTTTTTACCGATATCTCAAGCGTTCGCCCCTAACCTCAAAACACATCCCGAAAATTGCATTTTCGCGCAGTTGAGAGCTTTGTCCTGTGATGGACGTGAGGAAAATTATTGACAGAGACTATTTTTATGTATTTTGAGATGTTGAACACGAATCCGGCGTTATTTTTTACCGATATCTCAAGCGTTCGCCGTAATATATATATATATATATATATATATATATATATATATATATATATATATATACATGTACGTGTTTCATAATCAATATTTTGTTTAAAAAACGATATTACTGTATATATAATATCAATTTTTATTTAAAACAAAAAATACATTATACTATTTTTTTATTTAAAAAAAAGGACGAGTTCGAATTGAGTGTATGTCTTTTCCAGTGTGACTTGATTTAAATGGAGCTTCAGGTAGTATATATTTGGTTAAAAAATTAAAAGTATCAATGAAAAAATGGTTGTTTATTAAACCGATTTTTGTTATATGTATCTTTTCCCTTAAATTATTGTATGTAAAATTAAAAATTTTTAAAGAATTATTGTCGTTTTAAAACATTTCTTTTAATAGAAGTCGTCTCCATTTAAATAAATTTACATATAACGTAAATAATTAAATATAAACTATTTTGCTGTTGAAGGATAAAATTTTCAGCATTCGAAAATTTAACGAAAATAGAACTGCGTTTACAAATTCTACGCGGAACGCATCGGTGGCGCCGGTCTTATCGACCGAGCGCTATGTGTGTCGCCACCCCCACCCCCCACCACTTCGGACCAGCTGACAACGCACTGTCACACGTCACCCTTGATTTTCACCGTCATAAATATTATCGATGCAACCCCTAATTTTCACGTGGCTGATTATTATCCTCGCAAGTTACAACTTTAAAATGAAATTCGAGAGCAAAACGTTATCGTATTTTAAAGTAATTATTGTAATTACTTTAAATATTTTGTATCTTTAAAAGTAAGATTCGCAAATTAATATATTAATATCTGCGTCGATTATAATTGTATTATTTAAAGACGGCTAGTTCCATTTTTCCAACATCATTTTATAAAGGAAATTTTTATATGAAACAGTAATTTCATTGAATAATACTTTATAATAGACATATATTTACTTTTTTTTTTAAATAAAGAGGAATATTTATTAGTTTCACGAAATATTTTGAAACTACAAAATTTCTAAAAATTCTCACTAATTACCAAGTTGTATTGTGTGGCAGTAAAGTAGTCAGTAGTAGTAGCAAAGTAGCAAAGCGGTAGCCCAAAATATTAACGCCTGTAACATCGCTACCTCTATTAATAGTAACTAGATAAAAAAAATGAATCTGAGCTAAAAATACATACTGTATTTAAAAAAAAAATTACCATTAATAAAAGTGCTGCCATTAAAAAAAAAAAAGTTTACATAAAGTCTTAAAACTTCGAGTGGGTACGTCAAAAAAACTTTATTTTCAATTACGATGTATCTGTCTCAGTAATTTGACGGTTACGTTGTCAATTTGCGATGCGGCCCTACGGAAATTGACTTCTAAGGCCCTAACACACAATGGGAGATAACAGTTCTATCTATCCAGTCTGAATTGACACTTGAGGCAGATTACGCATTTTGACGTCTATCGTTGCATGTGTATTTATTATCTTATGTTAATTTTTATTGTTGTTTTTTTAAAGGCTAGTGTGATTGCAGACTATGTTGGAAATTAGGTCACATTGACAATATTTTCCTGGATAGGGCTGTCAATTGAGTTTTCCCGAATTTTGTTTTTGTTCAGTTTGACTTTTTTCGGACTGTGTCGGGAATTTTTGAGATTTTAACAGTTTTAACAGTAATTTTAAGCTTGTTATTTGGCTTGTTATTAAGCTTGATTTCGTTTTCATAAATTTGTCGTATTAATGATATGAAAATATTTTAAGCGGAAATTGCGTTTAATACGAGTATTTGTTACGTGACGTTTTTTTTAATAACTTGAAATTTGTCAGTATTAGATATTATTTACTAAATTATTTATATCTATTATATAAAGAGTAAAGCTGACAAGTCAACATGTCAGCTTTACTCTTTATATAACTTGTTTATATTTATTTTATTGTAGATCAATGTTAAAAACTTCTTATATTAGATATTATAATAGGCCATAAAATATTTAGCCACCATTTATATGAGCGGTTCAAGTCAAAAATCAAGACGTAAAATTACGTGAGATATTTAGGCCTCTTATATAAGTGACGAATAGATTTTTCATCTTAATATTTAGAAAAAAACTTAGTATTGAGGTTTATAAAAAGGTTTCTATCGATTTATTTCGTTAAAGACAGTCCTATACCTGGGTTTTTGGAACGAGACTGTCTCTATTGCATATTTACGGCTTCGCCTGCTGGTGTCGTTATCGTATTAAAAAATTTACATTAGAAAATCACTTCTGAATTTTTTTTCTTTCGATCAACTTCAAAAAGGGTAGGTTTTCGATTCGTCGAAAACCGACTTTAATGATCCTTTGTTTTAGTATATGGGTGGTCTCATACAAAAGTTTTTAAGCTTAAAGTAATTTTTATATACAGACATAATAATAGTTCGTTGTGTTTGTTAATTAGTCTTGATTCCTGAAGCAACTAAGCGAGTATCAGGTAAAATAAGATCGAGTTTTGTCTTATACTGTTTCTACAGTCCAACATTTTATATAAATAACCTGTGATTTAATTTATGAATATTACTTGGATTTGTTACTATGTTTGTCTGTAATTGGTGACTATAAAATATACCATTATAATGGTTTCAAAATTACGATATTGTGTGTCAGAAATAGTTCAACGAATTCATAGATGGATCTTAAAATACACAAAAGTGTAGTGGATTTTAATAGTAAGATGTTTTAAGATTTACGATCTGGGACGAGCAGCCTCTTCGTCTTATTGTAACAAAATGCAGGCACCATGCTTGCGCTCCGTTACGGCAGGCGGAGACTGCGCCCCCTCCGCACCTCCGTGCTCACAAACAACACTCTGGGGCATGACAGGCCAGCTCCAGATCGAGTTTGATTTGTTACAATGTAGTTTTTAGTGTTACATAACACAATAAAACATCAAGCGGTATATATAATAATATATGATGATTAAGATTCGGATTTCGAAAAAAAAAATCTTGTTGAAACTTTGCAGCTGTGAGTCTTATTGTTAGATACATCAGATTTCGGACAGTCTTAGCAACATGTACATTTTTTTGGACAAAAAACTGATACCTAAATATATTAAAAGATTAAAGATTATTATAATAAAGTACTAGGTAAATACTCTCCTTTTTTTAATAGTAGTATATTGTAACTTTGACAGTAATCTATAGTGTCATTCAAGTGTTTTTTAAGCTTGAACTTTCTTGCGGTTTCACCTGCTTTAAGTTGCAACACTTACTTAATACTCTCCTTTTTTTAATAGTAGTATATTGTAACTTTGACAGTAATCTATAGTGTCATTCAAGTGTTTTTTAAGCTTGAACTTTCTTGCGGTTTCACCTGCTTTAAGTTGCAACACTCGAATTGTTACAATTTTTTTTTTAATTTATGTCAACCTGTTCACTCGAATCGTGATGTATATACCACTCCCTCTACCTCTACCTCTCATTTCCTTACTGAAAAGGTTATTTAAGTGCAAATTGAATTTTTCGAATCAGGCTTAAAGTTCTTGAGATGTTCAAATACATATTTCAACATTATATTTTTTTTATAAATATAATTATATAAGCACTATAATACAAACTATCAGATATCGAGTTGCGTACGTACTTCGCGTATTGATAAAATTTTATCAAAGATACGTTAACTATAGATAAAAGATATGTATGTTAGAAACGTGTATCGTTTACTCAATTTTTAAAACATTCCTACAACAACTAGAAAAAATAACTATGACTTCGCGTATGTTTCTTAAACCTTGAAAACTTAATTTAGTTATCTAACGGTAAACTTATAAAAAAGTTTTCGACTAACAAGGGGAGTGCACGACCTCGAAATTTTATTTGGGGATAAGACTTTGCAGGTTTGTAGTATACCTAAAGGGTATCTATCCTGCAAAGCAAAAAGACTAGATGGCCAGTAGTTATCGAGAAAAACGGCCCTAAAGTTCCACGCGCAGATTATATACCCGTAATTTCACTCCCGCAGTAAGCGGCGCGATGGCCGAATGGATAGTAAGCTTGGTTACCGCGATCGAGCAGGCGACTAGGGTTCGATCCCCGTTTGTCGCTTTTTTTTTGTTTTCGTTATTTATTTATTTTTCATTTAATTATTAGAAATGGTAAGTAAAATATATCTATATTTTATCAATAAAATCTTTAAATTTAAACTTTTATCAATTTTAATTTATTAATTAAAATTGATAAAAGTTAAAATTTAATTAATTTAATCCTATTAAAGTTTTATTTTTATTAACTATAGATTTAAAAATAATAAAACTTTAATAGGATTTATTAACAAACAAAACACAGTACTTATTATTTATTGTCATTCATATAAAAATTAGCCAAAAATCATATTATTTATATATAATTGTCATGTTGAAGTTAATTAGTTAGGCTTTTTAATTAATATTTAAAGTCCAAAAGATCGTGGTGTAAAATCAGTATATTATGAGACTGATTTCTTTAATTAATTGTTTTCTTTATCCATATCCTTAGAAAATTTTAAGACTACAGTAACAAATAAATAATTGGTAAGTTCAAGACTGCTACAGGAGTGATATTATTATTTGATAACAAATTAATTATTTTTATATACCTTTTTTATGTCGAATAATAATGGCGAGTTATTCAACTATTCGCCATATGGAATGGCGATTAATCGGTATTCGATTATTCGCTATAACAGCTATTCGTGGCATCTCTAGTGTATACCTACGGACTATAGTCCTATTGTATATATAGTTTTACCTGTCCTACCCATATATATATATATATATAATTGTCAAATTGACGTATATTTACGATTTCCGTGAAGAAAAATCTCCAAACAGAATATTTTACAATTAAACAATAAATAACTTCAACAATAAGTAAGACTACAAGTGATTGTAAATTTTAAGTAAGGGTTTCTTTATTATTATAAAAAATGCATGATTTAATTGATAATATATTTTATTTATCATTTCTAATAATTAAACGAAAAAAAAACCAAAACAAAAATAAGCGACAAACGGGGATCGAACCCTAGTCGTCTGCTCGATCGCGGTAACCAAGCTTACTATCCATTCGGCCATCGCGCCACTTACTGCGTGAGTGAAATTACCGGTATATAATCTGCGCGTGGAACTTCAGGGCCGTTTTTCTCGATAACTACTGGCCATCTAGTCTTTTTGCTTTGCAGGATAGATACCCTTTAGGTATACTACAAACCTGCAAAGTCTCATCGCAAAATAAAATTTCGAGGTCGTGCACTCCCCTTGTAAGACAAAAATAAAGAAATTTAACCTTCCTTAGGCGTTGTCAAATATAGGCATCTATATATTATGTATCTCTATGGCTGGACGCCTTTCAAAGTAAACTTAATGAAAAATAGTATCGAATCAATTAATTGAATATAATATGATGATGCATGGTTATACTCGTAATCTGAATGTCACGATTGTGGCGCGGCGGTGGACTCTGTCCAGCACACCCTCGAGGTGTGCCCGAGATAGGCGGCGCTGTGTCAAGGTCTGACGTCGGTCCTCGGACGGGACTTGTCGCTCCCGAGCATCATCACCGCGATGCTCAGCGACGACGAGTCCTGAAAGGCGATGGTCTCCTTCTGCAAGACAGTAATGTCCCAGAAGGAGGCCGCCGACGTGGCCTCCATCCACGGGCGGCGTAGGAGGCGCTACTTAATGCGCCTCCAGTAATGCCCCTGTGCCCGTGTTGGGCCGGGATGGGAACCCGGTCCTGCTAGACACGGCATCGTCGGGACTGTTCAAAGGTTGAGCCGGACAGTCCCAATGGAGGAGAAGTCAATATATATATATAATTTATCGCACTTATAAATTGTAATACTGTTCTTAGAAATCTTTTTATAATGAATTAAACAACCAATTTGGATAGTACATTGTTCAGCGTTGGCTTATTTCAAAATTCCTATAAGATATTAAGTTAGCTTGTAAGCTATTATATTAACTTAAAATACGATAAGATTTTGTTCATCTGGAAAAACGTTATTTTATTTATTTAAAGAGATCAGTCAATGTTTAAAAATACGTGTTAGAATTTCAAGAATTATATATGCGGTAAAATGAATAGAGATACAAGAAAACACGTGAAATACTATCGTTACGAAAACGATTAATAAATCACGAAAGTTTTACTTTTTAACTGATAAATAATGGCTCACAGCCAGCATATTAACTTCGGTCTAAAGCAAAACGCTTCTTGTAACATTTTCTATGGAATTCATAATGCATAGTTTTGAAAGAAATTACGCATATATTGAAATGGTAAAATTGTGCAAGAAACTTCTGTAAATGTATTAAAAATAAATTGATGCATGTATAAAATTGTACGTAAATACATGAGTTTATTTACGTTTTCCGGTTATTTCATGTATTATAAAATACTAATATGTGAGTAAAGATATATTCATAAATATTATGTTAAAATTATCATGAGTTTCCTATATTAATGCTTACTGTACTATAAAGGTGGAATTTTTATCTTTATTTACTTGGTTATGCGTGCTTAATTCATGATGTGTTAGACTGAACATTCACACAAAATTGATATAATATATTATATATAATATATTACATATATAATTATATGTAATATATTATATATAAAATTTGTTAATAAAGTTAGGAAATAGGCTGCATACCGTTTGGGTCGAGTTTTCAATATCGGAAACTATCCCAAAACATCACAAAGCAACGTGAATCGATATAACATAAATTAAACACATATTTAGTTTTAGTTATCATGAGAAATCAAGGTGTTTCTGCGGTTACAGGGTGGGAGGGTGTGAATCCACCCCCATTGCTATATTTAAGTGCATTATACGTAAAACAAAACCACCCGGGGTGGTTTTCCCCTGTAGTTGTGCATTTAGGCCTAATCTACCCCCTGTGGGTGAACGTTACTATTGATTGGGGTGTGTTAAAGGGTTAAATTCGCTTCTTTGAAGTGAGTTACATATGAATTGTGGGTAAAACCCCTTTGAGTGAACGAGTTTCAACATATAAGTATCTCAATATTAATTTGGTATACATTAAATTAACTAGTATAAAGCGTTCTCTATTTTGTTGTCTTTATTAAGAAATAGAAGAAATAATTAAAAATGATCTTTTTATGATCTAATCGATAAGATAAAAAAATAATGACTCAAAAAGTCAACAATAATAGATAATGGGTTAAAAGATCATCATCCCAAGAATTATGCCAAGAAACAATCATGCAAACAATAATACTATATTAACGATACATTAAAATACATTATATACAACGAGTAAAAATAGGACTCGTTGCACATTCCCGTAACTACCTACATTACGATTTTACGCACGTACAGACCGAAAATCCGGGACGGTTCACCTAGTTTTTCAGTGCCCCCCTACTCCGTGCAAGATTGATTTTCTATCCCGCATTTCACTTGCACTTTCGTAGAGGGTGTGTGTTCTGTCTCACTCGGTGCCTACCGGGCCGACCTTGAAATGGGGCGAACGCACACAGGCGTTTAGCCGTTTAGGGTTAGCAATTACGTGAAAATGAAGTGGAAATTGTTGTTCTCATTTTTTAAATATATATTTTTTTAATATTGTAATAAATATAACCGCGTTAATAATTATGGTGTTTGAGATTGACGTTATTAATTAGCTTTATGTAATTAAAATCAATACTATACACAAAGTAAAAATATTACCTTAAATAATATTTTTAGTAGCATTCGCAAAGGCTTAAATAATAAATAAATTAATAAATGTATTTAATTAATAAAGAAATTATGTTCAGCAAAAAGAAAACAGTATAAACGACAGATTATTTATTATTAGTTATCATTAAAGTTAAAGTATGATATGTAGTCTGGTTTTAGTCTAAAGCTATTTTTGAATTTTCCATTTAGTACAATTCTAACAAATGAAACACTATATAGGTATTTGTGAATTGGGTTTTCATTGCAACTAAATTCGATGTCAACCCTATCAAGTACTAATACTGCGTATTCGGCGTGGGTGTGTGCGAGCCTGGAAACGGGGTTAGTCGTGTTCCCCCTCTGTCGCTTTCACTTGCATCCTGTTACGCACACATTGACAAATTTTCGAATGGGGCTTCTTCTACGTTAAGGTATATATGAGACGCCATTTTCAGAAAAATTTCAGAAAAGTTCAGTGTTATACTGTATTAATTTATTTTTATTATTAAATTTGTGCATAGTTGTTGTTTTAGTTAGTTTAATTATAGTTTAAAAAAATAAATACATAAATAAAATAAAATAACCCTAATTAGCCTAATTGATTTAAAAGATATTAATAAATAATTGATTATTTTTTATCGAACTAGAAGTATCTCTCTTTTCACCGCGTCGAGATTCGCTATTTGTCAGATGATTTGTCATTTATGGTTACTGCTCCTAATGTACTTTTTTATTGGGCTGGTAGATCTCAAGGTTAACATCGGTCAGTTTACGTTAATAGATTAGTAATAAAACTTCTCCAATGTCAAAAAATTCTTTAAAAAATATTTTATTCATCATTCGCCCGCTTCCTTCCGCGCCAAACTCTAGTTTCAATTCATGTTAGAATTTTTCAGACGTGTGATAATATATGCAAGCCTATTTAGTTTTTGTACTAATGACATTTGCGACGCCAAACAACATGACAATTTGATAGCTTTTAAATTATTTGTTCATTATCGCATTAAAAAAAAACTTTGAATAATTAAATAATACATTCATTGCGTGTCTGTGTAATATAATTTCTAATCATAGCCTAGATCTAACTGTACGCCTAATACTTTTTTCCAAGGTTTTTTTTTTATACCTAAGTGCATGATAATGAAAAATTTCCTTTACAAAAAACGATAGTCATCTAACCTTATTAACTCGTGAGTTATTACTTAGGTATTCAAAAAAATTAAATAAACTAGAGAGACATCAATCTTTTTATGTGTATAGTTACGATAATCGAGACTAGTTACTTCATTTATTTGAACAGCTCTTTTACCATTTGTAAGATACGATACTAATACTCCTACTTATTTATATACTATCTTATATTATAGTTTAATAAAATTTCATAAAATAATTACACAAAAATTTAAATGAACCAATTCGCAGTGGAGGTGCGTGATTAAGCTCCAACCCTTTTTTATATGGAGAAAAGGCCTTTGCCCCACAGTAGGACGTTTACAGGCTGATTCATTCAGTTCAGTAATATACACGACACTAAGCTTTATAGCTCTATTGACTGAATATTTCTTGTATATGTTTTTATTAATAATTACGTTAAAAATACTAAGCTGTCTTATAAATTTTATAATAATAATTACGAGTACTTTAATTTAATTAATTTCTGCAACTTTACATTAAAACAAAATACGAGTAATTTACTTTAGATAAATGTGTTATTTACATTTACAGTACTATAAAGTACATACTTTTATTATGAACTCTAAGGTTACTGAGTAAATTGTAATAGTAGGTATAAATATTAACGTAGGTGTAATAGGCCATATTAAGATAATAACTTGCCTAACTTACCTAACAAAAATATTTGAATCACCCAATTTACGAAACATTTTCCTTAATGTCATAATTTCAAAAAAAAAAAAAAAACAATTTACTAAAATCTTATTTTATGGTCACTTATTTACTACTACTATTAAAAGAAATTTATACACAAACAGCTGACTATAATTACGTATAAGTACTATTATATAAAGAGTACAATAGCCTTTGACATATTTTTTTTATGTTCACATATTCACATCAATACTAATACATATATTAATCTTTGTTTTTACGTGTTAATATCAAGAGTTATTTGTATAACTTGGAAATAATATGATTGTGGTACTTAGACAAATGTATTCTGAAAGTTTACGGACCTTAAAATATCACACTACGATTCGAATAGGCTGAATTATAACTATAAATATCATTTAATCTGACTATTATCGAAACAACGCTAATGAAATCACAAGATACGTATAGTGAATATAAAAACGTGTACAAATGAATATATAATATAAATGTGTACGTATATAAATATCCTAAAAACGTCGAGATCCACTAACGCTTATCTATCGTTAGTAGGCCTCGAAATGGGGCCAATGTCGGTGATGCAACTGCGTCAGCGCCGACCAATGCCGTGCGTCCATTTCCTCGTTACGTCATAAGACGGGTGGGCGCAATTGCAACACTAGACGGATGGTGCATCATTGTTATCATAGGTTATATGTCATATGCTATATCCGTTAACGACTTAATTTTTTGCCTTTTATTTACTCTGTATGAACTATATTTACATATTTAACTCGGTTAAATTATAATATATCTATAAAGTAGGTATTTTATAATATTATGTACTATAGCGACACCAAATTTTGAACATTTCACGTTTCATTTTCATATTTCATTAACAAGGTTTGTTTTGACGTACTTATTTCAAATATTACCAGTCTGATGAGATAAATAATTTTCGGCTGTAACCAGATTAGTTTCGAAAGGAAATAACGAATAGGCTAAAAACATCGACCTATAAACTACAAGAGAGGAACTGTAACTATTAACCTCAAGCGATCAGACATATATCACGACTCGATGCTTTGAAACTGAGCGCCATTTAATACCATAACCCTTAAAATCATACGAAAAAACGTAAGCAATATCATGACTCGACGCCATGAAACTGAGCGCCATCTAATACCATAACCATTAAAATCACACGAAAAAACGTAAGCAATCTTTGTTGACGTGTGTAACTGGTCCAATCGCATCAAAATCATGAACGGCCTACAACAATTTAATTTATACATACTTAAAAAACGTCCTTGAAGCAAATTTTAATAATAAATCACAGATATTATGAATCGTAATGGGTACTAAAGGTTCTAGGCCTAGGTCAATTGAGCTACGTATAAAAAAAGTGACATTTGTCATACCAAATAAAAATGCTAATTTACCGTATATACTCACTGCATATCGGTGTAAATTTAAGTATTATTTATGAATATAAACAATTGCCTTAGATATAGGTATTTATATACGTACAAAGCTCTCATTCAAGAAGGTTGTCTCAATTTTTTCCTCGTACTTAAAAATTGTATGACTTATAATACATTTTTCATTTTAATAAATTGCGTAAATATTTTACTGAATTTATTGAATTTAACATTTATTGAATTGGGTAAATTAAATAAATTTTATTACCTTTTAAAAACTTCTTCACGCAGTATACCATAAAATAAAATTAATGAAATTAATAAATTATAAATATGCCACAGTGTAAATATATAATAAAATAACAGATATAAACAGACTTAAAAATAAAAATATTATCTAACATAAAAATAATTTTAAATTTTAAATTTTAAATTAAAAAAATGTGTTTATATAAGTTTTAAGCTGCTTCATCTATGTCTTATAAAATTCATCGAGTTTGTATGTAATAACAAACAGAACTCAAAAAGAACTGCATAGATGTATAACAAAATTTAAACTCGAAAACGGCACGCTATTGCTGTAAGCAATTTGAGCTAAATAACGAAGAAAGAGAAAAATTAAGCATGCCATATATATTATAAAGATAAGAAATGCTTATGCTTCTCCGGAACCTATTTCCTCCAAAGTTGTGTAACGGGACCCGCCTTAAAGTCATCTCGCTCCACAGACACACCATTGAAGCGGAAATTCTTACGGGTTGTGGCGTCGGCGAAGCAGTATTTATACCACGCATTCCCCTCATACCTCATAACTTCCCGTTCCAGTTCAAGCGCGTACAGTTCCTCGTGAGTGTTTTCTTCGCGATGACCGTCAATAAGTCGCAGGGGCAGACTGAGGGTAGCGGGTGTCGATCTCAGGACATGCTGCTTCACACGGGCAGCTGTACGTCGCTTGCTCCCGCGTCACCAGTCCTGACTCTCTTTACATTTTGGCTGCGGAGAGCCAAACTACTAATGTTGTTTATCGAGAAGTCCTATAAATATGTATTTTTACCCTATTCTGTATTCCTTATTTATTATTTTCTCCATCCGTTTCAGTCACAACTTATGACTTAATTCAGCAGAATCACCATAAAGTCATTTATTCAAAGCAGGCTAAAAATAAGCACTTTTTGAAAGTCAATTTTACAAAAGACAGTCTCCCTCTGTTACTGTACTTTCTGTAGATATGAAATGTAAAGAAGAAACGGGTAAATGAATGTTATTCTAAAAGGTATAATCGTAGGTATTTTTGGTGCTGTATAGCGTTCACGCAGACGACGTCGCGGGCAGCAGCTAGTTTTATGATAAAATAGATTCCAATCCAGTAAGGATTAGATTTTAATAATTGTATTTGTTCAACATTTGTGTTATAATTCGTGTAAAAATGTTATGTAATGCAATAACCGCGAGACTCACACCAAGGCCAAACATTCGACTTGTGATCGAAATGAACATTGTCAAAAATAGTTACAGATTTATAAAAAGTATAAGATACAACTAGCTGCGCCACGCGTTTTTGGTCGTTTCACTTTAAATCTAGTAGCGCCGGGATAAAAGTAGTCCTATGTGTTTTTCTGGATCTCTAGCTACTTATGTACCAATTTTAGTTGCAATCGGTTATGTAGTTTTTTATGTGAAAGAGTTATATATATCTAAGATTTCATATTTAGAAACAAATACTATTATTAGTAGGATAAACAAATACTAATTATTATTAGTAGTTTTTTTTGAAGATTTCACGCGTGACAACCCTAGTCCGATTCGCCTTGAGCGTTCGTACGACAGATTATTATACACGTGATCGTTACACGTGCGGCGTTCAAAAAATTAGGCGCTTAATGCTAGATGATACTCGTCTGTTAATAATAACTGCTTAGATATTTGAAAATGCGATAAATAATTGATGCGAACGGCACTCAAATAACCAATAACATTGTACAATTAACGAAATATCATCCCCTCTCTTCTTCTAGTTTCACATAAGTTGTACTAAATTGGTTTGTGAATTTCAAATTCGATAGCATATATACGAATATTATTTTTTCTTCTTTAAAATCTTCGTAAATAATTAAATATTTTAGCTGCGTAACGTATGGTTTTTCGCATTGATTGTATTTGTTATAACAGAACAAAAAACTTAAAATATCCCTGACATAAACTATAAAAATTACCTTGAAAAAAATAACCACATACATACGTACCTATGTCGTTTATTGCACAGGTACTACTGTGTACTATTTCTAATAAAGTTACGACTAATTAAAAGTATTTTAACGTGTAATTAACATCTTTTGTGGTTTTATACTACATAATATTAATTGTTATTTATAAAGTTTATGACTTATACTAATTTGATTATAAACATAATTATAATTAATCGGACATTGTATACGGAAGAACGGATCCATCAAGGTTTTATATAAATTATTGAACGGTATTCTAATTAATTATGGCTATTTTTCCTATATTAATTATGTATTCTATATAATCTATGTGAGAAATAATTCTACTGTAAAGAAAATAGAGGTTTTAAAATAAAATCGCTACAAAAATTATGATCCTCTGGAATGGTGACAAGAATGTTAGTTCTTTCCATTTGATCGTAATACCGGTTTTGAGCGAAAAATTAGCCTTGTCACCAAACACGAAACGAGAAACAAAATTGGCATAATATACACATTTCTAGTATAAACTAGGTGAACTCTTTTATATCATACACATATCATACATTTTCTAGTCTTCTTATTAGATCATATATTTTCTAGTCTTTTATAAGAAAGAGACTTGGATTTTTTCAGGTTAGGTAGCTTGATATTAGGTAACGCGTTACAAACCTTACTGCTCTTGTAATCTTTCCATTGTTCGGTACTTGATTAATGAAACATTTTCTGTAAAAGAAGTACGTTTTTATAATTGACATTAAAGACCTTAGTAGGCGTATAAAATATACATACATATAAATATTTAATCGATAAAAACCCGTCAAGGAAGTTACAAGGTAAGGCCAATGCCAAGGCATTTACGTGTTCAAATGATGCATATTTATGATAAAAGAAGATTCATAATCAAAATTTACTATTTTATTAAGTTATCAAAAATATTATATGAATATATTATGATTTTCTTTTTTTTATATTATATATCGGATCTGAAGAACTATAAATCATTATATATTAGAACCAAAATATAATTTTGGAAATTATGTTTATACAAATGTTAAAACAATATCATCCGGCATAACTTAGGAATATTCTTTATTTTCTTTTCTTAAATAAATAGAACTCATAAGATACGGCAGTGTAAACATAATTTAATTTATTCCGAAGAATCAGGAGTAAGTAGAATTTAGTTAACAATTATCTCGATCGTTGAATCAATTCAGCGCTTAACAATAAATCACAGTGGTTTAAGTGTGTTTAAAAGATTGTCTAATTATCGTTTAATGACGCTACTCTCTCGCGGCTAGTAATTCGGATAATAGAGAATTCGTATACCTAATAGAAAATTTGTAAAACTGAAATCCTGATAGGGTACTTGAGCACCACTGTAAAACTGTTAGTTGTTCATTAAGTATTTTTGTTTAGTAATAAGTTTATTTAGTACTAAAATACTAATAAATTAAAGCTAATGAATTTGTTTAAACATCTATTAGTTTTATATCTGTTTTTCTCAGATTATAAACTCTAAGCGCGAGATTTATATAAAGCCTACATACAACTTACTCGTATTTTTTTTTTATTCTATATTTATAATATTTATAATATTTTAATTTTATTTTTGAGATTAGCGCGTTCAAACAAACTCTTTATAAATATTATGTTATTTTAGTTATTACAGTACCAATTCTCACATTTTACTTATACCTACCTATCTAATATTTTTTGTAGGTAACATCTTTCCTAACATAAATCAAATTTGCGCTATAATATAAAGTAACCTTGTCTTTATTACATTTTTTTAATTACTTTAAATAATGTTTTTTGTTTGAAAAAAAAAGATCTCACTGAAATTGCGACCTTTTGTTTTTCGTTTACATTTATTTTGTATTTAATTTTCTTTTATTGAACTCGTTTTTTAATATTATTATTTTGTTCAAGCATTCTATAGTTCTCATTAAAACATTTTTAATGTAAAGAGCAATAAACTTTAGTTTTGAATGAAATGTAAATTATATAATAAAATAATATAGTTATATAATAATATTTTATTTTTATATATATTTGTTATACTTGAGGAAATTTTAATCGACACAAAATTTTTTACCGTTTGTACTGCCATCTATCGGTAAATTCTAAAAACTACGAATGAATCTCACGGCCTTCAGTATCGTTGTATAAATTGTTTCATATTACTCGAAGTATTTACAATTTTACACGCACTTAAATGTTGTAACAATTTATTTAAATGGCTTTAGTACTATTATACTAAAAGACATCAAATAAAATAAATGAGAATGAACCAGGAAGTGTCGGTATTGGAACTTTCAAACTAATTTCGTTAGGCAGATTACATACGAGTACGTTTCGTTGATTATTGTTTGAACAAGTTAATCTAAAAAAATTATTATTATTATTATTATACATTCTTTATTGTACACCACACATAAAATAAAACAGTACAAAAAAAATGTATGAGAGTATCAAAAATGCACAAAAAGGCGGCCTTATAGTTCAATAGCGATTTCTTCCAGGCAACCTTAGGGTAGGAATTTGAGAAAAAGAAATAGGTATGTGGTGTATAATAAACATTAGTGACAACAACAACTATTAGTGACGTTTTTGATTTTATTTTCGCATTAGGAAAGCCATAATTTTTTTTTTAATAAGTTTATCTATAGTTGAGACAAAATATTACTTCTGCCTATAATAATACACATACAGACTTCTGGTCACATTAAACACTTACTGATAAAAAGGGGATGCTCAATTGCTCATTTTATTTATTTCATACATATAACATACTAATAAACTTCAATATATAATTGATTTTCGTCGAATATAAAAACATACATATGGTGGGAAATAAATTAATATATAATTTAATTTTACAAGGTATTAAGGAAGACCTTCCTATTAGTCGCAGCTGAAAATGTCAACCAATTTATTTAGTTTCGATACGGCTAAAAACGAATAGATTTTTTAATTATAAAATGTCTTAGGTAAAGAAGAAATAAAAAAAACAATTAACGAAATATATATATATATATATATATATATATATATATATATATATATATATATATATTGTAATAAAAACGGGATATTAACACGTATTAAAACAGTTTAAAAAGATTAAATATAGATCATCAGTCAAGTATTTTGCTTATATATTTTACATAGTTTTTGCTTTTTGTAAATTATAATAACTAATGTTACACCAAATGTTCTAGTCAAAATGCTTCTTTCGATTGAGTAGAAAATTTTAGTATACAAATGAAATACTGCCTTAACTTCGTATACTGTAAGTGTAACGTAAAAACAATTATGTTACATTAATAATGATAAATGCGTGTGAAGAGCTAGTAGAGCTACTGCAATTACTTTTGTAGGAATTAAATTTAATATTAAGACAACATTTGACATTTTCACGACATTGATTGACTGATAATGGTTGGTTTCTTGTAAAATATTAACAACAGATCTCTATCCGAGTATGAGCTTGCAAATAATTTATCCTGTGTGATGTGATTTGGGACATAAACCGTCTGAGCTTGTGACGTTACAGTTGATGATTTTTGTTTTTGTTAGCGTATTAGAAATCACCTTGTAATATATTAGGTAAATATTGCACAGTGATTTTTTTTTTGCTTAATATCTTTATGAAATTTATTGATAAATGATTAATAATAATAGATATAAGGGGGCATCCATTAATTACGTAAGGCGTTTGGTGAGAGGGTTGAGCGAAATCTCACTCAATCACACGTGGTAGGGAGGATGGTCTCGGCAAATATCACGTAACTTTTTTCCGTTATTAAAAATTTTAAATGCTAGTCTTAATGTTTCTTAAATAATATATATATATATATATATATATATATATATAATTATATATACATACCTATATAAGAAAATTGTATTTTTTAAAAATAAATCTAATGTAATCAACCACAGATTAACTCATTTACATTACAAATACGCATATTAAAAAATCTCAGGTGAGATTAGGCGTGGGGAAGGTGGGTCGTTCAAAATCTCACGAAATCTCACCAAGTGTGTCGAAAAATCGCCAAATTTGTCTCACGTAATTAATGGAGGCCCTCTAAGGTGTTTCTAATAGTGTTTCATGTATATTAAGTTTTCATACACATCGAATTAGTTTATATTATATCTTTACTTCGCCATACCTATGAGTTATGTCGTTTTGTATAAACCTTACTCGAAAAAGGCTATTAAACGTATTGAGAATTTTCAAGTTGGACCAGTTAACACTAATGCAATCAAATAGACAAACACTTCAATTTGTGCTAGAACTAGGCATGTAGTATTATTTATAGGCCTATGGTACTTACTCTTTACGGAAAGAAATTGTTATGTATTACAATTTAGAATATTGAGTAGAACAAAATTAAGATCTACATATTCATAATAGCTTTAAACAAGTTTGTTTTAATTGTTTTTGTTTTTCTATTTACGTATTAAAATGTATTTGATTAAAACTTCGTATTTAAAAAAATCCGAATATTTTTTCAAAGAATGCACAAATATTATTAGATATTATGACTTATTCTAGTTCAGTATCAGGAAGAGAATGCCAATAAAACATATCTCTTGTTGTAATCACGTAAATTAGGTAGTCATTTATATCATAGAATAAACATTTTAAAATACTAGACTTGTCTACAGCGTTCGAACCGTACTCGTGTTGGTAGCCTTATCCGCGTGTGACGGCAGGTCCAAGGTTAGCTGTATTTTGTTCCGCGCGATGCCATGACGTAACGAGCCAGATGTAGGCGCTCCGTTATCATCGGCGCTTAGATAGCGCAGTTGCCATGTTTCGGACACCAATAGCCTTACTGATAAAACCTTCAAGGATTTTATCCTGAGAAATATTTAAATCATGTTCCTATTTGCACTAGCTTGTTTTGTTTTTAGTAGACTGGGTTGTTTAATATTTCCAGGGGAATTATTTTAACTAGTTTTGTTTATAATATTCTTAACAAGTCCTTACAAAAAGATAGATAGATGGAAATATACATATTTTGCAATCCTTTTCCCACCAGCATATTAAAAGAAACGTCGATCGTAAACTGTTAAGAAATAGCTTCTTCGAGAGCGACAATGATTTATATCTATGCTATAGTATTATTATATAAACAGTTCTTTTATAAGCATGCCATGCTCATTGCATGCATATATAAGAACTGTTTATATAAATAAGAGACTAATAAACTAAAATTACCACTGCGTAGCGATAATACCAAGGCCCTAATAGACGTGGGCGCACATCAGATCGTTCAGATTCTTAAAATATATAAGTACTTTACATCAAACTAATATTAGCTCAAAACCTTTGGATATAAATAAAATCGATCGCATCACGGGATAAGTATTCTCTATTAAGCTACGTCTTTAAATATTTCTAGTACCTGGATGACCGAGGTTTGCTCGGTTAAATTATATTTATATACATTACATACTGATGAAACATAAATAATATTTTCGATCTTACTGACATAATAGTAAAATAATAGGAACTGGTTATTTAAATAAAAAAAAAAAAAAAAAAGAGCTCTCGCTAGAGTTTTTCTCACAAAAGAAGAAACTTGAAAAAAAAAGGAAGAAAAAGTGGACTGTTGACACCTGGATTTGAAACCGGGTTTTCTGAATTCGAATCTGGCTGATTCTCAACCGAGCTATTATAAGCTTGTCAATGACAGCGAAATTTACCTTCGTATTCTAATGATATTTCTTAATTGCGTAAAAAAAGGGAAAAACTACATTTTCTAAAAATAAATCCTAGCTAGATCGACTTATCGCCCCCGAAACCCCTTGCATACAAAATTTCATGAAAATCGTTGGAGCCGTTTCCGAGATTGAGATTATATATATATATATATATATATATATATATATATATATATATATATATATATATATATATATATATATATATATATATATATATATATATATATATACAAGAATTACGACTTCATGTACGACTAGTTACATAAGCTGTGTAATCGTAATGCCACTTATATGCCCAAAAAAGTATCATTATTGGCAACATTCTACTCAAATAAAGTCGCGTATACATACATCTTAGTATGGACACAGATGTTTCAAGCCATTTTGAAGCACAATGCTGTGTGTTTGTTAGTCAAGTTATAAACATAGAATCTGTATCGCCCATGACTATTAAAAATGTCGGATATGAATAAAAAAAAAAAAAAAAAACTTTACAGGAGAGCAATGCAAAGTGTAAATTGCATGCGTCTTTTTACATATTTTTTTTTAAATACCGACATTTATAAATTAAGTAATTAAAAAACTATGCATAAAACAATATTTTTCTTTTCAGCTGATGTTAGACTTGGTTATTTAGGAACGTTTTATGAAATCAATAAAAAAAAATCGATTTTGCAGTTCCGATGATGTTAATAGTCATGGGCGGTATCGTGTCAAGAAGTACCGTCGAATGAATTTTAGTATTAAAAAAAATGTTCATATTGCACACACAAAGATACGTGCTAAAATTAGTTGAACTATCTATAACTGAAATGACTGAGAAGGGTGAGATTGTCATCGACCAAAGTGTTTCACTGCAGGTTGATGAATGATTTCTCTGAAATATTTTTAATTTTTTTATTTCGAAGATATTCCAAAAACAAAAAAGAAGGTAACGTTTTCATATTATAAATAAACTAACGGAATAAAATTAATCAACATTAAAATCTATTACTGCATATTTACGAATGAAGGTATCATAAAAAAAAAAAAAATTTATTACTAGAGAAAAACATTTACAATAACAAGCGTTGGGGCTACTTTTAAGTAAAAATGTCCTTGTGTTAGCAGCCCCGCTCCCCCTAGTACATAACATATTTTAGCAGTTGGAAAAAATTAAATACATTGTACTAGACTTTCTCTACATTTCTTTCTCTACATCGAATAACAATTTTATTATCAAGCGTTTATAATGAAAATCGCGCCCAACGTCTTTACGTGTTATAACAGTGGGAAGACCTATAAATATAATCTCAGAGCGGGAGTAAATAATCTTGATATTTGTAAATACAAACAAAATTTACAGCTTTATAATACTACCAGTGTTATTATAGACACCAGATAACGATCGTTACCCATTAAGAGGAAATTATCCGCCAACCCGCAGTGGAGCAGCGTGGTGAATTAAGCTCCAACCCTTCTTCTACATGGAGAAGAGGCCCTCGTTCAGCAGTGGGTGGCTTACAGGCTGATACAGTACAGTAATACTAGCAGAGATACAAAACATTGTCGCACTCGAAGAAGCTATCTCTTAACAATTTACGATCGATGTTTCTTTTAAAATGACTTGTATGTATCACTCTTGGTGGTCGTCTCATATTACAAATTCTATATACACAGCTCCACGTGTATAATATTTATCAGCTCTTTATTATAATTGACCAACCTATCTACTTTATTAAGGATGAAATGGCTCTACACTTTTGTCTTTTATAAGAGTGTTTTAAGTATGTTTTGTTTCTAAAAGAAAATGTATCATGTGTAATAAATGGAAACAAGTTTATTGAATATATAAATGTATTTAATAAACATATATTATACATATATTATATTTTGTTAGGTACAATAGTAATCGATCTTGTTTGGCATTCGCAAAAAAGACTTTTTGAAAATATTTATTTCAATTCTGTATGATCTGGGTGGTAATGGAGATGAAGATAGAGGAATGGAAGTAAGAAAATTGGTGAGATAATGATTATAGCAAGTATTTAATATTTTATTTTCTGTTCTTTCAGGTCGTCAATTTAAAGCACACAAGGTAATCCTTGCGGCTTGTAGCAAACACTTCCAAGAGTTATTCGATACTGCGCCGCCAAGTCATGCGGGCGCCTGTTATGTGTTCCTCGAGGCCACCACTGCTGACAACATGCAGGCCCTCCTCGAATTCATGTACAAAGGAGAGGTGCACGTCAGTCAAGACGCCCTCTCCAGCTTTCTTAAGAGTGGGGAGAACTTACAGGTCAGATTCCTCTTTTTGTTATTTTAGCTTAGTAGAAATCACTGGTGAATTTTACAATGTTTTCAAAGCTATAGATATTGTCGATGTTATTATTATAAGTGGCAAAATTTCATATTTTGATTTTATCTGATGTTAAAAAAATGATGCCATATTCATGTTAACTCAACCTGTTCCTTTTCGGTTTTGTGTCAAATAAATATTCCAGTAGATGACTTACATATATATATAGCCAAAAAATTACTTTCCAGGTCAAGGGTTTATCAATGGAGATGTCTAATGACGCATGGGTGAAACAACAGACTCAGCAATCATCAGAACGCCACCAGACTCGCGTCAAGACAAGTCCGGTGTCTGGTTCTGGTAACTGCGATGTTCAGGATTCAGCCCCGCCTCAAACGCACACGGCCACATTTGCGCCGATTATGCCCCAATACGGAATGCCACTGCACAGTGGCAGTGGCAGTATGGGCCGGTATGCCCCGCCAGCCCACCTGCCAATACATTCGACTTCGCACCGCAGACCACCTCAACCAAAACCCTCACCGTCTCAGAGTCCACACGCTAGGAATTACAGGTACATTATCAAACCTGTGTTTTATATAAGAGAAAATCGGAAAATTTTAAAACACCTCATTTGTCCTTTAACTTCTCTTAGTGTTTCATAAATAAACAAACAATCTTAAATTATGAAGTAAGATTTTGTATATATGACACCAAATAATTTTATTTGTAACAGTCTATAATACAATTTTACAATACGTATATTGTAAAACATTATAGGCAAAGCTCATCATCTTCGCATTGCGGTAGCGTCGCTGACGAACCGGACACGCGCTCGTCACCCGGCGCTGGCGCACGATATGAAGAAACGCAGCCGGACTGCACGTCGTCTCTCGCCAACCCGATCAAGAACAATGGATATGAACGAGCAGCTTCGGCTAATGATGAGATGATGGAACGTCTGTCTAATGACCAGGGAGCTGAAGGTCTGTTTCATATATTTTTAATTTTTAAAATGAAATTATTAATCAGCTTACAAGACAGTTATTGATCACATGTATCTTATATCATCAGACAACCAATTGAAGTACATTTCAAAACGGCAACGCAGACACTAATTTGGAGGGTATTTTTTGTTTTGTTATAAAATAATCCCTCCCGTTAGTGAATACGAATGATTAATAAAACTTAATCAAAATTTTGCGCTCCAGGGATTAATGATCTTTATATACATATACAGGATGACTGGTAAATTACTATCAATATTTAAGGAGACTACTCGGTACATGATTCTCATTTGAATTATGTAAAAAAAAACAGGTAAATATTAATAAACTTTTAAGTAAAGTTTCTCAACAATTATCCAATTATGTACGCGTCGTCTGGACACCCTAGCAGCTAGCTGCACTTTCGACACAAAACAGGTAGTTTATCTACGTGCAAACGCCGCCACGTGTTAACAGGGTAGCAGGATAAACAAGCATGATTCAATCCCCCTTAATACTTTAATCCTGGCTTAGGATAGGCAAAAATACTAAGATATTTTACTCGTTTAAGCAACAAATTTGTTGACTAGGTAAATTATGTGAACTTTGGCAATTTTTAGATGTTAACAAGCGGCACAGTACAACACCTGTGCACGTGCCGCCGGCATGACTGTAGAGTGTCAACGATTCATTTACTTAAATTGAAATTAATGAAAATTTGGTCAAAAATTAAGTACCTATTTTTTTACATAATTCGAATGAGAATCATGTACCGAGTATTCTCCTTAAATATTGATAGTAATTTACCAGTCACCTGTATATATAAAAAATATTTATGTACTTTTATTTTTATTTATCCATTTGGTATAAATATTTTGTGATTCCACGTTCCGTTATTCCAGATCTACGGGTGAAGAGTGAAAACGATTATCATCCGAGCGGCTATAACAACTCACCGCCACCAGCTGTTCCGATACCCACGACGAACTACCACGACAAGCCGCATGAGACATCGCCCGTACCGCCCAAACCCAGCCCCGACATTTGGCCTACAAAACTGATTACTAGCAAATCTGGAGGAATTGCAACTGCTGATGGTCAGTTCCTGTTAATCCCTGCTAATATTGCTATTGTTCTGCTATTTTTTTAGACTTTCAAGACTAGACTTTGTTTTTGTGATAATATATTTACGGTGCAAAAAAACCATGAATATAAGTTTTATTAAAACTTATTAATTGATAATATGTATTTGTTTTTAAATTTTTTATCTACATTAGGAACTTACATAATATTATAAGAGATTTTTTTTTAAATAAATTTGATATGGTACGAGACTTTGTTTAAAATTAAACTACAATGCATCTGTATTATATTGCAGTTTAGTTATAGTAGTTTCCGATTAAAAAATATCCTGTTACTTTTGACATTGACTGCCGTAATCATGAGGGAATCCTATTAATAAAAATTAAAAAAAAATTGGTTGTCTGTAAAGTCAGTTTACGGATGATAATTTATCATGATAACGTCACGACAAAACATTGATGAAAAACTGCATACTTTTGTGAATTGAATTATTATCACTAAAATATCATTATTTTGTATAATACAAAAAAAGGAGTTAATTGAAAATAACAATTTTTTTTCGATAAATTAACATTTATTTGCACTTGTTAATTCAAATATTTTTTCTCTTCTACTCTGACGCATCTGCCGATGGAGTGGATGAGAGATAGATGTGTCACAAGCCAAACGCTTAGACTGATCGTGCCTCTCTATCGCTTGTGCCGCGCTCTCGATCGCGTAACGTGACAACGAGTCATGCTTTTTTTGTGCGTGCAGCCGGCGTTCATCGATTTATAAAACGTTATCACGTCAATAAAATAAAGATTATTAAAAAAAAAAAAAATTATTTTACTTTCGAATGAATAAAGAAAAAAAGGCAATCAAATATTCATTTCACTTTCCTAAAATTTCAGGTAAAAAATTAAAGTGTCCATACTGCGAGAGACTCTACGGATACGAGACGAACCTGCGCGCTCACATCCGGCAGCGGCATCAGGGCATCCGGGTGCCGTGCCCGCACTGCTCGCGCACGTTCACGCGCAACAACACGGTGCGCCGCCACATCGCGCGCGAGCACCGCCACCAGGTCACGCCGCACCTATCCCAGGGCCCCCTCCCCAATCATACGCAGTAAATCTATTCTGTTTTATATTTTATAAAACTTTTATCAACCGAACTACCTCTGCTCTTTCCGACGCGCGCGGACGAACTTTATACGAATTTTACATTTGGCGATAGATCGATACGGTGGACTGTCTAGTTTATTTATGAAATTGACGGTCGATCGAAATCTATCGTGTCCTACTTTTATCTTATAACGGTAGTCGCCCGCGTCGCGTCATTTCTTTGTAACTTTTGTACAATAATGATACCTCGTTGATGCATATTATGTAACAGTAATCTACCTCAGAAATTGATCTTACGATTTTTTAAGATTTTGGAATTTTGCGATAATTGTTACTTAATTTAATTTTCACGTGTGACTATGAATAGTTGCTCAGTGCTCGTATCTAATGTCCGGTACTGTGTTTTAAACATATTGTACCCTTTCTTGCACCCGCATCGCGTTTACGTACCTTAATTTGACTGTGAGATAAAGTTACCTTGTATAAACTTTTATATTTTGGGCTCTCGGTCGTATGACATAGCTTATATCCTATTTACTGAGCTAGGGAATCTTAGAGACGTTGTTGAGACTGATGGTCATAGGCTTAGTGTATTGTAAATAATAGGAGAATGTTGTATATTGCCATGGCCTAGGTTGAGACACTCATTTGACGTTGTTCGGTGGCAAAATTATTCTACGATATCTTTATTATTTACTCGATTTATTATATTATATATTCATAACTGCAATAGACTGTTAAACCGGGTTTAGTTATATTATTTGAATACATCTGTGATACAATAGGACAAGCTCTATATATTTTAGTTTTTGCCACTTTAAGAGATAAAAGTAACAAATGCGTATGGAAACGGGAGTTCAAACTGTTTTGCACCGTAAAGTTAAACAGTTTTATTTTGTACAAAGTACAATTTGCCCTAGACGCATAAGTAGGTAGATTAAAAACGTGTTAAAAAATTTGCGTGTAAGGTTGAGGCGTGAATGTTTTTTATTACCCATAACCGTCGTTCGTTCCAGGCTCGCCTGACGGATGTTACTATTGAGACCAAATAATTATATGTTTTTAAGCGATGGTGTCGATTTTAACATTCCGTTTTAATTTTTTTTCGTCGTAGTGCATTTAGATAAAGGCCACTTGTTACTTTTATATACCTAGTCATTTCAAGTGCAACAGTTGAGATTTGAAGAATAATTATTTAATAAATATAATATTATTGCGGCGTTATTGTATTATAATTGTTGTGTGGACGCCGTCGACGCTCAGATCCGCTTCAAATATATAAATAAACATTTAAATTCCGGACTTATATACATATATATTTTTAAGTTGATCTTAAACACAAAGCAAATGGGACAGTGCCAAATAACCTCAATTTTAAGTACACATTTTTTTATTATTTATTATGTTAAGTGTGAATGTAGCCACTGTGTGTAATTCCTGATATTTAGGAATGAGTTGCATTCATATTTATTATATTTATATTTTAGTGTCTATTTTATTTTATTTTATATAAACGCTTTACAAAGGCTCAGTGATTTATTGTTAAATTAGCAGTTTCTGTATGTTCTTTACTCAGATGATAATTTACCTCATTTTTTATCGTATTTAAGAATTATACGGTACACTTTGCAAATGTGCAGTCCTTTTAGTGTCCGTTTTGGATAGGATTATTGTACCAAAACTTTTAAACTTTTAAGATAAATATATTTTCCATTGAAATAGATTTTACTAGGTCGTTTTATATTTGTATTAGTTTTCTTGTAATGTTCAAAGATGCTATTTTAAATCACAAACAAAATGTAAGGCGTAGAGAAGTTATATTCATTCAAACAAGTACATTTTTTAAATGATTATTTTAAATTGTATCAGACTCTTAATGATATGTTGTGTTATTTTATGATAATTTGAGGGAAGAGTTATTTTTTGAAAGGAATAAAATGTAACGTAACATATAAAGTTTAACCTGTATCTATAAAATGGTTCGGTTTGGTTGTAAAAGATTAAAGAATATATTTATATTGAAAGCTAAAATTTTTTTTGGAGATACCGATGCAAAAAAATTTCGTTTCTTAATTGTGAGACTAATTGCACAAGAAAATTCTCCAAACGGGCATAAGCGACTATACGTAAATAAAACCTAGCAAAATCTGGTTTACGCTGTTAAGCTTTTGTAAAATAACTATGACAGAAATCTTTAATAATTTTAGCAAGACGTGTCATGCGACATGACATATTTGTGCAATCCTAATGCAATAATTAAACCAGCTAGGTTTTGATTTACACGAGTTATTTTACATATACTATTTGTGCTTAAATTCGTAAACAAGATTTTGCGAGTAAACTCAGTTGCACGCGTAGTCCAGTCTTAATAGCAAAATAATGCTATTTTACTACAATT
Source organism: Euphydryas editha (assembly GCA_036937285.1). Classification (NCBI taxonomy): domain Eukaryota; kingdom Metazoa; phylum Arthropoda; class Insecta; order Lepidoptera; family Nymphalidae; genus Euphydryas; species Euphydryas editha. The sequence goes on along the minus strand of JAUPFZ010000006.1, from coordinate 18,808,489 downwards.
AATCGTTGTTTTGGAGATTTAATGTGGAACTTAGTATTTTTTGTAAGAACACTAAAATTATATTTCTAAACTGTTTGCTACGTTACGACGGTGTTAGTATTCGAGAACTACCATCAAAAGCGGTGCCTTGTATTACGGGCAGACACGGATTATTTTGGGGCGGTGAAATTATCGTAATATTTTTGTTGATCGAATCTATGACAATTATTATTTGTAATTATTATTGTTTCATATTTTTGGCATTCTTGTGTTAGGCATACTATTGTTAAGACATGTGTTTTTAATATTTCAATTATAAATTGTTAAAAATTTAATTTTTACTATATTTGAAAAATTAATTAGAATGATGATTAAGTAGTTATTCTGTTTTATCATTTCGTTTTGTCTTATGAATTCAAAATTCATATATGTGATTTCTTTTGACATTTAATGTTTATTTGTGATACGTAAGGGGGAAATTGCATTAATGCATCACGTTAAGCTTTCTTTTCGACTAATAGCGTTTAATTTTAAGGGGTATTGATGGTTTCTCTGAGCGTTGACACTAAGGGATCGCCATTATTTCTAATATAATTGTTTTATTATATATTTATAAGGTACAAATTAAAAACAAAAAAATATATCACAATATCATGTGTCAATTTTTATTATAAAAAGCAGTAAATTCATAATTTCTTACAACCAAGTTCTTGTAATTGTGAAAATGCTGTAAAATTACATACAGAAGTTTTTGCATTATAAAATTTTAATATAAGTGGATGAATTACTAGATTCCCAATAGTTGTAATGTTGTATTCGATGTGGAATATCACAATTAGTCGATGTATCGCAATCCTTTTCGACTTGGTCGGTCTCTCTCGCTCTTTGGATAATAAATCTGGTTAGTAAATGTACATACAATATATAGTTATGAATGGCGACCAGCCGACATATTTTACACTTTTTACTAATGCTACGGGAAGTAAATACCGTTGTATTTACTCTGGACTCCGTTGAGTCAGATTTATTTGAGCAAGTGAATGGTGACAAAGTACGCTGTATTTCTAATTAACAACCATAGATTTTCTGTTTTAACAAATAAATGGACATTTATCATTTGACGATTCACTCGCTCAAAACTGCATTTAATATTCTTTGCTTCAAATTAAGGCTCCTGTGGGCTCATTTTTTTTTAATTATTACGTATTTTAGTTAATTTTATGCAAATATCGCGATATGTCGTGATGGTATTGCCAAAGATTGATACGGGTATGGTGACCCTCTGCCGTCACATGGGCTCTGCGTTTGCTCTACATTTAATATTAATTGTTACATCGATCAAGTATCGAACGACACTCGGTACATATGTGGTTATATGTGCAGCGACCGCCCTGCCCAATTTAGTATATAAGTTAATCTACCTCCAGGAATATAGTAATAAGTAAGCTTTTAAATAGATTTTTATATGATGGATTAATGTAAAATTTAGTTTATAAGAGAAAATATTATTTAAAAAAAAAAAAAAAAATTGAAGTACAAATATACTACCTCAGGATTCAAGTTTAATCACATAAAATTCTACGATCGCAAGTATTAAATTAATGTTTGAATAATATATTAACGAATTTTTTAATAAGTGACACATTGAGATGTTTATTGGACTGAACGTTAGCGGAACAATTTTATGTAATGTGGATGAAAAAAAATATGTACGTAACGTCAAGCGTTCAGTATTGAATAATCGATATATTCTATAGCATGTTAATTGAATCTCTGTAGGTAGTTGCCTGTTTCAACTCGGCGATGTGCTCAACGATGTGGAGCTATGAGCGAAGTTACCTTTGAGCCGAGTTGATAGTCCTAATATATAAGTAATATTTGTTAATTAGTGTAGTTATTAATAATAATCTCATTGATGTTCTACCTCATTTTAAAGCACAAAAAGCGTTGAGAGATCGATCCGTAGTCATTCAGCGTAATCCAATTGTACCTTCATCACTCCAAGGAGTATAAAACATATATATACTATATGTATATAATTTTTTTTTATTATTTTATTATTATTATTATTATTAATTACTTTTTCACAGTTGTTTCTTGTGTTGCATAGATGTTACTATGTTTTAAGACGATGAGAAATGAAAAAAAATTATTGTTTGTTAGGTTTCTGCGAATTAAAAAAAATGTAACAAAAATATTTTCTATTTTGTTTTGTTTTTTTATTTTCTTTTACGTTTCCTTGTTTCCTTTTTTTTTCTTAACTAATATATGATTTTATCGACAAGTTACACCCGTCCATCGTGTTTAACATTTATTGTAATTTTAAGTACATTATTTAAGGAATTGATCATTCGTATAATAATAATAATTATAGTTGCACGAAAACTAACAGGAATTTATTTTTGTTTTTTTTTTTTTTTATATATATTTAAAGTTATGCACTAGTACGAAGCGTTAGCGTATTTGTCTACGAATTTTATAATCATGAATAAATGTTCTATCGAGTTTAATATAAGATCATTACGAGTATGTGCTCATTTCGTGTAATATCACTAAACGTGTTTGATTTTACGGCCGGTTTTAATAATCTATCTCCGATTTCGCTTACTAGAGATTGAATTTTGACATTAATTTAATACGAATTGTGTCAGAAATATATTGCTGGGAAGCAAAATCAAAGATAGATTTTATTGAAACCCACTGTAAGACATATTCATTTTCGTCCTTAATGACTTGACGCTAGATAACATTCGTTTCATTAATATAATTAAAGGTAAAATGAAAAGTATAATAATTGTTATTAAGAGCACTAATCATTCAATCATTACTAGATTCAAAAGAATTTTAAAAGATGAAATTTGCACATTACATTTTGTGTTTTTTAATAGTAATTATTTTGAGTTACCGGCTGTAATTAATTTGACTTCATATTGAAAAGTTTATGGTGACAAAAATCTATAAAATTCCGACGAGAAATAATCCTCAACTTTAAAACCGTAACGTAATTAATAAAAATTGTTTTCGAAATGTTGAAGTGTTGCGTCAAATAGATTCTTTACCATCATGAAGGTGGCATAATATATCGTTTCATGACTGTAAATATATGTCATAAAATTCAAATTTCATTATGTTCTATTCTCGGTGTCATTTTAAATATCTTGGTGTCATATGTGTCATTAATTCCACGACTAATTAGCTGTCGGAAGAATAACAATGAGCACTCTTCTATAAAAACTAAAGTACAAATTGAAGTCTTAAAGTTATTGTCAGTACAAAACTAATTAATGGAAATTATGATATTGGATTTTATGTAAATGTTGCCAAAATTATATTTTTTGGAGTATCCGCTGAACTATAATTTAACGTAGGTTTATCTGAATACAGTACAAAATTGAATATAAAAATGTACGACAGCCCGCGATGGTGGATCGGTCGGTGAGATGGGATTGTGTAATCGGAACTAATGTTTACGTCTTTGACGTTTCTTATTGAGATATATAAAAAATATTGTAATTTTCAACGTATTTTCAATCGTCGAATAAGTTTAAAATTGCAAAAATTTCGTCCGTATCGAGAGGACAACTATTTCAACAAGAAACATCAACCATATTAAATGTTTGCTTTGTGTATATTCATATATTATCGTGTAGTTACTCGTGAAGGGCAAGGGTATACAAACGTACTCGTGTGAGTACAGGCTTAGGTCGATAGTATCGCGTAAGATTGTAACGTAAACCATCATGGTTGTAAAACTAAGTAGGATTTTGTACGTAGTTAACTAATGATGCTTAGTGAACTAATCGGTCGTCGATGGTATTTGTCTGTAAAGGGGAAGTGATTGTCTGTGATTTTTTTAAGCGACTTTTTTATATATATGAAAAAAAAAGTATTGAAATTTCTTAACAGTAAGAATAGCACTACTTGTGATTTTAGATATTTTATTAGTTGACTTCATTTTTTGTACAATACGATAGGATAAAGTAGAGGGGTGTAGAAGGGTTTGTGATGCGGGTTGAATGGACATAATATATATAATGATAGATGTACAAATTTTGACATATGGAAAAAGGGGCGTACCGAGCCGTTGTGACGATTGGTATGACCGCAGCGACGCTTCTTTGTGTTGTGGAGTCGCGCGGGCTTCGACATTCGCTCCCGCAATTTAAATTACGGGAGCTCGATACGAATTTAAAATTGAGAACGCGCGTCTCGTTAAAATTAGCAAATTAATTTATTGTATAATCCTAATATTAATAATTTACCTCGTTCTAGCGAATTTTTTTAGTGTGGTAACATTATGTCGATTTTTTTTAATGTTAGTTTAATGTGATAATGGTAGTATGTAACTGTTATGTTTGCTTGGTCGGGCTGAACGGGCTTAAGTGGGCGATGCTGCGCTCTGTGTGCCGCCTGTCGTTCCACTTAAGTATTTCTAATATTTCACGATAATTAGCTTTGTGTTATAACTTGATATATATCGATTCGAGTATACGTGCTGTTCGTTTGCTGTTAATTTTATACTAGATTTTATTCGTAGCTTAGTACCAAACTACAATTATTTTTTATTTAATTCATAATGGTAGAATGATTTATTCCGAATTTATTTACACAATTATGGTATATTAAGAGTAATTATCTAAATCAAGCTATATAGCTTGTTCTGTACAGTTTTATATGTTGATAAGCGAAGACGCAACAGGACGTATTATTCGAATAGAATTGTATAAATACTGTATAAATCGAACTTTGATACAGGTATAATAGTCCAAGTGCACTAATTATAAATATGTATTGCGTAAACAATCCCACGTCACGTACCTACAATCTGACTTAGGTATAGATATATGGAAAATAAATTGTTCCATTGTGGATTCTTAAATTAATAAAAAAATGTTGCTAAAATATAATGAAATTGGTTTCATTTGTATTATTTTTTTTTTTTGAACCTGTTGGTGAACATATGTCTATACAAAAAAAGTATGTGCACTTATGTACGCACCGAAGTTATACTTTGGCTTAACAGAACAAAAATAGCTAAGGATTTTATCCCGTATGCCACAACTCTTCAAGTGAGATACCTAGTAAAAGTAGAATAAATTATTTTTCAAATAATAATCCAATCATCATTTATAATGTAAACAAATAAAAAGAATACGTATCGACAATTAACCTCAAATCTATAAATGTATTTAAAAAGTTTTTTTAAAAGATAAAAGTCACTTTTATTACGAATTTTTACAATGGTCTATCATTCACCACTATCGCCGAGTTGCACGAAACAAATTTTAAAATTTAAGTGTTTATTAAACTAATTTAATCACAAGAATCGTGATTATCTGTTGCACGAAACGTACATCTGATTAAGTTAACAGAAAAATTTGGTTTAATTAAAGACCTATCTAACGGATGATTAATTCCAACAGTTTTAAATTAATCATAAGATCAACTAATTTTAAGATTAATTGCAACTTAACTAACGGAAAATTAGCGACGGTTTCGTGCAACTCGCCGTATAGGTATTAAATTAATTTAAAATCGCACATGTATATTCATGAATAAATATGTATTTTTTATCTCCACTGTTATAAATAACATATTGTAGATTTATGAATATTTGAGAAACTACTTTGAATATAGTGATGAGTTCTCATGAAAACTTGAGTAACAGCTAACTTCATCATGTCGCTTTTTAGCTGTCGGTGTGCGCGCGCATCGTAAAAATTCTACTCATAATTATTTCCAAACGCGCCAAAAGAAGTATAATTTCAAAATGTGTATATAAATATAATAATTAGATAGATTATAGTAAACCATTAACACTCAACAGTTTGCGTAAGGTATGATCCTGCGTAATGGGTCTGTAAATAAACGTGGAAAATTCGCCCAGACAACGACAATCAATTTTAGGGCTGAAAACTTATCCGCGATTGTGAATCCAAAAGGCAGTCGTTATGACCACTGAGACGTGGTCTCTACTATGGGCCTTTTAAACAAGCTCCAAGTCGCACAGCGTGCAATGAAAGCTATGCGTGGTAATTCTCTGCGAGATCAAATCAGAAATGATCCGCAGACGAACGAAGGTTGCTGATATAGCCCAACGGATTTGCAAGCTGAAGTGGTAGTGGGCAGGGCAAATAGCTCGTAGAACTGATGGCCGCTGGAGCAGAAACTTTCTCGGGTGGAGACCACGTACCGGTAAGCACAGCGTCGGACGGCCGTCTGCGAGATGGACAGACGACTTAAGGAAAGTCGCCGGAAGCCGTTGGATGGATGCTGCTTTGAACCAGTCGGTCTGAAGGTCGATGGGGGAGGCCTGTGTTCAGCAGTGTACATCCAATGGCTCATATAATGATGATGATGATGATGATGATGATCAACTCCATTAGGGTTAGTTCGTTTTATATTTATATAAGGAGGTAGTTATAAACTATGATACTTAAGAACACAATTATAAGTATAATACGTATAATCTTATTAATATAATTACATACAACGGCTTATTTATACATATTGAAATTAAGAGAAGAGGTTAAAGACAATTACGTTTAATTGGCAAAAATCAAAAAAGGGAAAATGTAAAAAAAAAACATTTGCATTTATAAGGTGTACAGAAATAGAATGTTTCTCACGTGTTTTTGATTATTCTCAGGCATAACTGCTTGATTTCAGGCTTTTTAGTTCGTCAGTCGTATTGTTGGTTATTATGCACTTTACGGTTTTATTTTTTCAAAAGAACAACTTATAGGCTAGGCATGCTATATACTAGGCATTCGTCAACAAACCATGATAATTAAGGAAGTAGGAACATACGCCCAGCGGCGCTGATAACGCGCTAAAAAAAGAAACCACAAAGAAACCGTTTTTGGAAGGGATAATAGTAAAACTTAATAAAATAAAATATTAAACATTATTTATTGGTATTTCAACTTCCTAAAAAATATATTATTAATTTTTTTATAAGGTGTAGATATAGTTTGTGAAGCCGGATTTTTAAATTTTGATTTTTTTTTAAATTACACCAAGAAAAATAGCGTGTAGTTTTCGTCAACAATTTTGCACTTAAATTGTTTATAAAAATTTGTAATAAAAATTTTAAATACGGCTCGACGGACTATAGCGACATCAATTACGAAAATTCACAAAATAAGGAACTTCGTTCCATAAATTGCGTCCTAAAATATTAAAAACTCTAGGTGTTATCGTGTCGAACGTCCCGGAAAAAGTAATTTCGAGAATAACGCGTTTAAAGTTTTAAGTCCGTTTTGCTCTAAGTCGCGAGCAACTAACGCAAGAACATTATGGATTTGTTTCTTTATTTTGTTAACTTACGTCAATTCTTTTATTTCAGCTTCATATTGTACACCTTCCACGTCAGAAAAAAAAATGTTCTCGTTTATTTTTTCACACTACACAGCCACTCACACTAGGCAGTTAGTCAGGCGGTCACATTTTCGATCATAACTTTGGATCTATGGGGAATTTTGGCAATCATTTCCAGAAGAGTATAATAATCCGTAGACAATAAAAAAAAATGATATATCTTGGTGTTTGTAACCCCTTAATAAATCAACAACGCCAACATACATTTTTTTTTGTGATAAAACTCCATTCTACTTAACCTAAAGTTGAAATGAAACCTAAATTTAAAATATTGAAATGAACTGAATTAACCTGTAAATGCTCCACCCTAAGCAAATGTCTTTTCTCTATATTGGAGAGTCTCTAGTTTGGAGAGGTTGGAGTTGAATCCACCATGCTGCTCTATTGCGATTTGGCGGATAATTCTATTATAAAGATTGTATCAGATGTTTATGATAACAACCGGTATCGACGACTCTACGTGCTCTACGAGACACGATGGGGAGACCCACAAGGCCATATACCCAGACCAGATACAAATGTACAAATACAAATATTTGCTCAGAGCAGGAATCGAACCTGTTAACGTTAGCGTTAGGCGACTACTCGCACCACTACTATGTGTAAAAAACATAACACGACTAAAGTATACACAACATTCATAAAATAATGTAAACAAAAACAATAAGGACAAAATTACTAAACAGCGCTACTTTAAAGGAATAACTCACCAATACCTGTCCGTCCAAGTGTCACTAAAAAGCATCCACACACTACCTGGCTTCATTTCAATAGTACAGAAGTAAGCAATATATATGACACATCAGTCACACCTGTACAAATTCTAAGGCGATCGCTAACTCATGCATTCACAGTTGCCACTGCATATGCAAAACAATTATATGGGGAGGATGTGAAAGACTTATCTGAACCTATACACTTAAACTGCATTCAAACAGATGGTCAACGCTTTCACTTTGGGGTATTGGAGTTTAAAACTCTTAACTTAGATGGTACTGAAGGCACCAAAAATGTATGGTATTGCAAAAACGATTTAAAGATGTATGACTCTTGTCGGTACTTAAGTGGTATGCCTGTGTTAGAAAATAATAACCCCAAAGTGTACGATTATATTAATGCCTTTTATAATTGTTAAAAGTTCTATATTTATAAAATAATAAATAGAATTTACCCAAAAAAAAAAAAAAAGATCGGTGGGTTTCTTTCTAAAGACTGCTAAAAAATTATACTCACACACTGCCCTTACATGTGTGATAGAAATTACATAACAACAAGAACATGTTTATCTACTTGTATGTATTTGGTGTACAAAAAACGCGGAAACACGCTCCTATCGTATATGGTAAGTTCGCGTCATTAATTGATTATATTTTAAATAAGTCGTCTATTTCGCCTATGATCGAAATAGTCACTTACCTTCAAAGTGAAATGTCGAATGTTCCTTCATCGGAATATTTGTTAAATATTGTTTCAGCGTGTTGTTTTATAGCCTATGTCTTTATATCCACTTCTGGTTAGTGTTAATTACTAACAGTGAATGCTGTGAATGAATTATTAAAAGAGAAAAGAAAAATCTGTATATGGGATAAAATTATCAAAAATGATATTAATAATTTAGATCTTGCCTTATAAATTTATTACATGTCTACCTCAGAACGAGAAGAGCGTATATATATATATATATATATATATATATATATATATATATATATATATATATAGTAACTAACGACTTATTAACTTATAAATTAAAATACTAGTTCCCAAAAAGGCACTCGGCATGAGCTGCGGCTGTAAAGACAGCGCTGTTATTCCGTGAAGCCATTTATAAAACTATAAATAAACAAGTTTTATTTCACCACAATAAAAAAAATATATACCTATTTATTTCTTCTCCATCTTGATACTAACTGCATGACTATGCCGTTCAATATCGATCATGTTCTGTATGTTTTTTCATGAGATTTATGTATGAGTGTATATTGTATATTTTATATTTGGTGTGTAAGCTTTCTTTTGAATAATGTGTGACATTGAGTTTTTATTGTTTTTTTTTATTGTTTATGGATGTCTTAAGCAAATATAAAATGGATAAATATTAAAAAAAATGTAAATTTTGTAAGTAATGTGTAGAAGAAGTTGTTATTAAGAGTTTTTTTAGGTTTTTGTTTTTTACACTTTTTTTGTTAATAGTTTGATGAGGTAATTACTTCTTAGATGAAACTGTCCTTTTACCATGCCGTGGCAACTTGTAAATAAAACAACACTCAGCAAATAATTGCAACACAGAGCACTTATGATACAGTAAAATAGAGTTTTCAAAGTTATGCTCAAAGTAAAAAAGAATATATAATATGTAGAGACCTCGTTGGTCAAGCTACAGCTATGGAAGGTCGCTAACTGACAAGGTACGGCCAAGGAGTCCAAGGACTGGTCTTAGATTTTAGACGACTCACCTGATACGTTCCTGTAATATAAACGTTTGTGTTGATGTAATATGAAGAAACGGTATACAAAATATTTAAAAAGTTTACTAATAAAACGGCATGTGCCAATGAAAGTGAAATAATATAGAAATGCTAAAAAGAAATAAATTAATATATGAAAAGGAATCGGAATACTGAATACTGAATTATTTATTAAATTTTTTTGGCCAAAACGGATTGAAACACAATCTTCGGTTCTGTCACTATATTAAGTGATTTATTGTATTATTGTATATTAAATGATCGGTGAGTTTCTTTCTAAAGACTGCTAAAAATATACTCACACACTGCCCTTACATTAAGTATAGATGTGTGATAGAAATTACATAACAACAAGAAAATGTTACAAATTATGAGCACCTACAAAAAATATAGAATAACTCGGTTAAAAATATCTCAGACAGACACCGAGCATCCTCTAAACAAACTGATGGTAGCCTTAATAATATGAGTCACAACCAAACAGAATGAGCGTTTTAGTCGCTGTACCATGTAATTACTCTGAATACAATTTTTCTCTTACAAAGCAGAAGAGTCACATATTCTATTATGAAGGGTTTCTACATATATTTAATCTAGAAGTAAAATAGTCGCAGCTATAAACGTCAATAAGGATGTCGTTGCGAGAGATATCGAAAATAATAATTTTTGCATCATACAATTTTACGAGTAATACAACTATCATACATCGACCAATGAACGGTAACATTTTGTCACTATAGTAAGTAAATAACGACAAAGCACACCGTAAATGGACACCTTCAAAGACACAACTACTCTCATAGATCATTGATATAAAATATATTATTATGTGCAAATAACCTTAGAAACACTAAACTGAACTGAATCAGCCTGCAAACGTCCCACTGCTGGGCAAATGCCTCTCATCCATATAACAGATATAAATTTCATAATTTTTATGTTGAAAAGTAAAGGAAGCGATTATTTAAACACAGAAATTCATTTTTATTTGTAGCTTCGTATAATTATATAATTGATAAATGATTCCTATATTATATTATAATTATATAAATGATTTCCGTTTCCGGTACTGAAATTGTAAACACTGTTGTATTGCTGCTCCGAAACAAAATTTGAAATAAAGTACTTACAGCCTAAGTTTTAATCAACCCACCGCTTTTAGTGATAAACTTAATAACACAGAGTGTTAGAAATAATAGTAGTTGTGTGATTATCCTAAACAACAATAATACAGAAAGAAGAAAGCAGACGGAATTTGAAGGTAGATTTTATTTTTATTTTTATAATATCGGCTTACACGGTTAAGTTGGCACCACCAAAGTGATAATCAAATCATTGACACTGACACTATCAGTGTCATTATCGGTGAACGTCAGAGCCAGCAGTGTTGCCAGAGAAATATTAAAACGTTCCGTTCCGCTACACATAAAAATTATGGAGGATCAATTTCAAATTTTCTTTGATAAAATTAAAATAGAAATGCAGAACCAAACTGAGTCTATAACTAACACAATAATGGAAAGAATTGATGAAAAATTGGAACCAGTATTAGAAGAAAATCGAATTTTAAAACTTAGGATAGAGAAATTGGAAAGTAAGATAGAATACTTAGAAAGAAATAAGAGAAGCAACAATATTATAATCTACGGGTTGAAAGAGGATGAAAAATCTACAACTGAATTACTTAAAATCACGAGACAAAAATTTTATGAAGAACTAGGCATAACAATCGAAGAGTTTGAAGTTAATCAGATTCATCGCATTGGAAACACAAGAAATAAAGAAAAACCAAGACCTACACTCTTATCCTTCATAAATGGATGGAAAAAGGGGGAAGTGTTGAAAAACAAGAAAAAATCTAAGGAGTTATATATCACCGAGGATTACTCTAAAGAAACTTTAGAAAAAAGAAGGGCATTACTCCCACAGCTTAAAGAAGAAAGAAACAAAGGAAACATCGCCTATCTTAAACATGATAAACTTATAGTCAAAGAAAAAACAGATGCTAATGACAAGAGAAAAAGAGAACCATCAGCTTCTCCTTATGCCAATCCACATCCAAAAAAACAACAGATGGCATCCTCATCTTACAACAATAAAATAAATGCATTTGATTTGATGAGGACTCGGCGTAACTCTCTTACATCCCACTCTCCCGGAAAAACACAATAACAATTAACTATCGGCGAACGGAAACATGAACCAAAACGGAAACAAAAAGACGTAACACCAACGATATACCCTCCCCCAAGCCGACTGGTCATCGTGGGGGAAAAAGACCAAGACCCTCTAAAGATTGATTATAGAACTGATATACACATAGCAACGTTTAATGTAAGATCGCTAAGAACACCTGAAAGACTTTTGGAACTTGAAATGGCTATAGCAAAAATAAAATGGGACATAATAGGTATAAGTGAAATGAGAAGACATGGAGAAATAATAGAAGACCACGGGAATTACATTTTACATCACATAGGTGAGACGCCAGGACTTTATGGAGTGGGCTTTTTAATTAAAAAGTGCTTAGCTAACAAGATCATTGAAATTAAAGGAATCACAGAAAGAATAGCAGTCCTGAACATAATACTACCTGCCAAAAAAGAAGAAAAATGGTCTATCATTCAAGCATACTCACCACCTGAATCTAATAAAAAAGACGATATAGAAAAGATTGAAATTTTTTATCAAGATTTGCAAGAAACCATACAAAAAGCTCACAAGCAGATCATAGTGATGGGAGACTTTAACGCGCAAATAGGAAAATGCAATAATGGAGGCGAAGAATACACAATAGGCAAATATGGACATGGCAAAAGAAGTAAAAATGGAAGAAGGTTGGTGACATTTGCGTTACAAAACAAACTCAGCATTCTCAATACTTTCTATAAGAAAAAGGAAACAAAGAAATGGACATGGATATCCCCTAACGGTCTCTACAAAAATGAAATAGATTTCGTCATGTCTAATAACATTAAAGTTTTCAAAAATATCTCAATTATACAAAATTTAAATTTTAACTCAGATCATAGAATGGTTTGTGCAACATTAACATGCGATAATATAAAAAGGAACAGGAGATGGCAAAATAATAGTTCAGCCCTGATGTGTACTGGGAACAGCGATACTCTTATTAGTAATCTAACATCATTAGTAGAAAGATTTGAGGGAAAAACCATACCTATTAAAGAAAAATATAAGGAAACTGCAAATATATTAAAAACAGAAACCAGAAAAATAAACAAAAGAGTAACATCTACTGAAACACAACAGTTACTTGAAGAAAGGAAAAAACTATTAGAAATAAGGGAAAATAGTCAAGAAAGGAGAAAAAAAATAATAGAAGTTAGTAAAAAGATAAATGAAAGTATCAGAAAAGATAGAAAAATAAAAAGACAGAAAACCTTGGAAAAACATATAGAAAGAACTGGTGGAATAAAAAAGGCTATGAAAGAACTTAATGATAAAAATGAATGGATGTTAAAGGTGAAGACTAAAAACAGAAACCACACGAGTAAAAGACCAGAGATACTTAAAATTGCGACAGACTATTATAGAGACTTATATCATAGTAAAAACCTAAGACTACTTATTGAAGAACCTAATTTCATAGATCTCGAGCCTATTCCAGAGATATTAACAGAAGAAACGATAAAAGCAATTATTACACAAAAAGCGGATAAAGCACCCGGGGCCGATCAAATAACTAACGAACTACTGAAATCTACTTTACCAGCTATTGCTCCTATATTAACCAACTTATTTAACGAAATTTTAGAGACCGAGACTATCCCAGAAGATTGGACAAGATCGACAATAATACTGCTACATAAAAAAGGAGATAAAGAAGAAATTGGAAACTATCGCCCAATTAGTCTTATGTCAAACATCTACAAAGTTTTCTCAAGGATTATTTTGTCCCGAATTACTAGAGTGCTCGACGAGAATCAGCCAAAAGAACAAGCTGGTTTTCGAAGTGGATATTCTACAATAGATCACATACACGTGCTAAGACAGATTGTACAAAAATATAGCGAATATAACAAATTTTATTACTTGGGATTCGTTGATTTTAATAAGGCTTTTGATACTTTGGAACACGAATACATCTGGGATGCTTTACATAGCCAAGGGATACAAGGTAAATATATAAGAATATTGAGGAATATATACTCCAAGAGCACAGCGCGGGTGAAACTGGACAGAACGAGTGAAGAATTTCCCATTGAGCGTGGCGTCCGACAAGGTGATCCTATCTCGCCCAAGCTGTTTTCAGCAGTCCTAGAGAAGATATTTAGAAATCTAGAATGGAATGATTATGGACTGAATGTGAATGGGGAAAATCTAAACCATCTTCGTTTCGCGGATGACCTGGTATTGTTTTCGGAGTGCCCCAGAACGTTACAACAAATGCTACAACAATTATCAGACCAAAGTGCGAAGGCAGGACTAACAATGAATACCAAAAAAACTAAAATCATGACTAATTCCTCAAAGTCTCATAACATCTTAGTAAATATGCAACAAATAGAATACGTAGATGAGTACATTTACTTGGGACAGTTAATAGCAACTAACAAATCCATGCACAAAGAAATCGATAGAAGGATAGCCAATACCTGGAAGAGATACTGGTCGCTGAGTGAAATTATGAAAGACAGAGACATGTCAATCAAAGTTAAAAGGAAAGTTTACAACATTTGCATTCTGCCATGCTTAACTTATGGTTGTCAAACTTGGGCATTAACGGAAAACTTAGCAAATAAAATAAACACCTGCCAAAACAGTATGGAGAGAAGTGTCATTGGAGTCAAGGGAAGAGATAAGGTTAGACTAAGAGAAATAAAGTCCAGAACTCAATTCAAACAGGCACATTCAGTATACCTAACACAGAAATGGCGATGGACCGGACACATGTTAAGGGAAAGTGAAGATAAATGGACCAAAATAATAACTGAGTGGTACCCTAGAGATGGTAATAGGAGTAGAGGGCGACAAAGGAAAAGATGGGAAGATGATCTCAAAAAGGTAGCTGGTCCAGATTGGATTCGAGTGGCAAAAGAAAGGGAAAAATGGAAATCTTTAGAGGAGGCCTATGTCGAAAGACAAGCTGTTTATAAAACGTGCAAACCGAACGCCGATAATATATAGTTACATAGTATAGTAGTAGTCAATAACTTAAATATTTTAGATAGAACAATGAATTGTAAATTTGTTAAACAGTAATAAAGGCTAATTTTTTATTTTATTTTATTTTATAATTATATAATTGAAGTGAAACTTCTTTAGAATCGTTGTTATTTGAAACTCGATGTAACGAAAAATGCGTCACGATAAAGAAACAAACACATAATTGTATACTTGAGAGTGAGATAGTAAATATAGATTTGATATTCTCGATGATGTCGCGTATCCTAGCAACGCGTATCCTAGTAACGCATAACTTAGCAATAGAATGTTTATTTAGTTATTATAATATCAGTATAAGCATATGAAGTTAATTCATTAAGAGCAATAAGTATTAATTTTTTTTAATAAATAATTAAGTGTAAAAATCACAATGAGTTCAGATGTATCTGACATTGAACTTACCGAAGACGAGATTATTCGTAATTTTGATGATAAAGCCAAATCAATAACGGACAATTTATTGTCTCAGAAATCTAAAGGTTGCTATATTTTCGCGTAAAAAAAATCTAAAATAGGCGATAAGTGTTATTCTGTGTCACATAGAATTATTTGTGCCTATTTAGAGAATCGTTCTTAAGGAGTAAACTCCAATCGTACATTGGAGCTGACACAGTTTTTTTTTTAACTTTATTTCTAAAGACCTATAAGAATCAATCTACTAGCTGATATCATTTTAATATATTCTTTAGTCTCTGACGTCTATTAACTATTAAATTTTAAATTGAGTTTTTCAAAGATGTTTTTTTCACTTTTGACATGTGTGCTCCGTACACGAGTTTTTTTGGAACGATGTTCCTCACCGCAGGCTTGGAGGAGATAGGGATTTTGCTGCGCGACCGAACTGAAAAAAATGTGAGACTAAAATCGTAAGAAAAACATATAACGGAAGTGCGCGTGCAGGTGGTGCGGGGGGCGAGGGACGCGACCGCCGCTTGCGGCACCACACTGAGACTCCGCGTAGCGCAAGGAGACACCAGACATAAGACAGGAGTTACCTCCACTAATATACCAAAACACGCCCCCTCTCAATTTCGCTCCCCCCCTTGGATTGGCTAAAACATGATCCGTAATTTTAAGTAAAAAAAAATGCTTTAAAAAAAACAAGCAAATATACATAAAGATAAGTAATATTTTTTCCCGAATTGTGTTGCTTCTATGTAATCCGAAGGAACTTCGTTACTACCTGGTGTCTCATGACACCATTAGAATGATATAGTTTTTCAATTTGTTTTCAATAAATAAAAGGTTCTTTTTATCAATTTTATTAGAAATAAAAAGGCTTAAGAAAACTAGAATACAATTAAATAAATGATTCTAAAATTGCACACGTAAAAAACTTATCTAAATTAAATACGAGTTTCATATGTCACCAATTAATCTTTGTTAAGCCTAGCCGTCCCGCCTCTTTCAAGATCGTCAAGTGACCGCTTCATCGGGAACTGATTTACTCTCATATCAGAGCACTATAAAAGCGAACAGCGTCAGAAGCAGACATTATTATTCGAACGGGTAATCTCAAGACAAGAAATGGCAGCTAAGGTTTGTAATTGGCCTTCACTTTTTAAAATTTCGATCGTAAATAAAATAAAACATTAATGTTTTCTTATTGAATTGTCTTTATCCTCGATTATCTCTCATATTTTGATATATTTGTTGTAGTTGTTTGCAATTCTCGCCCTGGTAGCTGTGGTCCACTGTTCAGTGGTGCCAGTGGCTCAAACAAACGCCGACTATACGAGCTTCGCGTACAACGTTGCTGATCCCTACACCGGTGACTACAAGAGCCAGGTCGAAACCCGAGTAGGCGGTAACGTACAAGGACAGTACTCTCTCCTCGACGCTGACGGTACCAAGCGTACTGTGGACTATGCTGCTGATGATTATAATGGATTCAACGCTGTAGTGCGCAAAGATCCCGCTGTTATTTCCACACCCATGGTTGCTGCCGCTCCCGCTGTTGCCGCGGTTGCCGCTCGTACTGTTGCCGGACCTGCAGTAGTTGCGTCAGTTCCTTCCGTTGTTGCCGCCCGCACCTATTCTGCTCCCGCTGTGGTTGCCAGCAAATTCGTAGCTCCTGCTATTTACTCTGCTGGTCACTCAGTTGTCGCTCCCGCTCCCATTTCTTACTCTGTTCCCCTTAACTACTGGTAATTCAGTGAAAATTTTTATGAAGACCACTACTACTTGTTATTGTAAATATTATGTATTTAAAATTATAAATATATGGTAAAATACTTAAAATGTTTTTTGTTTTCCATTTACGAAGTAGTATTAATAAGTAGCATTGCCGTTTAAACACTTTTTTTATTTTTATTTTGCACTAATAATAGCAAATACTGAAGTATTGAAACAAATAATATATTTTTATATCAGTAAGATAAAGTACAATATGTAGCATTTGAGGGAAATAATTTTATATTTATTTTATAATATTATCAGATTTTATTGTTATAACATATCATACATAGTTTTATTTTTGTTTTTATATTTGTTTTACTTTTGTATTTGATTTTTAAATTGAATAATTCTTATTTTTTTTTGTTAAATAATTATTTTTATTAGTAGGTACATTATGAATAAAAATAATAAAAAATATTATTATTTATATTTTAATTGTAGCTAAATTGTGTGACATTTATCAAGATTGTCGAGGAAGTGATTGCTCTCTTAGTGATAAGTTTTTGTTTATTTTTTAACATTTTTTGCTTTTTTTTTATCTATATCATGTATAAAATAAAATAATTGACTTTGGCCATAGTGTGGACGTCGTGAAAATATTACTTGATAGATTCTAATAGTCTTCAAAGTTTTAACACTTGGCCCTTACCTAAAAATATTGCAATATCGTGCATTAGGAATAAAAGGGTTCCATCTGCTTCTACATACATTACGAGAAAAACACGCGCAAAGTTTTGAATGGCCATAAAATTAATTCGACTGTCTATTTCTAAATATAAATTTTGTGATAATCATCAGATATATTTTAAGTAACTACAAGATTTATTTTTCTTTGAATTAACTGTTTAATTTTAAGAAAACCCATATCTTGAAATGTTGAATAGAACCTTGTTGAATTCAGTCAAAGTATAATATGTAATTTAAAAAGGTTCTATTTGTTTATAAAACCTTTTTAGTTAAAATATCCCTAAGTGTAATGTAGTTGCACCCTTTTTGTGCAGTTTTATGTGTTGAAATAAAACAAAAAGCTCAAATCAAGATTTATAATAAAGCAATTTGCAGAATATCATGAACTTAACTCTTTTGTTGTTGTATTTATGCTATTATAAATAATAATTAATCATCTTTATCAATCTTATAATTATTTCACTGGCTCTTCAGGTACAGTTTGGGTTTGTTTGACTTTCTCAACATATAATTTATCAATTTTTTTTAAAGATAGTGAAGACTCTAAGTATTCCCTAGTAGTAGTGCTTCTACAATAATGAGACTCGACTCTGGGAAATGAGTTAATATGATCTTTGACAGTATCAATCACATGTGATGGAATTCTACGGCTGCTATTTCGGCCTTCTACCATCCAAATTGGGATTATTGGCAACATTTTTTCTTTATGTGCATGGTAAACAGGTTTTTGTGATATACAGAGTGTTCTCAAGAAAAAATTTTGCAACCTGTATTATTTTTTTATTGTTAAGATTTGCAAAGTAAGAAAATAAGTTATTTATTAATGAGTATTTATATTTATTTTATTATTTTTTAGTAGAGAACTTTTGAAATTTTTGTAGGTCGATTACACTAACCATTAAAACAAAAAAGGTTTTTGTCTTAATGGTTAGTATAATCGACCTACAAAAATTTCAAAAACTTTCAAATAGAACTTTTCTTAATTCAAGTCCCTTGAACAATGTTGCTCTTAGAACCTTTTCTTTATGCTAGTTTCATAGGTACGCAACAGATCGCGTTAGGTATTTTGAATATTGATATTTTAGGGCGAATAGAACCTTTTTGTATCTTATTTGAACTTTTGATAAAATTGTCAGTTAGAACCTTTTTATTCCAAATACATGATATGTTAATGAGAAGAAGCTGCGGAGAAGGCTGAAATGACTAAATGGCACAAATATTCGTCACTTATCCAAAGTTATGTTTTTGTGCCGTTTGTAGTCGAAACACTTGGACCTTGGAGTAGCAGTGCAAAAAAAATCTAAAAGAATTAACCCCACGTCTCATAGCCTCTACTGGTGACAGGTGACAGTTGATACCATTCCACGCGGACATGATTTATACCAAAACTGTTCTTAAATAATTATTTTGAGTTTTGAATTGTAAATATGTATAATATTGTAAAATTTCTTTAATAAAGATTATTTATTATTTAATAAATAAGGTCATTGAAATTTTAAGAAAATTTGATATTAATTATAAGTACTAAGTTATTAAAAATATATTTTGAAAGCAAAGTATATTTTTGCTTCCGATCATTTTGATGTTTTTTCTATGGAAACAGAAGACATTGTTAATATAATAAGCAACTATTATGGGAATTAAGACCAGTAATATTTATTGAACTGAACTAAACTGAATTAGCTTGTAAGCAATCCACTGCTGGGCAAAGGCTTCTTCTCCATATAGTAACTGTCGTTATTAGAAGCCTATGATAACAACCGGTAACGGCTGCTTTATGTGCTCTGAGGCACGGCGGGGAGAGACTCACCACTCACCAGGACACACACTCAGACCTGAAAAAATATTTGTATAAATTCAAATATCTGCCTCGAGCGGGAATCGAACCTGTGACGGTTCGGTGTACGATGACAACTCGCACTCCTACACCAGAATGATTGTCAACTTATATACTTTTTATAATATATTTTTTAATATTACACCTAAATTCAAGGCAGGAATTGTCACTTTCTACTCCAGGATTGTGGAAATCCCACAATCCTGGAGTAGAAAGCGCTGCCAACTGCGCCAACGGGTCAATCAAATAAAAAAACAAGTGCGAGTCGGACTCGCCCATGAAGGGTTCCGTAGCAACAAGTAACATCATATAAAAGTTCTTCTAGTTCGTTGTAACTTTAATCAATGGTTTAATAAAAGTATATTTTTTTATAAAAAATAAAAAAAAAACTACTTACCAGATCTTGTTCAAACTAATTTTCGGTGGAAGTTGTAGTAATGTACATCATATATTTTTTAGATTTATCATTCTCTTATTTTCGAAGTTACAGGGGAGGGGGGCACATTTTACCACTTTGGAAGTGTCTCTCGCGCAAACTATTTAGTTAGAAAAAAATGATTTTAGAAACCTCAATATCATTTTTGAAGACCTATCCATAGATAGGATAGGGACCTATCCATACGTATGGGTTTGATGAAAAAAAAAATTAAGTTTCAGTTCTAAGTACGGGGAACCCCCAAAATTTATCGTTTTTTTCTATTTTTGTGTCAAAATCTTAATGCGGTTAATATAATACATCTACTTACCAAGTTTCAACAGTATAGTTCTTATAGTTTCGGAAAAAGTGGCTGTGACATACGGACGGGCAGACAGACAGACATGACGAATCCATAAGGGTTCCGTTTTTGCCATTTGGCTACGGAACCCTAAAATTCCATTCAAATTACTGAATATTGCATCATTTGTGATCAGACGGCATTATACAAAACCTGCTACACCGAATTGGATGTGGTTTTCAAAGTGATGATCTTGGAGGTTTAACTTTATAGTTAGAGAGCTGGCTTAAATCTGACAACACATATTTTACGGTACCTGAAATTTCGTCTAGTGATACTGCTATACCCAGTAAGCAAGCAATGGGTACTAGCTAAGCCCGGCCGCATTAGGTTTGGGGTCCCTCGGGCTAGCCAGGTATGAAAATTAAGCAATTTTTAAAGTATTTTACGGCATCTGCCGTTTTAATATGTTATACCTCTAGAAAAATTAAAAAATAACTATGGCTGCTGATTTTAAGGGTTGCAACATCACGGCAGCCACTTTTAAAGTATTTTACGGCGTCTGCCATTTTAATATATTATTTATTGAACTATTTTAAGCTAATATTGAAAATGGCTGCCTTTTGTCCGGTTGTAACTATCCGTTTTACAGCGTAACCTTACCTGCAGTCCGTGCATACGTATATCCATAGTTGGAATTTTCACATTCGTAGAATTAATATAACATTGAAATTACACTAGTAAATGTAAAACATCTTATATACAAACAAACGAACACATCTACTAGTCTAAATGTGCATAATAAGGAAAAAAGGTACATTAGAATGCCAAAATTTGAAATTGAGTATTTTTTCAAATGCTGGAAATATAATGCGTCCTTAAAACTTGTTTATACAATCAGAAAAAGCTTGCATCAAAGCTCTGGAGTTTTTATTAAAATTTTCTTTCATATCTACAGCCTTGTTAATTAATTAATTAATTTATTTATTATTATTAAATTTTTATTTGTTAATACAAATAACTGAAACCTCTCAGCATCAACATCGATGGCAATGGCATCAACAAAATGGCAGCCATTATGTCCGGTTGTAACTATCCAGTTTAGAAAACATGTAATACAGTAAGAGTAGTAGTTTATCCTACTTCCATACTTTTATATTAAACAGATTACATTGACTGAACACTTTAAGATGACGGATGTCTACGACATATCGACGACTATCACAGAGGCATTCAAACTCATAAGGATATATCATATGTAAAAACAAATTACTTTGTCGACGACCGCGAACAAAAGCCTCAAAAAAGATTATTTTTTCCGTTTTTGTAACATTTCTTATTATTGCTCAGCCCCTATTAGTCGTAGCGTGATGTTTTATAGCCTATAGTCTTCCTCGATAAATGGGCTATCCAAAACAAAAATAATCTTTCAATACCAGTAGCTCCCGAGATTAGCGCGTTCAAACAAACAAACAAACAAACTCTTCAGCATTATAATATTTATAGTACCTATAGATTTACTGAGACACCCAAGCTTTACTTTTACATATTTACATATATTTATATATTTCTTTTATATATATTTACATAAGTAATATCTAAGCGAATCAAATATGGTAATATCAACCATTATAATTGTCATACACGTTATGGTTTTTGTGTTAATACCAAAATCATTGGTAAGGTTGATAAGGTCGCCTGTTGCAACTGATGCGAATTACTTATTATATATTCAATTTTTGTTAGCTTTTTATTTATATACACTTTCTGCACACTAGTGCAGAAATATAAATAAAAATAAAAAATTAAAAAAGAATATAAATAAAAATAAATAATTAAACTATATTGAATTGTTATAGTGAACTTAACTCAAGATCACTGATAAAATCACGGATTACAACCAGTAATTATTTTATAAGTATAATAAAATCTTTTTGATGAATCATCAATATATTTTTCAAGAAATATAAAACTTCATATTATTTCTTTTGAATTTTACCTTTAATAAGAATGAATAAAATAATAATAACCTTCTGGTTTGTATATGTGTATTTTGATAAGAAATGCGTATTTGTAAGCTTTCGGTCATTTTGGATTTACACATGAATTTATTTTATATAATAAATTAAGGCCAAAATTGTCATACTATTATTACATTTTATCTGTATAGTTTTTTAGCAAGAGGAAAGTAACCTGTAGTAGTGAGAAGATGCAGGTGAATACTGCTTCAGGAGCGATCTTAAAATTAGGAAAGTAAGAAAATTTATAATTAAAACATACACATTTTAAGAGGTGGATTTATTCACAATAATATATGTATATACAATTACAACATAGTATTCACATTATAAAAGACATAATTTACAGCTAGTAAAGAACACCATAGTTGTTGCTGTAGACTCCGGATTTGTACACTGAGGGTACTCCTGAGTAGACCGAAGGAGCGCTGTAAATTCCTGAGTAGACCGACGGAGCGCTGTAAACTCCTGGGGTGACAAAAGATTTGGCTACTACAGGGGTGGAAGCAGTGTAGACTGAAGGAGCTGTGTACACTTGAGGGGCTACATAAGATTTAGCAACAACAGGGGTAGATGCAGAGTAAACTGAAGGAACAGTGTATACACCAGAGTTGACAACAGATTTGGCCACTACAGGGGTTCCGGCAGAGTAAACAGATGGAACAGTGTAAACATTAGGTGTGAATACAGATTTGGTTACTACAGGTGTAGAGGCGGTGTAGACGGTCTTAGCGGCAACCCCTGTAAGAGAGTTCTTGTGCACAACCGCGTTGAAACCGTTCACATCATCAGCAGTGTAGTCAACGACGCGCTGGGTGCCATCGGGGTCGACAAGGGAGTACTGTCCCTTGACAGTACCTCCAACGCGACTTTCAACTTGGCTCTTGTAGTCTCCGGTGTTGGGGTCGGCGACGTCGTAAGCGAAGCTGGAGTATTCATTGTCTGTGACCACTGGCACCGCTGAGCTGTAAGCCATAGCGACTAGAGCAGCGAGGACTACGATGAACTGTAATGAAAAAATAGTTTTTAGTTCCTCCAGAAGCCGGTAAAAAAAAACCATAGGTTACAATCAGCCTAAATGTAACGGTAATTAGCTAATTGAGCTCAAAATGTTTGCGGGATTTTAGATAAATATTTACTTATACTATTTTGAATTATTTTTTAAGATTATTCCATTATTATTATCCGGTGTGATTTTACAATAAAAAACAAGAAATTAAAATAAAAACAAATAAATATACATAGATAATGTACACATTTCACAAAAGATATTTTACCTTGGCCATTGCTTCTGATGATAGCGTATCTTCAAGTGATGTCGATTTTTTTAAAACACGAGTTTTTATACGACTCGCAATGTCCGAGGCATATTTTTTATGAGTACTGGTTGATCTTTAAAATACCATTATATTTACTGTCTTAATAGACAATCTAATGAATATTCCGGATACACGAAATTCTTGTATTAAAATAATTTAAAACGTTAACTTATTTAATTGATCGTGTCATTTAAGTAGAAATAATTCCAAGTTAACATGTTTATGTCATTTGTTATAATTTTAATAAATTTTATTTTTTCAAAATGGGCCATGTTCTAATGAGCTTAAAAACTAAATTATCGCTCGTTTTGTATATTTAACTTTCATGACTGTCTGGGGACACATCGAACACATTGTATTTTTTATTAAATTTTTATTGTTCTACATTATAGTAAACATGGCGTTTACAGTTCCCATAGGAATAAATTTATGAATGATGAGATATGTGTCAACACTAAGTGTCTAGACGTATTTATTTATTTATTTATTACAACTTTATTGCACAATACATCAAAGAATTATACAAAAGGCGGGCTTAATGCTAAAAGCATTCTCTACCAGCCAACCTTAGGACGACAAGAGCGGACGTTTGTAGGTGTGCAAAATTGAGAATTCGTAAAATTCACTTTAAGAGAAAAAAGAAAAGATGGAAAAATAAGATAACGTTAATGACAATCGTTATATTATATACACAATACATACATAAATACATAAACAAATACAAAAATACATACATACAAACATACATATTAATGAATGACAACTTTAATAGTGGAATAATAATAAATTAACATTTATTATTAACACTATTAAAGTTGTCATTGTGCTGTGATGTTAGGGAATATCGGATTCGAGTCTATTATCGCAAGCTTTAAAAAATCGTCAGAGCTTTAATAAAAATAAAAATGTGTGACTTATTATTTTATTGTGGTTAGAGACTATTTCGCTTCAGGCGCGTGATTTTTTAAATACAATAGCCTCAGAATGGTAGTAGTAAACAACACATAATTTATTACTCGAACACTGAGGTCGTGTAGTAAATAATGTGTTATTTTGAATATATTTAATATCATTTTAATTCAATCACGTCATATCGGCTCTATTTGGTGTTATAATGATTTTTCGATGGCAAACCAGTAAGTTAAAAATAGACATTTGAAAAAAATGTATAATAAATGTCACCGATTAACAATTAGAACAAGAGAATAGCATTATAGTAGTACCAGATTATATGTTTTTAGAAAATATCAGCGTGAAGAGTTCAATTTCGTACGCTAATTTTAATAATTTGGATTAAAATAAATTGAAATTAAGCTCTGAATCAACGATACTAATAAATAAAATAATACTAGATGTAGTGTTTACTAATTATATTATAATGAGCGAATTACAATTTAAATAATAAGAAATTAACGTATGTTTATCGTCTTACGATTTCCGCAATTATTTTAAAATATGTCTAATATAAAAATAATTAAATTATGTCTAAAGATCAACTAGTATTTCGTTTAAGAATTATATTGTATTTGGGAATCATATAAAAGCTTAAAAGCCGATTGCTCGATATTCATTTGATGCGAATAATTTGTCATAACAACAATGACTAAGGTAAAATTAAAGAAGAAGAAATAACTGAGATTTCATTATATTTTTATCGCAGTTAATTATTATTTGCAATTTGTTTTCAGTTTTTCTTAGTTCTCGCTGCTCTGGTTGCTGTGGCCCACGGCTCTGTGTTACGAGCAGTCAATGTGGACGATGAATCATCCAGCTTCGCTTATGATGTTGCCGACCCTAATACTGGTGACTATAAAAGCCAAGTGGAGTCTCGTTCCGGCGGCGTCGTAAAAGGGCAATACTCCCTAATTGACCCGGATGGTACCAAACGTGTTGTTGACTACACTGCTGATGATGTTAACGGTTTCAATGCGGTTGTGCGCAAAGATCCTGTTGCGTCTGCATCTGTTGTTGCTGCTCCAGTTTTCGAGACTCCTGCTGTTTACTCTGCCGCATCTCCTGTAATAGCGAAGTCTTTCGTCGCTCCTGGAGTATACGCAGTGTCTTCTCCAAAAGTGTTCACATCGCGTACATACCCTGTACCCTCGTACTTGTCTCCAGCACCATCAGTCTACGCGTCTAGATTATATCCCTCTTCGTATTACCCATGATACACTTACCCTGCTTCAAACTACGCGTAAAATCGGATATGTGACTAAAGTGCCCCGTGACGTCTATAGTATAGATAAAGTGTGTATAGTCGTAAAATTAAAAATAAATAAAATACATTGTAATTTATAAATGATATTGTATTATTTTGTTTAAAACATTTAGTTTTAATCATATTATGTTAATATAATAACTTAGGTTCAAATGTTAATGAATCGCTAATGGCTAATATCCAAATAAGAAATTGTTCTTAGGTCCACTTATCGTCTAAAGCTGAGTTTAATATGAGCACAAATATCATGAATATAAAATGTCAGTATAATATAAGTTTATTAAGAACCAGCTGTGTCTACCTGTTCATTTCCGATTTGATGATAAAACTGTAACACGTTAAATTTTGTTTATTGAAGATAATTTAAACTTTTTTTTTAATGACACTTTCAGAGGATGAAAGTTAAAATGTTTGCTCTGTTATAACTCATTAACGCATTGGCCAATTTATTTATTTATATTTTACTGTCATTATTTCAAGTGGTAATTAGTCCAAGCAACTTAGAGCCTGGAATGTACAGAAACATATTTTGAAATGGCTCATCTTAAGCTGGCGTGGGTAGATACTTTACTTTAGAGTTTTATAAAAGAGATGGCAATCACTGATTAAATCGCAGTCGCAGCTAGTTTTTATATATTTTATTCGGGTGAATATTAGCAAACAATAAATATATTTTAAAACTTGTATTGAAAAATGTTTTTTCGCATGTTTAAAATGTTTAAATTTACCGGTGGGAGGGATGCGCTGTGCCGCGCTCCCGGCTGCATGGGTATCACCATCTTCCTTGTTTCTCCCGTGAAACAGCTTTGCTGTGTTTCGGAGAGAAGGGCAAGACAGGCTGTGTAATCACTGGCACCGAGACTTTAACACCTTATGTCTGTGGATAGGCAACATATAAATGAGTTGTAAGTTCCAGGTAAACTAGTTTATGTTCATGAGCGACGTTAACCACTTACCATCAGGTGAAACGTCTGCTAGTTTGCCTATTCACTTAACATTAAAAAAAATGCAGAGATGAGTCGAAATAGACCAAGAAATAAAATGCATGAATTACTTACAGACTGGCGCGGAATCAAATCTGAGTTGTCACCATTGACATTTCAAGTAAAATTTATCATAAAAAAATCAAAGACAGTTATATACTAGTAAACGATTAAGCTCTTATTCTTACTGGAGTACTAGTTTTTATAGTAAAGTTCAACAATGTTAGAAATAGCATCTAAAGTGAAGAATAAGCACCGCGGCTAATTTTTATCTTTTATTTTTTGTTGGTAACTCGCTTAAGTCCTGTCATTTCCCCCATCCTATTAGTACAGGATTTGGATAAATAAAAACATTTAATATCATATAATAAATCAACAGAACAAAAATGTCAATCGTTAATATACGAATTTTTAATTTTTGTGCACTAAAACTATTAAAAAATATACATATATATATATATATATATATATATATAAGGTAACCCGCCTGCCTTAAATATCTTAATTTGAACGCATAAAAGTAATAAAAAAGATAATGTTAGATTCAGTCTATTTTTATATTTAAAATAATATTTTTTTAACACCTGAATCGAAAGTTCGATTTTCGATCGTAATTTTAGTGACGAAAGTGTCACATTGCATCCCGGCAAACGATGAATAATTTTTAGAGCGCATGCGTCAACATTCGTCCCGATGCAAATATATTAAGTATTTTAAATGTCCAAGTTATGAAAGATCGCATAGTTTAATCTCAAAATTTCCTTGTAATAATTCGTATGTGACACAGAATAATACTAATCTCTTATTATTTTTATTCCTATTTTTCATTTCATTATTTCATCTTATTTTTCACTTAATGGATTAATTTTATATGATTATACTGGTATTATAACAACGCGTTGCTCGGATACGCCTTGCTAGGATACGCAACATCATCGAGAATATCAAATTTATGAATAAATTAATTTAAAAACCTACTAGGTATACCTTGTCCAACCGTTTATTATCTTTTTGACAGTTCGACCTTAGTTACACCCTCACACGTTACTGATTCGATTTTAAATAATAATTGATTTTATTTAAGAAGAACTTTCAATCGATTTAATTTAATATTTTTTGTTTAAATATTAATTATTCGTTTCTTAGTTTTTTTTAACGCGTGCATAGTTAGCAGCCGTCAAAAAATAAATAAACGAATGAACAGATCCATTCTTTTTTACTCTTGATTTGAACTTAATTTCCAAGATTTCGACTTAATTCCTTGCAGAGAATCAATCTTAGAGTCATAGATACTATTTTTATTTCCTTTTTTTAAATTAATTTTATAGAAACAATACTTATATGAAGTCTAATTATTTTTATCATATGATCGATTTATCGATCGATATATTTTAATAACTGTTTTATAGTCTGTGGTTGTTTATTATGCACAGGGCACTTCACTTCCCGTGTATAAAGTACGACATTAACATAGTACATTATTCCGAAAAAAAAAATTGTAATTTATAGACGTAAGCCGTCAAAAAGATAATAAACGGTTGGACAAGGTATAATTACTATTTTGCCTATTTTAATTACAACCGGACTTTCGATCCTAGTGTTATAAAAAATTGTATACGTTACACGGGAAGGAAGTGATACATCGCAACCCCGACTTTTATTAAAACAAAGATGCGGGTTGCAATGTAACTCTTCCCTCCCTAGTGACGTAATATACCTACTATAGTATTTTTGCCGCCTGTTTTCGAAATTTTCTTAGACTTTCTGTTCGTTTTTGCTTTTCAAATAATTGTAACATAATATTTTAAGGAAATCATTTTTGTCTTATGATTTACATTATTTAGTTTTTTTTTAAATACAATTTTTTGTTTTAATTTATATTTTAAGGAGCTTTTTAAAGACTAATTGAAAAAAAAAAATATATTAAAAAATTAAATTGTTAATTCGTTTGTTAGTTACCAAATATTTTTCATTTTATTTTGATTATATCAACTAGTAAATTATACTCATGCGAAGTTAAGGTGGGTCGCTAGTATAATGATGCTGACAAACATACTATTTTGTATGGTTTTTACACCAAAGTATATAAGAAGCATATTATTGTTAGTATAAATCACGCTCCGCCGTAATACCCCATCTTTACAATATAATATAAAAGTAAAGGCGTACGATGTTATAACGACGTCTAAACGGGAAATATTTTCCTTTTGACAGAGTCCTAGAGAATACCCTTTAGCATTACAAACAAGCAGATTAAAAGCTCGCTTGACATTGCAAATTGAGGCTCGGAATATCAAAAATCGATTTTCAAATTTAGGATTGCCCAACCAATATAAATATTCGTAATAGCTGTTATTTTTTAAGCTTTCCTACATAAAAATATAATATAAGAATTTCGTAATTTTAAAAAAGTTTATTAATTATATCATCTCTTTATAAGTGTACTTTTGAGAAGTTTCACTTTGC
Source organism: Euphydryas editha (assembly GCA_036937285.1). Lineage (NCBI taxonomy): Eukaryota > Metazoa > Arthropoda > Insecta > Lepidoptera > Nymphalidae > Euphydryas > Euphydryas editha. The sequence goes on along the minus strand of JAUPFZ010000006.1, from coordinate 18,779,050 downwards.
AATTAAATTATTATTTACGTATAAATAGAAAATATGTCCTAAAAATATCTTTAAAAAGAACGTAGATAAATGTTTGGATCTTAAAAATGAGGAAAGTAAAAAAAAGAAAAATTAAAAAATCATACATTATGTTTAAGAGGTGGATTTATTCACAATAATATATGTATGTACATTCACAACATAGTATTTACATTATCAAAGACAATATTTACAGCCAGTAAGGATAGTTGTTGCTGTAGACTCCGGAGTTGTACACTGTGGGTACTCCTGAGTAGACCGAAGGAGCGCTGTAAACTCCTGGGGTGACAAAAGATTTTGCTACTACAGGGGTGGAAGCAGTGTAGAATGAAGGAGCTGTGTACACTTGAGGGGCTACATAGGATTTAGCAACAACAGGGGTAGATGCAGAGTAAACTGAAGGAACAGTGTATACACCAGAGTTGACAACAGATTTGGCCACTACAGGGGTTCCGGCAGAGTAAACAGATGGAACAGTGTAAACATTAGGTGTGAATACAGATTTGGTTACTACAGGTGTAGAGGCGGTGTAGACGGTCTTAGCGGCAACCCCTGTAAGAGGGTTCTTTTGTACAACCGCGTTGAAACCGTTCACATCATCAGCAGTGTAGTCAACGACGCGCTGGGTGCCATCAGGGTCAACAAGGGAGTACTGTCCCCTGACAGTACCTCCAACTCGACTTTCAACTTGGCTCTTGTAGTCTCCGGTGTTGGGGTCGGCGACGTCGTAAGCGAAGCTGGAGTATTCATTGTCTGTGACCACTGGCACCGCTGAGCTGTAAGCCACAGCGACTAGAGCAGCGAGGACTACGAGGAACTGTAATAATTGAAAGTGTATTAAATTCTATTTAAACACCATTTAATATTATTTATTTTATATTATGAGGTATTATAAAATGTTGGTCTTACCTTGGCCATTGTTGCTTGGGTTAGTGATTTCTGTCAAATGAATATAGTTTGATGTACTAATGGGCTTATATATGATATGTACAGTACCGACTTCATCTAAATGGCAACTGGTTGATCTTTAAAAAAAATTATAATTACCATGATTAGATTATTGAGGAAATTAAATAAAATATATGACCATGCTCCTAAGGCGATTTTAGTGAATCATAATAATTAGAATAGTTTTAATTAAGTGAAACAATTTTATGTTGTCACTTTAAGTAATTTATTTTTATTTACATTAATAGTTTTATTTTTATTTTTATTTAATAGCATTTGTGACAAAGTAATAGTTTGTTGTAATGTAATATATATACATAAAAGCTTTGAAGTTGTTGTAAGAGCCTTCTTTTATATTAAGGAGAGGCCTTTGCTTAGTATTGTGACGTTTACAGGCTGATACAGTTCAGTTTAGTTCAGTTGTAACAGTGGTATATTAATATACTTGTATCAATGTATTTTTTTATAGTTTCTATTTAGTATGTTTTTGTAAGGAAATTCATTACATAATATATTGAAATCTATTACATAATATAGTGGAACTGTGTTTTTTGAGCTTTGTATAAAAAAATTACTATAGGACAAAGTTTTCCGCCGCAGTCTGTCTATCTATCTGAACGTGATAATATTAGAAACTACTAAACGGATTTTCATGCGGTTTTTGGCAATATTTAGAGTGATTTATGAGGAAGGCTCAGTTGTATAATTTGTTAAGGTCTGTTGTTGTTTGTTGTAATGTTGTTATGTAAAATGCGTTAGTTTTGGTCGCTAATTGTAGAATAAAACGAGCTGCCTGGGAGCTTATATCAAAAAAGCTGCCTTCCTTTGAGATATAAGAAAAAAATATGTCGTGAACTTTTTTAATTCTAAAGAAGAAACTGCGATGTTATATACTTATTTTTTAAGGATATATACAATTTGTAACATCTAAAAAATGGTCACGTACAATGCGGTAATTGTACAGCTATTTAGACGGATACAGAACTAATCCTGTATCCGTCTACATAGCTGACGACCTTTCTGGTGTAGTGGTGCGTGTAGTCGCTTTAACGCCAGCGGTCGCGTGTTCGATTCCCTCTCGGGGCAGATATATGTATTTGTACAAACATTTGTTCCTGGTTTTGGGTCTCCCCACCGCGCTTCGGAGAGCACGTAAAACATTCGGTCCTTGTTAATATCATAAACATCTGATAGCGATCATTACTTATGGTAGGAAAATTATCCGCTAACCCGCAGTGCAGCAGCGTGGCGGATTAAACTTCAACCCTGCTTCTATATGGAGAAAAGGCTTTTGCCCAGCAGTGGGTTGTTTACAGGCTAATTTAGTTTAGTTCAGTATTAATCCTTATCACCTTAAATATCTTAGTTATCTTTAATATTTCATGCAAATTATGATAATTATTTACATCATATAAAATCAAAATCAAAAACAACTTTATTCAAATAGGCCCTACGAGCACTTTCGAATGGTCATTTTACAAATAAAACTTTAGTGATTATTATTATTTTGTAAAAGTAAAGCTACCACCGATTCGGAATGTAGATTCTGCAGAGAAGAATCGGCAAGAAACTCCGCAGTTACTCTTTTGAAAATAATATATAAACTGTATAATTTAAATTAATTTCATAGTATTATCACAAAATCTCTTTCGCTGTCGCACACAGCTGTTCCTATGCTTTACTACCCGCGCGAAGGTGGGGCGAGTTATCAAAGTTAGACTCGTAGGGTTCTTTAAAATTTTATCGCTATTTCCTATAGTTTTTCGGCTTATGCGTACCATACACTGTCATTTAAATTAAAAATCTTATAATTAATAAAGATATTTTTCTAAAAATACAGTTCATTTTTTTACTAGTTGTATATCGTGGTTTCACTCGTGTGTCTAGTTATTATGTTATGAGTATTTTTGTAATTCGACCGCTGTAATTACAATTAAACAATACTGAAATAATGCTAAATATCAATCTTACCTAGATTTAACGTTTTTGAACATTTAAATTCTCAATGGAGTGAAGTAAGAGATGAACGAGGTATTTTAAAAAGTATGTAATTTAATTAATATGAATAAAATATGTACGTTTTTAAGCTATTGTTTACTAATAAATACAAATTTATTAGTTTTGAAAATTCAATCCTTAAAGCAGTGGCGTAGCTTCCCTTAGATGGGTCCTGTATCAAAATCTGTAAGGGGTCCAAATGATGTAAAAGGAACAAAAACGCCCGCATTGAATTAAAATAATTACTTATTATAAGTTATTACTTACAATTAATACTCCTGTCTTTTGTTCCGTGAATTTATTTATTAAATCATTAAAAACTGAAGATGATATCAACTTTTCTAAATTTTCTGTCTATATAGAAAATTATGGCAGGTCCGATAGCCTTTCATGTTACCAAGATAATTTTTTAAAGTTCTTAGGTAACATTTCACGAATTTTTGATTACACACGTTCGGGGCTCCTGTAGGCCGGGGGCCTGTAAACGGCCGATACGGCGTTAGCTACGCCTCTTAAAGGTATATAAATGGGATTATTTAACACTTTTAATTTTCAAACAGGTAAGTAGGTAGGTCTTTAATTTATTGTAAAATTTATTTATTTAGAATATACATTATATCCCTATTAAATATTTAGCATTATTTATAACACTTTAACGTGAAAATAAATAAAAATTTGTATAATATGGTTGTTTCCACGCGATTGAAGGTAGCAGCTAGTCTAGATATTTTTTTAGATGACGTAAGGCCTCGGTAATTTTTTTGAAATAAATAAGTATTTTAGAACTATTTAGATAGTATACCTTGATAAGGAACAGACTGTGTGCCTCTTGACAGTTTTTTGTGCAAATTATTTTTTAATTTTTTTTGTCATTTTATTTTATTTGTAATGTGATATAATGGAACATCAAGTTAACTAGTATTTAAGAGCAACAATGATTACTAAGTTAACTCCGGGAGATAAACAAATGCCTTCCCGAACTTTTCTCTTAAAGTTTTGAAGGTCTTACTTTGGTTCTATAGTTTTTACGTATTTGGTTTCGTACGCATCCATTAATTAGGTGAGGCTTTTTTTTCGAACGAAATTTCACTCAATCTCACGTGAGGGAGACGGTGGTCTCGGCAAATATCACGTAACTTTTTTTCCGTCATTAAAAATCTTAAATACTATTTAGTCTTATATATATATTTATTTTATTTTTTTTATTTTATTTTTATTCAATAGGAATAGTTACAGGCCACAGATAGATAAGCATGCATAATACAATATAAATGGTAGAATCTTATTTAACACTGAAGCCCTATTATAACTAAACACAACATTACTTACAAATACAACTCATTATGGTGTTTTTTACAGTCAACAATTGAATTGATATAAAAAATTAAATAGAATTATATGAATGAATATAATAATTAGATAAAATGAAATTGATTTGATAAAATTAAACAGGAATTGAAAATTAAACAGGAATCATAATAACAATAACAATAACAAATATTAAACATGAAACTGAATAGAATATAAAAATAAATACATTAAGCACTGACTAAAATATCATTGAAGTTTTCATTAGATTTGACAAAAAAACAAAAAAAAAAGAAGACTTTTCATATTGAAGATAACAAATCATTGTTTCATACATCATAATAATAATAATTAATCGATAATAATAATTAACAAATAATAATTAATTATTCAATCATCACTGTTCCGTAAGTCACTAATGGTAACATCCAGAGCACGCGACAAGTTATGTTTAATAAGAGCCACCTTGAAGGACTGATGGGTACAGTTAAACATATCAAAATCGGAGCATATCATATTATATAGTCGACACATTCTATGTAATGGATTATTTTTCGAAACGTTGTTTAAGGCATGCGGTATGTCAAACAGTTTTTGAATACGTACAGACCTACTAGGAACCTTGATCGATAGCTGCTCCACTATTGAGGCATTCATAGTACCATTTACAATTTTGTGAAGTGTACACAAGTCCAATATTACTCTGCGAATTTCTAGACTAATCATGTTGAACTTACACAAACGCTATATATATATAGAAAGCTGTTTTCTTTTTTAAAATAAATATAATGTAATCGACCACAGATTAACTCATTTACATTACAAATACGCATTAAAAAAAATGTCACGTGAGATTAGGGTGGGGGGAGGAGGTCGAGCAAAATCTTACCAAGAGGAGTCGAAAATTCGCCAAAATCGTCTCACTGTCTCATGTATTTAATGAATGCCCCTTTATTACGGCTTAGACAGCGGAATAATATAACCATATATTATCTATTTTCCCGGCTTCATATGCTAGAACTGTGTTTTTTTATTGATAACTTACTTTCATTAAAATGAAACAGCATACGACACTTAGGGACCTTGTAGGTTCCTATTATCGAAAGAATTTTCAGAACCAAGTAGATAAAAAGGTTTTTGACCAAGTCGATGAATAGATTACCCGAGCGTAAAAAGTGTAAAGTTTTTATAATAATAATATATATATATATATATATATATATATATATATATATATATATACATATATATATATTTTGCGTATCTATATATATAGATACGCAAAAAAAATATCTTTGGTCTTTTAAGAATATATATGTATATATTTTTTGTTTTAAATATCTCTCACTGATATATAACCATATTTTTATACATAAATGTTGTATGTATGGAACGGATAATAAAAATACCATAATTTTCTGTCCGAATATTCGCCATATTCACCGGTGGGAGGGATGCGCTGTGCCGCGCTCCCGGCTGCATGGGTACCACCATCTTGCTTATTTCTTCCGTGAAACAGCTTTGCTGTGTTTCGGAAAGAAGGGCAAGACAGGCAGTGTAATTACTGGCACCGAGACTTAACATCATATGTCTCAGGATAGGCAACACATAAATGAGTTGGCTGGGCTAGTTCCAGGTAAACTAGTTTATGTTCATGGGCGACGTCGACCACTTACCATCAGGTGGCACGTCTGCCAGTTTGCCTATCCAACTATCATAAAAAAAAAAAAAAAAAAAAAATCTTTATAGTATTTTTATGCTAAGATCGTTTCGAAAGAAAAAAAAAAAAGAATCGAAATAATACGATATCTACAATAATTTCTACATATTATTGTAGTCTGTGATAGAAAAACATACATTTTATTTCCAGTCGTCTCGTAAAACGACGATTTCTATGCATGCAAGTATAAAATAAAATGTAAACGTTACTGAAAAAGTTTTCGTTGTGAGACTTACCAATATGAAAAAAAAAATTGTGCGTGTACTAGCGTACACTCGTATGAAGTGAAACTTATAATAAAAACAGTTTACTTTTTATACGATCGTAATTATACGCACATACGCACATACGCACATACGCACATACGCACATACGCACATACGCACCTACGCACATACGCACATACGCACATACGCACATACGCATATACGCACATACGCACATACGCACATACGCACATACGCACATACGCACATACGCACATACGCACATACGCACATACGCACATACGCACATACGCACATACGCACATACGCACATACGCACATACGCACATACGCACATACGCACATACGCACATACGCACATACGCACATACGCACATACGCACATACGCACATACGCACATACGCACATACGCACATACGCACATACGCACATACGCACATACGCACATACGCACATACGCACATACGCACATACGCACATACGCACATACGCACATACGCACATACGCACATACGCACATACGCACATACGCACATACGCACATACGCACATACGCACATACGCACATACGCACATACGCACATACGCACATACGCACATACGCACATACGCACATACGCACATACGCACATACGCACATACGCACATACGCACATACGCACATACGCACATACGCACATACGCACATACGCACATACGCACATACGCACATACGCACATACGCACATACGCACATACGCACATACGCACATACGCACATACGCACATACGCACATACGCACATACGCACATACGCACATACGCACATACGCACATACGCACATACGCACATACGCACATACGCACATACGCACATACGCACATACGCACATACGCACATACGCACATACGCACATACGCACATACGCACATACGCACATACGCACATACGCACATACGCACATACGCACATACGCACATACGCACATACGCACATACGCACATACGCACATACGCACATACGCACATACGCACATACGCACATACGCACATACGCACATACGCACATACGCACATACGCACATACGCACATACGCACATACGCACATACGCACATACGCACATACGCACATACGCACATACGCACATACGCACATACGCACATACGCACATACGCACATACGCACATACGCACATACGCACATACGCACATACGCACATACGCACATACGCACATACGCACATACGCACATACGCACATACGCACATACGCACATACGCACATACGCACATACGCACATACGCACATACGCACATACGCACATACGCACATACGCACATACGCACATACGCACATACGCACATACGTACATACGCACATACGCACATACGCACATACGCACATACACACACATACATACACTCGAAAAACATAACCCTTCTTCTGTCGCAGTCGAGTAAATACAGTTTTACAAGATGGCGCGTAACGAAAAAAATGTGACGCGTAACGCGTAAATTTTTTCCAATCCCGATAAAGAAGTTTCACTTCAAAAACAAAAAAAAAAAAAACGAATACGAATCTTAAAAATAATTTCAAATTGAAAGTTGCTTATACTACTTGCTCCTGTTGTAAAATATTTTCATATTTGTTGTCGCTCTGATATAACGTGATATTCTATAGGTTATAACTAATACCCTAGTCAAAAAGAAAGTAAATCAAAATAAAAAAAATTAAACCTGTTATGTTTTTATAATACTTTTTTTTAAATAATCTTTTTACGTAAAATATCTGTAACTTGTACACATAATTATATGCTATGCATACTTTGCGGATTTGTTTGACAATTATGTGTGTCTGATGACTTGACATGTATGGTTTTTTTTTCACTTTTATGTCTTATTCCGTAATATTAATATTAATTAGCGATAAGACCGCCTTTGTACATTTATCTAATTACTAAGAATATTTAAGTTGTGTGTTTAAAAATGGTGTACAATAAAGCATAAACAAAATAAATAATAAATAAATAAATATTTTACAGCCCATCTTCTAATTTCCTTAATGTGCAAAATATTTAGGTGCTTACACATTTAGACGTTTCGACACGTCCGATTCGGCAATATCTATCTGATAACAAACTGGACCCGAAGCAATTACTAGACATATTCGACTAAAGACGATCGGCATTTCAACATTTCTTCGCTAAACGTTCGGGTCGTTTCGGCGCGATGTCTTTCTTTTTTTAATATGTTTAACAAACACACACGGTTATCTGTTCATAAGGTAGGCAACTTAATGCCTGTGTTTTGGGAAATAGCCGACTGATATACATTTTTTAATTGAAACTTTTATATCGATGTACAGGTGAAAAAATCAAACATCGTCATATCACGACCGTCAAATTTTCGGACCATATATTATATGGTACTGTACTGTATTTCGGGACTCCGTACTACATATGTAATGAAACGACGCAACCCCATCGAGTTTCGGCTCGTTTATTCGTCTTGATGAATACCTACTTTGTTTTTAGATGGTTACCAGGGCCTGATCTGATGATGGAGCTGGAGGGTGGCCATAGGAACTCTGTAATGAAACGATGCAACCCCATCGAGTTTAGGCTCGATTGAATCGTCTTGACGACTAGTTTGCTTTTTAATGAACCAGGGTCTGATGATGAAGCTGGAAGGTAGTCATAGGAACTCTGTAATGAAACAACGCAACCAACGCAACTCGACGGAGTTTGGGCTCGATTGATTCGTCTTAACGACCCACTTTGTTTTTAGATAGTTACCGGTGTCTAATTACAGATAGCGCGCACTACCCATTAACTCGACGCATCGTTTTATTATAAGTATAACTTCTTACGTACGTACGGTTGTTATAAGAAAACGAATTTATAGAAAAATTAACTGAACTGAATAGAATTGAATCAGCCTGTAACGTCCCCCGGCTGGGCAAAGGCCACTACTTCATATGGGAGAAAGGTTGGAGCTTAATCCACCACGCTTTTCCATGTAGATTGGCGGATAATTTGCGTAAGTAACGATTACTATTAGATGTCTATAATAACAACCAAACCAGAAACGAATATTTATACAATTACAAATAACTTCCGCGGGCGGGAACCTAACCCGCAACCGCCGGTATTAAGGTGACTTTATATTACTCGCACCACTACATCAGAACGGTTGTATATAAATATAGAGACATATTATTCTAGTGATTTACTTAATGATATTGTATATCGTTGCTCTAGAGACGAAAAACTATTTGAAGCAATGCGACGTGATTCAATATTATAAGACCAATTCTGCTTCATTTATTGCTGACCTGCGAGAACGGATAATACGACCTTATGAGCACCTTTACCAATATTTTTTTACATGTGTTTATTTCAAAACGAAGACGAGCACGAATGACGGAGTTTAAAAATTTGTCTTATAAAGAGTTAAAATAGAGTTTAAAATGTATATTGAAATTAGTTCCTAATTTTAGTTTGCTTCGCATCAGCCTATCGCAGTCGAATGTTGGACATAGGCCTCCTCAAAATTTGCACTAAGTATCCCGGTTTTCCGCAATCCTCCTCCAGCTTCCGCCGGTGATCTTGCGTAAGTCGTCGGTCCAGCGGGCCGGAGGACGCTCCACACTGCGTTTGCCGATACGCGGTCTCCACTCTCTCCGCTCTGCTCCAGCGGCCATCGGTCCTGCGACATACGTGACCAGCCCACTACCATTTCAACTTGCTGATTCGACGGGCTATGTAGGTTATTTTGGTTCTCTCGCGGATAATCTAATTTTTGATTTTATCCTTGAGAGAGACTCCAAGCACAGCCCGTTCTATAGCACGTTGTGTGACTTTAAATTTGTGTACTAATCCCGTCGTCAGTGGCCACGTTTCGGCGCCATATGTCAACACAGATAGGACGCGCTGCTCACATTAAATTTTAGTTACATAATACATACGATATACTACAAGTGTAATGTGGCAAAACCTGTTTGTTTATTTGTAATTGATAAATTATAAAACTGATAAAATTATTTCATTCAATATTTAACATTAAAATGCTGAGTTATTCAGAATTAAAATAGGTTATAATAATTATGCTCATAATCACGATATGAGACACGATAACATAATAGTAACCATAAATGTCGATGGATAAAACCTAAGGAGCATCTAGACATTAAAAGTTTTAACTATCGATTTCAGTTTAAAGGAGTTGCTACTAACATTATAATTGATGCAAGAACATTTGTAATAATTGATACTATAAATTAGGTCAACATTCAGTTGTATAGTACTTATAAGTAAACAATAAATTGACATTAAATAAATAATACAAAATATTATCTTTCTTTTATTACCCGACTGCGACAGAAGGAGGGTTATGTTTTTCGAGTGTATGTATGTATGTATGTCCATTTCTTTGGCACGCCCTACAACCCAAACGGCTGGACGGTTTTTGACATATGAGGCGTCGTTGGATTTGTCTAAATTGTAGTAGTAACATAGGCTATATACATTTTCAAAATGGCGCCCGCAAATGGCGGAATGAGGGGGGGGGGGGGGGGAGTTGAATTTTTTTTTCTTACTGTAGCAATATGGGTATCAAATGAAAGCTAGTAAATTGTTTTATTCTTTTTAGTTTATAATAAGAGTGTTTCACGCAGTCGCGTTTTTTGACTTTTTTAATTATACCTTTCTTATTTGAAATATATGAATGACTGTATTTAATTAAATTACTTTATCAATCGTATTATAAATGTTTGTACAGTGATTTAATTTGATTATTATATAAACTAAATACTTTATTACAAGTTTGTGTTACTGACTATTTTAAGCTATAATTATAGAACTTTATTAAAATACTTTTAATTAGAAATAAATCAAAACTTGTTTAAGCGTATTTGAAAATTTTGTAGTAACGAGTTTCTATACAAGCAAAGCAGCAGATTTTTTTCATGTAGTTCTATCTTTAGGCTAAATATCTTGTAACCCGTAATCTAAATTCTGTAAGCACATAAGACTGTACTGGACTTTTAAACGAGCATCATGCGTCCTTAATTACTATGCGATACATGTGAAATATTTTTGTATTTCAATTTATAAAAGGATGTAACTAAATATGTAGGAATGCAAAAGACATATTATTAAACCACAGTATGATACTTCCTATTGATTATGTTATGTTATTACATGACTAAGGTGAACAACTATTTGTCGTTGAACTAAATAAAACCATGTTGGAGTATTTAAAAAGGTCGTTTAATATATACGCATATGTACATAATATTATTTACAAGTCATTTTCGTTTGATACTTATTCTATGTCACATTAAAAAGGCTTTTAAAGTTACTTCCAGTAGTTGAGGGCGGCGGAGCGCACGCCGTATCCGTAGTAGGGAGTGGCGTAACCGTAGTATGGAGAGGCGAAGGTACGAGCGCTTATTACAGCGGGGGCAGAGGCAGCATAGACTGCTGGGCCAGAGAATGAATGGGTAGATACAAGAGGGGCAGATGAAGCATAGACTGTTGGGGTGGCGTATGAACGAGCAGCTACCACAGTTGGGGCTGAAGCAGCATAGACGGCGGGAGTGTAGGCATGGGAGGTAACGACAGCTGGGGCGGAAGCAGCATATAAAGTAGGAGCAGAGTAACTGTGGGTGGCAACAACAGCTGGTGCGGCAACACTGCGTGCATCAACGACAGTTGGGGCAACTGCGGATACGACGGGCGCGGCAACGGCAGGAGCAGCAGCAACTACGGGCGTGGCAACAACAGCAGGGTCTTTGCGTACAACAGCGTTAAATCCGTTAACATCGTCAGCGGCATAGTCCACAGTACGCTTGGTGCCGTCGGAGTCTAGTAGAGAGTATTGTCCCTTTACGACACCACCGACGCGGGTCTCTACTTGGCTTTTGTAGTCACCAGTGTAGGGGTCAGCCACGTCGTAGGCGAAGCTCGAGTAGTCGGTGTCTACATTCGCTACTGGTACCACTGAGCAGTGGGCCAAAGCTACCAGGGCGAGAACTACAACCAACTGCAACAAAAAAATAGAATAACATTTTTTTTTAAACATAAAATAAGTTATGTTTAAGTTACTTTAAGGACATGAGAATCAAATAAAACTTTTAAAAATTGAGATTAGTAATTTTTTTTTACAAATTTTATATCTATTAATATTAATTTAAATTTAAATTTAAATTTGAATAAAAAAGTTACATTTTATATTAAATGTTATATTGATACAAACACAGATCAAGCGAATGATTAACAATTTTTTTTTTATATCGACCACTATAAAAAAAGTAGTTATAATTACCTTAGCTGCCATTGCTGCTTAGACAAGTAAATCTCGTTGAATGCGTACCGAGCTATCCGACTAGGAGCTTATATATGGATCGCACATACGAGGGCGTGCCTTACGTATGTACACTTATACTTGATATTTAAAAACACTAATGTATTCGATGGATCCGGAAACGCAAGGCCGTGGTATGGAAAGCATAAAGAAATGAGTCGTTGTATCATTATCATAGTATTAACGTCATTCGTCTCTGTCATACCTATTGTGTCCATTGTCGTATAAATATCGGAATAATGTCAACACAATCTTAGTATAAAGTATTATGAATGGTGTTAAATTTAAAAGTCAAAAAGATATGAAATAAGAATACATTGTCTTATAAGAACAATATTAATAAAAATTTTGAGATTCAATCGTATTTTTTTTCGGTCAAAACAACAGAAGATCTCGTAGTTTTGTAAATATTCTTCTGAGTCGGAATATTTTGTAAGTTTGGCGAAAATAATTCATGTTTAATTTAAGAGTTTTATGTTTCATATCCATTTATGTAATTTTGCAATAAAAAAATCAAGATACCATTGTATGCCGAACTTGGAGTCTGGGCACGGCTGGTTCTTTGATAAAAAAAATGCTATTTTAGTACTTAGCTTTCGTATTCGTTTTCATGTCACGTCACGTTCAGACAGTTTGTGAGCATACAGAGGATATGTCTATTTTTGATATCTTCAGAAATAACATATTTTGCCAAGTGGTAATGCCATTTATGGGATACATACAATTTTGAGATAACAAATTATTTATTTTAGTAACACACTTTCTTAAATTAAAATAAGACAAATAGGTAGCTTATTCAAGCCTAGCCTAAAATACTAGACTGAGTTATTTTGTTTCGTCTTAGATTAATTTGTAAATGTGTCTTAAAACATTTGTTTCAATTGATATTATTTTAATTTAATTTTATGTATATTTTTTAGCTTAGCATATAAGAATTGAATATAACAGACTGAAAAAGTTATTTTTCTGTTATTAATTAAGTAGAAATATTGAACTACAACTATATTAGAACGTAATACGTCAAAGTTAGAAGGAAATAGTTAAAATAATAAATTAACGCATACATTTATTTTATTAAAATTATAAAATTTATTAAAATGAAAAACTTTTGAAATAAGCAACTTTGATAGTTATTTAGAAAACATATATTTTTTTTTATTATACTTTTACTATTATAGAGATGTAAAATCAAAATGTTTGCTAGTTTATTTGTAAATGATAAATTTTGAAACTATTAAACATTAATATTCAGAAGTATCATAGGCTATAAAACGTCACGGTACGACTACATAATAGCGGCAGTGTCGTTCATATTAGCACGGATTTAGTATTACACAATACCACTTAGATCTGGATTGAGAATAGTAAAAAAAAAAAGTATTTAAGTAAGAAATCGAACCCGAGTGTTTAAAAAAATAAATACACATTCTGTATTATTGCACCATCCGATAGTTTCACAAAAACAATTCAAGTAAATTTTCTCATAAGTTGTGATAAGAACAGATGACGCTTGAATACTTAAGCGTCTATTAGACCTAAATATGATATATTGGATATTGGGGTTATTTTTTACTTAAACTATAACTATATATGTAATTATTAAATATTAATCTTTATATTTTTTACATTGTAAATGTCAATTCATTAAATGACACTATAAGCAGTAGGTGTTTCCGAAACAAAGTCCTTCACAGTTAACAGTTTTAATTACACCTTGAATCGACACCGAGTCACATAAACGTGTTAGCGTTTCATAGTGTCGGTAGACCATATAAATTAACAATTACTCATATCCATTTGTTGTATAAATCTACAGAAAATGCTTGACTGTGTAAGAAATAATCTAATTGCAAAATTTATATAGTAATATTATTTTACGACGTTACCGCCATACATTCGATGAGTGAACATCTAATGAAACATTTTGTGTACGAAATCACATCATATGGTACTGTCTACATGTAAATTTTCAATTATATCCGTGTTGATTCATGTCTTGATTTTATGGGATACTGAACTCCGAAGTCCAAATACGAACGTTCGTTACTATTTGTTGCAACTTTCCTACATTTGACATATACACTGAGTGTATAGAGTTGGAATTAAAATCATACAATCTTGTACGCAAATGTACAGTTACTGTGTTACAACATCGTATAAGCGTCAATCTAGTGGGAAAAGGGCATAGATTATTCTATAAAAATTAGAAGAGTTTGAGTTGAATCTGCCATGGAGCGTACAAAAATATAATATAATTTGATAAATAAACAATTTAAACTTTACGTAATGAGTATAATCGATTGAATAAATCAATACAATTTGTTATTCGATTTATAAACTGTAATAAAAAATACAATTTGAACTATTAAACATTAACAAATAATTTAAATGAATAATCGATTAAATCTCAATTTTTTTATCATACCAGGACACTCCGCCTCCGCTTGGAATGTTATTTTTTATGGCTTGTTTCGATACAATATGTAAAAAATTTAGATGGCTGGAATAACCCAAACTACTCTTCTCCTAAGCAGTTGTCATTATGTTGACCAAAATTTTTCTTTTTGTTGATTTTCCGTAAATTAAAAACACGGCTGTCTCTTTGTTTAATAATTGTACGGTAACAACATATCTTATTCGTCTAGCTTTTTTTTATCAGGTAAAGGGAAATATTTTTTACTACATCTTTTATATACTACATATTTAATATAGTATATTATTGATAAGTAAGTATTGATATTACGTAATAAAAACAAGTCAAACTTTGTGAAAATAATGTAATTTGTTAGTTATTGATGAAATAAACATTTTCATTTTTATTTATTTTATTTCTTATTTTAGTAAAATAATGCATATTGTGTTTTGTAAGATGTGGTCTAGTAATAAAAAAGTAATTTTATTTAAAAATTTGAATTTGAAAATTCATCATTATTACCTCGTACTACTCTGTAACAGCTTGTACACGTCCTATTGCTGGACAAAGACCTTTTCTCCTATTTCGAAGATGGGTTGGATGGTAATTTGTCACGCTACTCTATTGCTTATTGGCCATGTAAACTAAAAAGAACTTCTCCTAAAACATACAGGTTTCCTCAGTATATTCTCAGTCATTGCACGAAATTGTGATGACCAGTTTCGAAGGTTTCGCTATTCACGTTTTTGATCCAATAGGCTTTATCTCTGTTATTTAGCAAGTCACTCTTTAACATCATATTCTAGTTTTGGGAATCAATAAGTGCAATAGTAAATATTTTGAACTAGCTTCTGTTCGCGGCTTCACCCGCGTGGATATCGGTTATCGCGACCAAATAAAAGTATTCTATGCTCCTTCTAATACCTCCAAAAATATGTGTACAAAGTTTCATGATGATTGGTTAAGTAATTTTCGCGAGAAAGCTTAATAAACAAACATATTTTCGCATTTATAATACGAGTATTAGTATAATGTGTTATGTCTTTATCGACACAGAAGAAGAGAAGATGAGTCATGTTTAAGATTTCATTCAGATTTAGATACAGAGTTACATAAGATTTCTCTATAGATAGTACGAATATTGTACATTATCCCCATGGATCGCAAAAGGTGGCTTTTTATTTCACTTAACGTATATAGGATCGCTAAGAATACTACCAACGAATGTACAAATTTAAATCCAGTTATGCATTATACACTCCAGTTTTTAAAGGTTTTCGCCCAAAGGATGTCAACTATTACTAAGACAGTCTCGACCCGTCCGCCTGTCACACTAATCTTTGAAAACATAACATTGAATCGATTGTTTGACATTTGATTTTTTTTAACACAAACTATGTATAATTACGGTCACTATAATGAAATACAAGAAATGAAAAAAAAAATTAGAAAAAGAAAAAAAAAAATTGACGGCAGCTGCTTTTCTACCCAGGGGAAAACCCTTTTATTTAACTCGATCTTAATAAATATATTTAATTCTTTAACATGTAGAGTGGTACGGAACTTTTTTACGGGAGTACGACTCACATTTGGTCGATTTTCCTATCAAATACTATTAACAAATACACAACTTTATTTTCGGACATCAATTTATATTTATATAGATTTTCTATTAGCAAGTCTATTTAAGTTAATAAAAGTTAAGATTCTTTGAATAATCACAACGATGAAAATCGAGTTTAAGAACCAGCGCAAGGTCGACGGGCTGCGATTATTAGCATTTAAGATTATAATAACACACTTTGTAGCTGTGATCACTTGCGGAAATATATACCTATATACAGATAAACGACGTAAATATATTCATATAAACGACAGGTCTCTTCCGTTCGTAGTTATTTGTCATACGATTTACGCAACTTTGTGATTATGAATGCAAATTTTTGTTGATATTAAAGGTTATTTAAAGATTTTAATATAAGGGTAATTTATTAGAAGTAAATAAATAAGTAAATAAACATTTGACACTCAGCGGCATTTTATCTTTACTTATAATAAAACTACAACAGGTCCAATTATATACATTGAAAATTTTTTAAATTTTTTCTACGAGCGTTATATATAATCGAAACTTTTGTCTCTATGTATCTATGCATCTATATATTTATATCGGATTATATAATCATGAAAAAACTACAGAATGAATTTAAATGAAACTCGGTATTGAATTCATACTACGACCAAAGAAATTGGATACTTTTTATGCCGAAATATAGTAACGGTTGGAAGAGCGAACAAAAGTCAAAATTGATAATCACGAACGCGTCAAACTGAGGCTCATCTAGTATTGAAATTCGATTACACAGCGATCCCTCGCGTTCGCGCAAGTTACGTAATAGCCACCGGCCGGCCACCTAAAATTAAAATATATATATATATATATATATATATATATATATATATATATATATATATATATATATATATATATATATATATATATATATATATATATATATATATATATATATAAACTTGTCAGAAGTTAAAAGAAGACGTAACCCATTTGCAAATAATATCTATGAAAACAGAACCCATAATATCTATAACACCTATAGAAATAGATTATGCACATAAAATCTAAAAGAATAGAAAGTGTCTCACTCGCATCTAAATTTCTCAGGCTTACCTACCTTTTTGATATACCTACCTTGTGTATACGTATATACCAAGTTACATGGACCATGATCTCGATGGAGACTGATGTGGGGCGATGTGTAAATTGTCAGCTGTCACGGGCAGAATCTACCCTCCATTTAGTTCTTTTTATGCTTATCTCACAATATAATTCATAAATTATACAGTACTTATAGTTTGTTATTTACTGTAAACTTTTTTTTTTAATTAAATTCATTAAAAGATGTTTATAAACGCGTTGGCGCAGTGGTACGAGCAACTGGCTGATGCGCTAGCGGTCGCGGGTTCGATCCCCGCACATGACAAATATTTGTATAAGCCATACAGATGTGTCGTGGTCTGTACGTTT
Organism: Euphydryas editha; assembly: GCA_036937285.1. Classification (NCBI taxonomy): domain Eukaryota; kingdom Metazoa; phylum Arthropoda; class Insecta; order Lepidoptera; family Nymphalidae; genus Euphydryas; species Euphydryas editha. Next base: position 18,761,026 of record JAUPFZ010000006.1, on the reverse strand, counting down.
GTGCTTGTGTATTGTGTGTGTTTCCGGACCCCCGACACAGGATAAACATCCTACTGGGGCCGTTGAGTGTGAGATGTTTATTTATTTATTTATAATAAAGACAATTAAAGTTTATTTCGATTGATTATGATACTAAATAATTATGATGATATAACATATTTTTTAAATATAGATAAAAATCTATACATCTGCTTGAAATAAAAATATTTGTAATTAATTAAATATAAATTAGGTATATTCAAATTTGTTCAGTTACTGCAATGACCTAGTTTTATGTATGTGAACGAAGCTTTCATTATATTTAAATGTTCATACGGGGATTAACACGAAAATAACTTTACGGTAAAATATATTACCTTGAGGCCTGACGTTTCGGCTAGGTTACACTAGCCGTGGTCACAGGCAAACTCTGCTCTGCTAATCCCCGTATGAACATTTAAATATAATAATGCAACGCGAAAGTTTAAAAGTTGTTGAAGCTTTCATTTCTTACATGATATTTCAAAGGTTAAAGCTAGCTATAAAAGTAACAAAACTTGTTAGCTCACAACCAGCTTGGAGTGGAACAAGGAAAGAATTGAAATTTTTCATTTCGAAATGTAATCTTTCTTAGTGAAAATGAATTTTCCTTTTACAATTTATTTATATTTTTGACAAGTAACAGTCTTTATAATGTTCTAGTTAGTTCATATATATATATATATATATATATATCTCATTTGGAGCGATATTGACTCATTTGCAAAAATACGCGAAAATGTCTTATAATAATGCCAAAATACTATGCATAAACATCTGCGTTGGCAGTGAAAATTCCACAATACCCAGCTATAATAAAACAATTTTAAAATAATAATTAGCCGTAAAATGCTTCAGAATCTTCCTTTGAACTATGAAATAATCTTTATTCTAATCTGGTGTAAAGTTAACTAATTTGCACTTGTGTCACTGTCGCTCCAAGTTAGCGATATGTCACCACCATAACATACACATACGTAGGACCTAATGCCTGTATTTTAGGTGACAGCCGGCGGATACACATATTTTTTTGTAATAAAGAAAACATTATATAAATAAATATTTATGACACCCAGATTCAGAGCAGGAATCGAACACATAACCCTGGAGCAGAAAATAGGGTCACTATCAAATGTGTCAAAGGGCCAGTAAAAATTCAACTTGTATTGCAATGTGATATGGCCGAACGAAACATACGTATACCTTCCACGCTTAAAAAAAAAAAAAAAACTGGTGATTTCTATGACGAATCCATGACATTCTTGTTATCCTTTGCGTTGTTATTAACAACGTTTAACTCTCTCTTTTAAGGTGTCAAGATGTAAACAATGACAACTTTGTAATAAGTAATTATTTTTACATGATGATAATTTTAGTATATATATATAATGTAAATATGTAATGTAAATAAAGAGGTTAACGATGGCATGGTGGTTCAGTGGCTTCCTTTGCAGTATCCGTCGCCATCTTCACTCTCTTACTCTTCTCTATTCTATCTTTTGTCATGTTAATACTCTTCTATATCTTAAACAATGCTTCAACTTTCTTGATACACATTCTTCAATGTGATTTATTGCGAGGCTAGAATCGGTTAAGTTATGGAACATTTTACCCAGTAACATAATGCAATCTGAATCTGTCGGCATTTTAAAAAATTGTGTCAAATATTTGAACATTTAAGAAATGAACATATTAAGCTTACTGGAGACCCACAAGGACATACATCCAGACCAGGAATAAATAGTTGTACAAATACAAATATGCCCCGAGCGGGAATCGAACCTGTGACCGCGGGCGTTAAGGCGACTACTTTCACCATAACACCAGATTGTTAGTACCTTAAAATTGAGTACTATATAATATTTTTATTTTTATTTTTATATTTTATTGCACAATATATAATTTTATAGCACAAAAGTTGGGTCTAATGCTAAAAGCATTCTCTACCAGCCACCCTTACTACGTACAAGAAAGAATGTTTGTAGGTGTGCGAAAGAAGAATTTAAGTAAAATTACATTTAAAGAACAAAACAGAAGATGATAGAATAAGTAACAAACATAATAAATATACAAGCCATATATACGTATACATACACATTGAATACTTGAATACTTTCATACCGATAAATATTCATATATTATACAAATATATAGTACAATAATTATTTAAAAGTGTAAAATAAATTTTGATTTTATTTCATTAATATATACCTACACGTATGTTTAAATAGATTTGAAAAAATTTCTTTTCCATCAACTCTTCTTTTTCGTCAAATCTTCTTTTCCAACAGCAGAAATAATTAATCCAATCAAATTAAACATTATCAGTAAATGGTCACGAATAAAATTAAATAATAAATTAAACGAAATGTGAATCGAATAATAAAAAAAGTTTAATTAAGCATAGTCAAAGCAACAGCCAGAAATTAAAAATAAAATTATATAATATATTTTTTACAACCAACAAATAAATAAACTCTTTCGCAAATTTAAAAAAATATATGAAATGTTTAGGCATTGTATTCCAGTTATTTTAAAATTTTTGTTTTGAAAACATGAAACAGTGAAACTGTCAAAGTGGATGGTATATTTTACATTACGATTTTCATAAAAAATATCATCTCAATTCTCTAAAATATGATATTAAGAATAACTTCTATATCAAATTATATTTACAAGGGAAATATTTGGAAGATCACAGCGCAAAATGTGACAGATACGAGTTAAAAAATTAAAAAGCTGTTCCCCGTGACGTTGGCGAAATGATATGTGTCAATGGCATAATCAGTTGCTATTACACAAAGTATTGATTTGAAAATCGGAAATTGAAGAAATTTTTTAAAAACTTTTAATTAGAAAGTTACTTTTTAATGAAATGTTTCTAGGAATATATGATGACGGTTCTAGTGTAGTGATGCGAGTAGTCGCCTCAAACCGCGCGACGGCTGTATGTCCTTGTGGGTCTCTCCACCGTGCCTCGGAGAGCACGTAAAGCCGTCGGTCCCAGTTCTTAACATAGGTACCTGATAGCGATCGTTACTTATGTTAGGGAAATTATCCACCGACCCGCAGTGGAGCAGCGTGGTGGATTAAGCTTCAAACCTTCTTCTATACGGAGAAGAGGCCTTCGATCAGCAGTGGCTTGTTTACGGGCTGATACAGTACAGTGCACTAATATATTAATCAAAAATAGAAAGAGAACAACACATTAATTGTTATCAATATCGGCATTGTATATTAATTGTTATCAATATTACGTAGAAGAGTAAGTGTAAAAATTTCATAAGTATAATTTTTTTTAAATTAATTAACAAGTTAAAAATCACAAAAAAAATGTTTATTAACACTTGTGTGTACCAGTCATAACTGGTTTTAGAGCAACATTTTTTTCTCAGTCTTGAAAATTTTCTAGTCGATAAAAACACAAAAATTTTGAGCTATAACAAAGCCTTAAATTTTATTTTAAATCGTTGCTTATTAAACAGTAAGTTTTCCATAAAAAACCTATGAAAAACCATTTTATTCATTTCTTCTTCCGTTCGCAAAGTAGGATATTTTTTTCGTATTTCGCTACTCAATTCTTTAAACAATATTCAATTACCTTAAAAAAAATCCGGCAAGACAAATCTGTAAGTTGAATATTTTTTCACAAATCGTCGTTCTACTTGAAAATTTAAAAAAATAGCAGTAATATAGTAGTAATATATTTTTATATATAGATATATAAAAAAAAAAAATATTCACTATTACTATTAAAAATAAAAATAAAAATGAAACGCGTCATTTTACAATCTCTCTTACAGATTAAAAATATGTCTTTATCTTTTAAAGCTGCCAGAGACAAAAGTCATTCGTTACTTACGTCTTAAGTGATAAATAGTGTTTTTTTTTAAATATTGCTGTTATTTCCTTTGTTCAAATATGCAATATAGTTTGCGATCGTAGTATCACAAGGTTCTATTTGTGAGACCATATTAGATGGGCACACAATTTTTTTACAGATTATAAGTATATTACTGTAACCACTGTAACTACAAATAATATAAAGACAATTAAAGGTGGACCTAATTAGGTAAACCTAATTCTAGAGGAGTGTTTTTTCCCCTCTTTAGCTCGGTCGTAACTATCCTGTTCTGTGAGACCCTGTAAATATCCTATTGTCGGACAAAGGCTTCGTTTCCAATACACCAGGCCGGTGAATTCATCGGATCGGTGAAACTGCCGGAAAAGCTAATGGCCATACATTTTATATGAAGCTGTTCACATTTATCCGGGTCCGGCGTTAGGACCTAAAAATTAGAGTTTAGAATAAATAATATTGTAATATTATTAAAATAAATAGTAAGTTAATATTGTATATCACTTAAAAGAAAATCTAGTTTATTATAAAAATAGAATTAAGTATTAGAAATAACCTCTGTAAATGTGTGTAAGTCTTAGTGAAGTAAAAATTTGTTAATTAGGAAAAGTACATGCGAGAACTTGAATGAAGTAGTAATAAGCACTGCCTCCGATCATGTTGGAGGATTAGTATTAAAAAAAACCAAGTCCGGCGAAAACGTGCCGTGGTGCTGCCACTTCGGAGTTCCGGTGAAACACCCGGACCGGACAATGTGAACGAGCCCGCGCCGGCATCTCTGTTCCTCGCTCGCCCAGCCCATGCTCCCCTCGCGCTAGCGGGTCATTTCGGCGATCGCATTCTAATATTAAAAGACGTGTAGCATGGATATAAACGCAGAAACTTTAATTGCGCTTGTGCAAGAGAGACCTGTTTTGTAGGATAAGACCGAAGATGATTGAAACGATAAAATTATTTTTTTAAAAGATAAAAATCTTTCCCGCAAAATAGGATGTACCCAATGTTTTCTTTTTACTCTATTTATCCCTCTATTAACAAACTACCATAACGCCACAATTTCGTCATCCATTACACAATGTCAGGTCGCTCAGGTCCGAATTCAACTGAAGTGAGGATTTGGATCTCTGTTTTATTTGCCGATCCGGTTTAATGTGAATACCTAGTTCCGGGATCTGGTTTCCGGCGAATCCACCGGTCCGGCGTAGTGGGAACGCGGCGAAAGGAATATAAAAATATATTATTCTAGGGTTGAAATCGTTTAGTATGAAACGGAGTACCCACGTCAAGTGACTTTGGGAAACGGTCAATTAATGGTTAATGGTTAATAGATGTCAGAGACTAAAGAGTATATAAAAATGACACCAGCTTGTAAATTAATGTTTAAAGGCCTTTAGAAACAAATAATAATATTATTAATATTACATTATATTTTTAATATCTAATAAATAAATTTAAAAAAATACGTACATACTTCTTATTAAACTAAAAGTTTATCCTTTATTTAGTCTCCAAGAGTATTTTGTGTTGGTGATGGATCAAAGTTTTTTATAAGGAATTACTACAAAGTTTAAAGATAAAAATAATTAATATAAGCAATTAAAAAAAAACCTTATTTCAACATGTCAAATATCTTTAAAATGGCGGCCTGGCGCGATATTTTTTGTCTCACTCTTTATTATAAGAGAGGTGAGAGAGGCTCGTAAGAGTGGTGAAAGTTATGAATTAATTTATTTTTCTATGCATTTTATATCTTTCTCTTTTTCTCTTGGGCTACGTACATCTTTTCGTCCTTTATTCGGACGCTCATACATAACGCTCATATCGTGACGCTTCATATTACGCGACCTCAAAATTTTACCTTCAACGCGTGTAAATAAATAAATTAAAAAAAAAATAATCAAAACAATATTTCCACTAGAGGACTATGGCGGATAAGTTTGTAAAAGGTGCAATACGTCGGAGTGTTAAAAGTAAAATAAAAATATCTAAAATTAATTCGGCCTATTATGTCCATTTCACATTATATGCCCTATGAAGGAGAAAACTTAAAATCTAAACCTGAATGTTGCAGATAAAGATAGCCACGTCGGTCCACTGCGAGTTGGCGGATTAAAAATGTGAAAAAGAAGTAGTGTACCTATATGTAACGTAGGAGCTACATAAAAAATGTACCTAACCGCACACCCCATCGTCCGGGGAGACCATGGGGTAGTGTGGGGCCCTCACCCACTAAAATAACCCGCCGTGCGCCCTCACCCGCCCTTACAAGGCAGACCACGGGTACCGCGTACGTTGCTCCGTGGCCCGCAGGCGGCAGCCCCATCAGGCACTCTCCCCTGTGCGACGCCCCGCGCACTTGGGCATCGCACCTTCGCGGTAGGCTGTTTCGGCGGACGGTGGGCAATCCCCGACCCTACCGTCCGCAGCCTCGGCTAGGGCGGCATCAGGTGCATGTGAGCGCGTCTGCGCCGCCCCGCGCGCCGGCGGCGAATTGGGTCCGAGAGGAGTGAGTCCTCCCGGGCCCTCTCCGCCGCCTCCTTCCGCGAGATTACGTCCTCGCAGAAGGCGGCGACCGCGGTCCAGGCCCTATCACTGCCGACCATCGCTCGCACAACGGCCAGCAGTGACAGGTCCTCTCCAATGACTGCAGCAAGATCCCGGCGCTGCTCAGCCCAGGCCGGGCATGACTCGAGCGTGTGTTGCGCCGAGTCCTCGCTGCAGTCGCAGTGGTGGCAGCCCGGAGTCATCTCCCTCCTTGCGACAACGTGCAAGTATTTGCCAAAGCAGCCGTGCCCTGACAACACTTGCATGAGTCGGAAGGTGAGGACTCCGTGCTGCCGCACTGTCCACTCCTCCAATATCGGCTGAAGCGCCCCTATGGTGCGAAGACCAGCCCGGGGCGTCTCCAGCCGAGCCTTCCACCGTGTGAAGGTGGTGCGGCGGGCGTCGTCCCGCCATGCGGTGATTTCGCTCGGCGAGGGATTAGTGCCCCCCGCCCGCGCCACCGACACCCGCCGATAAATTTCGGCGAGCGCTTCCGCTTCTAAGTCCCACGGGGGGGTTCCGGCCAATGCGCAGGCAGCCTCGACACTTACCGTGCGGTAGCCGCGTATGGCCCTGACCGCCATGACCCTCTGTGGACGCCACAGGCGGGACCTATTGTGGGCAGTCAGGGACTCCGCCCACACGGGGGCGCCGTATAGCGCCATCGACCGGACCACCCCGGCGTAAAGTCGTCGACACGCTAGACTTTGTCCGCCCATATTCGGCATTAGCCTACCAAGGGCGGACGCAGTGCCGACGAGCTTCGGCGCGAGTTGGCGAAAGTGCTCGTCGAAGCACCACCTTCCGTCGAGTACCAGGCCCAAATATTTCATGTGGGCCCGGATACCGACCACAGTATTGCCTACCGTTATCGAGGCACCGGCGGGTGGACCACGTCGAGGCCCATGGAAGAGCAGGGCCTCAAACTTGTTAAGGGCCACCCTAAGCCCCAGTGCCTCGATCCTCCTGACCACCTCCGCGGTACCTGAGGTGGCCAGGGATGCCGCCTCCTCAAAGGTCCCACCCCGGGCTGTGACCAGAGTGTCATCGGCGTAACAAATTAAGCCCAGCCCAGGGGGGAGCCGGCCACGGAGGACCCAATCGTACCCGATGTCCCACAGGAGCGGTCCGAGAACAGAACCCTGTGGGACGCCGCACGACATGGGCCTCCTGACAATGTCCCCTTCCCGGCTTACGAAGAGGACGCTGCGGCCGTCAAGGTAGTCTGCCACCAGCCGCCTTAGGTAGAGGGGCACTCCATGGAACCGGAGTGCCTCCGTGATGCAGCCGAATGGCAGACTATTGAATGCGTTGGCGATGTCGAGAGACACCGCCAACAGCACTCCGTTCGAGGCGACGGCCTCCGAAGCCATGGTCTTCAAACGCAGAATCGCGTCGATCGTCGACCGACCAGCACGAAACCCGAACTGGACGTCGGACAGGTCGGGGCCAACCCGCGTGAGGTGCTGGACGATGCGAGCAGCAACTATCCTCTCTAACAGCTTGCCCATCTCGTCCAGCAGCACGATAGGCCTAAAGGTAGCGGCTGATGTCGAAGGCCGTCCCGGCTTCGGCAGGAGCACGAGCTTTCCCTCCTTCCAGCAGTCAGGGAACCGTCCGGACATCAGGCTAGTGTCGAACAGTTCCCTGATGCGGGACTTCAGGTGGTCGAGGACCAGGGCCAGCACTCGGGCGGGTACCCCATCCGGCCCGGGGGCGGCGCTTTTCCGCATACGCTTCACCGCCGCCCTCATTTCCGACTCATTCACAGGCAGCACACTTTCCTCGTTGGCCTCCCGGTCGTCACCTGGTGGAGCCATAACCGGGGGCGTGTGAACTGCCCGCGTTGGGAAAAGTCCCTCGACCACCTCGGAGAGGAAGCCCGGCTGGAGGGTTTCCGTAAGAGGTGGGGCTTGCGCGCGGAGCTTGTTCAGCGCCGCGCGGTACGGGCGTCCCCAGGGGTCACGTTCCAAGCCCTCCACCATCTCCTGCCGCTTAGCGTCTTTGGCGTGACAGATGGCCAGCTTCAGCTGAGCACGCGCGTGGTTATACGCTGCGTACAGCTGGCCCTCCTGCTCTTCGTCGCGTACTCGGCGACGAGGAGCTACATATCCTACGCTATTACAGAAACCTTTTTGGATGAGTCCGACTAACTCTTTGTCGTTTGTCGTTTTTTTATCATCCCTAATGGTCGAGATATCCATTCCTGGCCAAGACATATACTTGTATAGGCCTATATAAAAACTAATTGATTGATTGAAGAGATCAGAGATAATTGGAAATTAAGTTCGCATTGATATGTAGTTGATGGACCGATTTTCACATATACTCGTATACTTTTAATAAAACTGTGACAGGTCCGATTCTGCTATGCCTAATTCTGCCAGGGCATTCTTCAATCGATACTGAAGACAATTTTTCTTTTCATTGTTATCGGTCTGTCTGTGTTTATCTTGGCCACATTGGCATCATATCAAAACTACTAAATAAATGACAATGACACTGACAATAACATTCCATACTTTCAATCCCGAAATTTAAAACTCAGCGATGCTAGCTCCGAATGGAACGAGCAACCGATATTTGCTATTCAATTATTCTATCAATTAAGAGAGCTATGCTCTTTACAATATTTTAATAAAAAATATATAGTAAAATTATATATTACTGATTTTAAATTTATTTATGTATCCACAGCTATTTGATGTAATCATTTTAAACACTAAAATATAAAATTAATTATTTTTGTAATAAAATGTTGTTTTCATATAATCTGATAATTTTCTAAACTAAATCTTTAATCTAACGAATGAATGACCAATTATATGAAACATTATTATGAATTGCGCTGTAATTATGACCGTTTAAGATCGGTTTGTATTGAAGGTTGTTAACTGATTGAACAAAAGTTTGAGCGAGTTTAATATTTATTGCATCATATTATTTCATTGCACAGTGCACATATTTAGTCTATGTATATTTAGCTTGAAATAATAGCAATAAAACTTATATAAAGGCAATGTATTATTTAATGGATTTGTTAGTAAGTTAAAATGCCGCTTTTGTGGAACATCAACAACAATAAATATTGGCATTCTAAAACAAATATTCTGGTTTATGAAAACTTATTATATTAAGGTTAAATCATTGGTCACCGTTGAATAGTTCAAAGGCTACCTACAGTAGATAAAAAAAAGATATATATATATATATATATATATACCTAGTTAAATATTGTTGCTTATTTGTGTGTAAGGGATATTTCAAACATATTGCGTCATTACAAAATTATCAAACTCATTATAAGTTTAGGGTTAAAAACGGGGTCAAAGTCAGTTATTGTTGGAGTAAGAATTTTTAATTAACTACTTAGTTACTTGTAAGTTACTCTACTGTAAAACGACGCTTGTACCTTTGAATGATTATACTTTAGGTAAACGGTAACAACATGAATATTTTATTATAGATCATAGATGCAATGTTTTTGATTGAACTTAAATTCTCAAACTAATATTTTCTATTATTTTCATAACCAATATTTTAAAAAAAAGTAATGAAGCTTTTGTTTTCATCTTTCAATCACATTTTACAATACATAAATAGATAATAATAATAAAAATGTATTTTTATACTCTCATGTAACTCTCTTAATTATACACTTAAGAATAAATTTAGTTTGTTTGTCATAATGTAAATTTACTAGGTCGGTAACGACTTCACTATCCGTTTGTTACATTATTTTGAATATCAAAAGTATTCTTGCCCATTTGATGCTTCATTAAAGTTACAATTGCACGCCTCATAAGCGAAGCGTTGAGGTGGGTTCTACTCTCACTTCACGCAAAACGAGTGATTTTTCGAACTTAAAATGTTTCTATTCATCGTATGTTGCACTTGTAAAATAATGTATACACATACATATAAAGAAAAATAGTATTTTATGTCACGTGTCGATAATTTTTTGCGATTCGATAATTATCGATAATTTTGTGCGATCCGATAATTATCGATAATATTGTGGTATTCGATAATAATTGATAATTGTTTTAGGATTCGATAAGTATCGATAATTATGGAATGGCGGATGACCTTTTTTTGTTGTAGGTATTCGGATAGGGTACGGAGGATAACGTCCACACGGAAGGCCGGATGACCTTTTTTTTTTTTTAGGTATTCGGATAGGGTACGGGGGATAAAAATCGATAACTGTCCCCAACTATCGATAACTTTTTATCCAATAATTATCGATAAGTGTTCATTCGATAATTATCGATAACTATCGATAATACAATACGATAATTATCGATAGTAAAATTATCGATAATTTTTTCCGATGAACACCCCTAAAAGGAAGTAGTTCTTTCGTCCCATGTTTCACATACTTTTTTTTCCTACCTAGGTTGACACTTCGGGTTGTGTCCCTGTGAAGCGGGGTAAAAAGTGTCACTTTTTTCTTATCTGGGCCGAAAGTTTGATTTTCGTCCCTGTGAAGCGGGGAAAAAAGTGTCACTTTTGTCCCGCTTCACAGGGACGAAACTCGAACTTTCGGGGAAGGTAGGAAAAAACACTACTTTTAACACTCATGATACTTTTAATGCCATTTTAATTATTTAAACTAATTAAAAACGTTTAAAAATGTTCTGTCTTGGACGTCCGTGTGTCTGTGTGTGCGGATTCTGTATGTAGTCACGATAACGACCGAAAGACTTCACTAATCGAGTGGATTTTGGTGCACTTTTGGATTTTCCAAACTATTTATAATATCAATATATTAAATAAAGTTTTATTCAAGGTGTAAAAAAATAATACATTTACAAAATTATTTAATTACTTAATAAGTATCGAGGAGGTCTTTAGTTTTTCAAATGCTACTGCAAAATATTATTATGATTAATGCAAATGAAATCTTTAAATAAAAGTAAATATTAACACTCAAATATTTTATTTATCGTATTTTAAATTATATTTACATGAGTATTAGTATGCCTCTTCAGTTGCTTGAATTAGATTTCACTACACCATCCCGTATCGTTGGGATTACTTATCATTTTCTATTTGTTTGTTAACATTATTGATGATTTACCATTGGAGACCTGCGGCGTAACCGAGACCGTTAATGCCATAGCCGTATGATTTGTAAGCAAGAGGAGCAGCGATGGCACCAAGGGCACCGGCGCTATAAGAGTTGTAGGCCAGAGGAGCGGCGATAGCGTTGTAGGCCAAGGGAGCGGCGGCGTATGACTTGTAAGAGAGAGGGGAGGCATAGGATCCATAGGCTATGGGAGCAATGCCGGCACCGTAGGCGGCAATGGGAGCCGCGTAAGATTGTGCGATGGGAGCGGCGATCACGGCGGGAGCAGCGTGGCCGATGATGGCAGGGTCTTTGCGGACGATAGCGTTGAAACCGGAGTGCCCGTCAGCAGCGTAGTCGACGACGCGGCGGGTGCCGTCAGACTCCAAAAGGGAGTATTGGCCGACCACGTTGTCGCCGACGCGGGTCTCGTGTTGGCTCTTCACATCGCCGGTGTGAGGGTCAGCTACTCCGTAGGAGAAGCTGTTGTAGTTACCGTGGATAGCACTGCTTTGGGCGACAGCTACCAGCAGAGCGAAGATTGCAACCTAAACATTAAAAAAAAATATGATTGAATCAAATGTAAATATTTTTACTGAACTGAAGATTGGAGCTGAATCCGCTCCTTGTTCCACTGCGGGTTGGCGAATAATGTCCCTATTAAAAGTAACGGTCGTTATCAGGTGTATATGAAACCGAACCACTATGAGGCATAAACATCCAGATCAGAATAAATATTTGTATAAGTACAAATATCTGCTCCAACCGGGAATTCAACCCAAAACCGTCGCCATTAATGAAGCTTTCGTACCACTACAACGGTTGTCGTTTTGTAAATGACGATTACTAATTTAATTATATATTTAAAGTGTTAGTTACCTTGGAGAACATGTTGTATTGTTTGCTTGCTGTCTATGAAACAACTGATGACTGTTGGTGTATAACAGCCTTTATATAGTGCTAAATTTTTAGAGATATGAGTACAATCTGATAACATTCGTAGCAGGAAATTGTGAAAGACTGGCCGACGATGACCTACGCTCCCAAGGAAACTACGTTCTTATTAATCACGTTACTATTCTATAATTAGATATGTCGTTTTTTTTAGTTAAGACGTTTTAATTTAAAAATATCATAAGCAACTCTCTACGACATTGATGGCTAGAATAAAACCTGTGTATTTCGAAATAAAAAAAAAATTTGATGTTGACTTGAAGATAATTTTAAAATTTCAGCTTAATTTTTTATTTATATTAAAATTGTTATTGTTGATTCATTTTTTTATTAATTAAACAAAATATATTATAAGTTTTAATGTTAATAAAATTTTTATTACGATATAATTTGAATAGACTATAAACGCCATTTTAAAATAGAATAGAATAATTCGTTTGTTAAAAAGTATTCTAATTTACATACGTATATATTTGTTACATTATTTTTAATTACGTATTTACGACCTTGAAAGGCTCACTCACGCGCTACTTAACATCATGGAAATATGACAAAAACGTTTTTTTTTTTGCGACTGTTAAGTTTTTCAACGCATACTGTATGATCACGTGTTTTCGCTTGCCTTTGCATTTTTAATTCCGCGTCTAAATATACAGATTCTAATAGAGCTCTTAAACTAGCAAAAAACTTTTCTTAAAAGTATTTTATATATAAAATACTATGTTGTTTGTGTTTATTCAAAAATCATCCAAACAGCATCTTCTTAATTTTATATAACATTGCGTGAACAATACACATTAGCATCTACTCTTAATAACTTTAAAAAAAAACAACTGCTTTTTAATTACTTGACTCACGAAGGACAGAAAATAACGGACATTACTACTGTTATTAGAGATACGTACTAAAAAACATAACATGTCGTCTGTCCATCGTTTCTCTGTTCACCTATTATAATATCAGAGGTCTATCTTTGAAAAATTTTTGCAGCTACTTGGGTAAAATTTTAGTTAAAATATGTCAGATATTTTTACTATATCTATAATGAAATAAATAATAGGAGAATAAAAATTTTGAAATTAACGGGGTCGAGGATTTCGGAAATTAATTGTATCTAACTTTTATTGTTTCCGCTCTGTCATAATAATAGCCGTACGCTCTAAAATTGAATAGCTAAAAATTTGTTTAATTCTAGCATTATTATTTTATTTTGCTTATTGTCTGAGATATTCCTAGGAATAAAAAAAAATATTATAAAAGGAGAAATGAATAAAAAATAATGAAATTTAATATTTTTATTATCTTAGCGTCATAGAAATTCGAAGCAACATTTGAGCTGCATGTGTTGATGGATTAAAAAGGAAACGCAAAGTACAGACGTCAGAATAATATTAAGGCAGGGGTTTTCAGTTACATTCCGGCTCTCATTCATCATTTTGTAGACATAATTTATAGATACACAGTATCCACTTCATGAAAATTTTCTATTTTATAATGATACAGTTCCGATGTAGATGGCACGAACTGTAGTCTTACGCCAGAGTTTGCGTCTGCGCCAATAAAATTAAGTACAACTTATTAAATTATAGTTAAATCTGATGAACCTTATATTTCTATTATGTTATATAGTTTACACTCCGCTTTGGCTGCATATTATAATATTCATAGATCTCTAATTATAAGTAAATAATATGTTATTTTAAACAACGATAAGTGTTAAGTGACAACTCAACGTGTGATTACAACTCACAGGTTTGATTTTGAGGATAAGTTATATAATTTTACTAGCTGCGAATGCCATCACCTTCATTGATCCTATAAAATATCTTAGATAATATGGAACACCATCTTAAGATAAGCCGTCCGTTCAAAGGTTTCTTTACATAATGGGTTTCAAGTTAATTGGACATTACACTGAGGTTTATGTCTATAACTTTCGAATTAACAAACTAAAGACTTCATTCTTAAAGATAAAGAATAAAACCTGTTACAGTTGAGCTAACGATCAAAAGCACACGGCTAAAGAAACAAAAGAATTTTTGACGGATAATAACATCGAAGTACTTGATTGGCCTTAGATGTCGCCAGACCTCAATCCCATAGAGCATTTATGGGACGAATTGGATCGTCGGATTCAAAAAAATAAAATAAAAAAATGAATAAAAAAATAAATAAAAATAAAAATTAAACTGACTTTGAAGCGTCTCAATTAGAACAATAGGCAAAAATACCCACAAATATAAAAAAAAAAAGTCGTGGAACCTATGCCTAAAAGACTCTCAGCTGTATTAAAAAACAATGAGGACACACCCGAATTTAACGATTTATGTAAAAAAAAAATTACTTCGTTTTTTTTTTTTCTTATATCTATTTATTTACATTTTTTTTTAAAATTCTATTGTGTATATAGGTACTTTGTTTTCTTTCGTTTACATGCTTTGAGTTATATTTATCTAATTTTTGTAACCAACATACCAGATTATTTTGTCTAGTTTTCAGCCATCACATCTTCACCACCAGTCTTGGTTTGCAATCTTCGTTTTACATTTTTTTTTTTTTTTTTTTTTTTTTTTTTTCTTTTTTTTTTTCTCATTTATCCGACTCCGTCCCAGTCTTCCCCGAGAGACTCCTCAGCTGTTCGAGCACATTCTCAATGACGGCGGTGTCTCTTTTTTGTATCGCCATCTTGAGGGTGTGCTCGAGTATTTCCTTTGATGTAGCCTCCACCGCCTTTTGAACAAAATGACCGATTGCGTCACCACCGTCGTCGGTGTAGTAGATACAGGTCTTTGTGTGTCTAGTCACCGCGACCACAGCATGCGGAACACTGTCATGAATCCGCAGCCTCCTAGCCTTGGTCTGGACGATGATGACTCTCTCGCGTGTCTGTCCCTGCGCCTCGTGGATAGTCATGACGCTCGACCCCCGCCCTGTACCATATCCCTGGTTTAACAGCGTCTTCTTCTCCTCTTGTGTGAAAACCAGGTATAGGGTCCCATCCTCTCTTTCAGGGATTCGAGCGCCAGTGAAATTACTTCGTTTAAAGTAATATATACAATATTTTCTGAAATTTATTATAAATTCAGTTGTAATAATTTTATATATTTAATAAATATCAGAAAGCGTAAAAAAAATCGAACAAGAAATATGTTTTGTATGTTTAAATTTAATTTAATAAACCTTTATGCACGTTTCCTATTATTATTCCTGATATCTTGTAGTTTCAACTGACTTTTACCGGCCACTATATATATATATATATATATATATATATATATATATATATATATATATATATATTAATTTTGTGTAGACAAACTACCACCACTATTATCGTCAAAAATGTTTCTAGATAACAATATGTGTGCTTTATTTTATGTTTAAAACATATATAATGTTAAATAATATATTTATTTGGAAAATATATAAAAATTACATTATGCTTATTGCAATGAGACTAATTAGATATATATTTACAATATTACGGAGGAAGTTTTTGACCTCTAAAATTGTAATTTAGTTTCAAATATAGTAATAGCATAAGCATTTTAACTAATTACAAAATAAAAATGTTAATATTTTTAACATAAATATTTATTTAAAAAATTATGCAAAAAACGTGAAGTATTTTTTTCGAGTTGTGACATTTTAAAAACAACTGACATCAAGAACAGACACAGACATTTTTGTGCTTTCACTTTACTACTACTGTTTCCGTTAAATTCTACGATATTTCTGAATCGATACGACTTAGGGACCTTCAAGAAAAGAGCATACTCATATTTTAAAGGCCGGCAACACACTTGCTAATCCTCTGATGTATCGGGTGTCAATGGATGTCGCTTTGACTTACCTTACTAGGCGAACCAACTGTCGGTTTGCAAAAAATAAAAAAAATTAAAAGATCCACTGCTGTGCTGGAAAAAGGCTTCTAGTAGTCCTAAGAATTGAAATAATGTTTTTTCGTAAACTCAAAAATTTATTGAAAAAAATTGTTTGTTTTTGTTTTTAAAGTCTTCTAAGTAAACGAGTTGTTATTCCTTTTTATTAATCATAATATTTATAATTCCATGGGATCGTGTTATATTATAGATTTCATTTGGACTAACATATAGTGTCAATTGAGCTAATTGAAGCCTTTTTAAGATTATTTTTCTTCGCATTGCTTGTAATTTTATCTTTATTTTTTAATTTTATTTTAACACTGCGCGTTTTATGAATCATTTATAATTAAATATATACTATACGAGTAAATTAAATTAGATTTTTAATATTAAGGTACTCGGCTTGAGTGTGCCTTAATAATGTAATTAGTCGTACAATTTGAAGTATATTTTAAGTACCTAATGAAACATAAAATAATATTATATACATATTTATTCTTAAATATTTTATTTATTATGCTTTGAATTATATTTACACGAGGATTAGTGCCATAATTATTACAGTATCTCGTTTTGTAAGGATGCCTTTTGATTTTAATCATTTTCTTTGATTGTTTGCTATAATCTTCGGTGATATACCATTTAAAATGTCTCCTTAAATTATATTTAAAGTATAAAAAATATTCACATATATATTTATTTGTATTAACGGAATGAAATATAACATTTAGTATGATATACGTTTTAGTAGGTAGAAGTAGCAGTAGGTAGTTTTTCAAACGGTTGAAATAAAATAAAATGTCAAGACTAGTTTTTCCTTTCTTTTATTTGCTTTTACATTAAATCACAGATGTTTTGAGGACTTTGGTAACAACATGTTATTCTTTACAATCCGGCGTAACCGAGACCGTTGATGCCGTAGCCATAAGAGTTGTACGCGAGAGGAGAAGCGATGGCACCGTGAGCCCCGGCGCCATAAGAGTTGTAGCCCAGAGGAGCGGCGATAGAGCTGTAGGCCAAGGGAGCGGCGGCGTAGGAGTTGTAGGCGAGAGGGGAGGCATAGGATCCATAGGCTATGGGAGCAATGCCGGCACCGTAGGCGGCAATGGGAGCCGCGTAAGATTGTGCGATGGGAGTGGCGATCACGGCGGGAGCAGCGTGGCCGATGATAGCAGGGTCTTTGCGGACGACAGCATTGAAACCGGAGTGTGCGTCAGCGGCGTAGTCGACGACGCGGCGGGTGCCGTCAGACTCCAAAAGGGAGTATTGGCCGACCACGTTGTCACCGACGCGGGTCTCGTGCTGGCTCTTCACATCGCCGGTGTGAGGGTCAGCTACTCCGTAGGAGAAGCTGTTGTAGTTACCGTGGATAGCACTGCTGTGAGCCACAGCCACCAGCAGAGCGAAGATTGCAACCTACAATTTTTTAAACAAATTACATAAAAATCATTTAAGCTTTTGTATGAAAAATAGATTAAATATTTCGTTTGAATGTTACATTTGTATTTAAAGTGTCGGTTACCTTGGAGAACATGTTGTATTGTTTGCTTGCTGTCTATGAAACAACTGATGACTGTTGATGTATAGCAGTCTTTATATAGTGCTGAAATTCAAAAGTATTAATATAATCTGATAAGAACTTGTGAAAGACTCGCCATGTTTGTTGCGCTCACAAGGAAACTGCATTTTTATTAATTATAGTACCGTTTTTGACATTATCGCTTAGCATTGATACATGTAAATTAAAAAATAAAAAAAATATTAATATATAATATATATGTATATATATATATATATATATATATATATATATATATATATATGGGTAAGAAATAAGTAGAAAACTCGCTAAGGCAGTTTTCGTTCGATTTAAACAGCAAAATGTAGAAATTTTAATCTAAATTAAATTGAATAAAAACTATAAAAAAAATTATAAGTCAACTTCGTTAGTCAAAAAATTGATGATTACATATGTACTTAGTATTATCATTTATTTAAAAGAAAATTTACGGACTTATTCTTTCTTATAATATCAAACATAATGACTTATTAACAGATAATTTTTGTATATGTCATGTCCACATGGAATGGTAAGGTCTGGCAACATTTGCCATTATTATTTTTTTCACAATGTTGTAACGTTATACGTACATAATTTATATTACTACACTAAAATACATTTAATCTTAATATTTACAATACATAAAACTAATTAAAATCACTATTAAATTAAGTCTTATATTAAAATCTACGTTTAAGTATAAGACACAATTTTATTATAACTAATTTTAAAAAATAATTAAATATTATCAATAATCAAAACTGGCTATTTACAATAATTAAAATATATATACAGTCCCTATATGGCAACATTTTTTAGCGAAGTAGATCTTTTGTTCGGTTGAGTTAAAACTGCACTACCTACCTGGCGCCGGGCATTTCAATATCTACCTTATCTCGAGCTAGTTGAGTGAACGCACGTCACGGGAATATATTTTTATGGTCTCTAATACGGAATTTCGTTAAAAAGACCGTAACCGTAAAAATAATAATTCTTGTGTCGTCTCTAAGCGTTCCTCAAATAAATAATACAATTAGAGAGTGTTGATCGCCCCTAAACTGGGGTTCAACGCTCGGGTTACCGAATTAATCGGTAACCTCTCACAGCCTCTCACATTCAAGACGACAAGAGTACTCTTCGCCGGGTTTGGTTACCCACTCCTTCCGCCTCCGGTCGCCTGCGGTTTCCAGAGCGCGACTCCCGGGATCACTATTATACGCAGGAGAGCACCTGAACCGGGATGGATTAACTTGTGTGAATTAAGTGCCGAACACCGCCCGAGAACATTTATTCTTTTAATAAATTTATTTATTTAACGTTTCTTTTTTAATTTAAATTTTTTTATTTTTATTTTTATGTGACAATGTATCGCCATTAGACATCCAATGGCTGATATGATGATGATAATGATGATGTATCGCCATTAGAATACTTTTGCCCCAGCCTTTTTGTCAGCAGTGAAGGATATCAGTTGTAGTTTTTAATATTTTAGGAAAAATTTAGTATTGCTATTGCAAGGTCCAAATGTTTTAACTGGAAACGGCACAAATATATATTTAAGAATCATCATCGTTATTACATTCGCAATTGCATGTCCACTGTTAAACGTAGGCCTCCCCCATCGACCTCCAGAGCGATCGGTTCAAGACAGCCTCCATTTAACAGCTTCCGGCGACTTTCCTCAAATTGTCTGTCCATCTCGCTAACGGCCGTCCGACGCTGCTCTTGCCGGTACGTGGTCCATTCAAGAACCTTTTTGCTCCTTCAGCCGTCAGTTTTGTTATGTATGTGTCCTGCCCGCTGCCACTTCAGCTTGCAAATCCGTTGGGTTATATCGGAAACCTTCGTTCGTCTACGAATCTCATCATTTCTGATTCGATTTCCTAGAGAAATACCAAGCATAGACCTTTCCATTGCTTACTGTGGGACTTGGAGCTTGTTTATAAGGCCTATAGTCAGAGACCACGTCTCAAATCCGTATGTCATCACTGGCAACACACATTGGTCGAATACTTTTGACTTTGGGCACTGAGGTATGATGGATGAAAATACGCTTTTTAAGTTCCCGAACGCTGCCCATCCTAGCTGGATTTGACGACTGACCTCTTTTTTGAAGTTGAATCTACCAAGTTGGACTATTTGTCCTAAGTAGAGGTACTCGGAGACAACTTCGAGAGTAAAATTTCCAACCGAAATCGGGATTGGCACGCTATGGGCATTCGACACGATTTTTATCTTGTCCATGTTCATTTTAAGGCACACCTGTTGGAAAACTCCATGGACATCACTGAGCATAATGCTGAAGTCTTCCAGGGATTCTTTTATAAGCAAAATATCGTCAGCAAAATGAAGATCAGTGATGGATTTACCGTTTATATTGATGCCGAACCCTTTCCATTCCAGAAGTTTGAAAACGTCTTCCAATTAAGTACCGTTGTTCCATCCACATTCAGAAGTTCTCACGCAACACTGTCCTCACCCGGTGCCTTATTGTTTTTAAGCTGTCCCAGAGCCATACTAATCTCGTGCAAGCTGATGGCCGGATATCTTTGGAATAATATCGGGTAAGCTCGTCTCTTGGATCTTCACCCGATCGGTGAACATGCTGGTCGGCTGAGGTATACAACTGTCTGTTAAGCTTCTCCATCTCCTGTAATATCTCGGCTCTGGTCGACGCAGTACCTCCATCCTCTATTTAAATTAAAGAATAACAATCGATTATTTGCGATATTTAGCTGATTAAATCTTTTTTTACAGTGGCTCCGACCCTTAAAGCTCTCTTCGTAATATGACATACTGAACCAGTTTTTGAAGAAGCTTTCGTCAAAAAGAAGCTTTATGATTTTTAGTTTGTAAAATAAAATAAAAAATCAAATAGAAAAGCATAAGGAAATAACGAAACAAGCAGGAACCATTAGCGCAATCGGATAATAAAACATAAACCATGGAGATATGCGTATTCACTATCGAAATTTATTATTATATTTTAAATAACAATAAACAAAAAAAAAAATGAAATAAGTGATAAAAAGACATCCTAAAAACAATGTACAACAGTATATATACTGTGTATAAGTTTATTTGAGTCACTAGCGGTTTAACTAGGCCGAATCTGTATCGTGTAACGTTAAATAAAAACTTATACTATTTATTTTTTTAAATACATCTAATTAGAACGGCTATACAATTTACATTAACTAGAATTTATTGAAATTAATCAAAACATTATGAACTATTAATTTTTTGATTAACACTGCTTCTCTGGAAAAGGGGACGGGTGACTGTGTGGGACGCAATCTGTCAATTCAGTCTTATGTCAGGGAGATAGCTTAAAGAGCGGGAGCCGCTGCGGAAAAAGCCAAAATAACAAAAAAAAAAATTGACATCTCAGTCTCCACTAATGACACGAGGGATGGTGCGGTTTTTGCCCAGAGAATCGGAATTGTGATTCAACGGGGAAATGTTGGTTGCATTCATGGCACCATTCCACGCAGATATAATTTATAACAAAACTGTTTGTAAATAATTACTTTTGGAACAAACATAAAACTATCAACAATATTCTTATACTCGTAGTATAAACTTAGTAAAGACTATTAAAGTTCTGAGAATATTTGGTAAAATAAACTTTATTCATACTTTTGATATAAACGTTTTATGTAACTTCTTAAAAGCATTTCTAGTATTTTCTTCTAAATTTATTAGAGATGTCTTCCTTTTTATTATAAGCAGTATTTATAATCACCTGGTATACTGTTATCATAGCTTTCGGTGTTGCGTAATGTTTATTAACTAATGTAATTTTTAAAATAAAATAAACATTAATAAAAATAATAATTCTGAATTTCAATTTATGCTCTCTAAGAGTTTTTAATTTAATATTGATTGAAATTAAAAAAAATATATTTTTCGAAAATAAATTGATAACAATTTCTTATTTCACAATACATAAGTATTACAAATGAAAAACTTGAAGAAAAACTAATTATTTTAAAAATGATGGTGATATGAATCATGTCCGTTTAATTTAAATTATTTTTAACTTTGTACCAGTTTCATTCCTTAATATATTTAATTCGGTATAAAATTTTAAATCCATCTCAAGTATGTACTATGAGTTACAATAAAAGTAGGTAAATATTAATTCTTCTTCTAAATGGAGAAGATGCCTTTGTTTAGGAGTGGGACGTTTACAGGCTGATTTAATTCAGCTCAGTTTAAACATTAATACGCAAATATTTTGCTCATTTTATTGTAAACTAAATGTACATTGAAAATGAGTATGTCTTCAGTTACAACATTATCTTTTTTCTTGAGGATTTGTTAAAATCTAAATGAATGTTTTGTTTTGATTGTTTGTTAAAATCGTCGGTGAGAACTATATAATATGATATGTTATTTATATTTTGTGAATATTTTCACATGTATACTAGTATAAAATACGAACATTATGTTTGGAGTATTACAGTAGTTTTTCAAAAGGTAGAAATAAAATAAAATATAACGACTAGTTTTTCTTTTATTTGCTTTTACATTACATCACAGCTTTTTTGAGGACTTTGGTAACAACGTGTTATTCTTTAGAATCTAGCGTAACCGAGACCGTTGATGCCGTAGCCATAAGAGTTGTAGGCGAGAGGAGCAGCGATGGCACCGTGGGCACCGGCGCCTAAAGAGTTGTAGCCCAGAGGAGCGGCGATAGAGCTGTAGGCCAAGGGAGCGGCGGCGTATGAGTTGTAGGCGAGAGGGGAGGCATAGGCGCCATAGGCTCCGGTTGCAATGCCGGCACCGTAGGCGGCAATGGGAGCCGCGTAAGATTGTGCGATGGGAGCGGCGATCACGGCGGGAGCAGCGTGGCCGATGATAGCAGGGTCTTTGCGGACGACAGCATTGAAACCGGAGTGTGCGTCAGCGGCGTAGTCGACGACGCGGCGGGTGCCATCTGACTCCAAGAGGGAGTACTGGCCGACCACGTTGTCACCGACGCGGGTCTCGTGCTGGCTCTTCACGTCGCCGGTGTGAGGGTCAGCTACTCCGTAGGAGAAGCTGTTGTAGTTACCGTGGATAGCACTGCTTTGGGCGACTGCTACCAGCAGAGCGAAGATTGCAACCTACAATTTTTTCACATAATTACATAAAAATCATTTAAGCTTTCGTATAAAAATAGATTAAATATTTCGTTTCGAACGTTACATTAGTATTTAAAGTGTCGGTTACCTTGGAGAACATGTTGTATTGTTTGCTTGCTGTCTATGTAACAACTGATGACTGTTGGTGTATAGCAGCCTTTATATAGTGCTGAAAATTCATATATATATAAATGTAATCTGATAAGAACTTGTGAAAGACTCGCTTTTTTGTTGCGCTCACAAGGAAAGAGTTTATTAAATGAAAAAAAAAATAGTAGATGTGTAATCTTTTTATTTTTTTAAGGAATTATACATTTTAATTAAAAGAATAAAATATGTAAATTGTCAATGACATAATTCTTAGATTATATACAATCAGTCTACTTGAATTGTTGATATTATGACTGACCCGTTGGCGCAGTTGGCAGTGAACCTGTTTCCTGCTCCAAGGGTTGTGGGTTCAATTCCCGCCCCGAGTCTGGGTGTAATATATGTTATTTATATATGTATTATTTATATGTATATTTATTTTAAAAAAATGTATATCAGTCGGCTGTTACCTATAACACAGGCATTAAGTTGCCTACCTTAGGAGCAGACGACCGTGTGTGTGTTAAAACATATTTATATTTATTATTTATTATACTTTATAATTAAATAATAAATGTATCATAAAAATATATAATATACGAAAAATGTTTATGTTATCATTAGAAACATTAAATCTACCTTAATATTTAACCATGAAATAAAGCGTGCATGTATCTGTACTTGGGACATTATAATTAAAAAAATATCTTTTTATGAGGCGAATTTATTTTTAAACGAAAAAGGAGGTTTTTGGCCTCTAAAGATATTGTTTAATACATACCAATTATAAATAAATTTTACCCAATAAAAAAAAATACAAGTAAATACTTTTTGTACGTTCTAATAGACCCAAAAATACACTTTTCTTGTGGTGTAAAAAAATTATGAGATGCCTTTTTCACTTGTTCTAGCAATGAAATAATAATAATAATAAAGTAAATAAATAAATATCTGTAAAGATAACATTTGCGTGCGTTTAGTGTACTATATTACTATAGTGTATTATACTATTGCTGTGTCGTGACATTCTGTCACTTGTCACACTATTAAGCGCAGGCCTCTTAGAAGGAAACAGTGCTTTTGCTTTGATTAAAATAATATGGAATACAAAATATTTTTCATAATATTAAGAATCAACTTTGGTAGTCAAAAAGTGATGGTGAAATAGTTACATTCTATTAACATTTATTTAAAATTAAAATTACAGCATTATGCATTATGTATAATATAAACTTAAATAGCTGTTTATAGATAATTATTTTATAAGTCATGGTCACGTGGAATAGTAGATGGTGGCAGCATTTTCACTCGTTTTTTGTTGTTGCTGTTTGTATGTTCAATGTAATTCCGATTCTCTGAGCATTGAATGAACCAGCCTTCCTGTCATCTATTTGATTATTTTTTCCCCCAATGCCTTCAGCCCTTGAAACTGTCTTCCTGACATGAGACGGAACCAGTGTGCTTATCCAAATTGCGTCCCATAATAGGATTCGTACTTTTTGCAATGAACAAGAGTCAATTTATTAGGTCTCTGGTCATCATCAGAATAAATTTCAGAAGGCTTAGGAGAGATTAGGTAAAATGACAGGAACCCCACGAATGGTTGCCACAATTTTTAATTTTTTTCAAACTTTCTTTAAGATAAACTGTAATGGAAAAGACAATCTGAACTATTGTGAAAAAAAAACAACGTTTAATAGAAAACCAAATCATAAAGTTGAAAATAATTTTCAATGAATTTAAACTAAGAATAGTGTGATTAACAAAAAGATTTAATTTATTGTAAAAAAGAGGAGGGTGCTTTTTAAGATATTTCCGTAATGACCAATATCTATTAATAAAATATTATAACAATTGACATCAAGCACTCCACGCTTTTCTACAATAAAATAAATAGTTTAGTTAATCACACTAACGGCGAGTTGCACGAAACCGTCGCTAACCTTCCGTTAGTTAAGTTGCAATTAATCTTAAAATTAGTTGATCTCATGATTAATTTAAAGCTGTTGGAATTAATCATCCGTTAGATAGGTCTTTGATTAAACTAAATTTTTTTGTTAACTTAATCAGATGTAGGTTTCGTGCAACAGATAATCACGATTCTTGTGATTAAATTAGTTTAATAAACACTTAAATTTAAAATTTGTTTCGTGCAACTCGGCGTAAGTGTTACTAATTAAATTTATTAAAAATTATTTTATATATGTATTTTTAGTCTGGTTTTCTATTAGAGCCTTTTTTTATTCTTTTTAACAATTTTTTTTTACTTTTTAGTTCTGCTAACTACAATAGCGTATTTATAGTTTTTTTTAATTAACTTTTATTTATCTTTGCTGTAATAAAAAAATCAAGCCGTGAAGATGTCAGCACGCGCTCTAGTCAGCTTGGCATAAAGACACAACCGGGTATCTATATAATAATCTATATGATAATGGCACAAACTATATAAATTATTGAAATGTACTCTATAGTCTCTAACTCAACTATAGTCTCTAATTGATAAAGTAGCTTGGGACCAGGAATTGTCGTTGAAAGTTAAACTTTTATTTGTCGTTAAAAGTTAAATTTATAATTTATTTAAGGTACATAATAATTTAAGATGACAACTATTTATCGATAAGGTTTTGGAGATTCCAAATTGGAATGACGCGAAATACGAGTATATAAATTAAGTTTGCGACAACAATACAATGAATTGTTGTTAAGTTGTAACAAAATATTTTAATTTTTCTATATAAAATTTACTTAATAGTTTCGTCCAAAAGTAGTGCACTTAGACACAAAGTACATTTCTTTGAATTATTTTTTAATTAGGTGTAGTTTAAGTGAATAAATCTGTTGCTATATAAGGTTTTTATAAGGTTATTATTTTATATTAACATAAAATCAATCCTATATCGATCGATATTCCACAATCGAACAACATCGCAAAATAAAGGCGATATATTATTGTATAACTATTAATAGTTAAATGCAACAAAAAATATTTTACACAACGTCATTAGAGAATAACACCGTCATTCAAAATACAAAATTCAAATCACAATATCTTTTGATGGAGTGAAGTGATTTTGAGTAACACTAGCCGTGATGTGTGTTCTTCAAACAAAAAAAAAAAAAATAAAATAAAAAAATAATAACAACAGACACGTGAAATTAATAATTTAATTCTATGTATAGATTTCATGACATCTAGTTGTCAAAGCAGTAATTTGGACCGTAATGTTTATATAATTTAATAATAAATTAATATTTAATAAAAAACTATATTTTAAATTTCAAATAAACTTCTTTTCGGTTTTTATTTAGTTATGTCTTATAATTAAATATCGCATTTATTTTTAGATTATTTTAACTTTTCTCGTTTTATGAATTATATTAAATAAAATACAAATTATTCGAGTTAATTAACTTAATGTTTCTTTCTATTTTAATATTCAGATTCATAAATATGTATTTAAATATGTATTAGTCTGTATTATTTTAAAACCATTTTACGTAGGTGTTGAGGCTTAAATAAAATTAGGAAAATTTTATTACTGAAATATTTTATTTATTGTACTATTAATTATATTTACACGAGTACAAACACTATCCTATCCCATTTCATTAGCATCTTTTTAATTTAAATTATTGCCATTGATAGATGCTAAAATCGTCTTTGATTTACCATTTCAGTAACCAAGACCGTTGATGCCGTAGCCATAAGACTTGTAGGCGAGAGGAGCAGCGATGGCACCCTGGGCACCGTAGCCATAAGAGTTGTAGCCCAGAGGAGCGGCGATAGAGCTGTAGGCCAAGGGAGCGGCGGCGTATGAGTTGTAGGCGAGAGGGGAGGCATAGGCGCCATAGGCTCCGGTTGCAATGCCGGCACCGTAGGCGGCAATGGGAGCCGCGTAAGATTGTGCGATGGGAGCGGCGATCACGGCGGGAGCAGCGTGGCCGATGATAGCAGGGTCTTTGCGGACGACAGCGTTGAAACCGGAGTGTGCGTCAGCGGCGTAGTCGACGACGCGGCGGGTGCCATCTGACTCCAAGAGGGAGTACTGGCCGACCACGTTGTCACCGACGCGGGTCTCGTGCTGGCTCTTCACATCGCCGGTGTGAGGGTCAGCTACTCCGTAGGAGAAGCTGTTGTAGTTACCGTGGATAGCACTACTTTGGGCGACTGCTACCAGCAGAGCGAAGATTGCAACCTACAATTTTTTCACATAATTACATAAAAATCATTAAACTTTCGTATAAAAATAGATTAAATATTTCGTTTCGAATGTTTCATTTATATTTAAAACTTCGGTTACCTTGGAGAACATGTTGTATTGTTTGCTTGCTGTCTATGAAACAACTGATGACTGTTGGTGTATAGCAGCCTTTATATAGTGCTGAAATTCAAAAGTATTAATGTAATCTGATAAGAACTTGTGAAAGACTCGCCATGTTTGTTGCGCTCACAAGGAAAATTTATTTATTTTTAATTAATTATATGAGTAGGTATGTAATATTTTTTTAAGGATTTATACATTCTAATTAAATAATTAAATTTTCCATGACATAATTCTTAGATTAGAGACAATCAGTCTACTTTAATTGTTGATATTGAACTATATAATAAAACAATAAATGTATTAAAAAAAAGTATTTTATACGAAAACTATTTATGTTACGATTAGAAACATTAAAGCCACCTTAATATTTTAACCATTAAATAATACATGCATGTATCTTTACTTGAGAAATAATAAAAAATTGTTTTGTTATGAGGTGAATTTATTTTGTAAACGAAAGAGGGATGTTTTTCTCCTCAAAAGATATAGTTTAATACATACCAGCTGTAAATAAATTTTAGACAATTACAAATTAAAAACATAAGTAAACGCTTTTTATACGTTCCAATAAACCTTAAAGTAAACTTTTAATGTAGTGTAAAAAATCATGAGACGACTTTTAACTTGCTTTTTTCTCTGAGCAATGAACCAGCCTTCCTGTCAACTATCTGATTATTATTTTTGCCCTAGTGCCTTCAGCCCTTGAAGCTGTTTTCTGACATGAGACGGACCAGAGTGCTGACCCAAGTTGCTTCCCACAATAGTATTCGTGCATTTTGAAATAAACAAGCATCAATTTATTGTCTCTGGCCATTATTACGATAAACACAAGACTTGTAAGAGAACAGAGAGAGCTGGTAAAAAGACAGGAATGCCACTAATGGTTGTCACAATTTTTTATCTTTTCAAATTTCCTTTAAGGAGAAATGTGACGGAAATACAATCTGAACACTTGTGAAAAAGGATAGGAGTCAACCTTATTCCAGATTTATAGTGAAACTACATCATTCGCTATCTAAAGTGTCCCGAGATTTTTTGACGGGATTTCATTTAACGAGTAACCTTACTGCTTTTTTTTAATAAGGCTAGAAGCCTGGCATGGTTTTCGTCACTTTTTTTAGATTTTGTAAATTTAAAACGTAAGACGATCCAGTTGTTTATTTAAAATGTTATATTTTATTCGTTTTTTGAGATATTGTTACAAGGGCATCTCACGTTTTAGTTTTTGTGAATTTGATTTAAGAATTTCATTAGACAGGTCCCAGTAGCAAGAAAACAATAAGCTACATTTTTTTTGACACCTATACTACAGACTTCTAAGCCTACGGTGACCAGTAGAGAAGAATAGTCCTTATTGCCGAGATGTCATAAAAGGCGACGAAGGCCAAAATGGTGCGAAAAATTGTGCACCAAATAAGACGGTGATGGGTAGCAGCGTCACCATCCCTGCCGCAATACACTATGCTTGCTAACCCTTCTGCCAAACGTAGGGAGTAGTGGCAAACGCCCCTAAAATGACTAGCAATAGAGAGCAGAGCCCAGGAAGTGGCTCTAGAGGTCGATGGGGAAGGCCTACATGAGGACGACGACTGTTGTCCTTAATTGATAAAGTAGCTTGGGATTAGGAATTGTCGTCAAAAGTGAAAATTGTAAGTTACTTTACATAATAATTTAAGATGACTTTTTTTATTCAACTTTTTTTATACAACTATTTATGGATAAGGTTTGGGCGTTTCCAAATTGGAGTTACGCGAAATACGGGTATGTAAATTAAGTTTGCGATAAAAATATAATTGTTGTCACGAAACATTTTAATTTTTCTATATAAAATTAACTATATAGTTTCGTCCAAAAATAGTGCACTTAGAGGCAAAGTATATTTCTTTGAAATATTTTTAAACTCGGTGCAGTTTTAGTGAATAAATCTGTTGCTAAATGAGGTTTTTATAGGTAAAATAGAAAACAAGAAGAAAGGCGTACGGAAAGTTGGAAACAAGGAGAAAGCACATAAGTTTTTTTTAATGTTATATAAACGATTGAATGTACTACCTTCGTCAAACTTTTTTAAATTAAATTAAACGATTTTAATGAAATACACACTAAATGCCATACGTTCTAAAATTTTAGTTAGTTACTTCAAACATTGACATAAAATCAATCCTACATCAATCGATATTCAAAAATCGAACAACATCATAAATTAAAGGCGATGTATTATTGTTTAACTACGAGTATTAATAATTAAATGCAATAAAAAATATTTTACACAA
This sequence comes from Euphydryas editha, assembly GCA_036937285.1. Classification (NCBI taxonomy): domain Eukaryota; kingdom Metazoa; phylum Arthropoda; class Insecta; order Lepidoptera; family Nymphalidae; genus Euphydryas; species Euphydryas editha. The sequence goes on along the minus strand of JAUPFZ010000006.1, from coordinate 18,731,321 downwards.
CGTCATTATTATTTTCAAGTCACATTTCAATTTATAAACTTACCTTTTGTTCTCTAACACCGTCATTTAAAATACAAAATTTAAATCACAATATCTTTTGATGAAGTGAAGCGATTTTGATAAAATAAATCCTAAATGTTATCTCAGGATATTTTTTAACCTACACTTACAGTACATTAGCAGTATATTAATGAGTGTTCAGAAAAAAAAAACAAAAAAAAAACAGACAAACAGAGAGATTTGACTTGATTGACAGACTAATTATACACATTTCTAAAAATAATATTAATGTGAATAGTGTTTTTAATAAACCCCTTCAATAATTTACTTAAAAAAATTCAAAAAAAAAGTGAAATCAAAATTTTCATGTCTACTAGTTGTCATAATAGTTGTTTTTGGACTGTATTGTTAATTTAATTTAATTAATATAATTTTAATAATAAATTAATATATAAATTAAAAAGTATATTTTAAATTTCGAATTGACTTATTAATATTTGGTTTTTTATTTTGTAGTTTCTTATAATTAAATATCGCATTTATTTTTTAATTAATTTTAACTTTTCTCGTTTTATGAATTATGTCAAATAAAACTACAAATTATACGAGTTAATAACCTAAATGTTTCTTTTTATTTTAATACTCGTATTAATTTTGGTTGAGTGTTGATTTAAAAATGGAATGGTGTATATTATTTTAAAACCATTTAACGTAGATGAGGATTAAATAAAAGTAAGTAAATATTAATACTCAAATATTTTATTTATTGTATTATAAATTATATTTACATGAGTACACTATGCTATCCCATTTCATTAGGATCTTTTTAATTTAAATTATTGCCATTGATTGATGCTAAAATTGTCGGTGATTTACCATTTCAGTAACCGAGACCGTTGATGCCGTAGCCATAAGACTTGTAGGCGAGAGGAGCAGCGATGGCACCCTGGGCACCGTAGCCATAAGAGTTGTAGGCCAGAGGAGCGGCGATAGAGCTGTAGGCCAAGGGAGCGGCGGCGTAGGCCTTGTAGGCGAGAGGGGAGGCATAGGCGCCATAGGCTACTGGTGCAACGCCGGCAGCGTATGTGGAGATGGGAGCCACGTAGGAACGGGCGATGGGAGCGGAGATTAGGGCGGGAGCGGCATGGCCGATGATGGCAGGGTCTTTGCGGACGATAGCGTTGAAACCGGAGTGCCCGTCATCAGCGTAGTCGACGACGCGACGGGTGCCGTCAGACTCCAAGAGGGAGTACTGGCCGACCACATTGTCACCGACGCGGGTCTCGTGCTGGCTCTTTACATCGCCGGTGTGAGGGTCAGCTACTCCGTAGGAGAAGCTGTTGTAGTTACCGTGGATAGCGCTGCTCTGGGCCACAGCCACCAGCAGAGCGAAGATTGCAACCTAAAATTTTATAAATATTAATTTAACTTATCATATTAAAATTAGACTCAATATTTCGTGTCGAATGTTTCATTTATGTTTAAAGTTTCGGTTACCTTGGAGAACATATTGTATTGTTTATTTGCTGTCTACGAAACAACTGACGACTGTTGAAAAATATCAGCCTTTATATAGTGTTTATTTTTTATAATCTGATAAGAACTTGTGAAAGACACGCGTAATGACTTGCGCTCATAAGGAAAGGACATTTTTATTAAGTACTTATTGCTTTTTTAATATCATACTTTCGTATTATTAAAAAAAATATAATTAATTATGCTTTATATGACATAGTTTATAGGTTATTTAAAAACTTTATTTAGACTATTGATGTTTATATAGAACATGAGAATGATACTAGATGTTCGCGGGTTTTGGGCTAACACCGCTAATTTTACAAGAAGTTACATCTATATTAATCATCTTAGGAGAAAAGACTTTTCCCAATAGTGAGACATTTACAAATCGATGTAGTAAATAATTTGATAAAATTGCATTTTAGAAATGAAAAAGTGTTGAAATGTGATATTAGAATAGAACGTACAAGCGATGTGATTTTGTCGCATATTGATACTAAACAAACACAAACCTCTTTGAAAATTAAAGTTCACATATCAACGCGTGTAAGAAAATCTGTGCAATGCTCATGAGACGGATTAGATCCCATTATTTTATTGTTTTCATGTCATTAGCAATTTTGTAAATACGATGACGACTCGATAATCAATTAGGAAGACGCTTATGACTTTGGACAAATAATAAGTTTTTGGGTATACCTATATTTGCTTTTAAAAATCACATTTGTTTTTATTTGTTTACTAAACATTTTAAACGGTTCCGTTCGCATTGAGTATGGATACTTTTCAGATATGTTAAAAATTTAATTATTACTTTTATATTATATTTTTGATAACTTGTTATTAAATAAAATATAACCTTAATCAATGAACTATCTAAAACTCGCACAAAATAAATTATTTATATTGGTCACGTAAATTCCGATATTAGCAATTTTGTGATTACTTTTTAACAAATAATCTTTCCTATTTTTTACGTCATACTTCTTACTATTTTCTTAAAATTAAACGAATTTTGTCATTAGATATTTCTTTTGTTAATAAATAACTGGGATTAATTTGTTTAATTATGACATTCATACATTAAATGGTAAATGGTTTTTTTGTTAATATCGAGTCTACAATTTAATCATATGAAATGGAATAAGGTATAAGATTAAAGATTAAAAAAAAAAAGATGTAAAAACATAGATCCGAATATAAGTGACCTTGTTTTTAATTAAATGTAGTGTATGAATATTAATGCGTACGAACGCACACGCCTTTCATATTTGCTTTATTATATTTTCATGCTGTAATGCATGAACTATTTCCTGTTTCGTTTCCAAACTTAAGATTTGAACTAATATAAATAGTAAACACTGCTGGGGTCGAATCAGTTGCACTCATTAGTCGAGTTAAACACACGTAAAATGGCTTCTAAGGTAATTTAATTATTATATTAAACTATATAGTATTTTGAATATCAGTAAGATTTATAAGAGTTACATATTAATATATAAAATGTTTTCAGTTTGTCGTTCTTGCTCTTTTGGTGGCGGCTGCTCAAGGCAGTGGTCTACAAGGTAACTACAACAGTTTTTCCTACGGAGTAGCTGACCCTCACACCGGTGATGTGAAAAACCAGCACGAGACCCGCGTCGGTGACAACGTGGTCGGCCAGTACTCCCTCTTGGAGTCAGATGGCACCCGCCGCGTCGTCGACTACGCCGCTGACGCACACTCCGGTTTCAATGCTGTCGTCCGCAAAGACCCTGCTATCATCGGCCACGCTGCTCCCGCCGTGATCGCCGCTCCCATCGCACAATCTTACGCGGCTCCCATTGCCGCCTACGGTGCCGGCATTGCAACCAGAGCCTATGGCGCCTATGCCTCCCCTCTCGCCTACAGCTCATACGCCGCCGCTCCCTTGGCCTACAGCTCTATCGCCGCTCCTCTGGGCTACAACTCTTTAGGCGCCGGTGCCCACGGTGCCATCGCTGCTCCTCTCGCCTACAACTCTTATGGCTACGGCATCAACGGCCTCGGTTACGCCAGATTGTAAAGAATAACACGTTGTTACCAAAGTTCTCAAAAAAGCTGTGATTTAATGTAAAAGCAAATAAAATTAAATAATCTAACCACAACCTTTCAATTCATTAACTCCTTTGATAACTTCTAAAATACTACCTGTTAAATCGTTCATACTCTAATTATAAGTAGATATGAAATTCACATAATATAAATAAAATTACATAAAGCTTTAATTAAAATTAATCAAAATAATAATTTATTTGAAAAAAATTTTTAGTACCTATTAAAGATTTTTTTTTAATTTAAATGCTGATGTATCTACTAGTTATTTATTATTGTGTTTTACTTAATTATTTTTAACATTATTGTCGTCTGAAGGTCATGGATATAAATGGTTAAAAGGGCTACTAAAATTTTTATGACCTTATGTTCAGTATTTCATTTTACTATGACAATTAAGTTATTTGATCACTGCTAGGCCAAAGTCAACACTATTCTTTCGTCAAGTAAGTATTTATTTATTTATTTTAATAGGCAAGTATGACGAGACTAGTGAATTTTAATCCGTCATTCTGCTCCACTGTTCATTAGTGGGTCGAGTTGAACTGAACTAAATCTGCCTGTAAACATCCCAATACTGAGCAAAATCTTTTTCTTCATAAAAGAGAAAGTTTGGAGGTTAATCCACCATGCTGATTCACTGCGGGTTAGTGGATTTTTTCCATACCACGAGTAACGATCTATATCAGTTGTCTTTTATAACAACCGGGACCGACGGCTTTACGTGTTCTCCGAGGCACGGTGGGGAGACCCAAAACAACCCAGATTAGTATCAAATATTTTTACAAATAATAATATCAGTCATGAACAGGAATCGAGCCAGCGACCGCGTGCGTTAAGATTGCTAGGACCACTACACCAGAACGGTTGTCGGGAATCATATAATCATTATCATCAATATAATTATATTGACGTATTGTTAATATTATTAAATTAATTATCATAACAGGTCGAGTAACAGTTTTTACTCTAAATGTACAGATTGTACAGAGTACACATGTCAGAAGTGAAACATCTTTGGCAAACTCAATTTAAAATTTATTAAATATATTTAAACATTCTATTACTTATTTACGCGTTGTTTACGCGTTGCTAGGATACGTGTTGCTAAGATACGCGACATCATACTATCTCATTCTCTCCTACACATGTACGTGTTGTATTTGTGTCTCTTACCTGTCGTTTTTTCCGTCGCATTCCGTTTCAAATCGTTGTGATTCTAAAGAAGTTTCACTCCAAAAAAAAAAAAAAAAAAACAGAAAAAAGACGTAATAAAATTTTTGAGTTTGAGTTTTATATAAGAGATGAATTTTTTATTATTTTCATTAAAAAATAATTGGTTAAATGTTACTTGTAGGGAAATTTAAAGAAATAAGTATCTTTTGGTTTTTTTAATTTTTTAACTTATTTTACATATTATATTATTTCTTTTTATAGCAGCCTTAGTTATTACAACTATATTTGTAGCATAATGCCAATACTCAAGTCCCTTGGACGGTTTAAAAGGTACAGTCATGTGATAAACAGATTGACGAACCAACAGAGGTGACTAGCACTAGGAACCAGTTGGTACAATATGGATACGAATTTTTTTAAAATGCTCATGTAATACGCTTCCAACCAACGTATAAACTAATGAGGATAGGTAATGAAAGTAGGGTAAATTCGATTTATTTTTTATTTTTTGTGCGCCCGTTTTAGACTCAAGAGGTTGTTGTCAAAAATGATATCACGACAAGTGAAAAAATAATATAAAAATAATAATAATTAACAAATAATTTTATCCAAATAGAATTATTCATTTATTTTGCGACTATAATCGAATTAAAAGCTATTGCTTGCGGCGGGTAGTTTTTTTTTGTTTTTTTTTTTATACTCGGAAGAAGTCACGCTTACTCTACTGTAACGATAACGGTCCGAAGTTTAGTTTACAATTATAATTTTAAGCACAAAAAAATTTTTATTTTTATCTACACACATCACTAATACAATTATACTTTTTAAATCTTGTAAAAGAAAACAATATGTTTTTCATCCACAATTTTAAAGTTTTTGTAAATTTGGTCATCTTGGGTATTAGCCCCAGGAGCCTAAGTACGAATCTAGCGCTAGATCCATCTACCTAATTTGTTCATAAGTGCAGATGACAACCGCGTGGATTGACTGGTTCTTAATACTCGCATGTAAATACCCGTATTTATTTATTTAAGAAGAACAAAATGCATTTGACGACGTTTTTACAATCTTTAAAAGAACAACAAATTTATGATGGGTTGAAGTAGTAGTAAAAGCTACTGGCTGTTGCGCTAGCAGTCGTGGGTTCGATTCCCAATCATGACAAATGTTTTCACAGGCATTGACATGTTTGTAGTGGTGTGCATGTTTGTTTTTGCGTTATGTATGTTTTCGAAATCCTGACATAGGATTTTCATTCTACTGATTTGTTTTTGTCATCATTTATTCATATTTCATTAAATATTGTATAAAATTAACGCGTGTTTAATTATACTTCTAATTATTACAATACATTGTTACTGTTCTGACTATTCGCTGTTAGGCACTTTTTTAATTAACGAAATCATAAAAAAAAAAATTTAAATTCTTACTGTGTATTAGTGCATATAATTTAAAATAACGAAAAATTTGATATAAATATATAGTAACTAACCTTTATGACTATTCTTGGAATTTATTGTGAAACTAGATATACATAATGATTAATAATAATTCATTTACGCTTGCTTTGCTTGTATTTATACGGATATAAGTTTTCTTAAAAAATATTTTTATAACTGTTTAGTAAAAATTTATATTACCTTTTTTTTAATTTATTTTAATTCTTTAAATGTGGGGATCTAAGCACTATGAGTGTTTTTGCCATCAAGAAAATATTGTACGAAAGTTTTTCTACTTTTTTAGATTATATAGATCATATAGGAACATTTACTTCTTATAATCATTTAATTTTATCTAAAATGTACAACTCATGATGAATCATAATCTCAATAAACTGAGCAGGCCTTAACCCTGCAACTATCTAATAGAGAGCCTCTTTGTCCAGCTGTGGGATGTTAAAATGCTGTTTTAGTTCATTTTAAATTCTAAAAGATCATAATTATTAATGTCGAAGTGAGTAAAACCGGGCCGGTCGTCTTGTAATCAAATTTAATTCTCGTAGTAAATAACAATTTTTTTTCTTTCTTGATTTAAAGCGCAAATATAAAAACGCAGATATAAAAACTTTAATAAGTGTTTACGCGGAACTAATCGAGAGCAAGATATGTATAACGATGTTTAGTTATTTATAATATTGTTTCCTTTATATCTATTTCCTTCAGTAAATACTTGTTTGTTATTATATATATATTTGCTTTTACTGTATTGCGTTTTTATTGTAGGCGTGCGATGTCAATAGCCTGTTTGATGACTTCATACTATCTCGTTTAACAATTTAGTAAAAAAAAATCTAAGCTTCAAGGTTACCCGATTTTGACGTTAAGTTATAAAGTTAAGCGTGTAAATTTATCGTAATTATGACTGTACAGTCACAGAAAACGAAAAGGTTAAAATTAACTTCCACACCAATGTATTTATATGTTTTAACTAGATAAAAAATTGACTTAAATCCATTGAACAAACAAAATGAAATGTAAAAAATAAACAGTTAGGCACTTGTAAAAAGTTTTTATTTGATCACAGCATGTTCATCATTCATCATTCATAACCATCGTCAAAATAATTAATTAGATAGGTACATAAATAAATTCCTATATCAACGCTTAGTAATGTCCGAGACCATGGATACCATACGCACCGTGAGCTCCGATAGCACCGTGAGCGAAAGGAGCGGCGTATGCGAGGGGAGCAGCGATACCATGGGCCAGAGGACCGGCGATGGCACCATGAGCCCAAGGAGCTGCGATAGCAGCGTGAGCCAAGGGAGCGGCGACTCCTCCGTGAGCTACTGAGGTAGAGGATGCAGAGTAGGATACAGCGGGACCGGCAGCGTACGCGACGGGGGCAGCGTGGGCTATAGGAGCAACGCCGGCGGCGTATGCGAGAGGTCCAGCATGAGCCACGGGAGCGGCAGCGACGATGGGAGCGGCGTGGGCTACTGGAGCGGCGACGACGTGTCCAATAAGAGCGGGGTCTTTGCGAACGATAGCGTTGAATCCAGAGTGAGCATCAGCGGCGTAGTCAACGGTACGGCGAGTGCCATCGGATTCCAAGAGCGAGTACTGGCCGACCACGTTGTCGCCGACTCGAGTTTCGTGCTGGCTTTTCACGTCACCGGTGTGGGGGTCTGAGACTCCGTAGGAGAAGCTAGTGTAGTCAGCACCATGAATAGCGCTGCCTCGTGCAGCTGCTACCAAGAAAGCAAGTACGACGAACTGAAAAAAAAATTATTACATAAATTATTTGGAAATACGATTTTTTTAAGTATAGTGTGTAAAGTGATAAAGATAAGGGTCAAAGTAATGTCCTTTTGAACTCCAAATTGTATTAAATGCTAAGTTAAATTATTACCTTAGCTGCCATTTTGAAACGTTTGTTTTTGCTGCACAGTAAACTGAGAATGATAAATCCTGGCCACAGAAGGGCTTTTATACAAGTCCTGTACAATCATTCGGCTCTATTAATAGGAAATAAATGACAGGTATGCCTTCTAGGTCACACGAAGTGAATGTTTTTCAGAGTTCAATTTCGTTAGCAAACAATTATCGGCTACGCGGAACTTAGTTGGCCAGTTCGGTTGCCGGACTGTGCCGACGAATACAAGTACCTTAACTATTGAACGCATAATGTTGAAAGGAAACTAATCCATATTAACGTCATTGACCGTAACAATGTCCGTTTCAAAACCATTGACCTTCAATAATAAGTTGGTTTATTAAATTTTTGTATGAAGTAAACTGAGGATTATTGCATATCATTTAAGAGATTAGAATCATAAGATGATTTAAAATAAAAGATTTTTTTTAATTAATGGATGCTTTTATTTATGTACAGTATTTACACAGTAATTTAACGCCGACTGGAGAAAAAGACGCGATGGAAAGTTAGTCTTTATATATCGTGAAAAAACTTCTTCTTCTCTGAATTAATAGTAACGTGCGAAGGGGTAAGAGTAGGGGTAGCCAAATCTCTGGTATACGAAGGGAGCAGCGTAACCATAGGCAGAGGAAATTGGCAGAGGAGCGATCAGAGCAGGGTCCTTCCTCACTACAGCGTTGAAACCTTCAGCACCAGCAGCATAATCGACAGTGCGACGAGTTCCATCAGATTCCAGCAGAGAGTACTGTCCCAGCACATTGTTTCCAGCTCGGCTTTCCACTTGGTTCTTGAAGTCACCTGTGTAAGGGTCAGCTACACCGTATGAGAAGCTAGAATATTCGGCGCTAACAGCTGCCGCCAGAGCGATGAGGACAACGAACTGAAAAAACAAAAAGTAAAATTATTCATTATAGTCACAAAAAATTACAATTTGAAAGATTTACCTACGATTTCATTTATTTAGCTGTACCAGAGACTAAAAGCTCTTATTTTGCTTTTAGTATGGATTACTAGAAGAATGTTAAAATTTTATAATAATTTTATAGTTACCTTCGCAACCATTTTGTTTGATAAGTGTTGTGACTACGTTGATGAGTCTCGTGAGTGTGATGCTGTTGTTGTAATTTCTTAAGCCTTATATATTCACAATTTGATCCAGTTCTACTAAAACTTGTTTATTAAAAAGAAATTCAGGAAACGTTTAAAAGTCAAGATCATACGGACGATGCACTCGATGAAATGTCTCAGAGAGATGGTATCGATTGTATGTTTACGAAGCTATAATTTCTGTCTTACTCGATTACTACTGGTCCGGCCTTCAACATAAACGCACGATATACATATTTTATACAATTTTGTACGTACCTTTTTAAAGGGTACCCAATATATTTATAAATGGGATAAAGAAGTAATTACTTAATTTTTTTTTTGTTTAACATACACGGTCGTCTGTTTCTAAGGTAGGCAACTTAATGGCTGTGTTTTATGTAACAGCCGACTGATATGCATTTTTTTTTAAATAAATATACATATAAATAATACATATAGAAATAAATACATATTAAACCCTGAATCGGGGCGGGAATCGAACCCACGACCCTGGAACAGAAAACAGAGTCACTGCCAACTGCGCCAACGAGTCAGTCATAATCACGGTAAGTACCAATACCCGCCGTGCGCCCTCACCCGCCCTTACAAGGCGGGCCACGGGTACCGCGTACGTTGCTCCGTGGTCCGCAGGCGGCAGCTCCATCGAGCACTCTCTCCTGTGCGACGCCCCGCGCAACCAAGTACCAATACCACAATAAGCACACACCTTTATACTTGTGTTTCAATTACATGTTCCTTTTTTATTTTTGTAAGCATTATAAAAAGTCGTTAATAATGTTTATAATAATAAAATATTAACTAAATCTTTAACGTCTGCGAAGCTATTGTATATTTATATTTTTCTTACTTCTTAGAAATGTTTTCTTATTTACTCGATATGTGATGTGCAGAGTTGAATATATCAATTTTAAAGAATCATTATGCAGTTGAAATTACTGATTTTAAAACAAACGTCATGTACTACGATCGGTTTAGTTTTCTTAGTAGGAGTTGCATTTAAAAATGGTAACAAAAACGTAAGTTTTTTTTGATACTCCAAAGGCTTAAGCATTAGCTGCTCCAGTAGCGGTAGAGCTAGATGCATGTACGTATGTAAAACCTTGGAATGGTGTTTCACATTGTTTTGGTGTATAAGATGAGAAAGGTTACATTTACATATTTTTTAAGTAACAAAATTACTATAATAATTTATACAATTTTTTAATACTATATAAACGTTAAAATATGGAAAAGGGAGATTAAAAAAGACGAACTTTCATTGCACACATTTATTTAAAAATATTAAGAAACAAACAAACTTTTATAAATAGCAGCTTAAATAAATATGCGATTGTAATTCATTTTGGGTTTAACCATAAGTTTCAATTCAATTTCTTTGCTATCATAACATAAGATTTTCCAGAATCAAATATACGATTTATTTACATTTGCGAATATATCTAAACTTCTTGTCATTCAGTAATGGTTTTACCAAAAATAGTCATTTAAAAATAAAAGTATTCCTTCCACTACACTTCAGTACGTATCACGTGTAATATCACGATCAAAGGGGGATGACATAAAAACCGATAAGGCGATGGCTTGTGCCCGTAGCTAACAAGTAATACTCGTTTCGATAAACACATTAAAAGTGTTGGATGGTGATTTGCAAGAACGTTTTAATTTATCCGCAGTTGATAATCAGAACAGTTGTACAGCGACCACATAAATAAATGCAAATTAAATTGAAATTAAAACCTATTCCGGGTCCGTTTATAGATGAGTTCGATATTCTATCGAGAAAGTAATTTAGAAGTAATTGATTGGATTGTGACCATTGTGGAAGTTAGGATGAATGACCGACGTCCTGATGTTGGTGACGGGAGCGACGGTGACGCTTTGGCTTGGTACGTTTTCAGGCCAGGCCTGTGTGCTGTAGGAAGCGGTACTTGCTGTGTTGTATTGCATTTCCTGGGCCTTGCTTGGGGATCGAGTTGTTTCTTCTTGTACATTGTACTGTCTGTTGGATTCCTGGTTGGCTGGTCTGCCCTGGTTGTTAACAGTTGCTAAAAAACCAGTGTGGTCATTGGCGCTGTAGTCAACAGTTCTTTGAACTCCATCAGGTTGAACTAGAGAGTATTGGCCTATGACGATATCTCCGCGTCTGCTCTCATGTTGGCTCTTAACATCTCCAGTATGTGCGTCGTTGACTTCATAGGCAAAACTGTAATTAGGTTCCGGATATTGTCGGAAGAATAATGGAGCGGGCGCTGGATGCAAAAACATGCATTGAGCCGCCACGATCACTACGCAGAGAAGTACAATCTGGAATTATAATATTTATTTTGTCCTTAACAAGAGTATGCACCATTATACAACGAGCAATAATTTAATGAAAACAGATATCTTTACGATCGAAGAAGCGATCCGATGTTGTATACGATGATATCAATTTAAAGCAAGGGTAACAAATAAATAGGAATCCTCATTGTAAATTTGCAGATAAAGGGCAATTATTTTGTAGATATTTATTAAAACCCGATGGCATTTGGCATATGGTAAAAAATAGTCATTAAAAGTTACGCATAAGGACTATATTCGTTTGTCATGCGTATGTTATTGTACACAGATAGTCATGCTATACTGTTGAGAGTGAAAGGGTTAACCTTTGTGGATATAAGTATAATATTTTTAAAACAACTTAAAATAGATTTATTGGATCAAAATTTATGATATAGTCGGAATATACTTGAACTTTTTTTGATTTGCAGTTGTAAAAATTACACTTCCATGTTCTTTAAGCTTTAAAAAAAGGTAAAAAGAAATATGTAAAATATTATATAAATAAGTATTTACAGCTGTCACTAAAATGATGTAGTCACGGCAACATTTTGTTGTAATATTGAAAAAAAAAAGTTTTTTTTTTTGATAAAAAATAAATACACAAATATTGTAACAGAAGATAAAATTTATATATATATATATATAAAAAAAAAAAAATTATGTTACCTGGTGCATCATTTTGTAGTACTGGTTGATTGATGCTAGTTGATTCTAGTGCAGATGTCAAGTGTGACTACAGAATGAATATTCCACAATTTATACATGAAGAAATGAAAAATAATACCACATTTCGTAATGAGGATTAGGTGTCTGAAGGAAGTGGAGCGTTCGTCAGAACTATTCGGAGTCTAGATACAGGTAATCCAATAGGCCAGGTTTAATTATAGTAGCATAAGTAAATTTTTTTGTGGCTTCTGTCGTTACACTGGATTAGTTACATTCTGAAGTTCAAATAATTTAGTTTTCTTATCGAAGGTTATGTAGTGATACATGTAAAAAACAAGGGTTATAACAGTCTATAGCGTCTTGCCCATAAATTTAACTGGAACTTGTTAATTTTTAAAATATTGTGTTTAATATTCCCGAATTAAAAAAAAAAACAGACTTTTCAAAAATCTATGTATGGTAAGTTATATCTTTGCTAATTGTGAATCGATTATATTGCTTAATGACTACCCGTACAAAATAATACAAACTCTTGCTGGCGAAGAATGCCGAATTTCGGAAGTAGGTTTTATTGTGAAAATAAATATATTATAAACTGTATCTAAACGTAAAAAATATGCCAACTCATTATTTAATTATAAAATCGAAATCACATGTACATATTACATTAATTTTAAAGAGAGTTTTTTTTTGTAAACGGTAAAAATATAAATAAATCATTTAATTAGAAAGTAGATTCATGAAAAGTAGAAAGTAATATAATATTGCCACATATTGTTCTCTTTATTACATAAAAATAATACAACATACAACTAACGAAAAATATCTTAAAACAAAATATAAGGAAAAGATACGAACATCTCAAAAAGGTAATCAACGATCTTTTAGAGCGTAAAGATTCATACCGATGATGCAACATCTTATGCAACTCTTAATGATGCCACTGAACTTGTTCTTTAAAATAACTTGACCGTAGCAATGAACTTGATAACTGCAAGTATGCCTCCAGCTATCGAAAAAAATCTGACCTCTCTAACAGTATAGGTACGTTTTAATATTTGTTCATTATAAAATGAATTTTATGTTATTGTAATAAATGTTATTTTGGCTCGTACTTTATGAAGATGCCCTTTTTAAGTTGTTTTGAGTACAAGTTTTAAGTGACAGCGTTTGTCATTGATTGTTTATTGTAATATTATATTATACAATAATATGACTGAATTTGGAGAACACGTTAGGCATTCGTTCACAGTTGTTATCATAGATACCTGATGGCGATCGTTACTCATGTTAGGAAGTTATCCGCTAACCAGCAGTGGAGCAGGGTTGTGGATTAAACTCCAGTCTTTCTCCTATATGAAGAAGAGACTTTTTTCCAGCAGTGGGACATTAACAGGCTGATTTAAACTTATAAAATTGCATTGGTGTGAGTTTTGTGTGCATTGGTAGACCGCTTTACACAACCTTAAAACGTTCAATATGTATAGACTATAGGTACTTAAATTTTATTAATCTATAATTACATACAAGTAGCATGTCGTACAAAGTTTTGTGCAACGAGAACTGGAACTAGGAATTGCATTCTTTGAAGTACAAGATTTATTGAGACAGAAAAAATATCAAGCTTTAGCTTTTGCTAACTTGTAAGTGATATATTGACATAGATTCGTAAAAATATTTCTTTACTAGACAACCATGACAACCATTTCCTCTTGATGAGTTCGGATAATACCTTAATAGGTAATTCTTAGTAGTGTTGGTTGACATTAATATGATTGCCTTCATTGCGATATTAAATGATCTATAACCGTCTTCAATTAAAAAGGCCATTTGATCTAAAATTATTTTATTTATTTACTCATTATTATTAAAGGTTTTCGATAATACCAAAATAGCAGGGATTGTTTAGACAATATCACATAGAATGAGAACAAACTAGAGATTACAATTTATAATCTATATTCATACAATTACACCGCCGTGATTTTATTACGCGCTTCACTTATAGGTTATATTGATTATTCATCTATCTACATATCAGGCTTGATCATTCGATTCACTTCCGTTTTTTAAATGAAAGAAGAACAAAATAATACATACATTCATATTTACAATCTTTTGTATGTATGTTAGTATTTTGCAGTAAAACTTTTAACTTGGACCATACAAAATATTTGTATTAAAGCATCAGTATAATTAGAACATTTCACATCTGTTTCACGGCACATGATGTATGCGATAATTAAAACTGATACATGTTATTATACCTTTGTATGGTCAAATTAATTTTCGTTATAACATCATTTTAGATTACAATCGTAAATGCGATTAAACAAAAAATATTTGGTACATAATATGTTTATACGATTTTTAACTCACGTTTTGTTTGATGAGTAAATTCTCAACATTAAGGTAACATGTCGTAACGTTCGTGTTATATTTTGATGCTTTGAAAACAAGACTTAAATACAAGATTATTACAAATATGACAGAACAGTTAGGTAATTAATTTCTCCATTATCAAAGTTCAGGATTTGAAATAGTTATTAGAATCAGTTTAAAAACACAATACTATTATAATTCTCAACTAGTACCTATAGTCTGTTATAACTTTTATCATAGCGATTTTTTAAAAAGATATTTTTGACCAAACCTTCAAAAATCGGTTAAATTATGGAACGCTTTACCCAGGTACATACGGCAATCTGAATCAGTTGGTATTTTTAAAAATCGTGTCAAGCACTACTATTTGAACAAATAAGAAAAGCTTACATATGTTTTATATGAAATTTAACTAGTATATGTATGTATGTATGTTTATATTTTTGTATGTATGTATGTATTTATGTATGTGTGTATGTATGTATGTATGTATGTATGTATGTATGTATGTATGTATGTATGTATGTATGTATGTATATGTTTGCGCATTTATATAAATCACAAATCGAAAAATAGACTTTATGCACCGTTTCCACCGTTTCCAATTTTCATTTTAATCCATTCATAAGGTTGCCTGTAAGAGATCACTTTTAGTGATAAGGCCGCCCTTGCACCATTTTCTTGTTTATTTCTGTGTAATACATTATTTTCTGTATACTTTGATGTGAGTGCAATAAAGTGTTTATCTATCTATCTATCTATCTATCAATATTTTGATTTAATTAATTTATATTATGATATTTTCTGTTTTAAGCTAGACGGTAATACACTTACTCGGTAAACGTTAATTAGGTCTGACACATTTTATAAATACGTCAAATGATCATATTACAATTTCTTGTCTGTTAGCTCAGTAGACGTAACATTTTATTATTCGTTTGATTGATATGAAGTAGCGGTACTGATTTATATACGTATATACGTATATGTTGTATATACTAAGCCATTAGTGACCGACAGAGAAGAATAGTCCCGACTTCTTTCTTGCCGAGTTGTCGTAAAAGGCGACTAAGGCCATAGTGGTGTGAACGATTGCACGGTAATCAGAATGGTGATGGACAGCAGCGTTACCCTATTCAGTTACAATACTGAGGCCACCCACCCACCTTCCAAGCGTGGTGAGAATTGGCAAAACCCCCCCAGAGGCTGATGTGGTGGTGGTGTGGTGTATATATAAAGTATTTCTTATAGTAAGATGAAGAATTAATCACTTTAATACAACCAAATGAAACGAAATTGTCACGTTTACATAAGCACTATATCAATATTAAAATAATATTTTTTGTATTTCTGTCTGTTTGTTTTGGCTAATTCCCGAAACAGTAGAAACTTCTTTGACTTCCAGATCTGATGTATAAGAAGTAGCTTAGAACATCTTTGACAGAGTAACTTAATCTATTTTTTTTATAAAAATATTTTTAGAATTTTTCGTAAGACAAAATACACGGCATTGTAAGCAAAATACGATTTAATGATCTTTAAATTCTAGGAATTTATAAAAAGCACTATTTTGCGAAATTTCAAAGGCGTTAGACATATACACTATATGATTTTACGCTGTAGCATTATCAAACTGAAATGATTTATTTCTTTTTGTTTTTGTACCTAATAAAGTTGGAAAAAAATGAAGCGATTTTAATAAAACTTACTTTTAGTAATACTATATTTCCAAGAATATTAGAATAAAATATGATTGTTTGTAAACTTCGAGTGTCAACGTTTAAAAAGGGCAACTTCATTTGAAACAGTATTTTTATCACACATGTGAACACGTAAGGTCGTCAGTCCTGGTTGTTATCATAAAAATCTGATTTGATTACTCTTAGTATGATTACTCTTAGTAGAGAAATTATCGGCAAACCCTTAGTGCCACAGCATAGTGAAGTAAGCTCTAACTCTTCTTCACCTATACAGAAGGAAAGTTTTTGTCCAGCGGTGGGATATTTTCTAGCTGCTTCAGTTCAGTTTGGTTCAATCATATGATGTATTCATATTTGTTAAACAAGAATTTTGTATAAGAATATAGTTACCGCCCATCATTAATTTCATAAGTAAATTAATTTGTTTGGATACTTATAATGTGTCTTTTAATATTAAGTCCTTACATATTAAATTGCCATTTTGTCGTACTGGCCACTTTGATCTCAAATATTTCCTCTTTAGATACGAATTCCAAATTCAAATTTGTACAGCTATTTACACATGGATTTGCGTTTCTAAAACTGTAATTCATTTGTTTTTTCTTCTTTTGTATTTAATATTTGCGTCACTCAGTTTACATAATGGAAAACTTGAAATATCGTGTTATTTACGAGTACGAGTTCTACCGTGGCCGTTGGCACTAGTGCTGCAGGAATGGCTCGAAGGATTAATAATGTGTATAGTAGCTGCGGTGTCACAAAAGAAAACGCATTGAATTTTGCACTAATGCCGGTGTCGTTCACTACATCTTTCTTGAATCTAAGACGATTACGACAGATGTCAATTATCAACAACTGCAAACCATGGTGGAAAAGGTAGCCGCTGAACAACCGAGGCTAGTCAATCGCTTTAGGCTACTGCTGCTTCAGGGCAACGCTAGACCACACACTGCATAATAGACGGCTACTAAATTAGAGGAGCTTCAATTGGAATGTCTAATATATCCAACTATAGCAGTACGCTCGGACTTTGCTCCAACAGATAACCATTTTTTTCGAAATTTGGATAACTCTTGCAAGGGAAAAAATTTAACTCCGATGAGGCAGTCCAAACCGCCTTTAAGCATTTTATTGGTTCCCGTCTGAATGATTTTTTTTAGTAAAGGTATCAATGAACTACCTATAAAATGACAAAAGTGCATAGATAGCAATGGTACATACTTTGATTAATTAAATATATTCCGACTTACAAAACGCCAATTTCTTATGTAAAGGACCTATTACTAATTTAAATTCATGACAATATCGTATATTGCATCACTGACTCATATTATGGCAACTAGATTTTTCTTCCCACGCATTATTATATACTCGTATATGGCAATATCTGGTTGTATATATATAAATTATTGGTCTAGTTCTTGTCTATACTATTATTAAGACTGTCATTTTATTGTTTATTTTATATCACCAGTCGATATAAAAGATATATAATTTATTTATCCCATTTTGTAATCAATAATACGAGTTAGTATTTTCAGTGGTGAAAGCAACAGCTAAAATTTAGATTCCGGCTCATGATAAATTTTTCCAAAGAAGTTTGCTATCCAGTATAACACCGAGATATTTAACTTCCCTGGTAAGGGCAAGACTGGTACCGAATAATTTAGGGAGTTTTAGGTTCCCTAAATTCCGTTTGTTAGTGAACATCACAAGTTCTGTCTTTGCAGGGTTCACTGTTAGGTCATGGTCCGTGCACCACTGTTCGACAACTGTCAAAGCGGCCCTCA
Organism: Euphydryas editha; assembly: GCA_036937285.1. Lineage (NCBI taxonomy): Eukaryota > Metazoa > Arthropoda > Insecta > Lepidoptera > Nymphalidae > Euphydryas > Euphydryas editha. Next base: position 18,713,206 of record JAUPFZ010000006.1, on the reverse strand, counting down.
TTCGGTCGCAGACTACGCTCTCAGAGGGTCCGCTAATAAGTATCGTTAGGTCATCTGCATAGCCCACTGTGAGAAATTTCCGGTCGTTGAGCAGGGTGATCAGCTCATCAATCACTATGTTCCATAAGAGTGGGGATAAGACCCCTCCCTGTGGACATCCTCTTGCTACGACCCCTCTTGTCGTTTCATTCACAGTGAATTGGATGGCCCTGCACCTTAGCATGTTGTCAATCCACCCAGCAATAGTGTTATTGACTCCATGCTTAGACAGGGCCCGGCTTATGCTGGTAAACTTAATTTTGTCAAAGGCCCCTTCTATATCGACAAAGGCGCCTAAGGTTGATATTTTGTGGTGGAGATTGCCCTCTATGTAGGATATAACCTTGTGCAGGGCAGAGTCTGTTGATTTGCCTGTTGAGTAGGCGTGCTGGTTGGGATTCAGAGGTTGTTCAACTAAGGTTGTACTCCTCAGTTCCCTATCTATAATCCTTTCCAAAACTTTCAATAAAAAGGAGGTAAGGCTTATAGGTCTGAATGATTTAGGTTGCGAGTAGTCTCCTTTGCCTGGTTTCGGTATGAAGACTACTTTGACTTCCCTCCATACTTTGGGAGTGTAGCGGAATGCTAAGCAACTCCTGTATATGGAGACAAGGTGGTCTATTAGTTTCCTATCACTCCATCTAAGCAGGCCTGGAAAAACCCCATCCAGTCCTGCAGATTTATATGGGAGGAAACTGTTGATGGCCCATATTACTTTCTCATGGGTGATGATTTCCTTGGCGGTGTTCAAGTCCACCGTTTCCGGCGGCTCCCTTTGCTCTTCTTCCCACGTCGCTCTTTCTTCTATTTGGCATCCTGGGAAGTGCGTTGTTATTAACAGTTCTGAGGTTTCCAGATCTGTTTTGGTGTATGTTCCATCTGGTTTCTTCAGGCACCCCAGAGTGTGCATCGGTTCGCTACACAGTACATTTTTAACTCTGTTAGCCTGGTTGTTCGTTTCAATGTTGGTACAGAAGCGCCTCCAGCACTCTCTCTTTCTGAATCTGATGCGCTTCTTGTAGTGATATTGGGCTTGTTTATAGGCATCCCAATGATGTTCTGCACGAGTGTTCCTTGCTTTGTTGAACAACTTCCTCACCTTGCGTCGTAGCTTTTCGAGCTCCGGTCCCCACCAGTGCTTTTTATAGAGCTGTCGCGTTTTTGGTGTGGAAAGTGGGCATGTTTGTTCGAAGCTAGTGATTAGGCAATTGGTTACCTGGTTTATGTGGTTGTCAATGTCGGTCGTGTGTTCATGGTTGTCTGGTAGTACGACACCTTTGAGCTTTTGCGCTGTCTGAATCCCGTACCTGCCACGGTCCATTTTCCGTGGGTTGCGTCGAGGTTCAGGTGGCGTAAGCGTAACTACCAGGTTAAACTTGATCCAGCGGTGATCCGAGCACGACACGTCTTCAGACACATGCCAATCTGAAATATAACTGGAGACATGCTCGGTCGCGAGGGTTAGATCTATGATTGTTTGGGATCTCGAAGTTACAAAAGTCGGTTCAGATCCCTTGTTTATGACATTTAGGTTCGTTGCGAGAAGAAATGAAACAAAGTCCTCACCTCGCTGGTTGTTGTCCTTGCTGCCCCACAGCGCATGGTGCGCGTTGGAGTCCACGGAGATGATGAGCTCCAGACCCTGACGCTCGCAGTACTCCACAAGCGCGGCCAGTTCGGGAGTGGGGATATCTGCATCGCCTGGCAGATAGGCAGATGCTAACACCACGTCGGACAAGCCTGAAGAGGGTTCTTTCCGGAGTTTAACGGTAGTAAGATCTCTGTTACAGAACTCGGTTATTAATGTAATATTCACGTCCCTGTGTGCATAGATACAGGTGCGTGGGTATTGTATATTGTTATTTAGAAGCAACTTACCTCCAATGTTACTTAGGCCGCATATTCTTCCATTCCTGATCCACGGCTCCTGGATTAGGGCTACGGTCTTGGTTTTACCCTCCAGCAATCTGCGTAGGTTAGCCGTTGCAGTCTGGCTATGCTGGAGGTTGATCTGTGTGATGGACAGGTGTGTTTCAGGAGGAATTGGCAGCGCCATCATCGCTGCTCAATCCAGATTCGTCCATGTCCACCAGCTCACTCCCGGAAAGATCACCCAAGTCAGATTGGGGACCTGTTCCGGATGAGCCGATGTCCACGACGACAGGCTCCTTACTGGGGCCTGGCTGGCTCTCCTCCATTTTGGTTGTTGCGTTACCTGGGTCAGTAGGGACTACCTCGGCCGCATCTAGATTCGACAGTGTGGTGGTACGGTCCTCTTGGAAGCGAGCGTAGATATTACCAAACTTGTAGTGTATTCTACGCTCGCTCGCCTTGAGTTTTTGCGCATCGTCCTCAGGGATGCCAAGGATGAGATAGATGGCTGATTTATCCTCCGTTGGCACCGCGCTGTAGAGCGCCCAATTGGAGACGCGGTATTTTGGGTTCTGGCACGTGATGCGCAAGCGGATCCTGTCGAGGTCGTCCTCCGGCTCCACCTGCGGAATCAAGAGCCCCGCTTTGACACGCTTAGGGATTTCGGACTGTTTCCTAACGACCAGTCTGGTTCCCGCGCGCGGTGATGTGACTTTCACTATGTTACGTTGAAGCCACTGTAGAGCGAAATCGTCTTCGCACCACATCTTAAGGGTGCCCTCACTGTGGAAGGCTTTGCCCCTAAATGATGGTGCAACGACGGGCGTTGCAGAGGTGCTGGGCGAGAAGATTTCCTCATCCATCACCCTCTGCAACTGCTTCTCAATGGCCTCTGCTTGCTCTTTCGTGAGATCGTGGTAAGGCTCCATCATAATTGCGACGCAGTATTCTTTCATCTTTAACGCGTCCGCATATTTGATGGGGCCAGTGGTGTTGGTAGGCTTCCGACGTTTGCCGTTGCCCTGAGGTGTGAAGGAGTCATCCGGTCGATCCCTTTTTACGGGTTTCGTCTGGGTCGGACGCTCCTCGTGGTTCTTTCCGTTAGTGCGCTTCTTGCCGCGCCTAGCCCGCTTGGATTTGGAAGCGCAGGCAGCAGCGGTAGCCCCAACCTCTGACGGTGAACTGACCCCGCCAGGTGCAGCAGGCCCGGCTACGCCAGGGGCCTGCGCAACACTGACAGGGGCAGTCCCTTCGGCAGCTTCAAGCGGCCTACTCCCGTCATCGGTCGGGCCCCGCGTTTGCCGCGCCACCGCACGAGCCTTAGCCCGCTTCACCTTGCGAACTGGTGCTGGTTGCGCCGGTTTGGTCTTTTGTTTCTTGGCCTCCCTTTTTTTCACCGTCACCAAGTTCCAGCAGGGTTCAACCTGCCAGGGCTGGGCGGCTGTCGGCATTGCTGCTTTCAGCGAGGTGAGGTCCAAGATACCTGTCGCACTACTCACTTGAGGTGCAGCAGGTTGCTGGGTTGGCGCAACACCCAGGTTGTGAGCCTGAGGTGCAGCCGTTTGTTGGATTGGCGCAACACTCAGGTTTTGGCCCTGAGGTGCAGCCGGTGTAATGGTCGGCGCGACACTCGGGTTGTGAGCCTGAGGTGCAGCCTTGGTATTATGGTTTTTATTTTTGGTATCCATATAGATGTTTTTAAAATTCATCCCGAGAGTGCTTCCACCCTCCTTCGAGCCCTCAAGTGGGGACGCAGCGGCAGTAGGCACACAGCGCCAGAAGTCACCCCGGGATATAGAGCCCCATCCTGCTAGGAAGCAGGCCGATCAGGCTAGACGGTTTACACCGTCCCACCCGTCGTCCGTCCCCGGCAGGACAGAGCTCTCGCCTGACGGCCCTCTGACGGGACATCGCAGCCGATTGACCGAAGGTGGCTAGCCTCCGGCCTCCCGTGTCAGGAGAAATCCGGACCAAAGTGGAGTGTTGCCTCGGAGACGCACTACTGCTGACGCTCTTTCGGCTCAGCCACCAGGATTCCTTCATCCCCCCTTACGGGTCCCCGCGCACGGCACAAACACGCAGGTGGTCAATTAAGGCCAATCCTCGCTTTCTTTGCTGCGAGGAAAGGTCCGCAGGAACTTGACCACACCATCCCTGCAGAAGTGTTGTGTGTGGTCCTTGTCGTGAGTGTAACTGTGTATGGATTTGTGTTGGTGTATGTTCAGTATGTACGCTCTTGCACGTGTGTGGGCCTGTGAGAGTAATCTTGTGTAGTGTTAATGTGGTGTACTTGAGTGAGTCTGTTCGAATGTAAGTGTAGATTTTACGAGAGTACCTGCGCAAGCACTGCCCAAGGTAGCTCGAGCAAGGCACACCCGTTGTCACTCGTTTGGCACCACCCAGGGGGCACGTGTAGGGTGAGTCTAGGAAAAGATGGTAAATCCTACGGACGCGAGTAACTTCACCCCCCTTGTCCCTTGGCCGTTGAAGGACGAAGGCACTTTCGGAGGGCTTTACTCCAGAGCAAACGTGTATGTCTGTTCTGGGTTAAAGCTCACGTAGGTCTAGATAGAAATAAAGATAGAAATAATAAGTATGCAGCATGGAAGTACGAATGAATGATGGAGAGAACTGGTATAAAAGTGTAGCCAGCAGTAAGATTCTGAAATTCTCCTGTATTAACTACGTAACACCATAGGTATTTCAAAACATTTGTTACATTGTCGATGATTATGGGTACCAGAAAAAACTTGTTGATTAAATACGTGCTTGGTGCACAGATTAAAAGTTTTGTATTTGTCACGTTCCTATATCCAATATATCTCTCCACAAGTGAATAGACTGTGTTTGTAGAGATTGTAATTGTTTTTCATAGAGGTCAGGTCGTAAATATATCACAACATACATACTAGCAGTCAACTTCGCAGTTCTCAAGAGTGTCGGCAGATATTCTTGAAAACAGCCTGTTTCTATAAAACCGAAGATTTTTATTACTATATATTTTTAATATATAAATACACTTCAGTTTGTTGTATAATCCATCTTCCATCTTAAGTCATAAATGTATACCAGAGATGGATTTTTTTTTTCGATTCTAATTCAAAATTGTTCCTTTTCGGGTGTACCGAAAAAAATCTATTCTAAGAGATAAGGCCACTGTTATACTTATGTTTCAACGTCATGTATCTTTTTATTATACTGTATTTAATAAATAAAATAAACAATTTCGTTAATATTTATATGCGTTAGAAGAGAATAATAAAAGGGTAATGAAAATAAGAATAATTAACAGCTGTTAAAAACGACTGGACATGTCAGCGTTGAATATTGTTCAATGTTTTGTTAAACATCTATATATCTCATTATTAAACATATACCGTAAAGATGATTAGCTATCATTATTTAGTTAAAAATGAGGCCAAGAGCTTACAAAATTTTACTACGTTAAATCGGCTTCAGCAATATTTACAGTTTTTAATTAAGTGTTTCTTATTGCAACAGAATTATGACTATGTCATGTAAATTAATTTATATTTATAATTGTAACCCAAAGAAGTTATATTAAATTGTCCATTTATATAAAACATAACGTGTTGGACTTAAATTATAGTAAATTATATATATACTAATATTATAAAGCTCAAGAGTTTGTATGTTTGTTTCTTTGTTTGTTTAAACGCGCTAATCTCAGGAACAGCTTGTCCGAATTGAAAAATTATTTTTGTATTGGATAGCCCATTTACCGAGGAAGGTTATAGGCTATATAACATCACGTTACGACCAATAGGGGACTGAGAAATAACAAGAAATGTTACAAAAACGGGAAAAAATAATCTTTTTGAGAGCTTCCGTTGCGTCCTTTATAATTTCTCTTCTCGAGAAATTTTTTTACTACAGTTCCACTTTTAAAGTAAATATAAAATCACTATTTTACTAAGGATATACGAAAAATAAAAAATAAATGTCAATAATATTTTGAACGACCTAGGAACCAAACCTGAGACCCCTTGCTCGGCAGTAACGCTTATGATAACTCGACCAACGAGGTGACCTACTCTTAGAGTAATTGTTTAAAAATATTTAGGTAAATTTTTCCCCTCAAATTAACGCGGGTGAAACCGCGGGGCACAGCTAGTTTAAATATAAATGTTTTTGCTCTCTCGCAAAGTTTGTATTTTTAACTCTTTCTTCATTAGGTGTGCATCTATGGTTGTGATACTATAAGTTATTATACTTTACAGTCTATTTCGCTTCTGAATAACGTATTGTTGGTAATGAAGAAATAAAAATAAAAATCTGTTTTAAAAGTTCATAATTTACTTAGCAACAAACAAAATTTTTCATTCTTATATTAGATTCTTTATTCTTATTACCACTTCTATCAATACGAGGCAATTATTATATTAAAGCAACTAATATATCCATGGTCTTTGGACATAAGTTATTACACAATATTCAATCAATCTTTCTCAGGCATTGTTGAATTAGAATTTTATCTAGGTCGCGCAAATTTCAACCTTCATTTCGTATCCGGTTAGCTCAGCGTCTATTCATTTATCAGAGCATTCAAACAAAAACAGTAGTATCACTATCAGGATATGTACTGTATCAGCCTGTAAACCACCAACTGCTGAGAAGAAGGCTTACGACAGCTTTACGTGCTCTCTTAGCCACGGTGAGGAAACCTACAAGGACATACTCCCAGACCAGAAACAAATATTTGTACAAATACAAATATTTGTCCTGAGCGGGAATCGAACCTGCGACCGCCGGCGCACGGCGTTTAGGCGACTACACGCACCACAACACCAGAACGCTCGTCTATCAGGATATACTAAGTAGCTGAGTAGCTATTAAGATACTTGTATAAATAGTTTCAATATTATTGATTAAATAAGCGCCATCTTTCTTAGTTTTATGGATAGTTTATCAAAATTTTGGTTTCCATTTATGGTTACTGCTTCAATCGCATGAGTCAACGCGTAAAATTTTGTTTTGTTTCTAACCTTCCTTAATAGGCTTTTTAAGGAATTTATAAAATAAAGAAGTTACATTACCGCATTTAACAAAAAAAAAAAACCAACATCTTCAGTTTGATTATATTAATAGACAAACTAGTTCTTGTAAAAAAGAAGCTTAATGTTATATAATATTAAATCGTCTTATAGATAAAGAATTATCAAAGTTGTGTAATTAGAAAAAAAGCACCTGACCTTGAATTTATTGTTTAGGAAATACTCGTGGTAAGCGAATCGAACTGAATTTAGATTAGGATCACATTTGCCACAAATGTCAAAGCTACAAATAACTAGTTACAATAAAGCAGGAAAACTATTAAATGTTTTAACGTTAAATTATTACATACATTATTGGGATACATTTATATCAGGTCAACGTGCATATAACCTTTTTATAAATTTAATTAAAATTAATTTTAAAATTAATAATAATAAATCCTTCATTCTAAACAGTCCCCAGTAAGAAGTGAGTCATGTTTCGGGGGTCCGGGAGCACACATAACGCAATCACACCACGACAAACAGCTATATGCCCCATACACACATTTATCATGTGCGAGTATCAGGCCCCCGACTTCTAGCGTATCATAGTCAGTTGCTGTGACCAGTGCACCTGAATGCAGATTCTGCTGGAAAGAGCTGATAAGACTAATGAACCGGCTCGAAAGACCAAAATGAACAATCCATGTTTTCCTGAAAACGAGTTTCCTCTGGTGTCGTAGTAAATAAAAAGAACCAGTGTGGATTGTTTAGTTTATTTTTCAGTCTCAACAATCATCGATCGAATCATCTGAGAAGAGCACTGTCTATCTGTTCATACATCGCAGGGGTGGATAGTGGGATAGCCGTCTATATGCTCCAATATGCCTTTGATTAGGTAATCTAATTGGTTTCTAAGTAATCTACTTTTACCTAAATATAATAACAATTACAGAATTATATGAAAACTCTAAAACATAAAAAATAACAACAACCATATAAAATTCCAACACCCACATTATCTATTAATAAAATGTCATTATCTACTAATTCTGTAATTTTTTCTTAAGTATATAGTTAATACCCGGATAAGTAAGTTTTATTTATTTATTAAATTTTTTTTTTTAAATAAATAAAACCAACTAATTCCCAAATTTACAAAGATTCGCGACTCACACGGGTAAAACCGCGAGAAATAGATGGTATAATATATAGTAAAACAGATTAAATACACAAAAAATTTAACTTATCTACCGACAAATTGTTCTATAACAATAATTATCATTAATTTAATTCGAAATTTCTAAATTGTGTTAGAAACAATAAAAGTTACAAATAAAACTAGTCGCATAAAAGGTCGCACTTTGAAAACAATAATAGAGCGTTAATATCAAAATAATTTAGTCTGACCGTTACAGTTTGACATGGTAATGTTGACTTAGTAATTACAAGACCCTTGACATAACATATTTAAACATTGGACTATTGCCAGTCCTATATCAAATAACAATATGATCTAATTTTTTACGTCTTTATGTTTCATGTATGTATGTGCTAGTGACACGGCTTTGCAACTGATTATTTACTGTTTGTTCTATTTTTTATTAAAACGACTAAAAATCGCTTATGTGCTGTACATAACACTCGTGTTTAATTTCTATACCTTTACATATACACATATTATATAATATATACTTATTTTAAAAATCAGTCTATAATATTTGTATGTTATAGTATATCCTTACATTATTTTAACTTTATATTAACAGGACTGAACTTAACTGAATTAGTCTGTAAATATCACACTGTAAAAGCCTCTTTTCCATGTAGGAGAAAGTTTAATGCTTAATCCACCACGCTGCTCCACTGCGGGTTGAAGGATAATTTCCCTGCCTTGAGTAATGGTAGGTGTCAGGTTATCGAGGCACTCTGGGGATAACAACATTGACCCAAAAATGAAACAAATATTTTTGCAAATACTATATATATTATTAATACATCAGCGGCAATCAAACCTACAATACCACACTCGAACGGTTGTTTACTATTATTTTGTAGTTTGAATATACTACATAATTATAATTATGTGTTATCTAAGAGTTATTGAAATGGTATGAATAGTGTAATTTATAATTAAAATTATACTTAAAACATTAAATTTATGAATAACAATAACTTTTCATCCATAATTTCTGAAAATGTAGCGTTAGTGTATTAAATGTTCTAGAAAATTCCTGCCTTAGTGAGTATGATTATCCTAAATGTATTAAAATGCAGAGTTTGATTATTTGAATCCTCTTATCTTAAGCTCTACAGGTCTAATTTTTATTTTTATTTTGCGTTATAAAGTCTAAACAGTCACTTAAGTATGTAGTAAAAGCTAAACATCATGATACGGCTCACATAAGTGAAACAGTAACCATAAACGTGGGTAAAACCGCGCGGGACATCTAGTAACCTTAAAATATTCCGTTTTTTATTGATTAGTGCTATTAAACATTTTATAGCTTTTATATAAAAAAAAAAACCGCTGACTTTTTTATTACAAAACGGCTCTTAGTCTAAATCGGGTTATCTGGAACATTACTAAGCAAAATTAGATGTTTAATGGCGAATAAATTTTTCGAATAAATTATTATGACTGTGATTAATTTAATTACACATAAAAAGCGAACATTCTTAATTTAAAATAAAACTGCTCGACCATTAGCTGAGATAGAAACTAATTTATTCGTAACATTTTTTGTTACAAGCGAGCAACAATATGATAATGATATTATTATATAATAATTACGGTATTTATATATTCATATAAAAATGAATGATGAGCTAAAACCGGTTGTGCATCGGGTCGTTGACACGATGCGCGATGTGAATGGAAGTGAATGAACGTAACGTGTTAGAGTGACATTGAAAATCCGATCATCCATTGAATGTTTACATATGCAGAGCTACGGAGCGCCACGCTTGCGTAACCGACCGCAGTGGCCTACATGTTACGTCCTCTAATGATCGATATATTACGGCCTACATCGAATTTTTTATGCAGATATTATTTTGGATAATTGCGTTGGTAGTTATTGTCTGTGACAAATACTAAGGACTCTTTCCGAAAATTATCAATGTGGTTGTTTTAATACAATATACTACTACGACAGAAAGTATTGGGTCTAAGTGGGGATCTCTTTGATCACATTTTTACTAATACAGTTAGGTATTATGAATATTTTGCTAGTATCTAGAAGCGTGAGTAAATGATATGTGTATATATGTATATGTATGTATATATATATTTGATTTCAAAGGTCGATTCGAAATTGTTGAACGTAATTAAAAATATTAAGGATTGTAAATAAATAAAACGTTGAACATTAAGAATGTTAAATTAATGCAAGCGAATTTTAAAATTAAAATAAAACCAGCCTCTATCGGCATCGAAGTGCTCTGTATAATTGTATAATTTAACAATACATAATTGAACTCAAAACATTTTTATTTTAAACTATTTCTTTTAATTTTCAACTTCATTTAATTTTTAAAAAGAGTTATATTTAATTCCGTATTTTTTTTAGTGTTTGGCATTTTATATTTATTATAAGAATCAGTATTACTAAGACTGGTGTCTTAGTATATAGTGTTTCAAAGGATTCCAAATCCTCTGAGAACATTAAAAAGTACACGTGTCAGACATTTCTCGAAAATCAATCTTAGTAGGTACATAGGTCGTGACGTACTTGAACATATGTTAGTTTATAAATATATAAGCATTATTTTGAATGTGCATCATAAAAATGTAAACAAGGTTATAAATTGCGCATAGTATTTAACTACTAACAATTACAGTATTGCATTACGTTATTCGAAGTGTCAGCCAGCTTGAATTATTTCCTAGCTTGTGACTCAGTCTTTATAAAAAAATGCTTAAAGAAAAATCTAGAATTTTCTGGTAAATTTTTGAAGGTTTATCGATGTGATCATAAGAATTGACTGTTGCGCAAGGGGTTGATTGATCCTCCCACGTAGAAAATGTTTATATAGACCCTTCAGTTGTTTGTCTAGGCGTTTGTGTTTATATAACATGTTTTCAGACCCCGACAAAAGATTCTGATCCTACTAAGGGCCGTTAAGTGTATAATTATTATTGAAATTTATCGATAGTATATTTTTTTAGAATATATTATGAGTACAATACCATAAAAAGCTGTAAGTCTGAAATAATTATAATAAATTTTGTATCTATCCAGATTAAAATTATCTCATCTATATTAATATATTAAAATTACTATTGCTTACTATAGGTCCCATGCGGTTTCACCAGGTTAGAGCTTTATAGTTAGAAGTTAGGGTTACATTTTCTATAATACAAACTACATTAATAATTTTCTTATTTATAGCAATTTTTTTGAAATAAATCTATACTAATAATAAATCTATTAAAACCTCCGTTTCAATAATACACTATATATCATCAAGAACAAATTTTAATAGCGCGCTTTATTTCAATCAGCGCCATCTCTTATCGTTTTTTTCTGTGTGCACGTATCACGTAAAAAGTACAAAACCAATGTAAATAACTTTAATACATAAAAATTATACATAACTCACAGTATAACTTAGTTATTGTTTCATTGTAATTAAATTTAAAAATAAATGTTTAAGAAAATAGAAATACGCCTACGCGACATAGACGCCATCTGGTCTAACGAATCTTAAAAACTCACAAAACTTATTTTTGAGTTATTATTTTCTTAATCTTAAAAGTTTACTAAATATGTCGGATAGGAATAGAAATCGTTTTAATATTTTAGATAAACATCATTTTCAATTAATATACTATTATGTTAAATTATGTTTGTCTAAATATAAAAACGACATTCTACCATTATACGATAGATGGCGCAGAATTATGTCATATAATTTTTTGAATCGCGCTGACCAAAACTTCGGCCAAAAGAATGAGACTTATTTATATATTTAACGAAATGTTTTTTTTTTTTGCATTTAGTGCCTTAGTGTACTATGGTCTTGGTTGTTATGTATTTGTTGATTATACAAAGTTGGATGGTTATAGCTATTTAAGTTGTAATCTATATATATAAAGAAAGTCGTGTTAGTTACACCGTTTATAACTCGAGAACGAGTGGACCGATTTTTATGATTTTTGTGTTTTTGGATTTGTCTTCGTCGGGAATAATACTTATTAAAAAGTGATATTCATCAATGAAAATATAATTAATAAAAAAATCAGTTCAAATGTTTCATACGTACTATCTATATATATAATAAATCTGTTAACGAGTTCGTTTTATAATCTTAATCTTAATATATAAAAGCGAAAGGTCACTCATCACGATATCTCTGGAACTATAAGATCTAGAGACTTGAAATTTGGTAGGAATATTCCTTTTGCTTGGCAAAAGAGGTCAGCTAAGAACGGATTTTACGAAATTCTACTCCTAAGGGGGCAAAAAAGGGGAGCAAAGTTTGTATGGGACAACGTAGTTCCTTGGTCCAATCTACTTCAAATTTTGCATAAAATATTCTTAACAGAATTGATTGAAGACGTGTTTCGTATTTTATCAAAATTCATCTCCTAACGGGGTTAAAAGGGGGCTGCTTTTGCTTCGAAGTTGATTTGACAACTCAATCCGTCTGTTATAAAATATTTTCCAGTATCGACGCAGATGTAGATGATAAAAAATATAAATTTATAATTTTTAAAATTTTAGTTAAATGCCCGTGCGAAGCCGGGGCGGGCCGCTAGTGTATAAATAAAGATGTACCAAACAAACGTACATTATATATATTTCTATTTTATTATGTTGGTAGAGATTTTAGGGTTCCGTATCGGATTTACTTTTTATATACCTATGTATATCAATCGTAATACGTTCAGCGTTAAATGGTTGTTTGTCGGTAAAATCATAAATATCGACCTATAAATGGAAACTGCGTTAACGACATGACGTAGATTTAAAATATCAATGCTGTTATTGACTTTAACAAATAATGTTTTTTTCTAAATATATATTGTTGTTTTTAAATGTTGTTACGTTATTTCCGTAAAATAAAATTAATCGATTAATTATTCTTTTTAGGCTTTTATACTTTAAGGGTGCCAATGGAATCCTAATACTTAGAACTCCGCTATCCGTCCATCCTTTCGTCTATCACACCACAGAACCTTATTAATAGAAAAATGACTTTTTACAATATTTCGATATTTTTCAATTATTTCTTAACAATTATGATTTATAAATAATTACAGTGGTAGAGTACCTTGCGTATGAATAATTTACATTATTCATTTCATAAAAATTTGATCGAATAAGTTGGTCAATATATAGATAAAAAAGAAATCAGAATTAATGTAAGAATCATAAAAATGTACAAAAAAGACTGATATCTAATTTCGATTAAAATCTGTACTAAAAGAATAATAACTGAAAAGTATGTAAAACGTGTAGTGCAAATTTATTTTCATCAAAAATCACAATTATCTGTTAACTTTTAATTAAAAGCTAAATTCGTTTTAATATTGCGATGAAATTCAATTAGCTCTCAGTAAATTATATTTTGGTACGAGCAGCCTTACAAGTGACTTTGGTTGGAATGCGGATCACACAACGGTAAGGTCAGAAAAGAACAAGTTTTAACAAAAGAATAATCATTATATATATATATTTTTTATAATAAGTCATGTACATGATGTTGATTAAAAAATGCACTTAAAACTAGGTTAAAGAGATGCTAATGGATGATTATAAGTTTGATGAATAAAACATTTACTTAATTAGATTATTATAAACATATAGTTTTAGTTTTGAATTTGTGCACTTAGATGTAGTCGTAGGTGAATGTAATTTTAATATGGTACTTTATTAATTTATTTGTGTATGTTTTTTTTTAGAATATTTTATCCCCATTAAATGATTAATCAAAAAAAAAATCCAATGATTTATATAAACAATAAAAATAAAAATAGTTGCTCTATTATTATGCGCATAATTATATAAGTTACCTAATTTCTTTAAATCATTTACATAGTTTCAAATAAAACTGGATAAAATTATAAGCAATAAAATTAAAATATCTATGATGTTGTAATTATACGAATTAAAAGATGTTAGAAATGTATATATTAAGGAATTTGATATATTCTTTAGATTTGTTTATTCTAAGTCTGAAACGATTGATTTTACTAATTCTTTTACTTCTAAAATAGTACAATATCCAGATAATATAGGTTAAAATACATCACGCTACGATTAATATTAGCAAAACAGATGAATAGGGTTGTCTGGGAAAGATTGCTACAAACCTACTAAAGCTAATGTTTATATCCATTATTGATTTGAATTGCTTATTTTTATTCTGTGGTAAACAATAAAGTGTTAAATAAGATAAAGTAAATAAATAAAAGTCATAAGTATCGACACATAAATGTGTGTATTTAAGTTTTTTTTATTTTTACAATAATTCGTATTTTGTTCAAGGTCTCTCGACCATGTGGTCATTTCAACTCTATATTAATCAAAAGCAAAAAAAGCAAATTCCTTCCCATTATCTCTGACCAGTTTATTATTTGACATTTACGCTAGAAATTACTAGTACGATATGCATAAATTAATTATATGTTTACAGATAGTTTAAATCGTCCTTGGCGGTTAAATTGTGTTGGATAATTGTAGCCTTTAATATTTAGGACATAAGAACTTAAAAGTGAATGGTCTTTTGTCTGTAGGTCATGCGATTTGAATTAGAGCGTCGGTTGGTTGGCATTTTATACAAATGAGTCAGGGCGTTAGCTGGTTGTGTAATTGTTTTGCGAACTGTGGCTACAATTGACTTATATGGTTAATACTTACATTTCATATTTTTATAATTTAATCTAGTATATCTTTGTGTGTTAGTGATATGTCTTTCTGTAGTCGGTATTATTGTATAACTTTTTTTTCTATATACATATTTATTGTTATAATATAAAACGATTCAATAAAAGGCGAAAAACAGTAATTATATAATTGATGTAATTAATATTTTGAATTATAATACACATAATAAAAATTTTGAATCAATAATAGTACTCATTCGTTCATTAATCCGTCTGTCTCTTTGTCTGGCTGTAACTTTGAAGCTTCGTTAGAGAGGTATTTGAAATTCGTTACTAGACCCGCTTTTTACGAAATATAAGTACAAATATAATAAAGTTAAACATTTAAAGAGAGTCTTCAACAGTCATAAAAGGTACATGTTTTTCTGGCTTTTTAATTTTATTAAATTTTAATAAAATATGTATGTAATAAATATGTATACCCAACCATACGTGTGGTAGTCCGATATAATATATATATTTAATTGTTTTACTATAATTACTTTATAATTTTTACGCCAAAATAATTAATTATAAATTAAAAGTCGAAACAAAATAATTGTTATTTTAAAGAAATTATTATTATTCTGAAGTAGTGGTGCGAATTGTTGTTTGGATGTATGTCCTTGTGGGTCTCCCCACCGTGCCTCGTATAGCAAGTGAAGCCGTCGGTACCGGTTGTTATAACAAACATTCGATAGCGATCGTTACTTATGGTAGGAAATTACCCGCCAACCAACAGTGGAGCAGTGAGACAGATTAAGGTCCAGCCCTTCTCCTATATGGAGGAGAGGCCTTTGCTCAGCAGTGCAGTTCATTTCAATCCGCTTCATTTATTCATTAATTTAATACCAATTAAAAACTTTTTGAGGTAGGAAAGTAGTTTTGGAATGTCTTAATTAATAGCAGCAACCATCATATTCTGCATGCACATCACCATATTTCTACTACTACTACACACACACACTCTACAGAAATACATCAGATTTTTACAATAATACCCTCCAACCCGGCTGGCCACGGTATTTCGTTTAGTTATAAAAGTTTTCATAATACTGTTATTATCAATTGTTACAATTCCCATATTTATTATATTAAATGTTAACATAACATTAAATGTAATTACAACTCTGCAACCTTGTTGATTTCCTGGTATCGGAAAACGTATGACGTATAATGTAACAAGTCTTAAATAACTAAAATATAATTTTTTTCTTACATTTTTCTTTGTTATATTTTTAGAAATTTAATACAAATACGGCATATAATTATTAATAAACATGATAATTGCACCATAATTAGACTTGAAATCCATAATGAATATTATTTTATTAAAAATGGATTGAAACGATAACATCTTATTAAAAAAAAAAGAAAAAAAAAAAGGAACTACTTTTGATTAACACACATCGAAACTCTTTTTACATAAATTTTTATTTTAAAAGTGGAACAACGATGTAAGCTCATTCTTTACATTAATATCAGCCGACGTTCTATATTTAAAATCGCGCACTATCAAGCAGAGCTCTTGAAATATCTATTTCAGAACACTTGTGGGAGCACGTTCTATTTCTACACCTGAGCTTCGAACTCTATTGGTGTTATGTTCTCCTGGTACTTTGGGGCGTAATGTGACGTTCGTGACGTAATGGACGTGTACCCGTCAATGTCAGTTTTGTCAGTTCGTTGTCAAAGTCCATTAGATCTGCTTAGAAATAAAAATAAAAAAGTTTTTTTTTGTTTTTTAATTGAAACTTAAAACTAAAGAATTTATGTTATAAAATAAAATATTAAAAAAAATGCATTTAACCACACTGCATTAGCATAAAACTGATTTAATTACAATTAATGTATCGTAGAGAATTAGACTATTATTAATATGTATATTTTAATTTAAAAAAAATTCCTTAACTTCTATATTATATATAAATATAAAATCAATATTAAATAAACACAATTTTAAATACATATACTCCCATATACACCTAAATTTGTTTTTAAATTATTATTTTATGCAATATGTTCATTATATAAACAAGCTGTTGATTAAGTAGTGATTGACTTGAATTAAATTAAACGAGTAACTCTCAGATTAAAATAACAAAAAAGTATGATTAAAATAAGTAGATAATTCATTATAAATTCTCCATTGTTCGTTATATTTAAAAGACAAATATATGTAGGTACATAATATATATACATTTTTAATTTTGTTATATTTTTATTATGATGAATTTAGAAAACAAAATCATTTTATATAATGTTGCATTACTTTAAGTAACTTTTGATAGCCTTATAAAAATATTTGTACCTACAATTTACTTAACGATGTCAAAATATTTGTTTATGATTTTTTTTTGTAAACAAAAAAAAAAATTATCTACAAATGTTTGTTTAGATTTCAGAAATATTTCTAAGTCAGAATTATTTTGGAATTTAGTAATAAGGTTAGAAATACCAGGGTGGCAGGAAGCATTAGAAGCGTACTACTATATATTTCGAATGTATGTTTGGTGATCGTACATTACTCACCTGTAGATATACACGTGGTGTTGATAAGTTATGGATGGGGATAGGAATCTCCATAATTTATTGCGTTTGTGGAGGAAAATTATTAAATCCTAATATGAAATTATTGCAGGATCTATAATATATATGTGTAATAGATTTAAGAACAACCAATAAAAAATATTTAAAGCATTGCCTCGAAATTGATATAGCGATATCGAAATTTCTTATAATGTGTTAATTTAGTCTACTTAAAAATAATAATATGAAAGTAAATAAATGTAATTTCAGCTAGATAATTCTTGTTATTTAAATCACAAGCATTTTAATGTTGCGAGTTAGATGTAAAGAGAAATTTTTATATCCAGTTGAATTCTACTGTCCACGTGAGTGTTTTGATTTGAGTAAGTAAGTTCCGAATAAGATCACTGTAGTGTGCGTCTGAAACCAAAAGCTAAATCAGTGTTAACTTTTCAGACTGCTTGGCGCTTCTCAAATTAGATTTTCGTCGTCGCGTTCACACCCCTATTTTTAACATATCTCTATCCTGTTCACGCCGTTTTCCCCCAGCTTTCCTTGTTCTGAGCATGCGCTGTCCAAGTGTTTACACGTGGTTTGATAACTCCTGGTTCGCTATGGTCGCCTGGTATCGGGCGCGCCTAGGGCGGCCGTCGCGCCGCCGCCCAGCGCCGAAACCGCCCTAGGGAAGGTTTCCCTCCCCAGAAGCTCAGACGAACGCCTCCGACACGGTCCGTTCCGACACATAGGCGGAGAGATTTTACACGTGCACAACTCTACGCGCGGATGCCTTTTATTTTTTCATTTTTTATGAATATTTTCGAGAAGCAGTGATTAAAAAATTTAAAATTTTGATATATATTGAACTTGCCTTTATTAAAAATAATTTTTATTGTTTTATAGTATTTTTTGTATCAGTTTGAAGTTTTCTTGTTAAAAGTTGTTTGTAGTGTTAAGTTTAGGTGTTTTCGGTGTATCTTCAGGTGTTCCCGTTAGTAGATGTGTCAACCCTGAGTTACGCTGCTGTCCAGATTTCCAAAATGAGAAGGCAGATATCAATGCCAGGTAAGTTACTAATGATTATAAGTTAACAATTTTATATAAACTATAAAATTTATTACTTCATTATCTCTTTTATTCTATAATTAAAAATGGAAAATTTCTAAAAATGAGAAACGCCTTGAGAAATCTGTAAATTATTATACGATTTAGTCATTCGCGATATATCTTGCAATAAATTTTACAAAGGCGCCGTAAACGTCAATTCACTTATATAAAAGTTAAAAAGTAGAAAAAGGCATTAAATAATAATTATTTTATAATTAAAATTTCGTTTTATTTTCAAAGTTATCGTTATATTCTTCAAAATATTTCTGTTTATATGTTTTACTCTATATCATATTACAAAACAATAGTTGTGTAATAAGCATTATTTGCTCAGCAAATATATTAGGACACTCATTTCCAAAGTCAAATATAGCTGATACTAACACAAACACCCTCGAATTAGGGTGATTCTGTACGTTTGATCTTGTTTAAGCGTTGGTGGTGCTGTGATGCTAGAATTTCAAAAAGTTTTTCCATTCGTAAAACGAAAGTTGAGGGTAAATATGGTTTTCATGTTGTTATTGACAAAATTTACGTAAAAAAATAATAAAACTGATAAAATTATTTGATATATCTTTTGTTTACTATATACTATGAAAATAAGAAATATTATTTCCATTTTTATAGTTATTTATTTAGAAAAAATCACAAAGAATAGTAAGTTTTTCATTTTTATTTTTACATTTTCATTTTTCTAATTATAATAATTTATTGATTTATTGTATTTACGCTGTGAAACACAATCAAAGTGAAAAAAACCTGTTTCAACTAAGTACAGAATTCTACGTACATATATATATGTGTATTATAAACTATAAAATTTATTACTTCATTATCTCTTTTATTCTATAATTAAAAATGGAAAATTTCTAAAAATGAGAAACGCCTTGAGAAATCTGTAAATTATTATACGATTTAGTCATTCGCGATATATCTTGCAATAAATTTTACAAAGGCGCCGTAAACGTCAATTCACTTATATAAAAGTTAAAAAGTAGAAAAAGGCATTAAATAATAATTATTTTATAATTAAAATTTCGTTTTATTTTCAAAGTTATCGTTATATTCTTCAAAATATTTCTGTTTATATGTTTTACTCTATATCATATTACAAAACAATAGTTGTGTAATAAGCATTATTTGCTCAGCAAATATATTAGGACACTCATTTCCAAAGTCAAATATAGCTGATACTAACACAAACACCCTCGAATTAGGGTGATTCTGTACGTTTGATCTTGTTTAAGCGTTGGTGGTGCTGTGATGCTAGAATTTCAAAAAGTTTTTCCATTCGTAAAACGAAAGTTGAGGGTAAATATGGTTTTCATGTTGTTATTGACAAAATTTACGTAAAAAAATAATAAAACTGATAAAATTATTTGATATATCTTTTGTTTACTATATACTATGAAAAATAAGAAATATTATTTCCATTTTTATAGTTATTTATTTAGAAAAAATCACAAAGAATAGTAAGTTTTTCATTTTTATTTTTACATTTTCATTTTTCTAATTATAATAATTTATTGATTTATTGTATTTACGCTGTGAAACACAATCAAAGTGAAAAAAACCTGTTTCAACTAAGTACAGAATTCTACGTACATATATATATGTGAGTGTGTGTGTTGATAAATTCAGTAACGTGCATCTTCAGCCGCGTGGATATTATGTATATTCGTGCTATGAAGCCTAAAGAGCACAAAAATTGAATTATATATTAAAAATTACATTAATATAAAAATGATATTTTAATGATTCAAAAAATAATTGACTCCACAAACCTCTCGCTGATTGGTGATAGGAAGGCTAATTCATGTCTTGTCCAGAGAGTCGAAATTGTGAATAAACGGAGAAATCTTGCCTTCTTTCTTACCATTGTTCGACATGGTCAAGACGTTCAAGGTGATTTTTTATTTGAATTTTTTTACTATGCTCAATTCTAATGATCAACGTAAGATTTTGAAAAACATGCTATTAAGACAGGTTCTACGGTTGAATTTCGAGTTTGGGCTTTTTAAAAGTTACAATAATGTATCACAATAGCTTTCTCACCAGATTTATTTTTTTAATTTTGACGAAGGTTTTTTCTCTCAAAAGCAATTACGTCCGAAAGAAAACAAATTCGTTGAGAGATCTCAACAAAGGATTCCGTTAATGGCTTTCAAATCCACACAGGATTTATACAGCTTACATTCATCGTAAGTTAATCTGTCACTTTGCTGATAAGTAAACGGATGAGTTTCTAAATTAAAAGACAATTTTTTCCACCTTGTCATTAGACACAACTGCTTAAAAACATATTCGTATTTTTAAAACAATCGGACGACGCTAACAATATACTTTACAACCAGTTTGCACTTAGTGAAAATCGAAAATATTTTGATTGATATTTTGATAATTTGATTGATGATTTTTATAACGGTTTTGTAAGCTGAAGCGGCAGTGGGTAGGACACATAGCTTGTAGGACTGATGTCTGGTAGAGCAGAAAGGTTTTCAAGGGAAGACTACGTACCGGCAAGCGCAGCGTCGGGGGACAGCGACTTGAGGAGAGTTGTTGGAAACCGTTGGCTGGTGGTCACCAGTAGTCATCCAATGTCTGATGATGATGATGATATGATATTAGAAGTCACAATTGAAATAGATAATACTGGAAAGAGCCAGCAACTCTTATATAATAACTCTATTGTGTTTTTTTACCATATATTTATCCCGCGGATCAAATTTGTCGATTATGTCTACGATTACCGCAATAATTTTAGAATTATATTGTTATTCTTTACATAAATTTAATTAAGTCTGGGTCTTGGTGTAATTTTTTTATATGTAAAATACATATAAAAAAAATCTCAGACCATGCAACTCAAATAATGTCTGGGACTGGGTGTAATTTTTTTTATATGTAAAATACACACAAAAAATCTCAGTTCATGCAACTGAAATAAAAGTTAATTTAATAAATAAACTTGTACGTATACCTTGGAATCTTTTATCATATGTATAAATGCATTATCTGCATTATTATTGGTGTAAGGATTTTTATTAGTGAGGGTCTTCGAAATAAAATATGCAGTTTGGAATTCCTTATGTATATATCCTATGTAAAACTTATCATATTAATTCTATTACAGCTTTATATTTCTCTCATACTGTCTATATTTCGTCATCAAAGAAAGGGTAGTACTTTGTGAGGGCAACCTCTCCCCTTACCCTCGATCGTTATATACATAATACAACTTAATACAGCCTCGTTATTATAAGCGCTGCTGTAATGAACGCTTGTGAGATATTAATTACTAGCAAAGTTCATCAATAAGTTAACATATATATGTGGAAAACCGCGCATTTTGTTTAATTTTTCCATTGTAGAAGACACTGTAGGAGAGCCAACCATCCTCTGACGTAAGCAGGAGTCCTTAAATATTTTTTATCTGCTAAATTTATATTATATATGTATTTTAGATAGATAGATAAACACTTTATTGCACTCAAATCAAAGTATACACAAAATAATGAAATACATAGTAATAAAAAAATTGTATTTTAATATGTAGTATGTATAGATTGTTTGTAATATAATATACGTATATAAGTGTTATTTAAGTTTTAGTTAATTTACCTGGATAAATATAATATTCATTATTAATTTTTTGAAGGTGACTTTCAATCGCTATTTGAAAAAAAAAAAAAAAAAAAACTGGCTTTTTTGTCTATATCTTGGCCGCGCATCACACTGAAATATAGAATAAAAAAATAAAACTTGGCGTTTGAATACAAACAAGGTCCTTGAATACTTTATATTCCAAACTTCAGCACGTTTCCCTTGGGAAAGATTTTTTTTTCTAGAAGGGAGCTAATATTTCTATAAATATTTCAAGATTGTTGGTTTGCTAGTTCAGAATTCATAGACATCCAAGGAATTTATATACAAACTGGAATGCTCACGTGCACTCAAAAAACGTGCCTACGGCCGGGATTGCGTCACTTTCTACCATAGATTCAAGGCAACTCTCGTAAGAAAGAGACAAAATACCAGTTGTCAACGAAATGCTAGGAACGATTTTTCACTTTACATGTTATAAGCCAATGTCAACCTTATGTAAAAAAAACAAGGTGCATATTTGAATATACAATTTTATTAAGTGAGCGTTCCAGTTATGATATAAATTCCTTGTAGACATCATAAACCTCGATACGATGACGACGTACGACCGTCCTGGTGTACTGGTACGAGTAATCGCCTCAATGCCGGACGCGGGTCCGATTCCTGTTCGGGGCAGATATTTATATTTGTGCAAATATTTGTTTCCGGTCTAGGTATATGTCCTTGTTGTTATCATAGATACCTGGTAATGATCATAATCATCATAATAAATTTAAAGATTTTATTTAAAAAAAAAAAATAGATAAAGCTTATTATTCGGTGCAAGATTACTTAGTCGACAAAGATGTGTGGACATAGTGGCGTTGTATTTCATGCAAGATATTACTAATTTTATACTAAAACACAGTTTATATATCATTTTCAAAAGAGTAACTGCGGAGTTTCTTGCCGATTCTTCTCTACAGAATCTACATTCCGAATCGGTGGTAGCTTTACCATTACAAAATAATAATCAAATTTAAATTTTTAATTTGTAAAATGACGATTCAAAGGTGCTCTTAGGGCCTATTTAAATAAAGTTAATTTTGATTTTGATTTTGATTTTGATTTTTGATCGTTACTCATGGTAGGGATATTATCCACCAACCAGCAGTGGAGCAACGTGGTGGATTAAGCTCCAACCCTTCTTCTATATGGAGAAGAGGCCTTTGCCTAGAAGTGGGTTGTTTACAGGCTGATAAAGTACAAATCTCGGCTTCCAAAATATCTTGAAACCTGGAATATACACGAACATTTCAACCTACGGTTTATCTTAAGCTAGCATATGCACTTTATTCACATATGGTTGCATATACACTATCCAGTCCACTCCAAAGTTTCAAACAAACAATCTCTTAGATTATATGTATATAGGCATAGTAGAAATTGAAATTGGTTACATAGTCATATCAAAGAAGTTATTCATGAAAATAGAACATTGTGTAATAATAAATCAAGTATTTGAAGTATCAATCCGACGGCCGGCTGGTCGAGTGGTCAGGCAACTGGACACTTTACGCAGCGGTCGCGGGTTCGAATCCCGCCAGGTGCAGATAATTTGTATGACGAATATAGATGTCTGCACCGGGTCATGGATGTGTATTTATGTATATATGTATTTATATATTAAATTTATTTCCGTTCCTAGTACCCGTAACACAAGTTCTTACGAACTTAGCACGGGGCTAGGTTAACGTGGTGTGATTGTTGGTTAATATTTATTTATTTATTTATCAATTTAATTTATATTGTTAATACTATGACTATGAGTATGTATATTACTGATAACGACTGAATTTTTTTATCATAGAGTTATATATTTTTTAATTCCTCGTAAAGTATGTTTTTTTTAGTTCATATTCTCGATTAATTCGTGTTATTATTTTATTAAAATTATTACATTTTATAGTGACTAAATTGAACTGCATTAATTAAATATTATTTTAAGAACGATTTTATTTTTGTGTCTGTTATCAATATACCTAGCTCATTTTAATTACATTAATTACACACTTTACATATATGAAACATTCGTTACTGAACCGATTTGTGTTTACAGTCTATATAAAATTGCATATGTAAGCGTTTACGAGTTTATATAGGAATTTTATGGCAGTCATTAAAATAGTTCCGTGTTTAATTTTAACAAAATGACTGAGTATTGCATTCGGTCATCGACTAATTTACTCGTACTCTATGAAATTGGTTTTATTGTATATGTCATATATAAAAGCAATTATTTCAAAACTCTATTTGATATACCGCATTTGCTTTTGCTCTTGAATGATTACGAATACGTTGTAAATAAAGTATTTCTTCTCTTGAATCTTTTTTTATCGAATCAAGTTTATATAATTTTTGCAATAATATTGTTACTGTCTGAAAGAGAGTTGGTCATGGGTTTTTACGTTTTTAGAAGGTATAGTTTACTTCAAAAATGCAGTATTTAAAGGAAGCTATTTCGTTAAAATAAATTTAAATTAGTTATGGTTATTGATTTTATGTTATCAAAAGCTATTCCCAATAGTACCAGCAAATTAATGTTGAAGGATTTAACTTTATTTTCGTTACCTTTTTTCAATCCCGATAATTATGGTAATGGTTAATGGTAAAATAGTTGCTAACACATTGCAGACTACCCCTTAAAGTTCCGGTATCACTTGAGTTCCATGGTACACTATGAGCATTGGCGTAAAACTTTTTGCAAATATAATAATATAATACGATTTATTCTAAAGCTTCTCTTAAATTATTAATATTTTGTAACAGAATTCTCAAGGAATTTAAGTTTTAATTATTATTCTTATAGAATGATTTTACCTATAGGCTATAATACATATCTTTATTATTTCTAACCTTAGTATTTAATTGTATAAGGTACCTATTAACTAAACGCAATCCAAAAAGCGCCACCTTAGCCATCTACTCCTATTATACCTAATAGTGTCGTATTTCAATCTGTTATAAAAGTTTCTGTTTTCGTCTTGTTTAGTTTACTGAATTTTAAATATACCTTACTATTCTCGAATACCGTCATTCAAAAAACAGAATTAAAATTACAATAATTTTTGATAGAGTAAAGCGAGTTTGATGAAATTAAGACTAACTGCTACTCTAGCCTATATAAGCTACCTTATTTTTTAATCTACACTTAGTTAAGCAGTGATACGTGTTTAAACAAACAGACACACAGTTCTATTTTAAAATCCGTTTCTAATACTGTATTCACAGAATAATCTCCCTTACTGAGACAGTCTCTTACACATTCCAGAAAAAGGAGAGATAATATCATATATTGATCGCAGAAGTTTACCGAGAGGCCGAGATGAAATCCATTTTTTCCGGCCTTCCTACTGAAAGCTAAGAATTTTTTTATTAATAAATTCAGGACAACCTTATTTGACATGTTGTATTATTCGATAATCGACAAACTTATTTATGAAAATGTCGAAACATATTACAATATAAAATCGGAACTAACTTTTTATACAAACGATTTACATTTAAAAAAAATATCTATTATTTTTGATATGTGTGTGTATTCAAATTACTAGTATCTGTAAATAATTCAGAGATATTGAGATATTATGAAAACAAGATGACGAAGGAAGAATAACGTTAACTTACACATGTCAATATCTGTATGGTATCAACGTTTAATTTTTAATTTTAAAACTAAGCTCATATATATAACTATGGAAGTGTTTTAATTTCTAACTAATTATTATGTACAATATTATTTGCTTTTAAATTAATTATTCATTATTAAATTGCTTTTCAATTTATTTCGTCTATGAGGTATACAATCGTTCATATGATACTATATTTACTCAATTAATCGCCTGCCCATCAGTATAGGCAGTAAAACGTAAGTTTACTTTGCTAATAAATAAGCCGAAGGCGTCAATAACCTTTTACTAATATTGGTTTTATATTCTTAGCTAATATTTATTTACTACAAAACTCTAAATAATAATGGGAAAATTATTGTTGTTATTATTATTTCAAGTATATTTGAAGGTTAATTGTAAAATAAATTAATATTCAGAAAGTACGTAATAAAAAATTAATTATTCATAAACATAATTTCCTGTTTCGGAATCAAAGTAACATACTTATATATATAAAATATTTAATTTACAGATTTGTCTTACTGGAATTTTCGTGAAGTAATTGAAAATTGTTTAAAGAATTGAGTAGCAATAAAAATATATATATATATACTTATGTATGTTTATATACAAATATTAGAAATCGTGAAATAGCATGCCTAATAATAGTACAGTCCATTTCTCTTTTCTATAGTCTTTAGTCCTTTTTTCATAATATTAACCGACGTCAAAAAAGGAGGTTACATATATAAGTTTCTTTTTGTATGTTACGCGATATTTTCGCTAACTTTGAAATGATTTAAATATTTCTTTTTTAATTGAATGTTTATTCATACGATAATCGTATGAATTAAATACGCTAGTCCTCTGCCCAAAGGTTGCCTGAAAGAGATCGCTGTGCTAGTGATAAGGCCGCTAAGGTTTTTTTAACGCTGGGAAATGCATTTGCGCATAGCGGATAAGGCCGTCTGATGCAACTGATGCAATGTGATTGATGTAAATTCTATGTATTATTTCATATTATTGTGTATGTATTATCTATGTGTTCTGTGTTGGTGTGCAAAAAGTATAAATAAAATAAATAAATACAATAGTTAATGTATAATATTTTTTAATAAATTATATATTTTATAAAAAAGAAACAATTAAAAATAATTTATTAATTAATAAAAATATACATATAAAAATAAAAAAACATGAAACCTACATTTATATAAATTATAATACACTTTATGCTTAAGCTGTGATCAGTTGTTCTCATAAGGACAGCTTTTTTATATAACAACTAGCTATACCCGCAACTTCGTTCACGATTACACATTTTGGCTTTTATACCTTCTCCCAGGGGAAACGTGTTGAATTTAGGGATAAAAAATATCCAATATCCTAGCATGTAGTGTAGACTCAAATTATTCCAAGTTTCATTAAAATCCATTCTGTAGTTTCAGCGTGATTGCTATGATACAGACAGACACAAAAAATAATTATATATAATAAATAAAAAAGAATTGCGTAAGTGTCGCGAAACAATCGGTTGGAACGAAGTTCTTTTCATTATTGATAAAAATATTATATTACTGATTAACAAATACAAATAAATGAATTACTAGCGTCTGAGAGCAATTGAATGAGACGCAGAAATAACTAATGAATTGAAGGAATGATAGGAAATTTCGTAATTAATATATTTTTTCAAGTTGTGAAAATAAACATTTTATTGTACATCATTCAATTCATTCATTAGCTCGATACAAATATATATTATGCATACAAATCTTATTACTTTGATAGTAGATGATAACAAATAAACAATAATATTAACATTTCAAAGAAAAAAAATAATAAAAAAATACCTTTTTTTTTTAAATATTTCTGTGAATTGAAAATGTTTATTTTTTATTGATTTAAAAGTATAGCATAATTACTTAAGTAGGAATGATGTGATGTCCTTTAGGTGTTTTACACTTATATACAGCTGAAAAAAATATTTCAGCTGTATTATATATATAATTGAGAGAAAACTAAAAGCTAAGTATGTAAATTCTAAACCTACTTTCAATAAATACATATGGATATATTTATTTTAACTATATATATGTATATAGAAATAATAATATTTCTTCTAGTATCTACTCATATATTATTTATTTATTATGAGCATTTAAGCAATTAAATCAGTAATAATAATTTGTTCAGGAAACTAAAAGCAATAATAATAATCATGACGAATTTGCAACACTGTATGTAATTAAATACAGTAGTTCTCTAGAGCAGCTTTATTTAAGAAAAAAAAAAAAAAAACGAATTCAGAAATTTAATTAAAAAATATTGTTCTTTTCTTTTTATATTAATATTAATTTTATCTAGAATTCTTTGAATCATCTGATTTCTTTCATAGAAGTATTGATATTTCTTCTCTATAAAAGATACAGCACGATAACAATTGATGCTATGCTAATTATGTGAATTGTCTACGAGGCTTCTTATGTCCTTTTATAACTTTACCAAATATTTAATTAAAATAACTTTATTCTTTTGTACTAATATTAATTTTATCTAGAATTCTCCGAATCATCTGATTTTTTGGACAGAAGTATTAATATTTCTTCTCTAAGACAGAGACAGCACGAAAACTTACGCTATGCTAATTTGTTAATTATGTGGATTGTCTGCGAGGCTTCTTATGTTTTTTATAGCTGAAACATACATGGAAATAACAACAAATATTATTATTCTTATTAAAGTTATAGTCATTTTGATATAATTTAAATATTTCACCGACTACTATTATCATACTTTATCAAACATTGAATTAAAATAACTTTATTCTAAAATTTGAAATAAAATTTTACTAAACAAATATAGTCTCAAAATATATATTAAAATGATATATCAGCTGGTAAATTAATGCTTATAGGCCTTTAGAAACAAATAATATTGTTAACATTAAGTGCATTATATTTTAAATATTTAATGAATAATTTGAAAAATACGTACCTCTTATTAAACTAAAAGTTTGACCTTTATTTTAATCTCCAAGAGTATTTTATGTTGGTGGTGAATCAAAGTTTTTAATAACAATTTACTATAAAGTTTAAAGATAAAACATAACAAAATATCTTCAATGTGCAGAAAAAGGCTTGTTACAGTTTTAGTATAACTATAGATGTACGGAACGAACGAGGGTAGTTGAAGAAAATGAGCCATAAACGTAAGAAACTAAACTGATGACGTCACGTTGAACAAATGACAATCAAGCTACCAGCATCGTTAAGGCGTGACGGGCTTTACATGGGGACGAGAAAAAACATTTTTTCATCATCTCTTTGCAGTAATCATTTAAAAAGATAAATATATAGTATAGTATAGTTATTGTAAAGTATGCTGAAAGCTTTTTTGAGACTGTTACTGTTTTAATTGTGATATCTAGTAAAATTTTGAGATGGGTCGGTCGTATTAAAACTCTAACTCTGTCCTGAAGCTGCTGCGTTGATTTCGAATTACATCACATCGCACATCGCATCAGAGGTTTGTTTACATAACCTGCTACTATGTGTTGGAATAATATTTTTCACCAATAAAGAATTAAAAAAAAAATTCAAATGAAACTTAAAAAATACTTTTTAGATGAGCAAATTGAATTTCAAGATTTTTTGTATGAATCTTCCTCGTATTATAACGTATTAATTTTATAAATCTAATACGGTTTTGTTTATTAGATTTTGTCTTAAAAAAATTAATTTTCACCAACCATATTCTTAGATAATAGATTTCGTATTTTGTTGGGTCTTGGCCAAACTATTTCGGCCTGTACTCAAGCTATAGATAATATATTTATGTCGAAAAAGTCGAGTCGAAAGAAGTTAAGTATATAAGTAGTGTATTATTAATTCCAAACCTAATATTGGTATTAAAAATATTTAACATTATGCTTAGAAGTCTATAGTTATAATAAATTTAATTATTATTTCAAATAGTCAACACAAACAAAAAGCGCTATCGAACTAGCGATAATTGTGCCAAGGGATACGTATATACACCTATACATCGAAATACAAAAAGGGCAAATAGATCACCCTCCTTCGCATCACATTTGTCGGATAAACAACATGAGCCCTTGTGTAATAACAGACGGTCTAATTAATGGGGGGTGATTAACCTTAGTAGTATATTATCCGGGCATAAGTTGCCGTAAAGTTTCCACTCGCATTCTTATTTCTGTCGAGATTAATTAGTAATACTTAAAAACGTTCATTTTATATAGTTTATTATCTGTTACTTAATGCTTCACTTGCGCAAAAGACGGTCGTATATAAATATGAAATAATAAGAGATTGCTTATTTTAATAGACTCCTTTAGAGGAAAATTTTGCTAATACACTGACACGCTCATCTTCGAAAATAGAAGAATTTTCATTTAAACTAAAAATTTATCATCAATTTCCCCTTCATTGAAGGCGTAAAAAAACCCCAAACTTGGCCTTTTTTCCTCTCCTAGTTGCAAAAAAGGATTCAAAATTTCGTGTGTCAACTTCAATAGTTTAGGCTTGACGATGATGAATCAGCCAGTTGATGAGTCAGTTAGTTGTTTTATAAGTATGAAATCTTATTTTATACGTATAAATTATCTATGATAATAAAATATAAGTATGTATATTTCTTCTACATGGAGAAGAAGTCTTTCCCCATCACTGGGACACTTGAATGATGAGACAGTTAAGTTCAGCACTTTTTGCTATAATATCTTTTTCATACATTGTACAGAAATGAATAAACTGGAATCAGGTTTTTTTAAGCCATCTCTTACATACATTATACAATCAATTACTTGTATTCATGACAAAAAATAAGCTGCAAAAGTAATAAATTATAAACTGAACAATCATGATTATAAAGTTAGAAGTAAATATAATAATATTACAGCAAGGAGTTGTTTTTGAGTTATGGTAACGTTAGCTAGAGACACACAGAACTAATTGGAAGAAGTTGAAATAAATATTTACGTTTTAAATTTACAATAAAAATATTTTTCTTTCTTATATTTCCTACAGTTGAAAAAAAAAAGGAAATTAATGGGCAAATATTTATGTATTTGCGGACAAAGTAAAACATTTTACCGCGTTCGGACGGCTGACGACAGTAAACTCTGTTATAGGCGTCAAAAACTTTGAGTAACTCTTAATACAAATATGTACTTTGAGTTAAGGTAAAGTATTTTAATATTTATATAGGATTTACGAAGCCCAGGGCTATGTACTTTTACAAAGCTTCCATGCATCCTTAAAAAAATTATTGGAGTTTACTCCTTAAGAATCGATTTTCATAATAAGGCGCCCGGTATGAGAAAAATATGAGAGGTAAAATCTACTATTGAATGACCTCGTTACTTTTTCGGTGCGCGCGCACCTATGGTGCGGTGCGAAAGTAATGTTGCTCTAATTAATATTGAAAAATAATATTTAAAAAGTAAATGATAATTGTCAGATAATAATAATTACATAATTTATCAACATTCCTAATGAAATATTTGTGCACATCTGAAATTGACTATTGTGAAAAGTTTAATGTAATATTTTTATATTAATATTTTAATATTTCGCCGATTAGTTATAATAAATGTATATGAAATGAATAAATATATATTTATATATGTATATTATTTTCATTAATTTGTTAATTTACCCTTTCATATGGTATTAATCTTATTTTCAGTTGGATAAACTCTTTTTGCGTATGTTTAGACAATCGTACTTAAGGAGTAAACTCCAGTCGTGCGTCGGAGCTGACACACACAATTTTTTATTTATTATTAAATATACTACAAAAAATACAGCTAAATCTGAATAGGATATGGAAATTAAAAATTATACAATAATAAAAGTACTACAATTTTATTATTACAAAAATAAAAGTACCCAAAATGTGTTAGCTATATATATTATATTATATTAATAAATTATATATACTATATTTTAATAATTATTTTAAGTTTTGAATTGTAAATATGTATAATATTGTAAAATTTCTTTAATAAATTTATGTTTCATTGTTTGTTTCGTCCAAATTATTATTTATTTTTATTAAAAAATATTATAATATAACATAATATAACATAATAGGTAGTAAATTAAGTATTTTATTACTTTTAATATTAAGTTAATTAAAATGTAAAAAAGAATGAATCTGATTAGAAATATATATATCTAGCGGCCCACCCCGGCTGAGCCCGGGGTATGTATATGTACCTAAACCTTCCTCATAACTTTATATATAGGGTTAAAACCGCATAAAAATCCATGCAGTAGTTTTTGAGTTTATCGCAAACAGACAGATACACAGATGCGGCGGAGGATTTTGTTTTATACTATGTAGTGACACAAAGTCCGTTCGATCAAAGTCAGTGGAGTCAACTACAGGACGTGGGGTGTCATATATCTTAAATATAATATATAGGCTATAATATATGGTAGCCATTAAATATGAGTTGTTTCCTGTAATTCGCTCATGTATAACTAATTTACTATCATACTGATCTAAATGAAAAAAAGTTTTGTTATTCTATCTAGGTTAAAAAATTTTTTTCCTATTTTAACTATTTAATTTGACTACAATTTCAACTGCTAACAGTTTAGTTAAATGTTTTTAGTAAAAAAATGTTATTTTTTGTTATATATGTTTTTCATCAAATAATAATCTTTTCTATAATCATATTACAGTTTCTTGTTACACGATGTCAAAAATGTCTTATATCGCAGTAATCAAGTCACCGCCATTTTGTAAGATACATAATTATATGTATAGGTGTCATAATTATGTGAAAAGTTGTTTTAGAAATTTTTATTTTTCATAAATATGAACAGCATTGTTCCCGAGAATCGAGGAGAAAATAAAAGGGATTTTTTTTTCGTGTGCCGAAGAGGCCGTGGTCGCCTACGATGTCTCAATTTCAGACCTATCGGAATCAAGACTGGCAAAAGTGTTTTAATAATTGGTTTAGGCGAATGGAACTTTGTACCTATAGAGAATGTAGGAAAGTTATGTAAAATAAATATTGTTAATATCTTGTATATTTTTTTCTTGTCTCAAAACTTATCGAGTTATCTACGTACGGTATACTTTACTGTTATGTTGTTTGACTTTTGAAAGTCCAACATCGTAATAATTTTGTACTTATACATTGATATATTGTATTATTATTAAGAAACAATATCCGACTTTAATTTCTCAGTTCAGAAATTTTCGTCAAGGAAGCAGACAGAACTATAATGAACATTTCAAAACTTTTAAATAATCTTAATAGAATAGTCTCGGTAGCAGCATCTTTCATAGATAAGTAACTTTTAAATTAAAAAAATAAAATTACGGTAGCTTTAACTCAATTTATTCGTTACGACAGTATAAGCTCTTCCTATAAAATCGTTTAAGCTCTGTAATTTGGATGAGCGGTTTCAAAGATTTTATACGATTGTGAAGAAGCTTAAAAAAGATTTCAGTCTGTATTTGTAATACAATCCGTTATTTTATTTTTACCCTTTTATTAATATTTTCATTTATATTTTAACGAAGCGAACAAAGTAAAAACCTAATGATAGAAAATGAAAAATAAGTTTTTGACACAAGATATTGGAAAAATATCGCACATTTTTTTTCTGAATCGAAATTGACATGTTTAATTTAGATATAAAGTATATGGTTAAAATACTATGTTATTTCAGATGAAGCTAGAATTGAGAGCTTTTAAAGCCTAACCTTTTTGACCTAATGAGTATATTACTTTTTAATATGTGGGACGGAGAAGATACGATTGAGATTGTTCGTGATAATTTATTATATTTTTAGATAATTAATTTGAAGAAAAAAAATTAAATCGGTTTGACTAAAACATTTAATAATAAACATTGTGGAAGAAATTCCGTCAACCGAGTTGGGATCGCTTTAATCCTCAATAAAAACAGGTCTTTAGTTCCAGTAAAAATAACAAAAACAGGTCAGGTTAAAAACAGGTCTTTGGTTCTAGTAAAAATAACAAAATTTATTTTTAACGAAAACTCCAATTAAGCTTTAGCAGAAAAATATAACTGACAGGCTGACGGCCGGATTTTGAATGGCTGTTCAAATAGTCGGTTCTGACAGCGTTGTCAATGATGTTAAACTGTTAATTTTGATCCGATTGCAGGAACATTGATTATGATGAAATTACGCAGTTTAAGATCATTGACAGTGGATGAATAATTTGTACAATATAATATAAAATCTAAGAAATTAAAGTCGGGATTGTTTCTTAATTATAATAATAAAAAATATCAATGCTATAAATACACAATTATTATGATGTTTGACTACAACTAGATTAAATAACTTCGTTCTCTTGTTCATTGCATATCTCATTTTAACCAAGAAATGTCACACAAATTCAGTTCCTCAAATCAATTCAATTTTTTTTTTTATTACAGCATTATCAAATAATATTTTTATTTACTTGTTAATTTTGCGATACTTTATTGCTATATTTTATAAGACTTATAAAAATAGTTTCAAGGCTATAAGTAGGTAATTAATTATGTAAAAATAAATAAGCCCGTTTGACAACTGGTAAGTATAAAACTTTTGTGATATTATTAAACTGATTTTTAACCCTCGTTGTGAATAAGGATGAAATTGGCATATTCATGAAATCAAACTATTATAGTCACAAGTTTTAAGCATCAATGTCATTAATTTCCCGTTTAATAAATTTTAAAATATATAGAATTAAGGTTAAAAAAAAACTATATTTCCCTAGCTGTTATACTTTTATGAGTCGAGTTACAAGTTATAGCTAGTACTGACTCTCGTCAAAATTTAAAAAAGAATTTTACAATTACATAACCTCGGCCTGTTAAAGTATGAGACACGCCCTCAACTGTGGCTGTAGCTATAGCTAGGGATGCAACATCGCTCATAAACACATCGATATTTTTTAAAAGTGAAACATCGATGTTAAAAACTTCAAAATCAATTAACGATATATCGATATTTGAAAAAAATCGATGTATCGTTTGCATCCGTCGTTATAGCAGTTATTTAGAGATAGCCATACACAGCATGTTTTTTAAAACTCCGCCATTTTTTCTAAAATCAGAATAAAATTAAATAATATAATACTTACATACATATTATTTCAAAAATTAAGGCTATTATTTCAAACATCACTCTTATCAAATTAAATATCAATCTTATATCAACCGATATTCAATAATCGCATTATACGATTAGACTAAACGTTAGATTTATCTAGTAAAGAGGGATTATTAAAATTAAAGGCCCGCTGTCAATAAGTTGTACGAAATTTGACACCGCGATTGAATCGCCATTGATTGAAGCGCCATCAGCGCCATCTATTATTATATTATAATATCTTCCTTCAGACTGTTGTTTTTTGTACAAAACTGCAAATATAAATCGTAATTCGGCGCCTTGACGTATATTTTTGTCTTTTTTCGTTTAGTCTTTTGAATATGAAGATTAAAATTAATTGAACACATTTAATATAATAAATAATAATTATTTATTATATGGATATCATTTAAATGCATTACCTATAGTTACATAATTTTTTCTCTCTTATGCCGTCATTCAACACATAAAATTCAAATTACAATAACTATTGATACCGTAAAATGCTGCAACTTTGCCTGGATTTTGCAGTTTTTTGTTTGTATTTCAAAATCGATGAATTGTTTTTTTCAAAAACACCTTTTTGTAGCTACAATAACAAAAGTTACAAGACCCTAAAAAATCCTTCCACTCGCATTGATTTTTGTCGCACAACTGACGAAGCATTAATGAAGTTATCGCGTAAAAAAAGGTCAAATTATGGTGCCATAATAATGTTAAATTACTGTCAAACAGTAAAAAATAAGAAAATACTAAGCAAAAGCGAGATATTGTAGTCTAAACGATTTAGGCAAAATTGAGCTTGATTGGTAAAGTTGCAGCATTTTACGGTACACTTAAGCGATTTTGATGAAATAAAAACTTTTTTTTTTAATGTTAGTTGGATAGGCAAACGGGCAGACGTGCCACCTGATGGTAAGTCGACGTCGCCCATGAACATAAACTAGTTTACCTGGAACTATCCCAGCCAACTCATTTATGTGTTGCTGTCCTGAGATATAATCATGATGTTAAGTCTCGGTGCCAGTAATTACACTGCCTGTCTTGCCCTTCTTTCCGAAACACAGCAAAGCTGTTTCACGGAAGAAACAAGCAAGATGGTGGTACCCATGCAGCCGGGAGCGCGGCACAGCGCATCCCTCCCACTGGTTAATGTTATCTCAGAATATCCTTTATGATTTTCATTTTAATTTTTAGCATATGATGTGTTGAAAAAAATAATCAAACAGACATGTAGACCGACAGATAGACAGACATTTATTAAAATGATTGAAATATATAAGTATATAAACATAATACAATCAAATACGGTATTTCGTTTCACTTTTACACACTACGGATATTATGCCTTGTCAAATCTATACTGTGACGTTTCTTATAATTCCAGAATTTATATTTAGATTCCGCTTTGGCAATATCGAAAATTTGTAAATGTATGTTTCTAATACAGACAGATATGTATAAAAATGTTAGATTTCTTACAAATCATCTACAATTTCAAATGTATGTACCGATTTACTATAATATATATCGCATCGAAACTATTTAATATTGCCACGGCAATGCTTCAATTAGATATTTTCGTCAAAATCTAAAAATAAAAAAAATTTATAACAAGTAAATAAAACAAATAAATCTAATTAATTTCATGTACTGTAGAAAACATAACCTATGTTTTAATGTAAACTTTTTTCAAGAAAATTATACATTTGTCGAAGGACTATTCACATACCTATATATACATATATATATATATATATATATATATATATATATATATATATATATATATATATATATATATATGTGTGTGTGTGCATGTGTCTGTGTGTTTGAAATAGATATTAGATATTATATTAGATATTTTATTCGATGTATCGAATGAAACCTACATAGTCAATTCAAAATTCAATATAACTTTGTGTAGAACACAGCAATACGGTCTAGTCTCAGAACTCAGCTACAAAAGCAGTACAAACAATTTATAACTTTCCTCTAGGGATGGGACAAATCATTGTATTGATTTATAATTTCCTTAGATAAAAGACAATAGTTTAAATATCATTATCTGTATAATAATAAACCTATATCAACGCCGGATCAATGCAGATACCTAGGATTATGGACTTTATATTTTGATTAACGAAATTTTGGTAACGAAAATATGCTGGCTTATATTAGTAAATATTTAAATTATTTGAAGATCGAGATAGTAAAAGACTACAGTCTAAAGAATAATATTCATATTGGCCTAAATATGAATATTTAGATAAAGATCCTTGCGGGCTCTGCGTATGTAGGTACTTCTAAAAATGTAACTATGATTTACGTCACTGTAACGTGACAGTCGACGTCCAACTCGTTTTTTCATTAATATTTTGTTATAAGCGATTACACTCAAAGGTAGTATGATGAAAATCGTGTGTCGAGAGCCTGAAAACACACAGCTTAAACTTTTGTTTGTACACTCAGATTGTAACAAACATCTGTAAGCCTATACAAACGTTTGTCACAAGTGGGGATCAAACCTGTGACTGCTAGGTTCTCAGTCAGTTGCTGTTACCACTACTTCAATCTATCATCAATCGTCGTCATAGTTTTTCTGATAAAAATTGTATACTAAAAAAACTAAATATGATATTTTGCTGACGTGTTATTTTTAATTTGAAAAGTCAAAGAATCGTCATTTTCGCCATGTAATCAGCATTCATTTTTGTGTGTAAAATTGCTTTTCTCTCTTGTCACCCACACACTATACGATGTATTGATAAAAATCTATACAAGCTTATAGACACATACATATAGCATGAAGTGTCAAAATTGGTCGGAAGCATCTATAAAACTTTTGAGTTTTAGTAATTTAATAAATATTCCAATTTTAGTTTTAAAACACTGACTGCCACTTAATACAAAATTAAATGGATAGAGGAGTGGTATACTCAAGAACCTATTGTATATACTCTAAAGGTTATACAGCTGGGCAACATACATCCACGCCTATTAATCTTAGCTTAAAATTCAAGAATCGTGGTCATGAAAAGGTATGGGTTAACGGCTAAAGCAACAATTGATTACGATTACTTGATGAATTTTGTTTAATTTTATTAGTGCCTGTGTTTGCTTTTATTTTAGATGAGAATGAAATATGCAGTATTTATATTGTGAATTTAATGTAGGTCAAATCGCCAAGCTTGTTGATTTTTTAATAATACATAAGCACACATATATATTTAATAATAATAAGTAAATTTAAACACTTAAGAAAAGACACAAATATATAATAGGTTTATAAAATTCAATCCGAATATACCCACGAAAATACTTTTTCATTTTCTTACGGAGAGCAAATTCCATTCTTCACAGTCCAGGTATTATGTACCGGGAGGAATTTAATAGTTCAAGTTATGAGCTAGTTTGGTTGGACTTAATATTTCTTATAAATATGTAACATTTATTAAATTTAGTAGCATATTTTGCTATCATTTATTATTATTATTGATTCACTTTAACTTTATGCTTCATTTATTTCATTCATTCATTTTTATTAACGGCTTTCAGTAATGCCAGTAGGTACAGATGATTTCCCCAATGTCGCGTGAAATAATTTATGCTTAAGTTTGTTACTAGTAGGCACTAGCAAAGTTACGACAAAGTTAAGATTACTATCAATGTGTCCGAAATTACTTTAAGAAAAAAAGTAATGATGCAATAATTATTTTCATTAAAATTTATTTTGAGAGTTCATCGACCATTATTTTGCTACATTTTTATTAAATTAAACTTGATATATCGAAACGCACGTTTTAAAAATACATTTTCGCAAAAATGTTGGTTGTCTGCTCGATCATCATACACCCGAAACTACTGGAAGTAATAACATATAATTTGAACAGCTGTTCATCTATTGTGGTGTAACAGCTCACTGAGATGATATTTTAAGGAAAATCATTCATCAATAGTGAACGTGATATCAAAGATTCTATTCGAAACAAAAATAATAATCACCTATTCAGTTAACTACAAAGCTATTATTTAAAAACAAATAAGTACCTATCGTCAAAAAATATCATCATCATCATCGGTCAATTTGATTAGTATATAATACTATTTTATGTTTTAAGAATAAGGAGCGAAATATAAAACGGTAAAACTCGAACTAAAGTAAGAAAGCTTCTTTTTTGGGAAAGAGTAAACGTATTTGTAGCTTATTTACCAGGCTGTTTCAATGCGGGTTGCTTCAATTTTTTTTCACGAATCCAAGTTTCTGTACAAAACTTATTTCGATGCTAATGCGAATGCGATGCATGATCGCTTTAGATAGAATGGGTGCATTACATCGGGAACTTGTTTTTACTTATAGAATAGCACTGAAGAATCACTTTGCACTTGCACGGCATTATCGCGTCTAATTATCATTATAATGAAAAAACTATTCCACAATAAAAACAGATTTCAATAAACCTCGTTTGTTTTTATCAATAGGGATGGAATTTGTTCACATAACTTTCTTAGTTATTTTCATTTGAAAAAATTATAAGCTGTAATCTTCACCCCTTCATTTCTTCTTGTAAGTGATTAATTGGTTCTCGCTTTTTTAAGTTCCTTAAAAAGAACTTCAATATAAAGAAGAATGTATCAAAGGCCATAACGACCTTAGTTGGCTTTGTTTGATATAAATAATTAGGATATTACAAAAAAAAAAAATCTTTTTTCTTGGAACAACGCTCAAAATTTCGTTTAGATATACTAATGGGCCTATGATGAGATGAGCTCTTAATTTCAATATTAAGATGCTCCGCATATCAGTTTTATATTTTCCTTAAGAATAATATAGGAAAATTATTTTTGTTTCTTCTGATTGTTATTGAATACAATTTTGTAGGAAATTTAACGATCTACAACAAAGGTCTCTTAAGATTTTTTGATTAACTGGTTCCTTCAAAAGTAGTTTAAGGTCAAAGTTCAAATTACACAATTTTTTTTTTTACTTTTACTTTTTATATTACATATGCGTTTTTGTGTGTATAATTGAAGTGAGTTAATTTTATTGTAATAGCGCTAATAATTCTTTTTTTTTTGTTTCAGGTACTTGAGTGCTAAGAACTATATTATTTTGTAATAATTCTAATGTACAAGTTTGTGATAAATTTTTACTCATTGGTTTATAGTAGTTGCACAACATACTTTATACATAATACACTTACATATTTAATATTTTTAAATATATTTATCACACACACACATACATACAATCATCCAAATATTTTACATTTGTGTTGTTTTTCTCGCTACAAAGTAGCATTTATAAGGAACAAAATCGAAAATAAGCTTCAACTCTATATA
This sequence comes from Euphydryas editha, assembly GCA_036937285.1. NCBI lineage: Eukaryota > Metazoa > Arthropoda > Insecta > Lepidoptera > Nymphalidae > Euphydryas > Euphydryas editha. The sequence continues at coordinate 18,673,037 of JAUPFZ010000006.1, read as the reverse complement.
TACGTACTCGTATATTGCAATTGGACAATTAGGTACTCAAAGACCATTGTTATTCAAATTCTTAAAACCATATTGTTTGATTATTATGTTCTTTTCTTTTACATCAAAAAGATGTTATTGGCTATAAAATAATGTCGTAAAAATTTTAATGTGGCAACATTTTCTTTTGTTTTGTGTTACTTTAGTACATTTTTATATATGCATGTAAAATGTATTTGTAGTAGTATTTTATATTTCAAGATTTTATGACATAGACTGTTTGTGATGGATGGATATTACAGAGTCCAATGTAGCAGCTTGAATATTGCAATGCAGTAAAGTATTTTAAGTTTGTAATCAATCTTATTCCATTTCTAAAAGAAGTCTTATACTGAAATGTAAGCACTACACGAGTGTTCTATGAGTATCGTATGTGTTTGTGTGTGTGTGTGTGTATGTTTAATGTATAAGCGTTGTAACAAAACGAGATCCCAATTCGGTTTTAATGTAAAAATTTTGTCTCACATTAATTTATATCTTTATTTTTTCCAACATAATTACGTGATATTATCTTAAATAATTACCACCTTGTTATAAATTCAGCAATAAAATATTTTATAAATTTTATATTAATTTCGTAAAATTACAATGTTTCTGAGGAATCGTCAAAAACGTTACTATATTCGAAATCATCGTAAATATTCTTATAAACGAAAGGTTTTTTTCAAAAATGAAATCTATTATATATCTCAATCATTTTATATCAGAACAATATAGGTGCTTATATAAACAATGCACGCTATAGTCTTTTAAGTTCCTAAACTCACCGCTTAATTATGTACGTTCCGATTAATACTCGAGTAGATATTTCAGAAATGAAACCAAGGATAACGCGATGTATTACAACCGACATATTTTAAATATAATAATGTTTAAATAATTAAAGCTTAATTACAAAAGCAGACAGAAATGCGTGTTTTTGTTAGAACAATTTCCGGTATTACTGTATTTATTCGATAAATTCTTTTAAAAGTCTTTTTGGGTAAAAAGCAAAATTTTGGTATTGTATACACAAATATTGACAGAGATATTGTATGTTTAGACCCTTTTTATATAGACGTATAAAAAATGTATAGCTTAAAATTGTGTTCCTGTAGCTGCTATAAAAATAATAATAAAAATTAAAATCAAGTAAGAATTGAATGTTTCCAACTACAATAGTCTCTTTTCGTTATAAAAAAAATATATACGTAGGGTACGAAAGTGTATGGAAACTTTCGTTTAATACTCGAATTTCTAAGATGAACTCATTAATACAAATATACTACTTAAAATGCGTACATCAACGTACTTCATCAAGCGTTAATTGTGTATAAATATGTAATATCCGTGTAGCCCTTTAAAGGTTACGTAAAATTATATTTGTAATTTATAAAATATTTCCTCACAATTACTCCAGAGGTACTTAAGACTGATTAATATATTTTACAATACACAAATAGGTCCTTTGAAAGGGATGTTTAATAAATATTTAGAGTTCAGAATTATTTCGGAAATATTTATAAAACTAAATCTCTACTCGTAATATAAAGTGTAGCAGACTTCAATAATAATAATTAATTGTTTTAAAACTAAATAACAGATTTCAAAAATTATTTTATCATAGAAACGCACATTATTCAGAAGTAACTACTATAGGCTATAAAACATCATGTTATGATACACATAACGGAACTACAGCAATAAATATTAATCCCGTTGAACCAGCGAAAGAAGGTTTTGTTATTATTTTCATTTTTTTTTAACAACAAGTTGACGTTTTTGTAGACTTCTAATATTTATCTGTACCGTGTTTATACGACGACGAGCTTTCAATAACAATGTTTCTAAGCACTGTATGGACATGGCCTGGAAAAATAATTTAAAAACTTATCATTATTGTGACATATTAGGATCCTGTTTTCGGTTTTATCATCATGATCATCACATCACATAAGCCATCGGACGTCCACTGCTGAAAGATGCAGAAAACGAAACAAACTAAATTAAGGTCCGTTCAAAATATCATTGTAACTTTTACGTACTCGTAACAATATCCGTGCAATATGGATATTAAATGTCATCTATAAAAGACTACTAAAAAAAGGGCAAAGGTGTTCCTATGACACGTCGCTTACCATCAAAGGACCGACCCTCATTATAATCTGTTGCACACTTAATTTAACCTCTTTTACTTTTTTATTTTTATATATGGTATTAGATAAATATTTTTAACGACCTGTTAAATAAAGATCTTTGTGAAGGTTGTGTTTTTCTAGACACAGAAGGTATTGGGTATGGGCTCTTTAATAGAATAACTCTCCTTTTCACGAGTTTCTCCTTAGAAGAATAATTTGCAATATGAAACAGTTTACACGTTTTTACTTTTTTTTTGTAATTAATTATAACGAGAAGATTAGATTAGATTTTACAAGAATTATATCTACGAGCTTTCAGGCGCCAGTACCCTTTTTTATTGCCTTTATATATTATTATACACAGGCTTTATTACATCAGCAGACTATTAATTATTACTTATGAACTTTTATTTTATTTATTACTTATGAACTATACTTAAAATCTCTAGTTCTGGAACCATGAGTCCACATTGACAACTTTATTTTATTTGTTTTTGTGTTTGTACAGTTAATTACTATACAAAACAAAACTGAAATCATTAAAAAAAACAGACATTAAGTTTATTTGGCCCCCCAATAGGATGTATCAAGGGTCTAAAAACACAGATTAAAAGCAACACAAACACTAGCACAATTGGGTTCAGAGTATAGAAATGTAAATTTTAAATGCCCATCAAGATCAAAATTAATATCGATCCTTATTTAATAAAATTAATGAGTAATAACAACGTTTAGTCGATTTAAAAAATAAAAAAAAGTAAGAAGTTGCTAATTTTATATTTCTTTTTCAAAGAAAAATAGTTCTAAAATTCATAAAGTATATAATTCAAAAATTTATGAGCGTCACTGATTGTGAACCCAAAAGTAATGCATTGCCATTCTAGAAGCCAACAGCTGTGAAGTTACCGTTAAGTTGACGAAATTAAGGTAAAAAGTTTGAAATATTTCTACATTTTTAAGAATTTGAATACTCTATTGTTATAAAATACTAGCTGTTACCCGCAACTTTGCTTCCGTGAGAAGAATCATATAATACATGTTTTTATAATCAGCCCATTTCTATTATAATAAGGTATAAAATAAATCCCTACCCCCACCGAATTTTAAAACGAATATATTTGAAGTCTTCAAATATTATAAATAAGATATTATTTGTTCGGTTTACCAGTTCAGTTTGTATAAAAAATTTCCGCGGATAGTGTAGGGGAACTTGTAGATGTTATCTTAAAATATTATAGGCACTGACACACTCTACCAATTATTTAGAGAGAGTGCAGTGTATTAGAGTAGAGTGCTATCAATTATTTCCTCCTTGTGGTATCCACTTTTAATATAAATTGAAAATAATACAAAATATATAAGTATTAATTTTGTTAGATAAATAATTTTAGAGCGAGATGTGTTTTGATTTGCTAAAAAGAACACCCCTGCCTGTAAAATTCTATCCCATGACCAATATTATTCCCATTCAAACCAATAGCTTATTAAGGTTACACAATGATTTATCTGAGGTTTAACACCAATATTTTCTGGGCGAACTTTCGCATAATATATGGTCGAGATAAATTATATATTTTTACCGCATATATTGATAGCGAAAATAAATTGTCTACAATCTATTTTTCTTATAATATTCACTTACAATGTGCTGAAAAAAAAATACATAAATTATATTCTACCGGTTACAATGACTTCCTTTGGTTAAAGAAAATAGTTCAATCTAATATATATAAATCTCGTGTCACAATGTTTGTCCTCAATGGACTCCTAAACCACTTAACCGATTATAATAAAATTCGCAAACCATGTGCAGTTCGATCCAACTTGAGAGATAGGATAGTTTAAATCTCAAATTATAGTCGCAATTTTAATTTATTGCTAATTATTTGTCTGTTATTATTTGACAGTCACAATTATCTGTTAACTCCAAATGATTCTAACAGATGTCGATACCTTTCGACTGGGTTGAGTAAGTAATTAATAGATGGCGCTGCTATGGTAAATCTACGAACGTGTCATATAAGCTACATTTTAACAGCATAATTACCACGTGTTGTTGAGGCTAAAGTATAAATTAAATTTATTTTTATAATTTTTAAAATTTTAGTTAAATACCCGTGCGAAGCCGGGGCAGGCCGCTAGTTATATTATTAAAAATAAAACCAAAACAACAAATAAATTGCAGTCATTTTTCTAGATCATTGAACCTTAACTATGAGCTTAGTTAATCTTCAATTTTACGTTGTTTTAAGACAGAAAGGTAGGTAAAAGGTAGTAGGTCATAGTTTTCTTAGGTTGATTGTTATGTACTCATAGAGGAGCCCGTGACCCTATGATCGTGACCCCGTGATCTATGGTCGGTGTTAATAGAGTTTTCTTCACTTTAACGTAAGAATGATTGTCATAGTCAGATCTAATAATATTTGTTCATATCACTGTCAATGTATACCTCGTCAATAACAAACAAAACCCTCAATTAAATAATCAAGAACTTCGTTTATTTAATATTCTATTATATTTTATATTCTGTGCTGCGCTCCCGGCTGCATGGGTACCACCATCTTGCTTGTTTCTCCCGTGAAACAGCTTTGCTGTGTTTCGGATAGGCAACACATAAATGAGTTGCCTGGGCTAGTTCCAGGTAAACTAGTTTATGTTCATGGGCGACGTTAACCACTTACCATCAGAACGTCTGCCATATATATATATATATATTAAACTGCCCAAAATATTTAGGTTATTGTAAAAAGATGTGTATATATTTTCAACTACATTATTATATCCTTTTATTCTTAAACTATATTAAAGTATTTTCATTACGGAATGAGATATATGAAGACTTAACAGAGTATAACTGAACCAAAATCATACGTACATAAAAGAGCATTTAAATAATACACGTTGAACCGTATCAGATGACAGTTCAAGAATTCTCCGAAAGATTTTCTGTCTAGGTGAGTGTGGATAATAAAATTCAATTTCAATTCCTTAGCTCATTGACATTCAGGGTCGGTCTCGTTCAACCTTAATAGGACCGAGTATTCCGTGAACACACTCCATTCAAGTGCATCGATATTATTTTATTTCCATTCATATAATTGTTCCATTTGGTTCGTTTTTGATGACTATGTAGTAATGGTCCTGAGTATTAAATATACTATAAATGAAATTGTGGATTTCGGGTCGTGTACAATATAGCAAAAATTTAATTTTAAAACGAAAAACGAAATTTAATTTCTAAACGAAGACACTCTAAAATTTAATTTTATTTTCGAATTAAATTTAACAGTCGAGCTTATAATCTAATCTTTATTTGATATAGCGAGCGTACTTTTCATTACATTTAAATATAATAGTATATTATAAAATAATACATGTTGGCTGAAACGTGAAAAAAAAAAAAATAACAAAATCGACAAATCCTCTAAGATTTTACAATTCTAATAAATTTAAAATTTTATATTTAAAAAAAGAAAAAATATATATTGTTCAATTATTTTACTCTGTACAAGATTATGTAATTGACGAAGATTTTTGGGCTTAGTGGCGCTGTCTTTCATGCAGGACATATGACTGGATTTGTAATAGTTGTATATTATATTTTGACGTTTTTTTTAAAGAGTAACTGTTGAGTTTCTTACCGGTTCTTCTCAACAGAATCCATATTCGGAATCGGTGGTAGCTTCACGTTAACTATCATTAACTAATTTAAAATGTTATATACTTTCTAAAAGCACGACCTGAAAGTGTGCTTTTAAGCCTATCTGTATAAATAAATTTTTGATTTTATTTGATTTGGTACAAATAATTAACTATATAGACACAACCTTTGGTAATAATAGTATCAGTATAAGTATTAATGTGTGTGCTTAATATTATACCGATTTAATACTTTCGATCACGCAAATTCTCATTTCCTGTACATTGTTTTGCTCCTATTGAAATTTGAATAGCTTACAACTTGTGACATTGGCCTAATGTTATTGAAAATCAAAGAAATAATTAAAAACAATTTTTTTTAATTCCAAAGTGTCTGTCGCTTGACGCTTAGTACTTCCATTAAATGGAAATAGGAACGTGGGAATACCACAAGTGCGCTCTATTCGAGTACAATGGTAATAATTTAAATCACTCATTGAATGAATGGTTTGTTAATTGAAATACTGAAAGAGATGGAATGAAAGTCATTATTTGTAAAAATAATCTTCTATAATAACTAATGTTTGTAATTTTTTTTTGATTGAACCAAATGTAACTTTTAGAGTAGGCTTTTATACTTAGCATTTAATTATCGAAATAAAAAAAATTCTGACAACTACGCAGATTCAAAATGCAGATTATTTAATAGAAGAAAAGTATCAATAAATTTTATTTCTTGACACACATAATAATGTTTAAGATTGTTTTTCCTTTTTTATATTCCTGCTCCTGTATTTAAGGACATAAAAATTTGGATTCAGATTACCTTAAAAATTTAAATCAAATGTAAATTTAATGCGTAAGTATTCTAATTGAAAGTTAATTGAAAAATGAAAAGGCATGAGTTTGAAGTAATTTTGTCGGCCTGCCACTAATTAGGTCCACCGGTGCGTCGAATGACCTCAGCTTGGTTAATTAGCGCAAAAAAGTTTAACTAAGCAAAAACTTTTTTTTATACACCTTTATTTCGGTCGAAATATTATTTTTATAATGAAAATACCTATATCGCACGAAAGGAACACCAATTTTTTTTTATATTATAAATATCAGACTAAAAATTAAGCAGCTGACTGTCCATATATATGTGTTCTATACACAGGTCTATCACAATTAATTTTTATGAAATTAATCAATTTCATTTATTAATGTGAATATAATAGTTTTTCATCTCGAACAAGACAAAGGTTATGAAATTCAAATTTCACTAGATATTAGTTGATTAAATGCGTTTGATATTTCTTTATTAATTATTAAATTTCTTTATTAATTAGTAATTTTTTTTATATTATTTTTTACATGATAAAGACGAATCAATTTTTTATATTTTGGATTTATTATGGTATTTTATCGGATTCGGATTATGTATATAGTTATTTTTATTTTTCAAAGATCGAATTCTAATTATACTGGCTCAGAAAGTAGTTTATCGCTAAATATAACAAGTTTTTGTAGTGTTGATTTAAAAGTACTTTTAAAAGCTCAGTTGAATTAAGAATATTTAGACTCTGTTATCTGTGTCTTATTTAATTAAATAAAAGAAAAATATGTTTTATAAAGAAAACAAAAATTAAAACCTTTTGTGTTTGATGGTATAATTATAAAACATCTGTATTGTGGTTTAGTATTTATAATAAACTTGCCAACATGCTTTTAGCCACAAAGCCATGAAAACTATTTGGATTGGGCTTGACGGTCGAAATTTTAAAAGATATTAAACCGTGCTTATTATATTAATATATCGCTGCTTGAATACAAAAGGGACATAAATGGAAAAAAAGTGAAATCGATTTTATTTAAAAAATGCGATGTTAATAGGTCATATTTTTGTATTTAAAAGAGACTCCCATTGATTTATCATTATAATATATGAAAACAATACTTTCGCCTTTTTAGTATTTTCGAGTTTCGGGGACCAAATATGAGCAAAACTGCCATTTTCTCAGTTGCGACCCGATAATCGAAGCGAACGCATTTTTCTTTTATGATAAACTGCCATATTTCAAAAAATCCTTAACTTGCGTTAGTAATTTTATAAACAAAAGCGCCATATAGTGAAATATGTCCGTTTTGATCTTAAGAAATCACGAAAGTTTATTCCTCTTTCTTTAACAAAAGTGCCATATTTCAAAATTGCCCATTTTGTATTACAGATTTAGAAAAGTATAAAATCACTTTTAAATGAAAAGGGCCTTACTAAGCATAGCGGCCGCTTTGCTTATAATATTTTAGAGGTTGTAATATTATTTGATAAACGTTAGCGCCATATTTTGGAATGCGCTACTTTTGTATTTCTTTAGATGGAAGTAAATTCATTATAATTATAAATTTAATATAAAACTTAAAAGAAAATTAAATATTTTAGTGAATTATTTTTATTTTTTAATGTATATTGTTATTTGATATACGTAATTTATTATAATTAATCACCGTTTTTTGATAATAGAATGAGTAGTAGAGTACAAAGAATATTTGAAATGCTAAAATCCAACAAAAACACGAATAAGGATTAGGAAATTGAACACCACACACCAAGTGAGACAGAAAGATGAGTGCTATAAATTATAACTTTACCGATGACAGTTAATCTCCGATTTGAGGCACAAATTGAAAACCCAACATGGAATGAACCAGCTGCTCTGTTAGATAACTCCTCCAACAGTAATTCCATACCTGATAGTTAACACAATCTGAGTTTATCCCTGTTAGATAATAAAGAATCATGGTTTGAACTACAAAGATCAAAGACCAGACTAAACGTGATTGTTCAGGAAACTGATTATGATAGTGACACTTCTGTGTCTACATGTTTGACAAATTCTAGCTCAGTTTTTTCTTCACACGACAACGTTGCAGATCTAAACTTTATAACTAAAAATGACCTAGAGATGACGGACACAGATTCCGATGAAGATAATTATATAAATTTAATTTTTTCACTAAGAGTCAGCTATTACCTTCTGAACCTGATCCTTCAGGTTTTAATAAAAATAATAAAGAGTTTAAAGAACAAAATAACAAATTGATAGCATTAGGTACTGTCTCCTGTTGAAATCCAGTCTGAAAAGATTAATTTACTCGATTTTTCATCTATCCTTGATTCTCGGTGTGACAGTGTTAACACTCAGGTCAGCGTTAGCATTAGTCACATAATTATCGTACAAATCACATAATTTAGCACTTGGTACGATCGAACATAGAGGTGTCGAAATTGTACAATAATCCAACATGCATAACTAATAAATGTCATCGAAATGGAAATTTTAACTACTAAACTGTAGCTTTTTAGATTAGATGTAGTGGACATGTACAGGTGATGACTTCTTTTTTTTATTTCATCTCCACTTCAGAGGCAGGATATATGTATTATTACTGTCGAAAAGTATCTGTGTAAAAAATTTGTATTTGTACGATACATTGGAACGAAACTTTACGGCCAAAAATACATAATACTGTCAGCAAATAATGCTAACACTGACTCAGGTGCCCAGTGTAGTTACTTCGAGTGTTGATACGGCATCTCCGTGTGATGAAAATGAAAGCTATGAAAGAAAAGGTCGCAATAGGAAAGCAAATCCTAATTTATAGAAAAGGAACCTTACAAAATTATTAAAGAACAGTGGTAAGGCATACACATCTTTGTCAAAAACTAAGAAAAATATAGAAGAAAAGAAAATAGGGCCAGTTTGTTCTAAAAAATGCGAGATTCAATGCTGTAAAAAAATTACAACTGAAAAAAGATTACATATTTTTATTACGAGGAGTTTTTTTCTAGCTTATAAACCTGTTATTTAAATAGAAATATGCAGACTAGTTGTTATTGATATATTCACATTCAAAATTTAGCTTTGAAAATATAATTTCTATAGTGTTGTTAGCTCAAGAATGGTTGTGATTTGTTACTGTTTCTAATGACATTTATGTTGTACAATTACATTTTTACATTAGAATATTCTATTTAATTTTTGTTTAGTTAGTAGAATTCATATTATATCTATTTCGAGACTGATATTAAGCTATAAGTCTAGTTTGGTATATTTTTATGATGGATAGTTCAATTTTGTAATTAATAAATTAACAAAACCTTATTATTGATGTAAAATGTTTGTAGTAATGAGCCAATTAGTTAAATTTTTTATAAAAATAATTGCTTTTAAGCTTTTAATGATTTTTGAATATTTTTTTTTCAATTCTTTATTAAGAGGAAGATTTTAATTCTAGTTTTTTTTAAGCAGATTTTTTTATTTTCACTTAAAGAAGTTATTTCATTTATTTTTATAAACTAGAATTACCATTTTAATTTTTATGTCATAATTTTTCTAGATTACCTAAGTCAGTGGAAAAATATTTTGATTAAAACATCAAGTTTTTTGAATTGTGACTAATTATTCTATTTTTTACCATAAAACGAGGGATTTTTTTTTAAACAAAAGGGACTTATGTGCTAATATATCTTTCAAGGCAACACTTGTACTACAATACTACTTATCATTAAATGCAGCTTTGAAATACGCTTTTAGCGGTATATAACATGCATGTAATTAATGAAAGAATAATAAGTTACAGACAAATATAAATTTTCTAAACTTTAAATGGCTCTCCTGTAAAATAGTGTCTGTTTGATTTGTGTCCCTTTTGTATTCAAGCAGCGATATTGAAATCAGAGTATGTAATTAAAAGTAACTGGGAGTTAACTAGCAAGTCTTTTTTATAGGAGAGAACTTTGTCTAAAAGTGGGAAAATGAAAGCCTGTTATAGTGGTGTCATGTAAATAGGCATGATGTCCAATTCCTCGGTGCAGACTTCTTATCCTATTAAAGAGATTACAATAGGATCTAAATTCGCCACTATATATTTGTGGATATATTCGTTATTTATTATTGTTACACTTGAGATATATAGGTTTCTGTACAAAATTCTTGTTCATCCCATAATACGAGATGAATTTTCAAATCCAAAACACATAAAAATTTTGATAGCTTATACACATTGACTTTTGGGACCTTTGGGAAGGACTATTTTCGTTTCCATGTCAGCTCAAAGATCATCCATAAAATTTTAGGTATACGAAACAAAAATAAATGTTGAAACTTAAAAAAAACTGTCAATATGTATATGTAGGTGCCAGTAAATTCGTTTTCGTAGCCTCTACGTAGCACACTCTTTTCCGAAAACTTTTATTTTTACGAAAAAGTGTGTGTTTCATCGAATCAACTTTATACCGTACTGTACTGTATCACCATATAAACAACCCACTATTGAGCGAAGGCTTCTTCTCTATATTATAGGAGAAGGGTTGGAGCTTAATCCACCACGCACCACAAAGACATACACCTAGACCGGAAACAAATATTTGTACAAATAGAAATATTTGTCCCTAGCGGGAATCGAACCCGCGACCGTCGGCGCGCGGCGTTGAGGCGACTAATAGCACCAATACACCAGAACGGTCAACATCAACTCTATAAAAAAAAATTATTCAAATAAGCTACTGCACACAGCTTAAACATTAAAATTTCCACTGCTTTTTTCTTATATTCGTTTTTATTCCAAAATTAAATATTTTCGAAATTTTTTCAGAATGAGTTATGATTTGTACCTTGTTAAAAAGTAATTGTAACTTTTAACATCGAAAGAGCTGGCTGGTTCGATGGCTACCTATTTTATCCACTGTGCCATCGTCTATTAATTATATAAGGGTGATAAATGAATTTTGAACTTTACCTCGACATTCATACAATCAGGCCAGGTGATCAAACATGAGACCAGATAAGCCATCAATTAAGGCCTTGATTAATCGCATTGAGGTAAACGAGTGGAATTTTGTCCGCCTCTACTGAGCGGTTGAGTTGATTAATGATTACCGGTTTTCGAGAACGTGTAATGTTTACTACGTAAAATACACCGCTTATAATATGACAGATGAACAAATTGGAGATATAAATAATATTCCTTTTGGAAGAGGAAAACTCTCCGAAACATCAAATAAGCGCAATTTCATGTCGTTAAAAATATGATACGTATGAGATTCATTTGATAAATTATACGGACGCTTATATAGAAATATTACAAAGAAAATGCCTCAGCTCAACTGTCTCGTATAAACTGACTACTATTACTTAATGTTGCTATTATTTATATAATTTTGTGCAGATACGTCCTTATACTATAATTAAACGACGACATCATTGCTTAAATTATACAAATGGGATTTTTAAATATTTTATAAATTAAATAAAGAATTCTATGTATGTCATTTTCGTATAATTTATTTGCGCGTTTGTAATTTATCAAAGTAATTATAATATGTATAATTTAGTTTAAAACTAGCTAATTAATTAATAATTTATCTATCTTTGGGAAACTCCCACTTCTATACAGGGATTTCGATAGACTAAATAAATGGTGCCAAGACAATGGATTAATACTGAAGTAAAAAAAAAAGTTTATATTCATTCGCTTAACCCATTAACGCCCAAAATGAAACTGCAGTATATTTTTCTATTGTTTTTCTATTTATTAGTCCATAAGGGATAAAATATGCTATATAAGAAAATAAAATGAAAAAAATATATTTACATATCAAGTTTTAGGGGTGTACTCAGCCGTGTACAATGGGCGCTTTAGGAGTGAAATTGTTTGAAACAAGGTCGTTCAACACATAGCGTTTTCAAACATATTTCGCAACGCCAGCGAATTCTTTGGTGACAGATAACACATCGCAATGGGTTTTCCATCCGTTCAGGATTATGACCATTATTGTTCCGACCCCCTAGTGCCGCTGAGGATGACGGACGGCTCTTAGTTTTCGTTGGACGTAAATAAGTCCGTGCAATAATTCGTCTGAAAGATAACTGGTCCATGTAAGTTATCTCTTGTTTAGTTTTACTGAGCAAAACATGTAGTCGCCAAGCATTTGATATCGCCATATCTAACAAATAGGTAAATATAACCCACCACCACTTTTTTCCTTTTATTGAAATCCGATAAAGGCTGATCGACTGATCCATTTGGTCAACTCCACCCATTCCTTTATTATAGTTGACAAACATTTTAGGTATATTTACGTCAACCTTTTGCTTTCTGATGTTACACCATCGTTTGACTTTGCCCAGAGGCTCTATGTCATCAAAATTAGTTCCCATTGTAACGACATTATTGTCCTTCCAACGTACCATAGTTATCTCATTCTTTGTATCAAAACTATAATCATATTCCGCCCTAGGCTTCTTCTTCATATTTTTTACTGTGATCAGGGGACATTTCTTCGTCCGATTCTCTCGAACGGTTCCGGTACTTCTAAAACCTAGTCTACCCAAATCGAGCAACAATTGATGATTGGTAAAAAAATTATCGAAATATACGATATGCTCTTTAGGAACTACAGGCATTTTAGCCAATAAAGATTTCACGACTCTCGCACCAAGAGTATCATTAGAAGGTTCTGTGGATTTTCCACAATAAACATCAAACGCGTAGCAATAACCATCTGAACTTGTCGCAGCCCAATTGCGATAACCAAATCTTACAGGCTTTCCTTGTATAAATTGTTTTGATGGATGACGCCCAAAATATTTGATCATGGACTCGTCCACAGACAAGCTTTCATGAAATACACCCCACTGACTAGAGTTTCGCTGAATCAAATCGCATAATGATCTGAGTTTGATCATTTTATCTTTCGAACCATCTATTAGACCGTTATCCACAAAATGAAGATTTCTTTTTATCTCCAAAAACCTATTGCGTGACATACAATTAGCAATCAATGGAACACCAAGGTCTTCATCCAAACTCCAGTAAGCACGTTCAGATGGCAATTCATGGTAACCGGTCAGTATCAGTACACCAAAAAAATTTTTCAAACATGCACTATCAAGTTCAAAACCATGCCTATTATTTTGATTAGCGTACAAGACACTGTTAGTTGTTATCAAATCCATTACGTCATGATCAAATATTTTTTCAAACAACATTACGGGATTGCAGTCTGCTAAGCTTTCAACAACGAATTTTTGTCTCTTTTGTATGATATCGGTAATTTCATAAGTAGAACTATAGGTTGGCTGAGTTTTCCTCCATACAGGTAAATGTACATCACAATTTTTGGCACGTTTTGCAGGAATAGGTCTTAGCGGCTCATCATCACTGTCGCTCAATTCCGAAACATCGTAGTCAGGATGACGCCGACCTACCTCAATAGTCCCTGGAACGTCCATAGGGAATCTTGAAGCCGCCAAATTATCTTCATTACCTTCTTCCTCATCACTCACCACAGCCGGATCTGGTGGCACTAATACCATATCGTACTCTTCATCATTGCTTTCATCAGCCATAATTGATTCCAAGGCTTCCTCCAGTCTCTTATAGCTGGTAAATACGTTCCGATTGGCCATTTCAACTTATAAGTAATACTGTAAAAAAAAACGAAATTTTAGTACGAATCTGCCCGCTGTACCCGCCTGTGTACAACAAATGAAACAAACCCTACTTTACAAGTTTTGTAATAAACTTTAATTCTTATGTTATTATTACCAACACAAATAAATAGACTCCATAAAAATAAAAAAAGAAGTTGAAATATTTCACTATTTTTGATAAAAACCAACAAAATAATCTTACCTTGTATGTCGTGTCTGGACTCCGTATTTTATTACAAAATAAGTGACATTTGTTTTCGCGCCACCGCCTATTTTTATTTATTGTATGGTAACTAGTGTCATCTAGATTTGTAATTTCTAACTACTTTCAACACTTACCACAGATAAAATACATAATTTATCGATTAAGTAGTTGTACCTGTGCAGGTACAGAGGGCGGTAATGGGTTAATCTAAAATCAAATAGCATAATTAAACTTAAATGGGAGCACATAATTATAGGTGTTACATAGTCACGAACACATCAATCACGTTTATGATAAACTTAGATTTTTTTGGCAAATCTATGAAATTATTAGAAAACGTTCGAATTACCGAGTAAAAATGATGCTGTATAATTCTCTTGCAGAGTCAATCATAACATATGGATTAATATGTTACGGAAAAACAGACAAGGCTCATATACATACTAGTAAATTTTAAGATTAATTTACAAACTAGAACTCGGAATTAAATAAAACTATTATACCTATTAAAGAATAAGCAGGAAACGACGAAAGTTTTATGTTTGAAATTTGTAAGGTAATTAATATTTTTGGTAAAGTTGAATATTAAATTTTGAAACAACATCTTTTATAAAATTAATATATAAAATGTGTCACATAACATTTTTACACGTAAGATAGCCCAAAAATTAATTACAGTACCAACCGAAAATTTTTTGGTAATCGAAACACTGCCTATATAATCCCTCGTCTATTAAATAATATTGACATTAAAGTTAGAAACAAATTAACAAAAAAATAATTTAAAAACAAATTAAAATTATATTTTATAAACAGAACATAGTATTAGCCACTTTTTGTATTTATATATCCAGGTCTATTATTATTAGTTATTATTAATTGTGAAATAGTTATAAATACTTTTACAATTAGTGTAATAATAAATTAGTCATAATAGACCAAGTATATGTAAGCACACAATTCAAAGTTTTTCGCTGTGCTTAAATATATTAATATATATATGAAAATTTTATAATAATAAATAACAGAGAGAAATAAGAACCGATATGTATATATAAAACTACATTAATAACATTTAAATAGTACTAAATTCAGCAAATTTCCATCAATAACCATGTTATATTTATATTAGAGTTATTGTAATATAATAATAATTTGATTGAAATTAAACACATAATTCGGGATTAAGAAATATTTTACCTCGCCTAACCGAAATTGAGATTTTTATAATTTTATTTGACTGGCCCGTTTGCGCTGTTGGCAGACTTCCTTCTGCTTCTTTCTTCTTCCTGCACTAATGTCAGTTGTACATATATGTTTTAATCTAAAACGACAGTCCAAATATGTATCTTTTGTTGCGGGTTAGTTAAAATTTAAGTGTAAAGCTGATTCAACCCGAACTTATAATAAAATTGTAGTAGTGTTGTGTTAATTCTATTTATTGATTCATGTATCACGAGAAAACTCATTGAACGGAGTTTAATAACATTACTTTAAATCTCGACCCTCGATCGATATATTGGAAAACTATTAAAAAAAAGGGAAATTGACAGTAATAAATATTAATTGTGGTTCCACTTGGTTTTTTATTTGAGTTTATTTACAATATTTATTATTGGACTTAATTATTCTTCGAATATTACACATACATACGTAATATACATATACACACATTTGAAATCCTTACCTATATTTTTGTATTCTGTAAAAAAGGGTTGTCATATGCTTGCATGTTGTCGAATACGTGTGTAATCCGCCGAATATTTGAACGCTACCGACTTCGACTCGTTTCGCGAAAATCACGTGTATTCGAACGGACGAGATAAGCGGATTGCGCATCCATTTTGAGCATTATAATATAAGTAATACTTTCGTAGTTTATTTTTAAAAATTGGATATAAATTTATGTACAAAAAAAAAAAAAAAAAAAACTGTGTTTTGTCAGCTCCGACGCACGATTGGATTTACTCCTTAAGAAAGATTCTCTAAATAACACAAAAATTATTTATATGATAATTGCATTAATAAAAAATAATTATTAAATAAAGTTAAAAAATAAATGAATTAATATTTCTTAACTAAAAAAGACTCGATAAGCGTGCTCTCTCGTCAAGGTCGTCACTAGTATTGGTAAAGTGCGGGGTATGAAGAGACGGTCAGGCGCGGCGCACCCGCCCGCTTCCTCAACCACCGATTCCTCGGAGCTCACGCGCGGACTGACGTCTTAATACTCACGACTGAAGTGAAAAGAGGTTGCGCACAAAAAACGTAACGAGGTCATTTTTTTCATATCGGGGGCCTTATATGAAAATTGATTCTTAAGGAGTAAACACCAATAAAAAAAAAAATTAAATAAAACTTATATATTCAACACATAAGAATCAATTTTAAATTTTACATATTTTTTTTCATAAAGCGAAAGAAGAAAGATATTTTACTGACTAATATTGGAAACAGTGTGAAAACCGTCGTCGAAAATTTAATTTTAGTTAACTAAAAAGAGTATTCAGAATGTTTCTCAAGAAAAAGTGCTTTCAAGATATCTTTTATACAAAGAGTCAAACATAACATTGGAATAAGCGGAAAATTTTTATTCTAACAAATTTAATTAACTTAGCTCTGCAGTTGAAATAAAAAAAAGGAATCTATAAGATGACTTCTTGTCATTTAAACATTGTGCTTGAAAATAATGCGGCTAATGAGGAGCTTTATGACGACTTTAATGAGTATTATTGGGGCTCCATCTAGTTAGCACCCCAAATAGTGAAAAAAATAAAATAAAAAATTGTCCAAATTGGTCACGAAATGGTCATTATAGGTCA
The DNA here is from genome assembly GCA_036937285.1 of Euphydryas editha. NCBI lineage: Eukaryota > Metazoa > Arthropoda > Insecta > Lepidoptera > Nymphalidae > Euphydryas > Euphydryas editha. The sequence goes on along the minus strand of JAUPFZ010000006.1, from coordinate 18,655,738 downwards.
GTTATTTTTAGTAATTGGTCGATACTTTGACAATAGTTACAGAGGGGTAAAAATTTCAAGGACATCGAAAAATTTTTGGCACCCCAAATTAATCCTACGAATTGGTTCTAAAATTATTTCAATTCATCTCAAAATAGTCATAATTGGTCGATTGATTTTAATAATTGGTCAACGTTTTTTTATATAAAAATTAAAAAAATAATAAAAAATTAAATTAGCTTCATCTATTTAGCGGCCCAAATGATGAAATTTGACCTGTTAATAAGTAGTCCAAATTGGTCACGAAATGGTCACAATTGGTCAGTAATTTTTAGTAACTGGTCAATACTTTGAAAATAGTTACAGAGGGGTAAAAATTTCAAGGACATTGAAAAAATTTTGGCACCCCAAATTATTCCTACAATTTGGTTCTAAAATTATTTCAATACATCTCAAAATAGTCATAATTGGTCAATTAATTTTAATAATTGGTCAACGTTATTTAACTAATTATTAATAAATAATAAAAAATAATACAACTTTTATAAATCGCGAGGTGAATAGGAATAAAACTGGAAGTTTCACTAATTTGTCTATTTTATCGATTATTTTTAGGTTTAACCAAAAGGCAATTAAAATCGACGTAAATGCAAATTTTTAATCGTTTATTAGATTTTTAGAAACGTTTTGGTTAAAGAGATACGATTATTTAAAGTTGGAATGACATTTAAATTATTTATTTATTTATTGTGAGAAAAAGAGGGCAAACTCAAAATCGTAGGTAGAATTAAAGGGCAGTTAATGTCTATAGTTTAGTATTTTTAATTAACAAATTATTAATAAATAATACAAAATAACAAAACTTTCATAAATAGCGGGGTGAATAGGAACTAAACTGAAAGAAACTACTAGCTTCATCTATTTAGCGGCCCAAATGATGAAATTTGATCACTTAATAAGTGGTCCAAATTGGTCACGAAATGGTCACAATTGGTCAGTGATTTTTAGTAATTGGTCAATACTTTAATACAATAATTACAGAGGGGTAAAAATTTCAAGGACATTGAAAAAATTTTGGCACCCCAAATTAATCCTACAATTTGGTTCTAAAATTATTATAATACATCTCAAAAAAGTCATAATTGGTCAATTAATTTTAATAATTGGTCAACGTTTTTTAACTAATTATTAATAAATAATAAAAAATAATACAACTTTCATAAATCGCGGGGTGATTAGGAACAAAACTGGAAGTTTCACTATTTTATGTCTATTTTATCTCTTATTTTTAGGTTTAACCGAAGGGCAATTAAATCGACGTAAATGCAAATTTTTAAGCATTTATTAGATTTTCAGAAACGTTTTGGTTAAAGAGATACGATTATTTAAAGTTGGAATGACATTTAAATTATTTATTTATTGTGAGAAAAAGAGGGCAAACTCAAAATCGTAGGTAGAATTAAAGGGCAGATCAATGTCTATAGCTTAGTATTTTTAATTAACAAATTATTAATAAATAATATAAAATAACAAAACTTTCATAAATAACGGGGTGAATAGGAACAAAACTGGAAGAAACTACTAGCTTCATCTATTTAGCGGCCCAAATGATGAAATTTGACCTCTTAATAAGTGGTCCAAATTGGTCACGAAATGGTCACAATTGGTCAGTGATTTTTAGTAATTGATCAATACTTTAATACAATACTTATATTAACAATAATTACGGAGGGGTAAAAATTTCAAGGTTATTGAAAAAAATTTGGCACCCCAATTCCAACGGATTTCCTGTTTTCAACAGGAAAACGCATCGTTGCGGTAACTCCGCATAAGGTCAGGGTATTCCGAAAATTGGTCAGCATTAATTTGATAGCAATTGTTGTGATTGTTATTTTCAAAGCCACAAATATTCACTAGCACCTCAAAATCTATAATTTGAAAATCTGTGAAAAAAATCACGAAAGGCTAAGAATAGGCGACATTGTGACATGTTGTTTATTTTTACAGTTCGACACAGATATAAGCACTTAATATAATAAGGTAAACAATGCTAGTGATGAGATTGTCACAAATATCGATAAATATTTATCACTCCTCCTGTAATAGATTTTTCATATTAAGGTGTTAAATTTATATATAGGCATTAAATTTATCCAAAAAAATTTCAATAGTAGCATTAACCCTTTGACCGCCAAGCGCAGCGCATGGGAAGTGTGCCCTCCACGCCAAGCCAACTTTTGACTACCGTCAAAGGTGGCATCTTCACTTTCTATGAGTAACTTTGTGCCCTCCTAAAGTTTTAAATTTAAATGAACGCGATAAAATCCGATAAAGACTTTTAATTAAATAAGTAAAATTCACGTAAATATAAGAGAACAGTATGATAAATATTTACCGATATTTGTGAATTTCTCATCACTAGTATTTTGTAGGTATTTAATACCGTCAACTGTGGCATCATTACCATATTTTTGACATTTTATAAACTTATTTAAGTACGGAGCTAGCTCTTTAGGTGTTTTCTTTAGCAATCGATAAAACAAGTTAGTATTTTGTTGTTCAACGATTGAAATCTGCCAAATTCAATAATAAATAATTTAAATGTCATTCCAACTTTAAATAATCGTATCTCTTTAACCAAAACGTTTCTGAAAATCTAATAAATGCTTAAAAATTTGCATTTACGTCGATTTTAATTGCCCTTCGGTTAAACCTAAAAATAAGAGATAAAATAGACATAAAATAGTGAAACTTCCAGTTTTGTTCCTAATCACCCCGCGATTTATGAAAGTTGTATTATTTTTTATTATTTATTAATAATTAGTTAAAAAACGTTGACCAATTATTAAAATTAATTGACCAATTATGACTTTTTTGAGATGTATTATAATAATTTTAGAACCAAATTGTAGGATTAATTTGGGGTGCCAAAATTTTTTCAATGTCCTTGAAATTTTTACCCCTCTGTAATTATTGTATTAAAGTATTGACCAATTACTAAAAATCACTGACCAATTGTGACCATTTCGTGACCAATTTGGACCACTTATTAAGTGATCAAATTTCATCATTTGGGCCGCTAAATAGATGAAGCTAGTAGTTTCTTTCAGTTTAGTTCCTATTCACCCCGCTATTTATGAAAGTTTTGTTATTTTGTATTATTTATTAATAATTTGTTAATTAAAAATACTAAACTATAGACATTAACTGCCCTTTAATTCTACCTACGATTTTGAGTTTGCCCTCTTTTTCTCACAATAAATAAATAAATAATTTAAATGTCATTCCAACTTTAAATAATCGTATCTCTTTAACCAAAACGTTTCTAAAAATCTAATAAACGATTAAAAATTTGCATTTACGTCGATTTTAATTGCCTTTTGGTTAAACCTAAAAATAATCGATAAAATAGACAAATTAGTGAAACTTCCAGTTTTATTCCTATTCACCCCGCGATTTATAAAAGTTGTATTATTTTTTATTATTTATTAATAATTAGTTAAATAACGCTGACCAATTATTAAAATTAATTGACCAATTATGACTATTTTGAGATGTATTGAAATAATTTTAGAACCAAATTGTAGGAATAATTTGGGGTGCCAAAATTTTTTCAATGTCCTTGAAATTTTTACCCCTCTGTAACTATTTTCAAAGTATTGACCAATTACTAAAAATTACTGACCAATTGTGACCATTTCGTGACCAATTTGGACTACTTATTAACAGGTCAAATTTCATCATTTGGGCCGCTAAATAGATGAAGCTAATTTAATTTTTTATTATTTTTTTAATTTTTATATAAAAAAACGTTGACCAATTATTAAAATCAATCGACCAATTATGACTATTTTGAGATGAATTGAAATAATTTTAGAACCAATTCGTAGGATTAATTTGGGGTGCCAAAAATTTTTCGATGTCCTTGAAATTTTTACCCCTCTGTAACTATTGTCAAAGTATCGACCAATTACTAAAAATAACTGACCTATAATGACCATTTCGTGACCAATTTGGACAATTTTTAAGAGGTCGAATTTCACTATTTGGGGTGCTAACTAGATGGAGCCTATTATTGGCGGAAAAGATTTATTTTTTAAAATGAAAAACATTCTTTATTTAACAAAAATAATCTTATAACCACGAAACTTTCTCACAAATTAAGTAAGATTGAATATAAAATACTTGTATCTTTAAATTTTCATCTTTAAAAGTGCTTTGGCTGACCCGTTGGTGCAGTTGGCAGTCACCCAGTTGACCCCTTCTTTCTGCTCCAGGGTTGAGGGTTCGATACTCGCCCGGAGTCTGAGTGTCATATACATATATTTATTTATATATGTTTATATTTATATGTACGTATTTACAATAAAACAAAAAACCTATATATGTCGGTCATTACCTAAAACACAAGAATTAAGTTGCTTAACTTAGGAACAGACGACCGTGTGTGTATGTTAAGCATATTTATTTATTATTTATTTTTCCATTAGATAATTTATCAACTGACTTTTATCAATACAGTGCAATAATATTATTCTGATTATGGTTTATAAAATATTTTAGAAAAGCCAAGGATCCTTAGCGGATCTATCTCTAAGTAATCCAAATAGAAGATGTGAAGATGCATATGCTCGTAAGAACTGGAGTAGTCTTTATAATTCAACGCTCAAGTTGAAATATATCGATATATCGTCCATAAACATCGATGTTTGAGAAAAATCGATGTATCTTTTGCATCCCTAAAGGAGAGCAAGGCTGGCGGCGGCGGAGAGAGGGCAACGGCTGTATTAAATATTATAATTATATAATGCGCATTTATGCGCATTTTTTTTGGTTCCGGATTGAAATCAGTTTTTTTGTTTGATAGAATAAACTGTTTAAATAAAAAATGCATTCATTCATTCAGTTACATTATCTTTTATTTCTACTGTCTTATAAAAAGAGAGAGGCTTTTTAGGTCTGTAAATGTCTCAATACTGGGCGCATTGGTACATGTAAAGATTGATTACGAGTATACACTATAGTACCATATAATTATTAGCTACAGTGATGTATGTAAGTTTCAGTACAATCTTCATAATATTCTCGTTTAAAATATGAATTTTGAGGACTATGGCTGGCGATTGTTTTTTTTTTTTAAATTTCAATTTGTTTATGTCATTAAAAATAAAATAAATGAACTGAAACTAAAACCAAACTCAAAATTTAAAAAGACTGTGTTAACTCGATAACTCTAAAAGCGAAGATGGGGTTAACCACCTATTACAAGTATGTTATATCCTTGGCTAAAATACATTTAGGTTAAAAGCAGACCTTGATAGAATAGTGAAATGTTCGGAAGTTAACTAGATACCCAAATCAGTAGGTCGTAAAATTGTGTACACGCCTCACTAAATTCTTACGATCACTGAATTCCGGTAAGATACTTAATTATGAACTAAATTCATTAGATATTGACAATAAAATATATTTGTATGAGTTTCTTTATTGTAGCAACGGGTTTAAGTTTTAATGACTGCTGTTTTGTTAGCAGGCAACTATTTCGGTGTAGAGGTAGTTATAGGTTTGATTCCCACTCGGAGAAGATATTTGTATTCGTACAAATATTTGTTTCTGGTCTCAATGTACTTACATACGTTTTTATTGTCTATCCACTGTACTTTGAAGAGCACGAAAATCGTCTATCCCGTTGTTATCATATACACCTGACAGTGATCGTTACTAATGGTTAGGAAATTATCTCAGAACCCGTAGTGAAGCAGCGTGGTGGATTAAACTCCAAAACTGCACCTATATGGAGAATAGGAAGCCTTTTTCCAGCAATGGCTGATTTTAATCAGTGTTAGTTTTTTTTATTAGTATTAAAGGCTTATATCAAATGATTATCGTTATAAGATTTTAATTTTAATATATTTAATGTTTCTTGTATAATACAATAATGCTGTATTTGATTAACTAATGTTATATTTCTTAGAGACTGGATTTTAATTAAAAAATATTTAAAATTCTAGTATACAAATTATTCATCCCTTTTTTCTTTTACATCATATTAAAGTAGAAACGCAAGGTAAATTACCTTCAATATTTACATTTGCTTAAAATAAAATTGTAACAGATTATTTCGTTACCCTTTTGTTTCATGATTTTGTCTTAATACAACATTGTGGACAGTCTGTCCACAATGTGTACCATTCTTCATTGCCATAGAATATTAAACAGACCCTGGACTGAAACACTTGGTAAATTTTGAGGTGAACACTTTAATATGCATTAGGTTAATGTGTGTTGGATAAAGGGCGATGTTTGATGTTTTGTCCGTACGTGAGTAATTGCTGCCCAAAGTAATCGTGGCTTCACGATTTATTCTGAACCATTTCATGTATAAAGTTTCGTCATTTTATTTTATTATAAATTAATGAAAGATAATATTAAAACGTAAATTATACTTAAATTATTGTTCGTTCTACCAGAAATTTAATAACATTCCTAAACGAATTTCTTATTTAATATTTGAAATCGAAATAAAATATACTCTTTACTAAATGAGTATAAGCGTTTCTACCAAACCCTGGTTTTAAAAGAATAGAGACAACTCTATATTACCTTGTTAGCTGCTTGTTAGTAAATGAATACACTAGGACCGAAAAGAAATATTTTCCAAATTTTATGTACCCAAAACTGCTACTATATTTAAATACTCAGCAAACTTACTGTTACGCCAATGCCTTTGCTTTAAGTAAAGAGAATAATTGTAGTTGAATTTGCCACGCTGCTCCATTATCGGTTGACAGTCCATGTCTTAGAATGTATGATGCATGTAGGTTTTCCATAATGTTTTTCTTCACCATCAAATACAATACGATTTAAAAAATAATTAAGCATTAAAAAAATTCAACGGTACCATTCCAAGTTTGATCCTGTTACTTTTAGTATCGTCGGATTTGAATTAATGCACTGGGATTAAGCTCGTGTTTCGTGAAAATAAAAGATGGCGTTTAGCTACAGTTAAAATTATCTAAACGTAAAATGAAACGTACTCGTATCTCGTAAAGAATTTTCAGAATAAAAGAAATTACTTGTTTTACTAATAAGAAATATTTTCTTTTAACTCACGCAAAGTGAAACTCCGAGTTCGTCTAACAGTAATTGTTTTGTTAGAAACATCGCGTGATTTAGAAGAATAGTCAGGCAGACTATTATTGTCATTCCTCAGCAGTTGGTATTTAGGTCATATTTTTGGAAGAACCCCAAGCATCTAACCAGCTATTTACACTTCCATCAGACTTCCACTTTTACAAACTACCAAGCACGTCATTAGAGAGGGTCGACAGTGTTACTAATTGGGCGAGTGAAGACAAAATGTAAACAGAAAACACAAGCTGCCTGTGACTTTATTCTCATGAATTTTGAATCTGTTCTTTCATCGCTGTTATTCCATTTCATTGCTTTTATTTTCAGGAATAAAAAATTCGGGAGCTAATGTTATAATTTTATCTGTATGCATAAAAAGTATATAGATTCTTACGTGCCGATTCAAAGAGAAGGGTTGTTTTTCAAATTAATACATATACGAATGTATGTCTAGTACAGCGTCCAATGATCTCGGGGGACTCTGTAAAGGGTCCGAAACGTCAAGAAATAATTTAAAATATTGTTAAACTGTAAAGTTTTGAAAAAACGCGATAAAATCCGGTATAGACTTTTAATCAAATGAGTAAAATTCGCGTACATATAAGAGAACAGTAAGCCTATTTGTAATAAGTAAAGTAACGTAGGGTTTTACATATTTTTTTAACTGAAATTTTAATATGAAACTAGTTAGTGGTATTTAGTTTTATAGTTATAGATCAATGGTTTTATAGTAATAATATCGTCCATATAAACTTGACCTTATTTTCGCGACACCTCATTTACTACGTCTTCACTATAATATAAGGAAAAAGTATTTTCTTATTTTGTGTGTATAAAATTGAAGGAAAATGTGTTTGGTTGTACTGTTTGTATCTGGCTCAGTGGCGTGCATAAAGTTTTAAGACAGGGTAGGCAGTCAAACAAGTATGCTTAATTAAGAAAATCAAAACCCGACTGCGTAAAATACTCTTATTATAAACTAAAAAGAATAAAACAATTTACTAGATTTCATTTGATACCCATATTGCTACAGTAAGAAAAAAAATTCAACGCCCTCCCCCTCATTCCCCCATTTGCGGGCGCCATTTTGAAAATTTATATAGCCTATGTCACTACTACAATTTAGACAAATCCAACGACACCTCATATGTCAAAAACCGTCCAGCCGTTTGGGCTGTAGAGCGTGCCAAAGAAATGGACATACATACATACGCTCGAAAAACATAACCCTCCGTCTGTGGTAAAAAAATATGAATCTAAAGAACATCACATCATTCCAATTTAAGTAATTATGCTATACCTACATTTAAATCAATAAAGATTAAACATGTTTAATTCACAGAAAAAAAAGAGTATAAAAATAAATACAATTTTTAAATTGTTAAATTTTTTTCTTTCTCTGAAATATGATCTATACATAATATAATAAAATGGTAGGAAAGTCAAAACTATACATTGGATATTTTTTTAAAAGAATACTTGGGGTGTGATCTACAATCGATACCGAAGCTAAAAATATAGTTTTTAGAATTTTTGCTTGCAGCTAGTTATTTAATATTATTGTTTTTTTTTTTTGTATTTGAAATTCTTTTATTGTTTAGAAAAAGTTTTTAATGTTATCATCTTTTTCCAAAATAATAAAAGTTGTCTGTATAGTTAAATATATATTTGTATTTTGTATCAACTTAAAGTATAATATTCAAAACCTAATTTTTAAAAATATACAATTATATTAATCTCTTTATTCAAATAAGATTGATGATACAAATAATTCCAAACTCAATAAATTTTAAACAAATGATTGCTTTTAATATATGTACTGAATTTAATTACTTTATGTCATGTTATATCATAGTGCAATTAATAAATAACTTTAAAAAAAATTATCAAATTATTATTACCATATTTAAAATTATATATACTTATAATATCTCAAAAACTTTGATATAAATCAAAAACTGATGGAAAGAAATGAAGATTTCAATTTATTTATTTGATATAAAATAATTTACCAGCAAAGTTAGTCGAAGTAGTTTTTAGCTTTATAAGTGCAAAAATAAAAATGTATTATTATGGACTAGTAAGTAATTATACATATCTTATTTATGGTGTTTGATATGTATTTTAAAGTAATCAATCTGATTTTGAGAGTTACAAATGTACAATTTGTAAATTTTCTAAATCGACACAGAATTATCGACATTTTTGTTATATTATAAATGGTTGTTCTGATATTTTGTATTCATATACATATAGTAGTTTATTTCTTTAACTTTTTTTTTAAATCTTTAATCTCACATATTTTTCCTAATATTTCAATTTTATTGGGAATAGAGGCTTTTAGATAAGTTCAAGAACAGACAAGTAAATTATTAGACACTGTGTAAGTTCATTTATACTAATAATGCAGGCATACACATATACAGCAGGACAAAATACATTTAACTATACATACCATACTTATTGATTGATCAGGCTTTTCTCGGCATGTGATACAAGTCGTGCCGAATCTTTTATGAGCATGAGCCACTTATAATACAGCAACCAACTGATACTCATCAAACAAATCAGATACTGGATAGACATAGTGGCCACATAGGCCGGCACTCTGATAATTTCGTTTGTGTCAAACATACGAAATCATTGATAACACTATCAAGGAATTTCTATTAATTAGTTACGAAATTGTATGCTTAATTAAAGTACTTGTTTATTTATTAATAAATGAAAAATTATAACCTCATTGTTATTTATAATATGTTAAATAGATACGCCTATCTTTTGTTAAATACGTAATAATCTGTAAAATCGAACGTGTTGAATTTGGATGCACTATTTACTTTATTTACTTCCATTAAACACATCACCACGCACAAACTAAAAATTTAAAATTCAAAGTGAATTCAATGAATTGTAATAATATCTGTCATGGAATGATTCGGAGTTCGGACGGCGGATGTGATTATGCGACCGTGTCAAATATCATAATTATTGGTACATACGGTATCGAATTCAAGACAATTTGATTTGACAGGTTATTAGCCTAGGCACTGCCTATTTGTTTATACTGAGATTGTTAAACCGACCAATGTTAAAAACACAATACTTTGTTCGTATTCCATATAACGCGCGACATTATAAAATTGTAGGATTATAATAATGTCGTTCTGTCAATGCTAACATTTTGTATGGGATTTAAGGCAAAGTTTTATAAAAGGCCCGTCGCGGTCGTCGATTCGCGGGAAGCGCTGATATCGCATATATGATGGCGGGTTTTTCAAATTGAAGCGGATTTAAATTGAATTATGGTTTATGTCTTTTTCAAAAATATGTAATGTTCATGTTTTATATATATTCTTCAGTAACATGCCAAGGTAGGCAGTGCCTTTCTGCCTATATGAAATGCACGCTACTGATCTGGCTAGTTTTAATATAAATAAATACAGGACATTAAGAAAAAAAAAAAGATTTTACCGCCAATTTTCAATTGTCTGTCAAAATGAGTGAATCTAACGAAGAAATTTAATAGATCCTGAATTTTATTACAAAAAAGGGGAAAATGCGACTTTGACCACGAAAAAAAAAGTGACGTTTATGGACCTTATAATAATAATAATATTTTATTAAAGACAATTTACAGTCCAGTTGTTAGTAACAAAGAAACCTTACAACTATGTTAGTAATATATAATATATAAATAAATAAATAAATAATGACACTTATGCAGTGTCAGTAAGATTTGTAGAAAAAGTTAGTTCAAGCGTTTTCAGTGCAGGAATTTTGATGTCAAAGATGCAGTTATCTCTGGTCACCTTCCCTGAAACCCGGATTAACACGCAATAGGGTGATGCGCTGTGTATGGTGGGATTGGAAGGGCATCATTCATTGTAAACTTTTACCGCCAGGCAAAACCAACGATTCGAACTTCTACCACAAACCAGCATTAGACTCAAGAAAAAAAAATTGAGAAAAAACGGCTGGAATTGATCAACAGAAAAAAAAATCAAAATAAAAAAAAAATAAAAAATGACAATAAGTTATCGAACAAAATGGCACATATATAATATTATAATTAAATGTAATCAAATTTTGAAAAAAAGTCTTGTATTTGTATATATATAAAATACGAAAAAACTTTTTCCTCAAGCTAATATGTAATAAAAAATTCTTAAATTCGCAATTCATATGTAAAATTGATACGGATTTAATCATTCGATATTCCTTAACGATTGTTAGGTCTAAGGTTTTCCCGTTGAATGGTATGATGAAATTTAATGTCCTTATTCTTATTACATTATGTTATTATCATGGTTTAGTGGCTTACAATTGTACCAAAAGAGCACAGATGCTTTCGCCTATGTCACTTAAAATGAAGCATACACAAAGGAGATTGATCGGTTTTGTCGAGGTTATAACCTTCGATAAATTATAAAAATATAAAAAGTAGTCCTTTATCTCTTTTGTTGGTTCCGATACAAAAAAAAAACATTTATGATTTAGTAATCCTGTTTATTGAAGCAGAGTAATAATCTTGAATATTGACAAGAATGAAATCACGTCCATAGATGAACATCTCCAGCTATGTATTTCCTTCTTCGAATAATTACTGTTTATGAGTTAATCTGCAACTACACGGACTATTATAATATTTTTTTAAGGAATTAAATTAAAATACTACTAATATTAAATCAATTTATATTTATAAATAATATAATAAGTAAGTTTTATAGCAGTGAGTAAACTAAAAAATTATATACGAAAATTAATGTTGGTATTAATTAAAAATATAATTGACAAATGTTCGAATCAAAACACAATTAGGCAAACTTCTGCCGTATTTTGCAAAGTTTCGAAATATGTGTTGCCATATTTAGAGGACTTATGAGAGAATATTAACGAACTTCGGTACAATAAGCACCACACAATAAAGTTAACATTTGCCTAAATTCATTGAAGTTTGAGTGGGTTTATCGTTCTCGAGATATTATTACAGAACCTTAAATATAATTTATATAATTTTGTGATTACTGAATTGAAAGGTAAATACCTGAGTTATATTTAGGATTTCAAATACGTTTACGATAAATTGGTAAAAAAGAAGACAGTAAAATTTCAGACTGCACTTTCAGACTCTTTTTTATTTTCTGTTTGCAAATACATATATCTTTTTCAACTTTTTAACTCTTCTACTGACTAAAATGTGTAGGATAACTAGAATCCTTAAAATATTATTTTATAAAGGATTTCTTTTTGTAATAGAGGTATTTTTAGAGGTTTTATCAGTCTTATTTAAATAATAATTAAAAATAATTTTTAAAATAATTACTACCAACAGAAACAGTCTTCAACCACTTTTGATTTACTAACAAACTTTTAGGATTTTTGTCGAAATCTGTTGAGTTCATTATCAGATCAGTCATATATTCCTATGGTATATAGTACATAAATAAAATAAATAAATAAACGTCTCACACTCAACGGCCTCCAGTAGGATGTGAATCCTGTGTCGGGGGTCCGGAAACACACGCAATACATAAGCACAAACGCCCAGACCACGACAAACATCTGTATGGCCTATACAAATATTTGTCATTATGTGCGGGGAATGTGCCAGTTGCTGTGACCACTGCGCCAACGCGTCGGCCTCGTCATCATAGTTCATACATATATAGTACATAGTTTCTAACCAAAACTGAATACATACCTAATTTAATCTAAAAATGGAAAAATCTATTTACATTGAAACAGAATCTCGCTATAAGTGTAATTTCTTGAAGAGTATCTTATGTTAGATTCCATTGACTTTCCGCTAATATTTCCTGATTTGATTTATATGGGCAACCTCCGGAATATGGTTTTTTTTAATATAAAAAGATTTTTCAAAGTCGGTTCATAATTCACGAAGATATTGGATAACATACAAAAAAGGAATACATCAAGACGAACAGAGAAATTCCTCATTTTTTTAAATTCGGTTAAAGAGGGAAACTCATCGAGATTCAACGAGGTCGGATGAAATAAATGATTTGTCTTATTCAACCTTCCACTAAGCGGATCGGTCTCCCTCGGAACTTATGTTCCCCATGAATGATATTGATTGCAGGTGTTACTGTATATACGTTGGTTTATGTTATAAACGCTGTTTTTTTTTTCACTTTAGATTCTGGTGTTTTCCTAACTAGATGGAGTTTTTATTTTATTCGTTTTTTTATTTATTTTTTGGGTATGCGGAAAAAGCGTTTTCCGTGTTATTTTACCGACGATTTTATTCGTTTGCTTATCCGCTCTATACTTATTCTCTATTTAGATTTCAATCTGATTTAAAAGTTTAATTAAAAAACACTGGCGGTTCCGGTTTCGATTCCCAATCGAAGCGGATATTTATATTTGTACAAATATTTGGTTCTGGTTTGGGTGTTTGTTCTTGTGTATCTTTCTACATTGCCATGTAGAGTACGTAGAGCTGTGGGTCCTGTTTTTTATTATAAATACCGATCGTTACTCTTGGTAGAAAAATTAGTCGTCTACCCTTAGTGGTTCAGCAGTACTTGCCACAGGTTAAGCTCTAAACTTTCTCTTGTATAAGAGGAGAGAGGAGATCTTTTTAGTTGGGAAATATTTACAGACTTTTTTAGTTCAGTTCATTTAGCCATGCTTTGACTACCAGTAGTAGAGTAGAAAAAAAAATAAAATATTTTGGCTTAACTTGTATGAGTAGGGAAGATTTCCTACAACGAATTTATATAAATTTTTTATCAAAATAGTCAAATAATAGTCGAAAAATAATAATAATAAGGCTGAGTGAGACAGACAAGCATACTGTCTGTTTCAAGTGATTCATTTTTCATGGTTTATAGAAACCTACAACAATAAATGAAAATATTTTAGGCATTGGTATCTATAAAATCTAATATTTTTATATCTAACTCTACTTAGTCAGTGTTATTCATGGTACATACCGTTATAAATATTAATGTTATATCGCTTATGCATAACAATGTACGCAGTAAATATTGGTTAACAAATAATGTGAACACAAACCGTGCCAAATACAAAATTAGCTAAAGGATCAGATAGGCAATGATATACATATGGTAAATTGCATCTATAATTTTATATAAATGCTGATAATATAATATACGTAACTTACTAGAAAAATTGCAGTTTAATATAATTTATGCTAACTGCAATATATGTAAATGTATTTATTAGCGACAAAAGAGCTATTCGGTATTTATAAATCTTGGAGTTCATTATACAATGTAATGTACTGTATTATGTCAGCCTGTAAACAACCCACTGCTGGGCAAAAACCTCTTCTCCATATAAGAGAAGGGTTAGAGCTTAATCCACCACACTGCTCCACTGTGGGTTGGCAGGTAATTGCACAAATAAAAAATATCTGTCCCGAGCGGGAATCGAACCGGTGACCGCCGGCGCGCGGCTTTAGGCGACTACTCGCACCACTACACTTAAAATTCACTCGTCACGGAATATTTATATTACGTACCTATATTTATTAAAATCTTAAATGTAGATGTTATTAAAATATTCAACTTGTAGAAACAGTCACAAACGTAGTATAAACATGAGAAGGAACGATTAAATTGTAACGTCAATGTTACGAATTTGCAAAGTAAATGTTACTTAATATTATTGGCCAAGAAATACGCATATACGTATTATAATAAAATCCCACAAATGATTTAACAATTGCCAATTAATAAATTTAAAGTCATTTGTTTTTACAATAGTTCGAAGTTCGACACTATCATAATAGATGGCAGTGATGATACTTTTTTAATTCGTGGATAGTTAGTTCCTTCAATCACTTACACAGCTATATATTAAAATAAAACAAATGTGCGGGCGACGGCGCAGCCCATAGCTAGTATTAAAGAAGACTTAATGACATTTATGGTCGTTTACATTAAATTTTGACATCTGTTGTGACATTGCCAAATTATTTGACTTCTGTACTTTTTCGCCAAAAAACTAAAATTAATGAATGAATAAATTTTGACGTTAAGCTTTTTGCTTTACTACTAGCCCACGAAATGTGTTGTTTTCAAGGAATTTATATACAAACTGGAATGCTCACATGCACTCCAAAACCGTTCCTACAGCCGAGATTGCATCTCTTTCTACCATGGGTTCAAGGCAACTCTCGTAAGAAAGAGACAAAATACCGGTTGTCAACGAAATGCTCGGAACGAATTTTCACTTTACATGTTATAAGCCAATGTCAACCTTATGTCAAATTCAAGGTGCATATTTGAATATACAATTTTATTAAGTGAACGTTCCAGTTATGTTAGAAATTCCTTGGTTGTTTTGTAGTGTTATTGTCAGCAGTACACATAGTCTAAAATAGGAATTTATAAGATAATAAAAAATAAAAACAAAAAATACTTAAGCTTGTCAGAAAAACGTATAAAAAAAAAAGAGTTTTAGAGGAGAACCGAAACAATAGTTAAAATAAAATCAATTGTTAAAATTTAGTTATTAATTCTCGGGTAATGAGTGAATATCATATCCTCATACATGACCACAGATATACAAACATAGTCTCTTAAATTTGCAACCCTTAATTTGCTGTGATATTGTCAGGAACAATATTTAGATACAATACAATGACTCACGTGACCTCACAACGTTAGACCTCTATACACCGCAAGCGACAAAATAGGTCTATTCGAGTGACCCATGTCACTCGATTTATATTGACAGCTTAGGGTAGTTTTGTGTCTCGTCGATCACACTCTTGACAAAAGCTTAGTCATCCTCAATATCTGAAATAAAATTATATATATACACACACACATTTTTAAACTGTCCTTTGGAGATGGCTCTTAAAACATCAAAAACTAACATTTTTTCACACGAGACTTAAAAAAATAGTCGGCTTTTTCGCGCCACCCTAATATAAATATAAATATATAGGTATATATATACAGTATAGCAATATTCATTTCCCGTTTTACATTTTTATTCCTTTAGAAGTTATAATGAGTTTCGATTGGATCTGTAAAACCCAATATTATATTTTAAATCTGGCAATAAAAACTGTGGCGAATCGAGTTCCGAGCTTGTTTTCTCAAAGCGAGGAAACCTTGACCCAATAAATATTTACCGGCTGTTTTTCATGTTTCAATTTGTTGATATCTATCAGATCCTGTCAATCACATCGTTTCATTTATACTTCAAATGAAGTTTAAATCTATTTTTAACAAAATAAAAAAGCACAGATTAACATTGATCCTTTTTTTTCAAACTCGGCAACTCTTTGATTATATTGAGATGACATTTTACATGCTTAAACTTAGATTTTAGATTATTCTCGCGGTTTCATGTTTTTTTAATTATTATTTAATAATAATTAAAATATATTATTATTTTAATATTATAATTATTTATAATAAAATCTTTAAATATATTTCTCAACATAAATTTAAAGATTTTATTTTAAAAAAATAATAGATAAAGCGTATTATTCGGTACGGTTATTGTGCGTATTATTAGGTGCAGGATTACTTAGTCGATAAAGGTGCATGGAATTAGTGGCGCTGTATTTCCTGCAAGATATTACTAATTATGTACTAAAACAGTTTATATATTATTTTAAAAGAGTAACTGCGGAGTTTCTTGCCGATTCTTCTCTGCATAATCTACATTCCGAATTGGTGGTAGCTCTACTTTTACAAAATAATAATCACTTTAAAGTTTTAATTTATAAAATGACGATTCGAAGGTGCTCGTGAGGCCTAGTTGAATAAAGTTGTTTTTGATTTTGATTTTGATTTTGATTTTATATCTAAATGCGCTTTCATACGAGTCGCATAGAGATCCTAGAGATTTGAAATTTCCTTTTCAAAATAGGCTCTCAGATACTGCGGCATTTACGAGTATTTTTTTAACCAATCCATTGATATACTGCGCTTTACTTAAGTATGTTTTAGTTTATATACTTGGTTTATCTAAGAAATGTTTCATGATCAGCTGTTTATTACGACTTCACAATAACAGTCTGCTGAATTCTGAAATTAACACGCTTAGGAAAAATACACTTTTCATTCTTCTTATTTTATTAGCGTTGATATTTATTGTTACTGGTCTATTTATATGAGTCGTATAGAGAAGTATAGAGTAGTATGGAGTGTGATTTTTTTGTATTGGCTCATTGGCTAAGTTGGTAGTAATCCTGCTTTCCACCCCAAGATTGTGAATTCGATTCTCATCCCGAATCTGGATGTACTAGTTATATTTATCTATATAGTACATGCATATAGAGGTATATTTATTTAAATATATGTATATCAGTTACTAATTACTAACTTAATATATATATAGTTATGTACCTGAAACACATGCATGAAGTTATCTACCCTAGGAAAAGTGGACCGCATGTGTATATTAAACATATTTATTTATTTATGTTTTAAATTCTTAGTAGTGACTAAGTATATAAGTTATATTTGTAGTAGGTTTTCTTAAAATCAGTTGTCTATTTATACACACACGAAAACACGCACGAACGAATAGATAAACAGGCGAACAGACAGGCAGATGAACTCATACTAGCATAAAAGTAATACGTTACAAAGTGTTATGTAACAAAATTGCATCAAAACAATAGTAAATTTAAATAAATTGTAATACTGTAAAACTTGAACAATGATCAGTATAAAATTAATATTCCAAATTTAATCTGGGTTTGCATGCGATCGAATTTCCAACTACGAGTAGTTTGACCAGTCAGTGTCTAACTTCGAGTCGGGAAACCTCTGACCTGGAACTGGACAACATTTAATGAAGTTATTCCTACATCTACAGATATTATAAACTTGTTAAAATGATTTGATTATATATTAAATTTGTTGGAAATGATTATTTGTGTATTATGCGGTGAAAAAATATTGTAATGTATAAGTAATTGTAAGTTACATTCATGGCGTAAATATATGCTAAAACATAAGATATATAGCATAGATGTTTTTATTGTATACAAAATAGATACACGATACTACACCATCTCAAACGCAGCACGTCAGCGACGAGACAGAGTCTCTCGTGTCGTTTGGTTTGGTCGTAGCCATATTTAGAGGTTGAGGCGCGTATTGAGTTTCACTTGAACTGGGCCTAGAAGCTTATGCGAACACGGCTCTATTAGTGTGATGGGCTTTTCGTCAGTAACACGTGAATTTGCGATTGTGCCGATGCTTGGCTACGTAGTGCGAGGACTGTAGAAAATACAATTTTCATCACATTTTCCATTTACTTACCACGTACTCAGTATTAACAAATAAAATAATAAATCTTTATACATTATTAAAATGCATATTAACTGAAAGTTTTAAACAACCCAGTGCTGAGCAAGGCTTTCTCTCAGTAGAGAAGGGGTGTAGTCCAATCTGCTAAGCTGTTCCACTGCTGTGTGTCGGATACTTTCCCTCCCAAGAGTATAATTTCCCTCTCAAAAGGTATTTTACGTGTTTTTAGTGGCACGAATATCCACAAAGACAAATATCCACACCAGAATAAATATTTGTGTAAACATAAATATTTGCTCTGAGCGGCAATGGAACCCGCAAATGTTGATGTTAATCAAGCTTTTTCTAATCAATATACTAGAACGGGGTAGAATATATATTTATATGCCAATAAAGTTTAGTTAAAGTTAAATTGGTATAGTAAGTTATTATAGCAATTGATATTAATTTCATTTCGGTGTATTGTAGTTTGACGAGGCGTTGGCGCAGTGGTCACAGCAACGGGGTAATCGCTGCCGGTTGCAAGTTCGATCTCCACACATGAAAATTTTTGCACAGGCCATACAAATATTTGCACAGGTCTAGCTATTTGTGATTGTGTTTTGTGTTTCTATACTACCGACACAGGATTCACACACTACTGAGGCTGTTGAGCTATTGTAACTCAGATATTTAATTTCCGCTCGGAATAGATTTAGCATTTGTGCAAATATTTCTGTTCTGTGTGCTTACTCTAATAGCCTGGAGAGGGTCTTTGCCTTGGAACAAATAAAGCCGTTACTTCTTGTTAAGTAACCATAAAAATCGTTGCTCTTTTTAAGTAGCCCATAGTGTGGCAACGTAGACGGTTAAGCTCCAAATTTCGAATATATAATAAATACATTAAAATATTCAATAAAAATAAAGAATACAAATTAAATAGTTTTCTGTGAAAAGCCTAAAATTACACGTCTACACTAAATACGGAGATGTTTTAAACAAATTAATAAACATATTTAATATAAAGAGAGTATGAGTACATATATACGTAGCAATAACAGCCATTAGACTTATAAATTAGTAAAAAATATTATATTTGTTATGAGTTCAAATTTTAACAATACCCTATTAAATTATTAATTAACCGTGTACGAAGCGGAATACAATTCAATTTGCTTCCAAAACCCGGGCCAAATTGGAACAAGAAACTCTTTGCGAGGCTTAATAGAGTTCTTCAGAATGAATTATTAAAAATGAATCACGTACCTACTATCTTTTTTTTTTTCTTAAAATATGAAAACTAACAAAGGGATAAAAGCGACAAAAATTTCCTTTAAAGTCCACTTCCAGTAAAGAGTTAGTGAACACTTTAAGTACTATGCGTTATAGAAAATAATTATATTATTAATATCAGAATTTCTAAGTGTACATGTGTAGTATATGTGTGTAGTAAAATATTTATTTTATTTTACAAATGATGACACAATTTCAAAAGATTGTAATTTTTCTATAAATGAAATATATTAAAATTATTTATAAATCACAATAAGAATCACATCGCGAATCGGAAGCAGCGTTTTAAAAACCAATTTTTAAACTAGAATATGTATTCAGTTTGAGTTATTCCTACATATAATGAAACAAACCATTATTGATTAGCTCTTTCATTTAAGGTCTTTTAAAGTCCTCGTCTAAAAGGAGAGGAGGTCTTTGCTCAGTAGTGGAACAGGTAGGCTAGTGATAACAGGCAGTTTAGTTCAATTCAGACTATATATATATATATATATATATATATATATATATATATATATATATGTCTCTCTTTTGGGCAAACGCCTTTTCCCTTTTAAGGCTATGTTTAGATGGCAAGCGCTTAATGCGCGTTTTGATAAAGCGTTTACAACTACATAAATTTTATTCAGGCCGTACACATGCTAACGCGCATTTTAATAAAGCGCGCGTTGAACGCTGCGCTAGCGCTCGACTGTTGTCAGCGCGCGTCAACGTGCGCTTTGAGATCATTGGATTTCTATGTTACCGTTCAGTTGAGCGCGCGCTTTCGACGCTGATTGACGTATTTCAGTGTTCATCAGTATCAGTACGTCCAGAAATTGTTCGAAATGGAAACCGAAGCTTTTGATACGGAATTATTTATAGATGAAATAGAGAAACGTCCTGCGATAAGGGATATAGCGAGTAGCGATTACTCAGATAGGAACTTAAAGAGACGGGCTTGAGAAGAACTCGTCCTCATATTCTGTGAAGGAAATAGCTCGACGGCCGGCTGGTCGAGTGGTCAGGCAACTGGACACTTTACGCAGCGGTCGCGGGTTCGAATCCCGCCAGGTGCAGATAATTTGTATGACGAATATAGATGTCTGCACCGGGTCATGGATGTGTATTTATGTATATATGTATTTATATAAATATCTTAAATTTATTTCCGTTCCTAGTACCCATAACACAAGTTCTTACGAACTTAGCACGGGGCTAGGTTAACGTGGTGTGATTGTTGGTTAATATTTATATTTATTTGTTTATATTTATTAAATGACAGTGAAAAAAAGAAGAAATTATTATGAGGGTACATTATATTATATACGACAAATGCAAGAATTCTACTGAACCATGGCGGGCGCCGCAACACGCGTTCAACGCCTGTCCAGCGCGTGTCATGTAAACACCGTAACAAAATTTAGCGCGCATCTGAACGTAGCCTAAGATAATTTGAGCTTTATCAGCCATGTTACTCTCAAAAGGATCGACATAAATACATGTTAAAAAAATATCTTTTAAGATTTGCTGGTTTCTTCACAATTATTTGTTTCAATGCTGAGTCTAGGTTAAATTTTTAATTCGAATTTGTATTCGATACATTTCACGCGTTCGTCATTGAACTCGCAGGAAATAATACGTGAAACCAGAGCAACAAAATCAAGTAAATATTTTATAATAAAACATATTAAATAAATTCATTTTCAAATAGCTAATAAGGTCGAAAGATGAAACAAAACAAAAGGACGGACTACTTCTGTTGATAATCTTGAGTTACGCTGTTGACACTTGAATTCGTTTAGGAGAAAACATCCTCGCTGTTTTGTTTTCTACTCTTTAAATTGCTTTGGAAAGACATAATGTAATTAAATTAAGGTAAATTTACTTGGAACATTTTAGTGAATGTTCGCAAACGCTTTGTAATATAATAAAGGAAGCAGTTTGTTTATAGCAATTTAAACAAAAAAAAAAGGACTGTTATCAATGATTACTTGAAAAAGTAACGTCAACTTAACAAATAAAAAAAACTTGGTTGGCTGTAAAGTTGGTTAACGGACGATAATTTTACGTGATAACGTCATAAGAAAACATTTATGAACAATTGCATACTTTTATGAATTGAATTGAATTATTATCGCGGAATTATCATTACTTTGTATAATACAAAGAAGATTTGCGATTTTTTTTAATTTTTTTTAGTAATAAATTGTTTTAAGTTTGTGTATAAAGTGTTTGTTGAGAATTTCTGAAATATGTTAATCCATCAAGTCGCAGTAGATCAATGTGGCGAATTAAACTCCTATTTTATTGTCTTTGCCTAACCGTATAATATATAATTGATTGCTACGGTAATTTACAGTGCGTTGTAAGCAACAATATAATTATGGTTATAAAGTATTTTACACATAAAGTGAAATGAATTGTAAATAAAACTATCTCTCTATTACTAATGTATCAAGATGGATCAATAAATATGGAATTTTGTGTTCAAATATTCGCTAAGAGATGATAACGTAACTCCTTATGTATTCATTACAGCTATCAAAGTAATATTATGATTCTGGCTTATGATTGACCATTTTATTCTTATGGTATCGCTTATGTTAGCTCCTTGAATACGTAACTTGGACATAAATTATTCATAAAGTTGTTATGTATTATAACAAAATGTGTTTTACTGCTGTAAGAAATGTTGATACGAACATATTTCATACAGAAAGGTTTACGGATCATCTA
This sequence comes from Euphydryas editha, assembly GCA_036937285.1. Taxonomy (NCBI): domain Eukaryota; kingdom Metazoa; phylum Arthropoda; class Insecta; order Lepidoptera; family Nymphalidae; genus Euphydryas; species Euphydryas editha. The sequence goes on along the minus strand of JAUPFZ010000006.1, from coordinate 18,633,368 downwards.
ACGAAATCTCGTTATTTGTGTGTAGAATTTGTTTATAAAGTATCTGTAATATATGTGTGACTTTGTATGATTTATATTATTTTGAATTGAACTGAACTAAATCAGCTTGTAAACGACCCACTTCTGGGCAAAGGCCTCATATAGGAGAAAGGCTGGAGCATAATCCGCCACACTGCTCCACTGCGGGTTGGCAATTTTTGCCTATCATGAGTAATGATCGCTATCAGGTGTTTATTACAGCAACCGGGACCGACGGCTTTACGTGCTCTCCGAGGCACGGTGGGGAGACTCACAAGAACATACCCCCAGACCAAAAACAAATATTTGTACAATAAAAATATCGATCCCAAGCGGGAATCGAACCCGGCGTTGAGGTGAATACTCGCCCCACTACACAAGAACCGACGTCATCATATTATTTTGAATTATGTTTATTTATATTTCTAGAATTAGGCGTCATTTTTATATTTATAATTAATTTATATAGTATGAACAACCAACAGAAGTTACTATAATATCATTATAACAACATATACACATAAAATGAAAACGTGGGTTATTGCACTTCAACTAGTGACGAATCATAAACGACTGCCAAGTTAATATGAAAAAAAAAATCACGTAAAATAAAAAAAAAAAAAAATCAAATTGGTCGACAAAATATATAATATATTCATTTGTTCTTAGATTTTAATCATAGTGTTCAGATATATAGTCTTAAATATTACTCAAGATAAAAGACGGTTTAAAAAATTGGATTAAAGTCAAATAAATAATTCACGATGCCAGCAAGTTCAAAAAAAGTTTTAGAAATATCTTGAATGTAATGTCTTATATTACGCTTAGTAGATTCAAATCTTTTCTACATTATGTCGTGATAATGTTTTGAAGTAAATAAAATTGCAAAGTTATGTAAGTAAAGCGTATTTCTAGAACTTTCTCTAGAAATCAACGATCGAAAGCAATCAGTGCTAAGTTGCTGGTTATAAAACTTAGAACTTTAACTGCTATATAAACGTTTATGTTTGTTGTTATCTGTTACTATATTTCTTTTAGAAACAAATTAAAACTTTAACTCTAAAAAAGCTAGAAAATAACTTAAAATTTTAAAAGATAATTTTTTTATTTATTTAAAATAAAATAAAAGGATGTCTAACTAGAAATATTATTTTTGTCTATAAGTTTTAATCATTATCAAGTTTAATTTGGTTTTAATATAATCACGACAGTAGTATTATGAATTTTCAAAAATTCGTAATATATTCCGTTTCTATTGACTGATTAAAAATCTTATTTCTTCATTTCTTACTTTTAAATTTACAAAGTAGTGAAACATTTACATTATTACAACGTACTATACAGTATAGCATAATACAGACGTATTTTTTGTCAATGAGAATTATTTGAATTCCATAACGAGAATTATTGCGTTCAACCATCAGACCATCAATTAAGTATTTCTTCAGTTGTCAATTCATCATTCAATAATTTCCATTATTCAAAAATATATAGAGTGGATACAGGCGAAGAAAGATATATCTCGGTACTATAATAGTTTTATATTGAAATATAGAACAAATTTTATATAAATGAGGTCAAAAAATACACTTAGTATAACATATCATTATAGTAGTAAATAATTAATAAACTTGGTTTCTCATACTCAAACTATTTTCATTTTTATATCAAAATTCTGTCTTGGTTCAGAAAAGACTTTCAAAGTTAATCTTATAGCTATAATACGACTATACGACGATATACGACTGCAATACTCAAATACATATATCATTGTTCCAGCTTTGTTTACGATACTTTATTCCGATGGAATTCAATCTCTTCAAGATTTAGATAAAATAGGAAATACGAGAAAAGCTTTTAAGCCTTTCAGAGATCGTACCTGACATAAAATATTGTTATTTCTGTGATGATACAATAACAAAATATTGTAAACAAAAATCTGGACCGTTACTCTATTTTATAAAAAAAAAATCATGATAATAATTTATGAATTGTTCGGAAATTTACGTTTCACTTTTATATTTCACATATGTGATTAACAAAAAAAAAAAAAATTGTTATACGAAAACAAAACTGTCTGTTTACCCGACTGCGACAGAAGGAGAGTTATGTTTTTCGAGTGTATGTATGTATGTATGTTCATTTCTTTGGCACGCCCTACAGCCCAAACGGCTGGACCGTATTTGACATATGAGGTGTCGTTGGATTTGTCTAAACTGTAGTAGTGACATAGGCTATATAATTTTTTAAAATGGCGCCCGCAAATGGCGGAATGAGGGGGGGGGAGTTGAATTTTTATTTCTTACTCTAGCAATATGGGTATCAAATGAAAGCTAGTAAATTGTTTTATTCTTTTTTGTTTATAACAAGAGTATTTTACGCAGTCGGGTTTTTTTGTTTTTTATTTTAAATTAAGCATACTTGTTGTTTGAGTACCCTCAAATTCTACTCTTCGATGAATTCAACCAGTCTAATTTGAAAAAAATATTAAGTTGCGTGTTTTCTCTATTAATTTTCTAGGCTTTATTAATATCACAGTAGGTTATGAATCATATATAAATAATATTAAATACGTTTATATACTACGGTTCATTATAGAAATTGAAACCATAAACGTAAGCCAGTATAATTTTATTAAGTAACCTAATATAACGTATTGTATATATGGAAACGACCATTACATATAATAATAAATACGAAGACAAGTGGATATAAAATTTAATATAGAATAAAAAATGTATAATTTTGCATAACAAAATGTCTGACCTGAAATCCCATAATTAAATTCCGAGTACGTACCTCGCGCGGCCGCGCCACAAGAGCCATTCATTTTTGGAGATCCGTAATCTAATTGGAAAAACGAAGATATTGTCTTGGTGACTGCTGGGTTCGTGGATGACAATAGCTCTTGTCTATAAAGTTTAATACATAGACTTTAATTAAAATGTTATTGTTAAGTTATTTAAAAGTATATTTAACTTCGACTTAAGAGATAAACATGTTTTATTTTGGAAACGTGATACGGGAGGTTTATTGTGAAAATGTAAAACAAGATATTTACTTTATTTTTCGTTGATCATTTTGAGTTGATTAAGTCGTTACTATACACACGAGTAGACACACACACACAATGGAAATAAGCGTGAATCGATGACCGTGGCCTTTTAAATAGTGCCGAAATATCGAGAATTGAGAACGATTAACGACAAATTAATATGCTTAAATATCCCGTTTTATGTTTTAATAATAGCGAAACATGTAACCCACAAATATTTGAAGAAAGAAAATTCAATACACTTTATTTCCACTATATTGACTGATACAAGAAAATATTAAGTTTGGTCGGTATACGTTCTGGTATACCTATAACTCTATTACCGCGACATTTTCGGCAATATAATTTATATTGAAGCGAGTCGTATCTTAGATGTATGTTAGTGTAAGTTAAAATTTAATGGTTTTTGTATGCTTATTATTTTTATGGTGACTTTGAACGAACTGGTAAATGTAACACAATAATAATTATCTCATTATCATAACCAGTTTTATCAAACATTAGATGACTTAGAAAAAAATTATTGATAAAGTTATCACACGTATATATATTTTATACAGTGTATTATTTATATATAAATTGATGACTTAGAATTTAGCTAATATCCGACTGTATCTAATATTGCGTAAAACAACTGTTGACGTATTTTTGAAAGCGGGTAGCATCTTTCTTATTTATGTTTTAAGCCTATTTTTTATTTCTTTAATTTAATTGCATACGAAATTGTTATTTTAATTATTTAATTTTTTCAAACTGTTTAAGATTCTCGAAATTACATTAGTGTATGTCATTTAGAGATCTATGATATTAATTTTTGTTTTAATATTTCGGTATACCATCATTAGTTTGAAAATTGTTAATACGAAATTTTGAATAAAACTGTGCTTCATTATTTTGATTCCTTTCACGATACCGCCCTTTTTATAACTTACTTGATAATTTGTAATATAATAATATTATTACGATAAAAGATTTCATAATCAAATTCAATATCGAAAAATTCTTTAATCACGTAGATTTAAAAAGCACTTTTGAATCGTCATTTTACACAGTATATAACAGTTAGTAAACGTCTCCTTCCTGGGTTATGATGGTATTCGCATGTATAATAAAATCCCACAAACAATTTTGGAATTGTCTCATAATAAATTTAAAGATTTTGTTAAAAAAATTAATAGATAAAGCGTATTATTTGGTGCAAGATTACTTAGTCGATAAAGATGTGTGGACTTAGTGGCGCTGTATTTCATGCAAGATATTAATTTTGTACTAAAACACAAATACAGTTTATATATTATTTTCAAAAGAGTAACTGCGGAGTTTCTTGCCGATTCTTCTCTGCAGAATCTACATTCCGAATCGGTGGTAGCTTTACTATTACAAAATAATAATCACATTAAAGTGTTAAATTGTAAAATGACGATTCGAAGGTGCTCTATGGGCCTATTTGAATAAAGTTGTTTTTGATTTTGATTTTGATAATAAATTACAGTCAAAGTGAAGCTGCCACTAGTCCGGAATGTAGATTTTGCTGAGAAAAATTGACAAGAAACTGAACAATTGCTCTTTAAAAAAATCGTCAATAAATAAATCAAAGATTATGATTTTATTTGTATGTATACAGTGAATTCTGAAACTACTAAATTTCAATATTTTTAAACCAATTGTAACATAACAGCAGAACAGCTATAAATAATAGAGTGGGTGAAACCGAGCGGGACTTTTAGTCAAATATGTTTGTTTTTCAATTTGCCTAATTTTTAACAAAATTATTTTCATTTCGAAAATATTTTTATTACAAAAGTAATTAATCAATATATACACGTGAAGATTATTCAAGATCTCGAACTCAATTCACACATTTATATGTATATTTCATATATAATTATATTTAACTTTAAATGTCTTGTCGTATGCGGGTCATTTCATAAAGTTATCATTTATCAGTAAGCATCAGTGCTTAGTGATAACGGAGCATTGTGAGGAAACAACGAGTAAATCACACTACAAGGAAAATAAATCTTAATCTATATAGAAGAAGGGCTGGAGTTCAAAACACCACGCTGCTTTAATGAATCTTGGTAGGATAGTTATTAAGACCAACAGATTTTCGTGATCTCAGAGGCACGACGACAAAAAATATTCCGACCAGAAACAATTATTATTCAAAAGCTAATATCAGTTCAGGAACCGTCGGCGTTAATGGAAATTTCGTCACCAGTACACCAGAAAGGTTGTGCGCCCGTTCGTCCGATCCGTCCGTAGCGCTATCCTTTATACTTATAATATAAGCACAATCATGGTGAATTGTAAATACAAACATAAAAGTTGAAAATTTTGTCGCTATATTTAATTATCTTTGTTTAGATGTCGCTGCTTGAATACAAAAGGGACACAAATCAAACAGACACTATTTTACAGGAGAGCCATTCAAAGTTTAGAAAATTTATATTTGTCTGTAACTTATTATTCTTTCATTAATTACATGCATGTTATATACCGCTAAAAGCGTATTTCAAAGCTGCATTTAATGGTAAGTAGTAATGTAGTACAAGTGTTGCCTTGAAAGATATATTAGCACATAAGTCCCTTTTGTTTAAAAAAAATCCCTTGTTTTATGGTAAAAAAATAGAATAATTAGACACAATTCAAAAAAATTGATGTTTTAATCAAAATATTTTTCCACTGACTTAGGTAATCTAGAAAAATTATGACATAAAAATTAAAATGGCAATGCTAGTTTATAAAAATAAATGAAATAACTTCTTTAAGTGAAAATAAAAAAATCTGCTTCAAAAAAACTAGAATTAAAATCTTCCTCTTAATAAAGAATTGAAAAAAAAATATTCAAAAATCATTAAAAGCTTAAAAGCAATTATTTTTATAAAAAATTTAGTTAATTGGCTCATTACTACAAGCATTTTACATCAATAATAAGGTTTTGTTAATTTATTAATTACAAAATTAAACTATCCATCATAAAAAAATATACCAAACTAGACTTATACTTAATATCAGTCTCGAAATAGATATAATATGAATTCTACTAACGAAACAAAAATTAAATAGGATATTCTAATGTAAAAATGTAATTGTACAATATAAATGTCATTAGAAACAGTAAGAAATCACAACCATTCTTGAGCTAACAACACTATAGAAATTATATTTTCAAAGCTAAATTTTGAATGTGAATATATCAATAACAACTAGTCTGCATATTTCTATTTAAATAACAGGTTTATAAGCTAGAAAAAAACTCCTCGTAATAAAAATATGTAATCTTTCTTCAGTTGTAATTTTTTTACAGCATTGAATCTCGCATTTTTTAGAACAAACTGGCCCTATTTTTTTTCTTCTATATTTTTCTTACTTTTTGATAAAGATGTGTATGCCTTACCACTGTTCTTTAATAATTTTGTAAGGTTCCTTTTCTATAAATTAGGATTTGCTTTCCAATTGCGACCTTTTCTTTCATAGCTTTCATTTTCATCACACGGAGATGCCGTATCAACAATGTATCGTACAAATACAAAATTTTTACACAGATACTTTTCGACAGTAATAATACATAGGTATATCCTGCCTCTGAAGTGGAGACGAAATAAAAAAAAGTCATCACCTGTACATATCCACAACATCTAATCTAAAAAGCTACAGTTAAGTAGTTAAAATTTCCATTTCGATGACATTTGAACGGAATAAAAATGTTCGCAAAATTATGTTATGCACGTTGGATTATCGTACAATTTCGACACCTCTATGTTCGATCGTACCAAGTGCTAAATTATGTGATTTGTACGATAATTATGTGACGAATGCTAACGCTGACCTGAGTGCTAACACTGTCACACCGAGAATCAAGGATAGATGAAAAATCGAGAAAATTAATCTTTTCATACTGGATTTCAACAGGAGACAGTACCTAATGCTATCAATTTGTTATTTTGTTCTTTAAACTCTTTATTATTTTTATTGAAACCTGAAGGTTCAGGATCAGAAGATAACAGCTGACTGTTAGTGAAAAAATTGAATTTATATAATTATCTTCATCGGAATCTGTGTCCGTCATATCTAGGTCATTTTTAGTTATAAAGTTTAGATCTGCAACGTTGTCGTGTGAAGAAAAAACTGAGCTAGAATTTGTCAAACATGTAGACACAGAAGTGTCACTATCATAATCAGTTTCCTGAACAATCACGTTTAGTCTGGTCTTTGATCTTTGTAGTTCAAACCATGATTCTTTATTATCTAACAGGGATAAACTCAGATTGTGTTGACTATCAGGTATGGAATTACTGTTGGAGGAGTTATCTAACAGAGCAGCTGGTTCATTCCATGTTGGGTTTTCAATTTGTGCCTCAAATCGGAGATTAACTGTCATCGGTAAAGTTATAATTTATAGCACTCATCTTTCTGCCTCATTTGGTGTGTGGTGTTCAATTTCCTAATCCTTATTCGTGTTTTTGTTGGATTTTAGCATTTCAAATATTCTTTGTACTCTACTACTCATTCTATTATCAAAAAACGGTGATTAATTATAATAAATTACGTATATCAAATAACAATATACATTAAAAAATAATAATAATTTACTAAAATATTTTATTTTATTTTAAGTTTTATATTAAATTTATAATTATTATAATGAATTAACTCCCATCTAAAGAAATACAAAAGTAGCGCATTCCAAAATATAGCACTAACGTTTATCAAATAATATTACAACCTCTAAAATATTATAAACAAAGCGGACGCTATGCTTAGTAAGGCCCTTTTCATTTAACACGTTAACTGCGTTACCGGACATATATAGCCGGTAATGAACTTTACCGCGGTGCGAACGCCAAAAACCAGTTTTTCTCGCTCGTGCGGCGTAATTATATGTACGATATTTTCTGAGTTAAAAGGAGACAAATATATATTAATGCTTCTTACTTTAAGACGGTTTTATTACAATAGAAAAAAGATACATAACATATTGACCCTGTACGCACAGAACGAAAAAACTTTGTCTTCAGTGCGTTACCGGACGAATACGACTTGTCTGTGCATGTCCGGTATCGCACTGGCGGCGAGGACGTATGTGCTAGTGAGAATCTGACTTCGATTGCTGTTAGACGTTTGTCGACATTTGTTACATTTTCCCGCCCTTTATTTACGTAATAGTTAAAACTTTAAATTCATAATGAAGCGCTCCCGAAAAATGCTTGCGCGTGTTTTCGAAGAAAAAAAGGAAGACAATAATATAATATCCGACGGCACAAGCAAAAATCAAAAGATTTTTCTTCCTGGTAAGAAAATAAAAGTTTTAGACGATATTAAAATTCCATCACGTTCAGTTAAAGCTAAATCACCTGGGCCACATAAATTTCAGCAGTCAACTACAAGCAAAAGAATTAATCCAAGAAAAAATACATATGAAAGTCCTTCTACTAGCAACACATACACAGTATTACATAATGTCTCTTTTTCTGGATGTTCCAGTGAGGCTGGCTCACTTAGTGACTTATCGTATAATAATTTATTAAATATTGATTGCAACCTGACACCAGAATCTATAAAAGAATTATTATCTACACCAAAGTCAAATAAACAGAAAAAAATTGATACACATCATATTCGTCATACATATATAAATAGTGACCCTGAACAACAAACCCTGGAGATTAGTAACAATAAAACATGCACAATAACGTCCAAATATTTGATTAAAGATTGTAGTAATGCAAGTAATACCTCGCAAGCAATAGATTTATCATTACCGGATACTAGTTCAAACTATTGCGTGATGGATGCAATAGCTCATCACCCAGAGACTAATCAGCTTGTAAATGAAAACCCACATAATTATAGCGACATAAGTACAGACAGTGACAGAAATTATGAACCTTCTAGTTCCGAAAGTTCTTCAAGTGATACAGAGACGGTATCCATGGTTGATGATGAAAATACAGTTAGTATTCAGAGTCCGTTGACTACGCCACAAGATAGCGAATGGGTAGATATTACTTCTTCGATGCCAAATATTGGTAATTTTAAAAATGAAACTGTAATAAATATTTCACCCGATGTGACATCACCATTTCAAATCTATAAGCTATTTGTTACTGATGACATTATACATAAAATGGTAGCAGAGACAAATAAATATGCAAATAATTGTTATCATGGTGAAAGTGTCAAAAATAAGTCTAGGCTGAAAAAGTGGGTGGACACAAATTTTGAGGAAATGTGCACTTTTATGGGTATCTTAATGACAATGGGAGTGGTCAAACTACCAAGCCTATGTAACTATTGGTCGAAAAAGACATGTTATAAAAATGAATACATTCAATCATTAATGACGCGAGATAGATTCATATTGCTATTGAAATTTTGGCATTTCAGTAATGATACAATTGATCCAACGGACAAACTATGCAAAATTCGTGATGTTTTGAGTATGATTTTGAGCAAATTTAATGAAGTTTTAACACCCGGCCAGTATTTAGTGATTGACGAATCTATGATTCCGTGGCGTGGACGACTGAAATTCCGACAATATATAAAAAATAAAAGCCATAAATACGGAATAAAATTATATAAATTATGTACACCTGAAGGGTATACATGGTCCATGATTGTTTATACAGGTAAAAATGATAGACCTGGAAACCAGCCACATGGCCATGATATAGTCCTAAAATTAATAAAAGACTTAGGTGGAAGCGGTAGAACTATTATAGCTGATAATTTCTATACCTCTGTGGGTTTGGCAGAAGATCTATTGAAGAAAAAAACTGAACTGTGTGGAACAATCAGAATAAATAGAAGAGGTCTTCCTAAAACTGTTATATCTACTAAGCTGAAGAGAGGTCAGTGTATTGGTAAAATGAATAAAAACGGAGTTAAAATAATTAAATGGCATGATAAACGGGCTGTTACGATGATAACAACTTGTAAGAATCATGTTGCAGCTGTAAAAGACATAGGCCAAAAAAAACGAAATGGTGAGCCAATTTACAAGCCAGAATGTATATCTTTATATAATTTGCATAAGAAAGGAGTCGATTATAGCGACCAAATGACAGCATATTATTCGTCATTGAGAAGGGGGATCAAATGGTACCGAAAACTTATGATGAGTTTACTTTTCGGTACGTGTGTTGTTAATGCGTGGATCATTTATAATAATATATCTAAGAAAAAAGAAACATTGATAGATTTTGTTGAATCTATTATACAAAACTTTACTGGGCATACATTCTACGACGATATTAAGTCCTCAGAAAAAAAGAAGTACCATAGCTTAGAAAAAATTACAAAAAGAAAACAATGCACACTTTGCTATCAGGAATTACGCAAAACAATGACTAGCCGGGAAGCTGACAAAAAGGTGCCAAAAGTTAAATTGATGTGTGTTGAGTGTAAGAAAGTTTTTTGTCTTGCCTGTTTTAATAAAGCTCATGAAAATATTGTTAATTAATTTTCTTTATAAATAAAAATAATATCGATAAATATTTGTTTTATTATTAACATCACTACCTATTCATCGACTATTTGAAAATTTCACCACTTTTGGTGCGCTACATGACATTTAAGTCCGGTGAGACGTTTATATCTATAAATGTAAAATTACTTGTCCAATTCTACAACCAAGAGAACTGAATATATTTCAAGGTTTTTAGATACCGATAAAAGTCAAAAAATTGCCAGTAATTAAAAACTTAATCAGAAATAGAAGTTTAAAAAAAAATGGAGTACCGGACACATTAGTCTTGTTTCGCATTAGAAAATATTACTGTACATGGCAATATCGTCTTGTACCGCACCATTGAAAATATTGCATTTTTGAGCTACGCAGTGAACGTGTTAAAAGTGATTTTATACTTCTCTAAATCTGTAATACAAAATGGGCAATTTTGAAATATGGCACTTTTGTTAAAGAAAGAGGAATAAACTTACGTGATTTCTTAAGATCGAAACGGACATATTTCACTTAATGGCGCTTTTGTTTATAAAATTACTAACGCAAGTTAAGGATTTTTTGAAATATGGCACTTTATCATAAAAGAAAAATGCGTTCGCTTCGATTATAGGGTCGCAACTGAGAAAATGGCAGTTTTGCTCATATTTGGTCCCCGAAACTCGAAAATACTAAAAAGGCGCTAGTATTGTTTTCATATATTATAATGAGAAATCAATGGGAGTCTCTTTTAAATACAAAAATATGACCTATTAACATCGCATTTTTTAAATAAAAACGATTTCACTTTTTTTCCATTTATGTCCCTTTTGTATTCAAGCAGCGATGTAACGAATTAATGCATTTTATTCAAATTGTTTGCCGTCTGTGACGTATATTTTTTTACAGTTATTGTTTAATTTTTTACACAAAAGAGGTTTTTTTTTTAGTAAAGTATTTTATATTTTCTTACAATTAAATTTATCTACTAAAATGTAATGCATGTTTACCTATGTTTAAAAAAAAAAAGAAAAAAAAACAGTTTTGACTTAAGTATAGATTGTGAAAAACGCTACAAAAAAAATCAGTTTATCTTCTACTAGCGGCTCGACCCGGCTGCGTCTGCGGTATGTATATGTACTCGTCATGAATCACTCTTTTGGTGAAAACCGTATAAAAATCCGTACCGGACTACCTCCTTTCTCGTACGTTTGCCGTCAACATCTACCCGCAAACTTCAGTCTCGTGAATAAGACATACGTAGATAACGTCGAAATATCGAGCTCCACCAAATAAAAATAAAAAACATGGTAAATATCCCGATTTAAATAATTGTAGTAATAATATGTCTGTCACAGCCAACTAGTAGTTTTATAGTTGAATCATTGCTTAAGACAATCCTAAATAGCATATGTTCCTACGCCACCTTGGGAACTCTAGTTTTATTTACAAGATATACTGTCACATATGTATAACAGCTGGAGATTTTTATGTTTTAAATCGATTAATTACGACCATAATTTGCCGTGGTAGCAAACGGCTCGCGTCAGGCACGTCTCCTGTATCTTAATAGTGTTGAATGTTGTGTTCAACCGTGTGGAAGACTTAACATTTAGATAAATGGATGACTGGCAATCAATGTAAAGCCTAGTCATCCAATTGAACGGCTATATATAGTATACAATAACAGTTAAGAAAATAATTTAATTTTTGATAATTTTATAGCTAAAGGACAAAATTTTATTTGATTCTCAATAAAGTATGTACTTGTTATTATAATGTGACGTCAAAATAATGTTACCGAACTCTTTGATCTGATTACATTATTCGTATTCGTCCTTTTTAGGTTTTTTCTTTTATTTTACGGTATTGTTTTTTCTTTTTCATTGCTGAATATTTTGTGTAAAGATATGTTTTAAATAATATGAATTTATGAATATTTTTGCACTGAAATAAAAGAGTGGTTGAAATAATTTCTATAAAGAATTACCATTGTTTGATTACATTAACTTGTCAAAGTATTAAGAACTTAGCATGTGTTCGTCTTTAATCGAGGACTTATTTCTTCATAGTTGATCACGGGGCCAATCGTTTATCGGGGTTAATACTATTTTAGATTCATTTCGACTTACCTTAAACAATGAATTATTTAAAGAGAAATATGTCAAAACGTGACCGGCAAACCAGATATAATGATTTTGTGTTAAAAATGTTAAGCTGTGTCTGTGTGTTTAATTCTTTTGGATATACCTACGAGTATTTGGTTACTTCAAGAACAGAAAAAAAAGTTAAAGTAGTTCTTCTTGTACATACACCACAAAACAAATAGTTTTATGATAACAATAACAAAGTAAATATTATGATTATCCCGATTCTTCACTGTTCTGTATAGAATTTTCATTAAATATACTAATTCACTATTTTACTTTTGTTTGTCGATACAAGTTTATACATTTTTTAAAGGATCAATTTTTGTTACACTAAATTTCTTTATGAGAAAGTAATAATGATTTCATAATTTTTTTAGAGGCTGACAGCGTTATAAATCATTAATTCCAAGCATAATTGAAAATAAATTTCCGCATGGATTTATCGTATTCACCTTTGAAAAAGAACCAAAAATAAGCTAAACCTATATTAGTGATGTCATTAGTTTATACTTAATCTCCTAAACTAGAAACATACATCCATGGCATTGATAAAAAGTTCGTCTCGAACGGAGTCGGTTTGTAAAATATTGTGAACTTAAATGTATTTACTTCTATCCCCTTTTACAAATGATATGTCTTTTACAGTTGGAACAACGAGGATATCTCTTTGCTGGATTGACGATAACTACTAGGGTTACTAGATGACCTAAATTTCTTTAAAGCTTACATAATGGTACTAAGCAATAAATATATTTTGACGGGAGTTGCGTCTGGTGGGCTACGGCGCCACTTAACGTTTGTTATCGGGTTCTTGTATATATATTCAATCGCTTCGAAAACTTCGATAGCGCGATGTAGGATACGTCCGTTCGTATGTGGCGAGATAGTTGTCGCTACAATATAAAGGTTTTTTAATTACTTTATAAAATAGAGATTAAAAACTCTTAAAAATTACCGACGGCAGTTTGACGTTTATAACAATTTTTTTTATAGTTTGTTAAACCTAAAATTTTATAAACCATAAATATATTTTAGTAATTATCTTTCACAACAGTTTAATTTGATGGACCACTCGATTGATTTGGAAGAAAAGTTTTCTAACCTTACAAAATAGTGCAAAGCATTCACCAGTTCAAAGTTAGACCTTAAAATTAATGAACCAACTAATATAACTAAGACGAATCCTATGACGTTGTATGAATATTGTAAGTCGTTATTTTTGTGTAATAGCTTCTATCAACCATCGAAAGTGACATACGTACTCGTATGTCATGTCTAAATAAGCTTTTAAGTTTCGTTGTTCTCTACTTTCGTTTCACTCAGTAAATTCGTTTATTTATTGGGATACGGATTATCCTATATATTTTATTAAAGGTCAACATGATTAAGGCTTAACATAACACTGTTAACGAATTCGGGGTGAAACCTGAACAAATAAGAAAAATACTTACAAAGGTTTAGTTTTTAGTTTGCAATATTTACAGTTAAGTCTGATTGATAATACAATATAGATATAATCGATCTGCTCGTTTCTGCTTTGTAAAACATTTTTTAGTCCAGGAGGAATCGGCGCATGAGTACCGAAAACTATTCCACCTCAATTTTTTTATGCGATCCTCTTCAAATTGCTCTTCTAATGATATAAATGCATGTTGCCATGGCGCAACCCGGTGCCATATTGTTTAAACCGTAATTGTTTAAACAATTGCAAGGAATTGTTATTTTTCAACTGGACAATTTTTTTTATATTCTTTATCGAAATACCAATAAAAAAGGTCCTATGACTTTTCACGATAAAGTTAATATTTTTAAAGATATGAATTTTTAAAGGTTCGAAAAATCTCAAATTTGGGTACTTTCGACCCATGAAAAATATATTTAAAAAAACATAATGTTTAAGTAAAATTTTTTTTTAAATTCTCTATACAATATTTAATAATATTGTTAATAGAGATTTAAAAAAAATCATTTTTTATATCCTTTTTTTAATTGTTAATTTCGCGCGCTCACATGTATGCGTCGCTTACCTTTAAGTATCGCTGTCTCTCTCTGACTCATGCGTTGCGTCGGCCTCTCTGCCTCTTGCGTCGGCCTCTCTCATCACCGCAATGCTCGGCGACGACGAGTCCTGGAAGGCGATGGTCTCCTTCTGCGAGACAGTAATATTCCAGAAGGAGGCCGATGAGCGGGTGAGAGAGGAGGCCGCCGACGTGGCCTCCATCCGCGGGCGACGAATGGGGGTGCGTAGGAGGCGCTACTTAATGCGCCTCCAGTGACGCCCCTGTGCCCGTGTCGGGCCGGGATGGGAACCCGGTCCTGTTAGACACGGCGTCGTTAGGACTGTTCAGAGGTGAGCCGGACAGTCCCCATGGAGGAGAAGTCTGGCCTTTTCGCCGAGGCCAGCCTGTTGCTGGAGGGCTCCTGTTGCCTGCAGATCCGGGACCATGCAATTAAAGCGGCTGAAGGCTCCCGCAGGGGTTTAGTACGGTATTGCACTCCCAAAGTGCCGAGTCCGACATAGGTCTAGGACTGCCACCCGGGCGTCCTGGATATCATCCGTAAATGGATTCCCCTGCGACAAAAAAAAGGCCTACGTTCAGCTGTGGACATCCAATGACTGACATGATGAAGATGATGAATAACTATATTCGTTCCGGTATAATAGTGCGAATAGTTAATATATAAAATACAATATCTCAACACCGGCGGTCGCGAGTTCGATTCCCAATCGGGGCAAATATTTGTATTTCTACAAATATATGTTTCTAGTTTGGATTCTTGTCAGTCTTTCCACCGTGCCTCAGTGGGCATGTAACGCTGTCGGTCCCGACTGTTATCACAGACATCTGATAGCCATCGTTACTCATGGCAGGGAAAAGAAATATTCGCCAAAACGCAGTGGTGAATTAGGCTCCAACCCTTCTTTATATACATGTTCATTTTTTATTCGTGACTCTATTTTTAGAAGTTTCGGATCCGATCTGAAAGCTATTTTCAGGTTTAGAGCCGAAGATTTATTGAACACATTTTTTAGAATTGGAGCAATAATAAGAATTGTCAACCGACCGAACATGTATCGAAATAATAAAAAAAAATCTTATATATATATATATATATATATATATATATATACAGGGTGACTGGTGAATTACCATCAATATTCAAGGAGAATACCCGGCACATGATCCTCATTCGAATTATGTAAAAAAAATAGGAACTTAATTTTGGACCAAATTTTCATAAATTTCAATTCAAATAAAAGACGCGTTGTCACTTTTCCAGTCATGCCGGCGGCGCGTGCGACGCGGTGTTGTACTATGCTGCCAGTACCCGCACCCCCGCCCCGCGGCTAATCGCTTATTCGATCGACGAATCACGTTACTAGGTCACTAGGTCAGTAGGCTAGCGCCAACGTATGGTTTGGACGTCTGTTTTGTGTTTTCCCGCGCGTGCGCCTAGCGTTCGATATTCCGAGTATACCTAATCTGTCGTGTGTGAGTGTGACCCTTAATTAGGTATGGCTTATCAGTACACAAATGAAGAGTACTTGAATATGGTTCGTGTTAATGTAATGATAGCTTACCGGGTACTATCAATTTGTACCGGGAGATGTTCCCCAATCGCAGAGTACCTACTGTTAGCGTAATATTAAGCACTAATCCAAGACTACGAGTATGATTCCATTTTTAAATACGCCGGGAATACCAAGATAGGTGAACAGTTAATATTATTTTATTTTTGTTCCAAGTTTACATCATTTACCTAGTCAATAAATCTGTTGCTCATCACATCAAAATCAAATGGAATAAACATATCTTTCAACTCGTAAGTAATATTTAAATTAAATTATTTATTTTGTCTAGAAAGTTCGGTGATTAGTATGCCTCTATCGGCAAGTAGCAAAACTACTGGTCCGCAAGGACCGTAGTTCCTTGCTTTTATTTAATAAACAACAGTTGGCTGTTCAACAATTCACAAAGTTTATTTTTGTTGTGTTTTTTTTTTAATATTTTCAAAAGTAACTTTATAATTTTTCAACATATTAAAAAAATTATTCTATCAAATCTGATCTTTATCTAGCGACACCTAGTGAAAAAACCATTACACTGTCTGCTAATATTATAATCAATCAATTGTTTTGGCTACTGGTCGCTAGATGGCTTATTCTTGCTATTACTTTTTGCTTTTATTTACTACAATATTTTTTTCGAGAATAAATAAGTGGCCTAACACTGTTTGAGTTAAAAAAAATATAATACGTAACGAGCTATTCACGGTCTTACTTATAAAAATCTCGTTAATCCTCTCATAATCTACAAATCAATGATTAACTTTTGTTTACTTATAAACATTGACTAGCTGTTACTTAGTTAAGAAACGAACAAAGAACGATACATAGATGGTTGGCACAGATTATACCAAAAATAATCGATTAGATAGAGAAATTGAATGAACAAAGTTGTTAAAAAATTACATTAATTAGCGACATCTATGAACATTATAGAAAACTCTAGTTCGATATTGTAGTGAGTCAATACTAGTGACCTCTATTGACAGTTAGGAACTTTGAGATGTTTTCTTATCCTGACAGGGTCGCCATGAGATGTGCGACGTATGAGAGATAAAATAATACGACCAACGTTGATTCTCAAATGATCATCGTTTCATTTATTATGTAAAAATATAAGGTTTTTATATTCGTACACGAGTTATTAACATACATTTTACTTATTTATTGTCAGAGAAATAGAATGTTCAATGTTTATAAAATAATTAATTCCTATTTAACAGAATCATATTTAGAAATTTAATATAATTTTAAATACAAGTTTATTTTCTTGGTTTACTTGTCATTTACGTCGTACATTACAAACTTGTACTTTTATTTACAGCTAGATGGCTCTGTTTAAGAGATCGTGTCTAAAATTGATTTTATTACTTTAATTCATCTTGAATACTAGTTTTATTTACTAGAATATTTTTTTCGAGAATAAATAAGTGGCTTAGCACTGTTTTAGTTAAAAAAATATGACAAGTCCTTATTTATGAACGACATCATTGTCCACTTTATCTGTGTGTTCTTATTAAATTAAAGCGATATCTCAATTGAAATTCTTCATCCGTAATTTTTCCTACGCCTTAAGTTTCTGGGTAGGGATATATTAAAAATAAAATCCATTGCTTCCAAATCAGACTCTGAGGAGCTGCTCGTATTCATTATGAAGGAGGGTTATGTTTTTCGAATGTATGTATGTAATATGTATGTATGTATGTCCATTTCTTTGGCACGCCCTACAGCCCTAACGGCTGGACGGTTTTTGACATATGAGGTGTCGTTGGATTTGTCTAAATTGTAGTAGTGACATAGGCTATATAAATTTTCAAAATGGCGCCCGCAAATGGCGGAATGAAGGGGGGGGGTTGATTTTTTTCTTACTGTAGCAATATGGGTTATAAGAGTATTTTACGCAGTTGGGTTTTTTGTTTGTGTGTTTTTTGCGTGTGTCTTCCCGGCTCCTGCGCGCCTAGCGATCGATCATACGCGTATACCTAATCTGTCGTGTGTTAGTGTAATCTGTCATTAGTAATTAGGTATGGCTTATCAATACACAAATGCAGAATCACCATTGCTTTCGAAACTGTTAAAAGTGACTGTGTGTGTGTTAGTGTAGTTATGTAGGTAAATAGGTAGTTTAATGATTGAAAATCGTTGTAAATAATTCGTTAATATCATTAAATGAAAACACGACACGCGACGTTCTGGTGTAGTGGTGCGAGTAGTTGCCTCAACTGCAACGCCACGCGCTGGTGGTCGCGGGTTCGATTCCCGCTTGGGACAGATATTTGTACAAATATTTTTTTCCGGTCTGGGTGTATGTCCTTGTGGATCCCTACCGTGCCTCGGAGAGCACGTACAGCCGTCGATCACTGTTGTTATCATAGACAAGATAACGATCGTTACTTATGTTAGGTAATTAACCGCCAACCCTCTTAACACTTGGCGGTGTTTGGATGTAATTAACTACCGCGTGGAAACTAGGGTGTCCAGACGACGCGTAAATAATTAGATAACTGTTGGGCAACTTTACTTAGAAGCTTATCAATATTTATGTTATATTTTTACATAATTCGAATGAGAACCATGCACCGAGCACTCTCCTTAAACACCGATGGTATCTCGCCAGTCACCCTGTATATATATATATATATATATATATATATATATGTAACCTTTATGTTGACGGCCACCGGTTACGAGAGTATAAAAAAGCGTGTTGTTAAGTACATTTGAATTATAAATATATTATTATGTTTTGTGAATTTGATTTAATTAAAAAATGCAAAAGACGATTTAAGTTTTATAATAAGAATAGTAAAGCATGAACATTTAATTGTCGATTCTATGTTTTAGGTTAGTATTTCATTAGTTGATATATTTTGTTATATAAAACTAATTTGTATTTTATAAATAAAATAAGTCTCTGTTTTAGATGAATCATATTGTGTTATGCTTCAAAAACAATATAATATCTGATCTTATATATATTTTTTAATATTCACTAAAGTTTTAGACGTCTGAAATCAAATAATATAAACAATGTTAAAATTAACTGAATATTAAATCATGAACTGAACTGAAATGAACCGAATTGAATCAGTCCGTAAATGTCCCACTACTGGGCAAATGTCTCTTCTCCATGTAGGAGAAGGGTTGGAGCTTAATCCACCACGCTGCTTCACTGCGGGTTGGCGGATTTAATGAAGAAAAATTAAAATTGACATAAAAATTACAAGATTAGTTCAAACGAAAAATACAAAGTTTTAATGAACTTCGTGCACAAGTAATTTCAAAAATAAACCTGATTGAATTAGGAAAATTTCATTAAGAAATTAATTAGGAATTTCAAGAAAAATGAAATTACTTTATTTTCAATACATTTTTTACTTGAAAATTTATAGCTCAACAATATTATTTTTAATATAAATTGTTAACATGTGGAGGCTGTTTTTCTGAAAGATAATAGTCGCATTTTTTACGATAGAAATTTTCATGGAAATAGCTTATCAGTTATCACAAAGTGATAAGTGTTATTGAAGCTTAGAAGGGTCTACCTTTTCTTGGCGATGTGAGCAAAAAATATTTCCTGTGAGTAGGTTTGATATTGAATACCACTGCTCATAGTTGTCTGTCCGCTCTGTACTGGAAAGGTGAAGGAAGAACAGGGTTATGTAGTTAATGAGAACACTTTATGAGTTTTTTTATAAACTAGTGGTCGCCCAGTGGTCGAAATTGGACCTAATCTATAATTGACAGTATTGTCATGTATGTACATTGTACATGTGTGTGTGTGTGTGTGCGTGTGTGTGTATGTATGTATGTGTGTGTGTCGTAGTTTTGTATTATGTTTTTTTAATAAATTTCATGTATTTTTTGAGCATTATTATAAAACAAAATATTAGCATTCTGCACTTTTTCTCCATATAAACTTTAACTGTGCCAAATTTTATACTTCTCCGTTTGCGTAAATTTCGTAAAAAGGGGTAGAAAGTTTTTGCTTCACGTATTCATATATAGACAATAAACAATAAATAGAGACATAGTTTTGACAACATAAATGTCATAATAATAAATAAGTAGCACAGAAAATTTCACCCAGGTCAGTTGCAAGAAATAACTACGTAGTTTTGCTGTATTATCTGAGAAGTGCTTGTCTGAGGTGTGCTCTAAAGGACTCTTGCCGCTAATTAAGCTTTGAGGTGGCGACTCGTAAACGCTTTATTGTTACCAGGACTATATGACAAGATGTCAACATGCCTACAATAAATACCGAGTGCTATACACGACGAAGTCAATGCCCTCGTATCTTTTGACTTCATGTTATGTTTATATAATTATACTCATTATAAAAAATAAATAAATCTATATCTATATCTATACTAATAATAAATCTGTTAAAACCTCCGTTTCATTAATACACTATATATCATCAAGAATAAATTTTAATAGCGCATTATAATTTCAATCAGCGCCACTCTTATAATTTTTTGTTTGTGCACGTATCACGTAAAAAGTACAAAACCAATGTAAATAACTTTAATACATAAAAATTAAACATAACTGACAGTATAATTTAGTTTTTGTTTCATTGTAATTAAATTTAAAAATAAATATTTAAGAAAATAGAAATACGCCTACGCGACATAGACGCCATCTGGTCTAACGAATCTTAAAAACTCACAAAACTTATTTTTGAGTTATTATTTTGTTAAACTTAAAAGTTTACTAAATATGTCCGATAGGAATAGAAATCGTTTTAATATTTTAGATAAACATCATTTTCAATTAATATATAATTACGGTTTTGACAAAACGGTTCCAAATTCAAATAAAGAATCCCCAAACGAAATATTCAAACGTGGAACAAAACGATTTAAATAAACGACAGAGAATACTATTATGTTAAATATTAATTATGTTAAATGTCACTAAAAATAAAAAAACGATATTCTACCATTATACGATAGATGGCGCAGAATATGTCATATATTTTTTTGAATCGCGCTGACCAAAACTTCGGCCAAAAGAATGAGACTCGCCCGTATTAAACGAAATGTTTTTTTTTTTTTGCATTTAGTACCTTAGTGTACTATGGTCTTGGTCGTTATGTATTTGTTGATTATACAAAGTTGGATGGTTATAGCTATTTAAGTTGTAATCTATATATATAAAGAAATTCGTGTTAGTTACACCGTTTATAACTCGAGAACGAGTGGACCAATTTATGATTTTTGTGTTTTTGGATTTGTCTTCGTCGGGAATAATACTTATTAACAAGTGATATTCATCAATGAAAATGTAATTAATAAAAAAATCCGTTCAAATATTTCATCCGTACTATCTATATATATAATAAATCTGTTAACGAGTCGGTTTTATAATCTTTATCTTAATATATAAAAGCGAAAGGTCACTCATCACGATATCTCTGGAACTATAAGATCTAGAGACTTGAAATTTGGTAGGAATATTCCTTTTGCCGAGGAGAGGTCAGCTAAGAACGGATTTTACGAAATTCTACCCCTAAGGGGGCAAAACAGGTGGGCAAAGTTTGTAAGGACAACGTAGTTCCTTGGTCCAATCTACTTCAAATTTTGCATAAAATATTCTTTAACAGAATTGATTTGATTGAAGACGTGTTTCGTATTTTATCAAAATTCATCTCCTAACGGGGTTTAAAGGGGGTTGCTTCGAAGTTGATTTGACAACTCAATTCGTCTTTTATAAAATATTTTCCAGTATCGACGCAGGTGTAGGTGATAAAAAAAATTAATTTATAATTTTTAAAATTTTTGTTAAATATCCGTGCGAATCCGGGGCGGGCCGCTAGTAAATAAATAAACTCAAAGTGGCGTAAAGCTTATATTATTACAATGTTTTATTCATATATATTTTTTAAATTTAGTCTTTATTCCGATTTTGTATGAAGGCTTTAATCTCATCCAATATCAGCAGTATTCCCAACCTCTTTATTTTAAGAAATCTTTTTCCAATTATAAAAGGAATTTATCGAGGATCAAAGACTTAAATTAAATGGTTGTTATATATAACGACAATTTTAATTGTGATGTCGAGAAAAAGATCTTGGCTATTAATCAAGAAAATAAACTGTTGCAAAAGTAAGTTATATGACTCACAATACAATATTTATAATAATTAATACGTAATACTTATAGCGGTGCTGGGAGAGCATTTTTTAATCAAACGGATGTAGTGATTCTTAAAAATATATCGAGCGTAACATAATACGGTGTACACTGATGAATCCAATCTATGTCTGTAAAATTTATTGTAGATTAAAAGCTATTGAAAATTTACATAGTTTTTAATTGTTAATTTTTTTTTTATAAATTCTATATCATCTTATAAAGATCGTGCCTATTTCCTGACAACATTAATATAATTATTAGATTACTGGTACCGAAAATTTCCGAATACTGGATCCCTTCATCATCCATTTCCACATTTGGATCACACACACACACACTTTACTTGATGGTTGGTTTTCTTAAATAGTTTTGTGAAGCTGCATAAATTTTGATACGATATAGACTATCCGTTACGAAGAAAACTAGTCGACTACGACTGTCTCAGAAAGCTTCTTTTAACAGTAATTTCATTCGACGATTTTATTAGCGTTTATATTCCATTCTTTAGACAGGGTTTACCATTAGTCTGCAGTAATATTAAGAAACCTGACGGAATGACGCTTGTTTAGTACAGTGAAAATCTACTTGCAGGTCAAGATCACTTATTTGGACCGCTCCTTATATTATTACCAATCATTGGTTGCATCACATTAAATCGACACTCATGCTTAGGGCGAAAATGGGAATAAATTATGAAAACATCGAAAAGTGCGTTATAATTATGGAATTTGAATCTACGTCGTTTCGAGGTGAGGAAGCAAACAACTTTTATAAAAGATTGCTTTTTCATCTAATTGATTCTAAAGGTGACCGAAACGCTTCGTACATTTCTTTTAAGGTACATTTCTTTTTAGGTACTATGCCTAGTAAATTGGAATCAATGATATTTTACATCTTGAATAGAATTTTATTATTTTTGGCCTTATAATGTTTTTTATTTTATTCATTTTGAATACTAAATTATCAATTATTTTATGCTTTTAACAGCATGAGTAATTTTATTGGACGTTAAATGTAATACGTTCTCCAATCTTCCGTAAAAAAACAAGTAAACTTACATTACTAAAAATATTTAGAACATTATAAAGTAAAAGGGAATAAACCAAAAAAAAGTCTAAATATTTTTTGTGTTTATAGCTATAATTAATTCTAATATGATTACATATATACATCATATTATGAATTCTGCAAGTCGAAAGTCTTCGACCAATGTGTGTTACCAATTATGACATACGGATATGAGACGTGGTCTCTGACTGTGGGCTTCTTAAACAAGCTCCAAGTTATGTATTGGTATATATTGGTATTTCTCTACGGGATCGAATCAGAAATAATTAGATATGCAGACGAACGAAGTTTGCCGAAATAGCCCAACGGATTTGTAGACTGAAATGTCAGTGGACATGGTACATAACTCGTAGAACTGATGACCGATTGAGGAGAAAGGTTCTCGAATGGAGACCACGTACCTGCAAGCGCAGTGTCGGATGGCCGTCCGCGCGATTGATAAACGACTTAAAGAGAGTTGCCGAGAAACGTTGAATGGCGGCTGCTTTGAACCGGTTGTTCTGAAGGTCGTGGGGGAGGCCTGTGTTCAGCAGTGGATATTCAATGACTGATATAATGATGATGACGAATATAAAAATCCATGTTCAAACGTTGTTGTTAATATCTGTGGACAAGAGTCTGTATTGTAGTTCCTATTTCGATACGCTACGTTTACGTCTAATTGTAAATCATAATATGATTTGAATAAATAACAATAGCACTTCTTGCTATCAAACGACATCAAAATTAAAAGACATAGAAAACTCTAAGTTGTCAAGAAATAATTGTTATAATTTGACAAATGTTAAAATCATAAATACAATCGTTTAGAATATAATATTTTAATAACAATGTTAATACGGATGCGGTAATTTCTGACCTAACTTTTGATGGAAGTGGAAGATTAGAGAAACTTAGATAATAATAGGAATTTCAATCAAACTTAAACACTTCGGTTGAGCTACGAGTGCTCTTTAGTTAGCTTTCAACGTTAGAAATAACTGAAATAGATTTCTAGACGTTTACCGTCTGTTATAATTAATTGAAACATTTCGAAATATTATCTTAAAATATATTTTTGTTCGATCCACGAGTATAATTTATTCGTTATTTATCTTAAGACATGATATTTTTTGGGAATTATATTACTACATTTTACGTGGAACTAACACCTTGTTTCGTTAACGTTATTTTTCGATACTTATCACATTGTTCTGAGTTTGTTCCTTTTGTTTTGCTCCCATAATAAGTCGTAAGTACGAGTATTATGTAAGTCGTTTATAGCCTACAATATTATTCAATAACCAGTTTATTTAAAAAAACAAAAAAAAGCTAACCTTTTCCGTAGGTAAAGAACTTTGACTTGACCAAATAAACAAACACTTTAACTTTATTATATTATTATAAAGACATTGACAAAAGCTATTTTTGTAAGAATATTTGGTATGCAATATTCCCTCTGGAATTTAACTAAATTACAACGTTCTTGGTTACTGTACCACAAATATTAGCATCGTAAAAAGTGTTTGCTTTTCATTGTCGGGCTCAAGTTGCTCGCTGTTGCGTCCTTTTGCTTTTTTATTGGTACTACAATAGAAGAGTAAATGGACCACCTGGTGCTTTGTTCATAAACTTTGGCGTTGAGAGTACTAGCCATTCTTTATGTCGATTATGTGATGTTGGATATACACATAACGAAAAACACCTATGTTTTTGTACCTACATTAAATAATAGAATTTTAAAATTTCGCAACAAAAAGCATTGCAATCTGAATTAAGAATACTTGAAAGCGAATGGAAGTCAGTAGAATCAACCTTATAATATATCATCATTATCATCATCATATCAGTTATCCACTGCTGAACGTAGGCCTCCTTTTATCATTTTATTTGGTGCACAGTGGTTCGCAACATTATTGCTTTAGTAGCCTTTTACGACACCTCTTCGAGAAGGACGTTAAGACTATTCTTCTCTCCTAGTCACCGTATGGCATTTATATACAGTATTATTATATCACGTTTAATTAGTAAGTTTTTTACCGAAGTAGCGCCATGCTGCTTGCAGCTGAATGGGCTGGCGCGCCCGGGGAAGTACTTCGCTCTCACTTAACACCGACGTGAAATAACGGCACTGTCGTCGTGTTTCGTTCGGTTTGTGAGAGATG
Source organism: Euphydryas editha (assembly GCA_036937285.1). Classification (NCBI taxonomy): domain Eukaryota; kingdom Metazoa; phylum Arthropoda; class Insecta; order Lepidoptera; family Nymphalidae; genus Euphydryas; species Euphydryas editha. The sequence goes on along the minus strand of JAUPFZ010000006.1, from coordinate 18,607,778 downwards.
GCCGGTGGCCCATCCCTTCTCTTCCCTCCACAGACAAAGTGGAACATCTCTCCCCTCCCTAAAGGCCAGCAACGCACCCGCTAATCCTCTGATGTAGCGGGTGTCTATGGATGTCGTTTTTGCTTACCACCAGGTGAATCGACTGTCCGTTTGCCTCCTCTAGTATTAAAAAAAAGTTGAATTGTGCATGGGTTCTACACGAAATGTTTCTATTTCAGCATAAGGAAAAATTAGTCAGTTTATAACAGCCACTTAACACAGATTAAATGCTCAAGTACGCATGAAATTGACTCGTAGTAGCTATTACTTATGTTGAGGAAAAAATATTCAGCATATTTATTAGGTACTTTTGCGCATTATTGCGTTGCGTACTTGACATACATACATTTTTTGATTATCATCTGAATTATTTTATATTTCTGGGTAAGTAGAAATATATATATGATTATATATTAGTGTATTGTATTCGTCAGTAGTATATAATATAATAAATAAATAAATTATTCAGATTCTTAAGTCAGATGTACGAAATTGTGCTATGTAAAGCCTTCGCTATATATCTTTATCGTCTTCCGCTAATAGTCTTATATAATTGAACATGTTATGGTATGTGCTTATATATCATACCATACTATAATTATGATGTCCTGCATGAAACCTCCTGGTTCTCGGCATAACCAGTGTGATAAAAAGCAGTGGTCACCTAAATTTTTTAAGGCCATCCCATCTGGTAAGGGTTAAAGGTCACCAACACTGTTTCCTAGTGCGGGTTGACCGTTCCTATATCACAGATCTTCAACGATCATCGGTTTTTCCAACTATGTACCACGTCTATTACCAATTCAACGTCGCAACACGTTAAGCTATGACATTTACTCTAGTTCTTCGAGGGATTACCTCATTTTTATTCGATTTCGTAGAGATAAGCGAGTAAAAGTATTTCCATCACCCGCTGATCAATCGCTGTGTCATGAGTACCGTCAATTAGCAACCTCGTCTCTGAACTACAGATCATTACTGGTTACTTTTATTCCATTAAATAAGAAATCGAAAAAAGAAACGTTAAAAATTATGCCCATATTTATCTCATTTTAAATATAAAGTATTGATAAGTTTGTTAAAGTAATTAAAATGACTAATAACTTGTTAGATAATTGAAATAACATTTATATAAATATGAGTATGAAATAAGAAATAGTAAGAAACTCAGTATTTTTAACTAATTTGCAAAAAAACACTAAGTTTCTAACACACACAGGCAGAGTCAAAACAATCGATTATTATTTTTTTTTTTTTTAAGTACCAGTTATTAGTTCGAATAATCAATTGGAGTAATAATTTTGATCACAAATAACTCTCATTCCATATTCCAAGCACAGTTCGAAAAACTCATTAAAAGTCCAATTTGAGGAGTCTGCGTAAATTCTTAGAAGTGAGAAAAATGGCGGTTACGTATCAGCGAAACCTTACCTCACCGGTAATTGTACTTTTAATGAAACTAACGTCGGCTATTAATGTCTTGTACTTGACCAGCATAATAATTGACTTTTTACTTTGAGTTATTTTAGTTCTATATATATGATAATTTCTTTTTCTAACAGCTTCATTTATATGAATTTATATTTTCTATGACGTCCGTTCTGGTGTAGTGGTGCGAGTAGTCGCCTCAAACCACGAGCCGGCGGCCGCCGGTTCGATTCCCGTTCGGTACAGATATTTGTATTTGTACAAATATTTTGCTTACGGTCTGGGTGTATGTCCTTGTGGGTTTCCCCACCGCGCCTCGGAGAGCACGTAAAGCCGTCGGTATAACAACCGGGGTTATCAAAGATACCTGATAACGATCGTTACTCATGGTAGGGAAGTTATCCACTGAGCCCGCAAATGAAGTATCTCGGGCTCATCCTGGACGGAGGGTGGACCTTCGGCCCACATTTTGCGATGGTGGGACCGAAGGTCGTGAAGGCGGCGAGTGCGCTGGGCAGACTCCTCCCGAACCTGGGAGGACCCAGCGCCGCCTGCAGGCAGCTGTACTCCGGAGTCTGCCGGAGTATGGCGACGTACGGTGCCCCGGTTTGGGCGGATCGCCTCACCGCGAAAAATAAGGCGGCGCTGCGCGCTGCGCAGCGAACAATTGCGGTGAGGGTGATTCGGGGGTACCGTACGGTATCGTGGGCTGCAGCTACTGCTCTAGCCGGCGACCCCCCGTGGGAGCTCGTGGCGGAGGTTCTTGCCGAGACCTACTCATACGTCTCGGGTAGGAGGGCTCTTGGTGAGAACCCCACGTTGGACGGGATCCTACGTGTGCGTCGGATAGGGCAGGAAGCGCTAATGCGGAGGTGGGGGGAGGACCTGGCGGTGCAGCCATATAGCACACGCGTAACGGCTGCCATTCGCCCGGTCCTTGAGCGGTGGATGCGTCGAAAACGCAAGCCCCTCACCTTCCGTCTGACACAGATTCTCACCGGGCACGGTTGCTTTGGTGACTACCTGTGTCGGACGGCCCAAAGGGAGCCGACGACTGAGTGTCACGATTGTGGCGCAGCGGTGGACTCTGCCCAGCACACCCTCGAGGTCTGCCCGAGATGGGCGGTGCTGCGTCAAGGTCTGACATCGGTCATCGGAGGGGACTTGTCGCTCCCGAGCGTCATCACCGCGATGCTCGGCGACGACGAGTCCTGGAAGGCGATGGTCTCCTTCTGCGAGACAGTAATGTCCCAGAAGGAGGCCGACGAGCGGATGAGAGAGGAGGCCGCCGACGTGGCCTCCATCCGTGGGCGACGAATGGGGGTGCGTAGGAGGCGCTACTTAATGCGCCTCCTGTAACGCCCTTGTGCCCGTGTCGGGCCGGGATGGGAACCCGGTCCTACTAGACACGACGTCGTCGGGACTGTTCAGAGGTTAGCCGGACAGTCCCCATGGAGGAGAAGTCTGGCCTTTTCGCCGAGGCCAGCCTGTCGCTGGAGGGATCCTGTTGCCTGCAGATCCGGGACCCTCCAATTAAAGCGGCTGAAGGCTCCCGCAGGGGTTTAGTACGGTATTGCACTCCCAAAGTGCCGAGTCCGACATAGGTCTAGGACTACCGACCCGCAGGGGCGTGCGCTCCTTGTAGGCAGAAATGCAGTGCTTTACTTGCCATTTACAGATATTTTAATAAAACGTTCGTATGTTTTAGATGACTTTAATAATAACTTGCAACTGACTTTAATAAAAATAATAAATAAATGAATAAACAAAATATAATAACTTAAAAACGCCTAATATTTTATAAATAGCAAGCACACAAACATTATGTTTGCTATGCGTTTGGCAACAAGCAAGCGGCGCTGTAAAATAATGTACCTAATCAACCAAGTCATGCCGTCGCGTCCCGCAGGAGATTTGTTCGCATGTCTGTAGTAATTTTGGTGTCCGTGCACAGTTCGCAAACGCACAAACCCATGAAAATTGAAAGATTCGAAAGCCGCGACTCCTGCGGCAGGCTACGGAAGTTCGGCAGTTTTCGTGCGTAATCGGAAATGTTCATTGTCTATAATCCGAGTAATGTAATGTTTTGTATTTCGCGGGGCCATTTGCTTTTTTCATGTCATAACCATTGTTTACTACTTTTTTTGCGCCAGTATATTTATAGTTTTCTTAGAAGATTTTTCATTTTAACATTTGAAAGTGTGTACATTTAACATTTTATTACTGAGTTTCTATAATAATTGTAGTGATTTGCTTTTACTAATGAGTTTGTTGATTTTTTTTTAATGTTATTTGATTGTGAGGTTTGTGTTGATAATGTGTGTTTATTAAAAATTAAAAATAACAAATTTTCACAATTGTCATTCAGTGAAAAGATTCAAATTGTGTCTAAAGGTAGGTGTGTTACCCGAATTACAACAATTAAACCAGCAAAAAGGGAATGTAACTCGAAAGTTTCATGTTAAAAGTTAAAAAACGTATTATTGGCTGTGTGGTTGTGTACACGATTAAATTATATTGTTTTCCTTGCATATTGTTTAGTAATTCTAATATATGAAAATTGAAGCTAACTAGGTGAGTAGTTATAATATTTTAGCTTATTGTTATTATTTTACTTATTAGAATTTCTTCCGCCGCGACGATCGATCGCTTTTTTGTCTGCGTTGCCGTAGAAGATGTAGGTAAATGAATAGTAGTACATCTAAGACTTGTTCTGTTGGCATGGTTTCCGACTTAGAGATCCATCGCGTGGCTGTGGCTATGCTAAAAATCTATAAAAGAAAAAGTTTTTGTGACCGGGTACTCCGCCGCATGCCCAGTGTCATAATCCTGTGCACGCCGCTGCCGACCCGGGCGTCCTGGATATCATCCGTAAATGGATTCCCCTGCGTAAAAAAAAAGGGAAGTTATCCACCAGCCCGCAGTGGAGGAGCAAGGTGGATTAAGCTCCAACCCTTCTTCTATATGGGGAATAGGCCTTCGCTCAGCAGTGGGTTGTTTACAGGCTTATAGAGTACAGTGCAGTATTTTTTATACTATTTTTGAAGAAATATGCCTAGTTTCTAACTTCTTATTCTTGTTTCTTTGGAACGCGGTAAACACAAGAATGTATTGCGGTACAACAACTGTAAGTTGCAAGTAGTACAATTACTATTAGTACAATGACTACTAATACTTATGATAGAAACAACTGTCTATCATTATTATCATCATCATCATCATATCAGCCATTGGATGTCCACTGCTGAACGTAGGCGTCCCCCATCTACCTCCAGAGCGACCGGTTCAAAGCAGCCTCCATACAACGGTTTTCAGCGACTTTCCTCAAGTCGTCTGTCTATCTCGCGGACGACCAACGGACACTACATTTGCCGGTACGTGGTCTCCACTCGAGAACCTTTCTGCTTTATCGGCCGTCAGTTCTACGAGCTATGTGTCCTGCCCACTGCCACTTCAACTTGCAAATCCATTGGGCTATGTCGACAACATCCATTCTTGTGCGGATCTCATCATTTCTGATTCGATATCGCAGAGAAATACCAAGCATAGCCCTCTTGACTGCACGCTGTGCAACTTGGAGCTTGTTTAAAAAGCCCATAGTCAGAGACCACGTCTTAGATCTGTATGTCATCACTGGTAACACACATTGGTCGAAGACTTTCGACTTCATGCACAGATAAAAATAAGTTTTTTAGCTTCCCGAATGCTGCATATCCTAGCTGGATTCGACGATTGACCTCACTCTCGAAGTTAGACCGACCAAATTGGACATTTTGTCCTAGGTAGATGTGATTGATACACGTGTTGCACATACAGTGGACACGACATAGACATTCGATATGATTTTTGTTTTGTCCATATTAATTTTAAGGCCCACTCGTCGGAAAACTCCATCGAGGTCACTGATAATAATGCTAAGGTTCTCCAGGGATTCTGTCATAAGCACGATATCGTCGGTAAATCGAAGATGAGTGGAAGATGTGATTGTCTATTTGTGAAAAGTAGAGGTGGATGAACTCATTACTAAAATAAAAAATAAAAATATACTTTTTTTTTAATCCATCTGTGCTATAGTTTTGTCGCGCCGTTCAAGTCAAGTGGCATGATCTTACGCGGAACCCAGCGGAACCTATAAGTAAACAATAGTTCTCTCTTTCTAATCTCTTTTTAATCGTAGAATCAAAAGGCTAAAAATTTATTTTTATTAAAAGTCGTATTAAAAAATGAATAGTGTGCTAAAGTTTTGTTGCGGAGTGTATTTTTGCTTAAAAGATTTACATATAATAAAATCTAATTTAATTTTTTTCAAACAAATTTATAATATTCACTATAGATTTAGTTACTGAGTAAAATATTCCGAGTTTAACCCATCTGCATACACTTGACATTATTTTTCACAAAAACAAAGTTATTCTACTGTTTCATAATTCATAGGCACCTTTCGACAAAGTCACTTTTGTTTCATTGTTTTAACAATTCAACAAGATGGCATCCTAATTAATTAATTTTAAGGTTAAAATATGTGAAATAGGTAACGAACATGCTTAAATTGCAAACAAGCTTAATTTTCATCTGTACAGTATCGTAAAAATATTTGCATTTACCACTATTGAAATATACACATAAACCTAGGTATATATATGTATATACTAATTATTTTATAGAGTGTAAAATACTGCTTTGTAATAAATAAACGCTTCACACGTGACGACTCCCAGTATAATAAAAATCTCATTTCAGATCAGGAAACATACATGAAAAATATAAGATTTTAAATTAACATGGTTATTTTTATAACTAAAATTATTCGAATCGGGATATTTAGAGCTCCACCAAATGAAAACAAAAAACATGGTAAATATCCCGATTCGAATAAATTTAGATACATGAAAAAACCTATTGGCAACAATTAAAAATGAACTAAACAGAATCAGTCTATAAATGTCCCACTACTGAGCAAAGACCCTCTACTCCAGGGGTGGGCAAACTTTGTTGATCGCGGGCCGGTAAATTAAAAAAATTCTTGACGCGGGCCATAAAATTAGAAAAAATAATGCCGCGGGCCGGTCAATTAATAACATTCAGGGCAAGGCTACTGGACTAAAGGTTTTAAAACATTGTTTTATAGAAACTTATATAATTCTTTTTGTATTTTTATACTTTTTCATATAAAAAAATTGTCGCCTTAGCAGTATTGTTATAAAAAGTACGAGATTTTTATGTTTTAAGTGTAGATAAAATATTTTAATTCCAAAAAATATAATACAACTTGAATTCATCAAGTTAAAATTTTTCTAAAAAACGCTTGGCGGGCCGGATTAAAACCTCTAACGGGCCGGATCCGGCCCGCGGGCCGTAGTTTGCCCATCCCTGCTCTACTCCATATAAGAGAATGGTTGGAGCCTTGTCCCCCACGTTGCTCTACTGCGGCTTGGCCTATTATTTTCCTACAATTAGTAACGATTACTATTAAGCGTCATGATAACAACCGGGTGGGATACCGGAACGGCTGTCAACTTCAGAACGGTGATAACTATTCTGGTGTACTTGTGTGAGTAAGAGCCTTAATGACAGCGGTTGCGGATTCGATTCCCGCTCAGGGCAGATATTTGTATCACGTACGAATATTTGTTAGTCTAGGTATATGTCCGTTTGGGTCTCCTCACCGTGCTTCCGAGAGCACGTAAGAACCCTTCTCTTGTATGGAGAAGACGCCTTTGTCTAGCGGCTTATTATAAGCTATATTACTAAGACAAATAAATGTCATGAGCCAGGATCCAACGCATGACTTCTAACGCAGCAGACAGTGATGTTACCACTGAAATCATTCGTCATTGTAGTTATAGATGCTGAACAGTAGCAGTAGGTATAAATTTTATGTAATTTTTCTTACACGTATAGAAAACTAACGCTGATGTATAGTACTATTAGAAATTTTATCTTAAAGTACTAATCGGAAGTTTTTTTTTAAATTTTTTTTTACTTGTGTTGTTAAATTTATTTCTGATTAAAATGGAGTTTATTTGTTTCAGGGACTTTTTTGATTAGTATTAATATTACTAAAGTATATTATAAACTTGCAAAATAATTAATTTAATCCGATGATAATGACTACATCGTCATTGCTAAATAATCATTTGTTTTTTTTTGTCCTAAATTGTGAAATACACTTTTATTATATTTCGTTCAAGAAAATTGATATCTTCGATCATAACCAGATCTAAATCAATTTCAGAACGTAATCCTTTCTTACGGGAAATCCATTATTCTTTTATCAAGTTTTTATTTATTTATAATATTTTGTGAGAATTACATCTATCTAAGTGAGCAGAATTTACTGATAATAAAATTTATATACTGTTTTCTTATATTTACGCGAATTTTACTCATTTGATTAAAAGTCTATACCGGTGTGTCTTTTAATCAAATCCGGTATAGACTTTTAATCAAATGAATAAAATTTATATTCTATTTATTCTAATAATATAAAAATCTTCAGAAAAAGTTGGCATAATGGCCATACACTTGTTTGTTATGGTCTGGGAGTTTGTGTGTGTGTGTGTGTGTTGTGTTTATTTTTTCCGACCCCTGACACAGGGTTTTGATCGTAATGAGTTTTATTATTTTTTATTAAGTACTATTTTTTTTCATATAAACAAGCTCATCTCGACAGTTAGCAGTTTTGCTGTGCATTAAACATTTTTGTTTTTCATTAAACATTATTATATTTTATATAGTTATATTGATTAACTTTATTATAGGCTGTAAATAATCAGACAAACATCAAAATCATTAATTACAATTAGAATCATTTACAGATGTGTTTCATAAGTTAATATATAATAAGTTTTATGATTTCAAATACTGTTTAAAAACAGATAGTGTTTTGTCGATTTATTGGTGTATTTTTACCGATTTATCGTAAAAAGGTGTCAACTTCTTTACACTTCTATTATACATATAAAATCATCATCATCATCATATCAGCCATCGGATGTCCACTGCTGAACGTAGGCCTCCACCATCGACCTCCAGAGAGACCGGTTCCAAGCAGCCTCCATCCAACACCTTCCGGCGACTCTCCTTAAGTCGTCTGTCCATATCGCGGACGGTTGTCCGACACGTGGCCGACACGTGTTCTATGAGCCCAGTCTACTGCCGCTTCAGCTTGCAAATCGTTCGTTATCGTAATCGGTCGTTATCGTTGCAATTCGTGTGTTATGCAGTCTGCTAGAATCGAACCTCAATTAATAACGCAATACCACTCCCAATTTATAAATAAAAATGTATAATACGATACCTTCTGAAACATGCAGGTGTCCTCGCGACGTTTCTTTTTCACAAGGGAACACGAAGTTAAATTTTAAATGTCGTTAAACTGTTGAAAATACTACGGTGCTATTTGTGATTTGATCCCAATACCTTTTGATTAAGATTTAATTATACTATTTACTAGGGCTTATCGGTTCAAAACATAGAAAGATTTTTTTCTATAAATTATACGAAATTGATAAGATTTATTCATTCCAGTGATCTTTTCTTACACGTAATATGATCTCATGGGGAAATAGAACAGCCTTCGTCTGAAAACTAGTATGATGACGTCCAGGGAGAAATTCTAAAACATGAATATTAACTAACTCTCAGTGATACATCTTGGTAGTTCAAATTTTATCCATAATAGATGTCTTTGCTCAACAGTGGGACACTTTTTTATAGTGTAGTTCGAGTACATTATAAATGGGTATTTTATACACGTGCACACACGAAGTTATAAACATAATAAAAATATTTCTATCATAAATTTAGTGCCACATTACAAAAATATATCAACATCTATTGCATAGTTACAATTCCTCATTCTATTCAATGTCGGTCACAGATTCTCGTAATATTATATGCACATTTTACACGTTTGTAAAATTATTGAGACTCATATTTTACATGCATGCTTATCATTATTAGTTTAGTAATTTTGGTAGAAAAGTAATTCAATGTTTGATAAGAAGTGGTTCTGAAATACTCGTATATTATGGGAAAAATATGCCGAGAAACTTAAGATATTAAAAGGAAGGTCTGATAATTGCAAAGAACAACTTTGAAAAATTATAAAAATACAATCTTTTCATAAAGAAAGCAAACTTTTGAATCTCCGAATCTTAAGTATAGTTTAAATTTCTTTTAAAGAATTTCATTTATTCGTCGGAGAGGATATTACGCTAAGCAATGATTAATTTACTGGAAACATCTCGAAATATAAAATTAGGAAGGTACAAGAATAAGAAAGAACCCCTAATGGCCATCAGCGCTTAAGAGCGAGACGTAAAATATAAAGAAATAAGTAAACATGTTGGTTGCTATTTCCTGTTTTGCAAGGGAGTAATAATTATTTCTTATCCTTATTAGTCTCTGAATGAAAACAATTGTCAGTGATCCTTTGTTAGGGTTTAATAAATGTTTAATGTAGTACACATTAAATATTTAATAAGGGAACTGAGATTTTTATAATTGTGGTCGTGAATTTTTCTTTTTTTAAATATAAGCGATTTATTGTTCGTGCATTGCAACTACAATATACATGCTTTATATGCTAAATCGTTACATTAAAATCGTGAGTTTTGATATTAAATTTTTTGATTAAAATTTTTGATTAAATTCGTAATTTAAGGTAATTACTACTATTATTTTTGTATGAATAATAAAGTTGTTTTTTTTTAATATTTGTAATGGAATAGGCGTTTGTCTTCCATCTCACCTGATGGAAAGTGTAGATGAAGACGAAGGTGGTACACGCCCATCCAAAAGAAACCTGTTCACTCTACTCTTAAAGGCTCCAGAGGTCGTTCCAAATCTTGGCGACTCCCACCAAAAACGAGCTGCCAAACCGTTTAGTTCGACTTTTGGGTGTTTCAACAGGATAAGGATGAAACTTTTATCTGCGCTTAGTAGTCCGATAAAGGAATGGAGATGACTCAATCAGTTCGAAAAGAGCCTTCGAGTTAATTAGGAAAGTGTTCCTACACAATACAAGTAGGTTTTTATTCATTTTTATTTTTGTGATCGGTTCTTCAAAATGGGTTTCTCTTTCTCTGAAATGAAAAAAATAAAAGATAATGAAAGTTAAAAAAATCTACATTTGAAATATGTATATATTCCAATAAAGAAGTTTTTTACTAAGCCGGTATTTAGGAAATGCTAGCTTGTTGCCTTTCCTGAGTGTTCGCATTTGTAAGGCATGTCGATCACTACGGATAAGAAACAAATGGCCTTATTTTAAGTATATACATTATATTTTCATAAATATTCTGCGATGCAAACAACAGAATATTGATCTCTTTAAACTTCTCCCTCGGGGATTCTTTATATCCTGTTTGTGTGTTTGTGTTACATTCCCGTGTATATAACGAAAAGCCCTTTTCTGCTGAATGAAAATAGTATATTATTCGCCGCATTGCCCCATAGCAAAATTCCATAGAACATTTACACATTTATGAACATGTTTCTTTACCAAATTCCTAACTTTGAGGATCCATTAGGCTGTTCTTATGTAGTTCAGCACCAGCGGAGGACCTACATGCAGAGGTTTAGTATACGCGTCCGCTATTATAAGGTGAGCAAGATGACCTTCGTTTGGTAGCACTATTGGGCACTTCATTTGTCCATCTAAAGAAGACTTTTCTAAATTATTTTAGCTGTATCGACAATTGTTAGTAAACGTATAGTTTTAACCGCGTATATTGTAGAACTCAATCTATCCGCCAATCAAAAGATATGGGGTCACTACTGCAACTTTGAATTTCAGTTTATCACCACTGAGTTTTTGTTGCATATCAAGTTATCCTACACTGGGTGCTAAAACTTTAATAAGACTAGTTTTTTTTTTTTTAATTTATATAATGCAAATATGGTAGGTCGTTAATGTATATAAAAATAGCAACGGGTCCAGAATCGAGCTCTGTGGGACCCCCATCTGAACAAGAGACCCAGACGATGTACTACCGTTTATTTCAACTCTCTAAGTTCTATGATTAGAATGATAAGATAGATACGATAAGAACTCAAAAGTTTTAGCACGGTATTTTAAGTTACTGTAGAGATTACCCTACAAAAATTAAAAACTATATGTATATGTTGAGAATCTTTCATAATAATAAATCGAATTAGTTTCTGACAATTTTAATTATCAGTGACCTAGTAATATGCTCACAAGCATTGTATATAATAAAGTGCAAGTAGTGTAATTTTATTAATTATTATATTAATAATAGCGACGTATACTGAAGAAGTACCTATTGTTAAACGTATTTTATGCATGCCTAAATATATCCATGCCACTGATTCCGGTAAGCTTGTTATACCATAAGGCCATATTCAAACATACATATTATTTATTTATATCGCTAAATAAATTTTAACCGATTTCAAAAAAGGAGGAGGTTCTCTATTCGTCTGTATTTTTTATGTGTGTTTCCTCATAACTTACTACTGGGTTACCGATTTTGATGATTATTTTTATATTCGAAATCTGGTGCTTGTCATGTGGTCTCATTTAAATTTGAACGAGATCGGTTGAGAAGTTTTTGAGTTATTCCTAATAAAGTGTATTTAATTAACTTAGACTACGTTGACGATGTTCTCATTTTTTTTTTTGCAGTCGGTAAAAACAATGTGATCGACACTATTATTATTGACTTTTGTAATGAGTTAAAAATTTTCATTTGTTAGTTTCAATAGGTTTATAAAGATTTATGCAAAAATTATAAAACCCTTAGAAGAGTAATGAATAAAATAATAATACTTATACTAATACTAGACACCCCTTACGGTTTCTTCTGCGTTAAGTTTCGTTACTTTTCAAGTATGGAAGAAAATAACTTATGTCATTATTTGCGTAAACATTTTATTCTATTAAAATTAACTTACGTGGAAATAAATTAAAAATATTGGATTTGGCTTTTAGTTTCTAACACACTGAAAACAAAAGTCATCGGGTATAATAAGTGTTGCTAAAAGCTTATTAAGCGCAAAAATTATGTTATGTCTTAGGAAAATAGTTCTTTTTACTTAACATAAAAATATTTTAATTGGATTTGGCTTTTAGTTTCTAACACACTGAAAACAAAAGTCATCGGGTATAATAAGTGTTGCCAAAAGCTTATTAAGCGCAAAAATTGTGTTATGTCTTAGGAAAATAGTTCTTTTTACTTAACATAAAAATATTTTAATTGGATTTGGCTTTTAGTTTCTAACACACTGAAAACAAAAGTCATCGGGTATAATAAGTGTTGCCAAAAGCTTATTAAGCGCAAAAATTGTGTTATGTCTTAGGAAAATAGTTCTTTTTACTTAACATAAAAATATTTTAATTGGATTTGGCTTTTAGTTTCTAACACACTGAAAACAAAAGTCATCGGGTATAATAAGTGTTGCTAAAAGCTTATTAAGCGCAAAAATTGTGTTATGTCTTAGGAAAATAGTTCTTTTTACTTAACATAAAAATATTTTAATTGGATTTGGCTTTTAGTTTCTAACACACTGAAAACAAAAGTCATCGGGTATAATAAGTGTTGCCAAAAGCTTATTAAGCGCAAAAATTGTGTTATGTCTTAGGAAAATAGTTCTTTTTACTTAACATAAAAATATTCATATACGGATGAGATATCTGATAATTCAATAAAAGATTTTTTTAAATGAGAATAATAAACCGAATTGGCGTGGTATGAACATAGCCTAAACGTAGAATGCTAAAGGCTATGCGACAAGGATAAAAAATCAATAAAATAAATTATATTAAAAAAAAATAATGATTTGTAATATAAAATATTTTTACAACTATTTTTAAGTCGTATAGCTTGATTATTACGTTTTAACTGTTGTTTTTGTAAAATATAAATGAAACTGTAAATGTTTTACATTCAATACATAAATTTATAAAAAATCAATAACTTTTAAACTAAAGTGCAAATAAATATTTGAAGAATAAATATGAAATATCAACAAATTATCTAATTATTTTATACATTAGGTATGTCAGTAATTTGAGTTATAATGTTTAATATAGCTTTTATTTTTGGAGGAAGGGGAATATATGACAACCGATTATTGTATTCTTAGAAACCAGAAATAGGTCTATTAAAAATAACACTTATGGATTCAGTAATTGTAATAAATTAATTAAACCAAATAAAAATACTAAATATCTTACAAAACTCAAAGATACATTTCGTTTAACAAATAACACAAAGTGATTTTACGTTAAATCTACAAAGTTAATCACAATATTAAACCAATTTAGCCAGTACACGACCAACTCTTGGAAGCGTCTACTCCGAAATAATTCTAATTTCTAACGGCGCCCATGCCAACTTTCACATCCGTCAGAGCCAATGACAAGAGCAAGTTTGTACTAGTGAATAATTGTCTATGTCAGGTCATGAATTATTTTGTAATATTTCATTATAAAATATTTTTGAAAGTGTTGCAGATTGAGCAGAGTTTGGTATAATTAGATCGGGAAAAAAGTTTATTCCTATTTTACAAATACAAGACTTTTTTTTAAAAGTCTAGGTACATTTAATTAAAAGATTATATTCGTACCATTTTGTTCGATAATTTGTTGCCATGTTGTAGATAGTGACAGAATCACGTTCTTGTAGAAATCTTGGGATCTTTGATCAAAAATGTGACGTGGTTTTGAAAGTCTTCTTTTGAAGTTTTTTTATTTTTTATTTTATTTTTTAAATGTTTGGTGACACGGTCGTTTGTCCCTAAGGTAGGCAACTTAATGCCTGTATTTTAGGTAACAGCCGACTGATATTAATATATTTAAACAATTTAGATTATATAATTTTTTTTTAATAAATATACATGTAAATAAATATACATTACACCCAGACTCGGGCGGGAATCAATCCTACATCCCTGGAGCAGAAAATAGGGTCACTGCCAACTGCGCCAACGGGTCATTCAATGTTAACCTAAATGTTAACCTAACACTATTCAAAGAATTCTGAAGAGGCCGAAGCAAATTTTATCCGTATGAAGGCGACCAGAGCGAGCTGCATCTTTGACATCAAAATTCCCAGACTGAAAACGCTTGAATCAACTTTGTGCTACTCTTACTAACACTGCATGAGATCCATAAGCATCACTAATTTTTTTCGCGGTTCGAGTCGCATTTTTTGCTTTTTGTAATAAAACTTCAGAACGTATAGGATTTCTTCGTTAAATTTCAGTGTTTACATTCCTTTTGACGAGCAGGAAAATAATTGATAATTGCGGGACAGTGTTTTTTTTACCTTTTATTTTAATTTTTTCTTAATGTCCTGTATTTATTCATATTAAAACCAGCCAGATAAAAACAGTACAACCAAAGAGATTTTTCTTCAATTTTATGCATACAAAATACGAAAAGACTTTTTTCCCGACCTAAGTATTACAAAAGAAATAAATAAATTTCATGTTAATTTGTTAAACTGATGGACACATTGACTATGGATCAAGGTACTGGAAATAATGATGAGTGAAGCGTATTCATTGTTTTGATCTCGATGATCAAAAAGCACACATAATTATAATTATAATTTAGCCTGAGAGTTATTTATAAAATGATCATTTGTGTGTGTTTATATGTTAATTTATAAATTCCGTTTAGATATGTTATTCAACATTTTAACTTATTTTCATTTTAAAACTCAACTTTATCTACTAATAATGATATTTAATAAAACATATTATATTATAGACTTATTTTTCAGCATTTTAAATCAATTTGTATTTAAGTCTGTCGTTACACCATTTTATTTCCTTTTTGATTGAAAATGCCGAGTTAAAAAGCATTTTATTACAGTTTTTTTATGTCAGTGTTAATTTTCAAACGTAGAGCCTAGCTGAAGGCTATTGAAAACACCTACTTTACCGTTTATTCGACTGGGAAAGTAACATACTCTCATATAAAATTGAAATGAAGTAGCTACTATAACTTTTCTTCAAATAAGTGAGAAGGCCAAACCACCCAAAAAACCAAACAACTAATCAACCAACCAACTCTTTATTTTCCATTCTTAGCTTGTTTCAAATAACTTAACTAACCATGCATTGGGGTCACTTTTGACGCTGCACAGACTTATTAAAATATTTCAATAGGTTTTGGTGATCATTTAATATCAATCGCCTGTTTATTTCCTACTATTTTCTTTAATACTATATGTAATTCGCATAATTATACAAATGACACGTAGAAGTGAAATTAAATAAAAACAATTAAACGTATAAACCCAAGCCCGCTAAGTGCATTACTGGTTCTATTGTTGCTGAAACAGAGCTCTTAGTAATTAAGACGGTATAGATAACGACCATCTTTAATTACCACAATAATACAAGCGGACTTTATCTATAGACATTGTCTTTAATGGAAATTGGAATAATATAGTTTAATGTATTTTAACGAATGACCCATCATTCGGCTGTTATTGTAACGAAATTAACGTTGTGGTTGCGTGTTTCTATGGTGTCTAGTTTGTGCAAATATTTATACTAAAGCTTGGTAAGTGATAGGAAGTGCGGGGTTCATCGATCGTGTGTTCGAACCCGACAAAGAACGACTGAGTTTTTAAGTACGATAGTCTATAAAGTTACTTCGTGATTGGTAATTAATGTTTAGTTATCATTGTACCGGTTAAAATGAGATAGATCGTAGCTTTTTTTCTGGAAAATTTTTGTAGCCTATTTATATATCATAGTGTTTAGTAAAAAACAAAAACAATGAGATACCAAGATACTAGAGCAGAAAAATCTGAAAAGTTTTATTATTATTATAATTGTTGCAACACTGTATATTAGCACGATTTTGAAGTTACAATAATTGTCAATTTAAATCTGTTAAAAAGCAAATTACCAATTTCTATCAAGTGCATCGATTGTTCACTACCAATTATAATTATAGGGTTCAATCTGATAGAACGGCGATTGAACGTTACCATCGAATAATTATCCAATTCCAGGATGAAGTGGAACTCTATTAATTACACCAGACATTAATCATAGGACCCTGATAGTAATTTGATAACTTTCGGACGATTTATTGTTGACATACCTAGTTTCCAAACTTTAAACTCTCGTTAACTGAAACGTGCTTAAAGATTAAGAACGAATCAGTCTTAAGCCATAATTATATAATTATTTTATCATGTATAACAAAACTAAAATGACTGACAGCGTATTTGTGGATGATCTGTTTTAGAAATACGTCATGACCGTTTTGTTGCTAATAATAATTTTGATTGTCTAATAACATATAAAATAATATGACTAATTATATAAGCGCTTGTTATATATTATTATTTAATAACATTAAGAAAAGTATTTTACCTTTACTAAAATATGAGAGCTTGCTTTGCTTTATCAAAACAATATAAACTACTTTTAATAGACCATTTCTTATTGAGTTACCTCGCTGTCTTCATAATATAATTTGTTCATAAGAACAAAAAAGTAATAAGTATACCTGTTCAAGTATAATATAAGAAATATTAGTTTTGTTTTTAATGATTGTTAGCGGCGTCTATTCACTAGGAATATTTTCTCAAGGGAAATATAGATATCCTCATGAAAACTTTCTCTTTGGATGACAAAGAAAAGCGAAAAGTTTATTTAGGTTTTAAGTTACCTTTATCTATAAATAGTAATAGATACAAAGACAAACATATCACACCAGATGGTAAATAATACGTAAAGTCTGGTTAGGTATTCATTTAGGAAACAATTTCGGTTTTTTTTCTACCAAACCAATGATATATTAAATTTTAATATAAATAATGAGAGATGGTCCAGTAGTATTATGATATTGTGTGTTGTGTGATTTAAAACTGACAACCGTTCTGGTTTAGTGCTGCGAGTAGTCGACGCAACGCCGAGCGCCGACGGTAGCGGGTTCGATTCCCGCTCGGGACAGATATTTGTATTTGTACAAATATTTGTTTCCGGTCTGGGTGTACATCCTTGTGGGTCTCCCCACCGTGGCTCGGAGGGCACGTAAAGCCGTCGCTTCCGGTTGTTACCTACATAGATACCTGATAACGATCGTTACTCATGGTAGGGAAATTATTCGCCAATCCGCAGTGGAGCAGCGTGGTGGATTAAGCTCTAATCCTTCTTCTACATAGAGAAGAGGCCTCAGCCTTTGCTCAGCAGCGGGTGATTTACAGGCTGATACAGATATAAAACTAGTAGGGGTTCAAATCTGGGCATTTCAACACGGGTTTACAAGTGCTAAAAGTACTTTAAAGTCAATGCTTTAAGATCCATCTCGTAATTGGTGGTAAAGGTAAACCTGCATGTTTAAGAAGTAAGGACCCACAAACGAACAACATTGAGAAATAACCTCCAGGTCTTTCTCTTAATATGATAAGGGGATTTGACCTAAAAGCAGAGCATTTACAAGTTGTGACTGTAGAAAATATATCACTCAGGAATTAATAATTGTACTTCAAGCTCATTTCGTCGTAATTCCTTGTGCTTACTAACTCTCTGTGCAATTCGCAATAGAAATGAGAATATGTAGAGCAATATAATATATCCTCGCATCTCAAGAATCTCTAAAATTAATTATTTTTCTGGAAAGAAATATATATTCTTTATTTAAAAAATGGTAAGATAAGTAAAACCACGAAGCAAATGGCTTCGTGAGAAAAACAAAATTCGTTTATTTTCTTATTAAATATTGTCTCTTAAGAAAATTAATACATGCACAGGCATGCATGTACTAAATATATATATATGTATATAGTGCTCATGGTAAATTTTTGTATAGGTCATAAACATGTGATCGGGGTATTTATGTTCGTGTTGTATGTATTTCCGGCCCCCGACACAGGATTCTCATTTGGTTAGTGAGCATTTCTAATTTTGTTGTCAATTTCATTAATTAAATGAATGATGTTATGTAAATGATGTTAAATTTAATTTCATTTAAAACACATTACTAATATAATTATTTGTGATAAACTGTACCCACGACTTTGCTAAGTAATATTGATATATAACTATATAGTATGGTCTTATTTTTAATATTTCAACATCTGCCTAAATGTAGTGAAATGTCAAGTTTTAATATCACTCTGTAATTAAATTACTTAATAAAGTATTATTACTTTTACTATTCTTGTTAATCAGTATAGATTAACAAGTATATGTATGCCTGAATCGTATGATTATGAATGAGAGTAAAATGTTCAACTTGTGTTTAAAACCTCTGTAAAAAATAAAGAAGTAAAAAAAAAAAAAAAATTGTGTGTGTCAGCTCCGACGCACGACTGGAGTTTACTCCTTAAGTACGATTGTCTAAACATACGCAAAAAGAGTTTATCCAACTGAAAATAAGATTAATACCATATGAAAGGGTAAATTAACAAATTAATGAAAATAATATACATATATAAATATATATTTATTCATTTTATATACATTTATTATAACTAATCGGCGAAATATTTTACATTAAACTTTTCACAATAGTCAATTTCAGATGTGCACAAATATTTCATTAGGAATGTTGATAAATTATGTAATTATTATTATCTGACAATTATCATTTATTTTTTAAATATTATTTTTCAATATTAATTAGAGCAACATTACTTTCGCACCGCACCATAGGTGCGCGCGCACCGAAAAAGTAACGAGGTCATTCATCAGTAGATTTTACCTCTCATATTTTTCTCATACCGGGCGCCTTATATATGAAAATCGATTCTTAAGGAGTAAACTCCAAAAATTGTCCGTGTACTAGCGTACACTCGTAAGAAGTGAAACTTATAATAAAAACAGTTTACTTTTTATACGATCGTAATTATATGAGTCCTAATAACTTTTTAGTCAAAATTGTAATATAACCTATTATTACTGCACTCGCCCACCGATGCTACTTATTTTATAATCAAAGTACAAATATAATATGAGATTATATCGCTAATCGGATTCTTAAAATGCAAGAATTAATTACCTTTTTTACTGCAATTGTTGTTGTAATAAACTATGGTAACCATTTTATGATTTTATTAACTTTTATTGCGTTGCGTAACGCAAGATGGCGCGTAACGCAAGACGGCGCGTTACGCAAGATGGCGCGTAACGCAAGATGGCGCGTAACGCAAGATGGGGCGTAACGAAAAAATTATTCTAACCCCGATAAAGAAGTTTCACTTAAAAAAAACCGACAAGAGCATATTCCGTACTATATCCCGCACATGTTTTTTTTTTCCTTACCTCACAACACGTTTGATGCTCACCGGTTTCAGTGTCTGACTTTTTGTAAGATTATTTTTTATTACGTTTGACAATGTACAACGTATGTATTATTTACACAGTTTTTTTAAATATATTTTTTTGAAAAATAGAAAAAGCTATAGTGTTGTACGTAATAAATTAAATTTATATATAATTAATTAAGAAATGTTTCCATTTATGGAATATTTTTTCAATTATTATTTTATATCATTTCTATTGAATCAGTATCTTTACTCATCATTTGTAACAAATTTGTAAACAAATCTGCTTTATTTATACTAAAGAGACGTTATGATCGCTGTATATAAATAATAATACTAATGCCAGATGAATGCGGTTTCGCCTGCATATATGATAACTGCTTCACTGTCATGAAACAATTTTATGTCTTGTGACATATAAACCTATAGCATACCTAAACACACGAAAGCTGAATCTACAAAATGCAAAAAAAAAACGTTATAGTATCCCCAAATCACTGTACCTACACTTTATTTGATACTTTAATGATGTTGATGTTATAAATATATAATTAATTACTATAATTTTGTGGTTTCCAAAATCCAGTGGTAATTATACTTAAA
Source organism: Euphydryas editha (assembly GCA_036937285.1). Lineage (NCBI taxonomy): Eukaryota > Metazoa > Arthropoda > Insecta > Lepidoptera > Nymphalidae > Euphydryas > Euphydryas editha. The sequence goes on along the minus strand of JAUPFZ010000006.1, from coordinate 18,587,442 downwards.
GCTGATAATTATTATCTATTTAAGGAACTTATAAAAAATTTATGAAACTAAATATAATTTTTTAGTAAAAAATATGACGAGTCTGTCTTGACCCAGAAGTGTCATGTCTACAGGCTGTTTCACTAAAGATTAAATAGAATTGACGGCCGGCTGGTCGAGTGGTCAGGCAACTGGACACTTTACGCAGCGGTTGCGGGTTCGAATCCCGCCAGGTGCAGATAATTTGTATGACGAATATAGATGTCTGCACCGGGTCATGGATGTGTATTTATGTATATATGTATTTACATCATAAATTTATTTCCGTTCCTAGTACCCGTAACACAAGTTCTTACGAACTTAGCACGGGGCTCGGTTAACGTGGTGTGATTGTTGGTTAATATTTATTTTTATTAAAATTTTGTCGGTCAAGTTTCAAACTTCAATGAGCATACTAATATGTGGTTAAATAACTTGTGGGACATTAATTCAATGTTGCTATATTTAGTTTCGAAATTAATTCAGGGTAAGCTTTGTATGGCAGGCTATAAATAAAAAGGGTCGCGTACAAAAAAAAAAAAATACTAGAATATCGTGACATGTTCAAACAAACAACCCCATCAGCTTAACGGTATAAGCAGGTACAGATAATACAGATACATTGCTCACAAGTACTTTGTTTTTGTGTTTTAAAATAAAATATCGTTACACGTGCGTATCAAATAATGTCACGAGCCGAAGGTAATTGAGCTCACAGTGTTGTCAATGTGTGGACCCTTAACTCCCTAAACTCAACCTTTGTGTGCGAAGATATTTATGTTTTTCATAAAATTCGGGTCTTTAATACCTAATGATTTTACACGTAAAGGAATTACCACATATTGTTTTCATTAAATAAAAACAAATGCTCTTGTCACGACATATTTAGTCATAATATTATATTAGTCTTTATGCTTTAGCGTATTAGATTTAAAGTTAATCAACGAACATTTTATTTCTTAGTTCGCGTTTACAAACAGGTAGACAAACTGTTTGTTATATTAATAATAAAGAGTCGACATTATTTTAACCGAACCGGTAAAACAGTGACTTAAACCGGATTATTGTAATCGGTTCAAAAACAATAAAAAGATATTTTAAATATAAACCGTTCCATTATTAAAAATAAACATTATGAAAATATACATATTTATAAGTTTCATAATTTACTGCTAAAATAATTTCGTAACTTTAAAATTCGAATGCGCAATACTTTCTACTTTAAAAAGTAAAATTTATAACATTTAACTTTATAATATACAAGTATATATAGAAGCACGTATCCAGCAAGGAATGTTAGTATAAGAATTTCATCTATTCGGCTTGATTGTTCTCATTGTTGAGTCTCAGAACTATTTTCGTTGCGAGACCCTTCACCTAGTCTACACTAATATTATAAAGGTGAAGAGTTTGTTTGTTTGTTTGAACGCGCTAATCTTAGGAACTACTGGTTTGAATTGAAAAAATATTTTTGTGTTGGATAGCCCATTTATTGAGGAAGGCTATAGGCTATATAATATCACGCTACGATCAATAGGGGCTGAGCAATAATAAGAAATGTTACAAAAATGGGAAAAAAATCTTTTTTGAGCTTCCGTTGCGTCCTTTATTATTTCTCTTCTCGAAACATTTTTTAATTATAGTTCCACTTTTAAAGTAAAAATAACATCAATCTTTTACTGAGAATTTTCGAAAAAAAAAAAAAAAAAACTCAATAATACTTTGAACGACACAGGAATCAAACCTGGGACCCTTTGCTTGGCAGTGACGCTTGCGACTACTCGACCAACGACGCGCGTACCTTCTTTTAGAGTAATTGTTTAAAAATACTTAAGTACGTTTTTCCCTCAAATTAACGCGGGTGAAACCGCGGGGCACAGCTAGTATTAACTAAAACTCGCACAGCGCTATAGCTCCGTGGGATATTTTTCCACAAATCGCAACTGTGACACATGAACAACAATAAAGTGAGCACTGCGTTATCAATTCTAACGTGAAAAATATATAGATTACAATTATATTCAAAATACGCATATGTTTAAAAATAATGTAATGAAACAATTCATAGGGTTGACACCTAGCTGTCGGGGCGTCACGGTTGCATGTAAAAGCAATCTCGTGGCGTCCCACTACGACAATGAGGGCACCGCTGGGTTTTAGTGGGTATTCTGTCTCCGCAGTCAGCGAGTCCCACATACCCGTCGCCTTGACAGTAGCGGGATGCGTAAATGCATTTTCCAGCGTTAAAAAAAAGGGTTGACACCTAGCTAAATGATATCTTGAATATAACGTGTACTAAGTCCTATATATTATTCGCTTCATCGCAAATTCGCAGTGCGCGTTAGCACTTATTCATTCTTTGGGAATGATGACGTCAGCAGTACCTCCTAAGCACGTAATTAGCAGTACCGAAACTGTTTTTTTATAATTTCCCAGGGAGAAAATGTTACACATAAGATATGTTTATTTTTATTGGTTTTCTAAGGATTGTTTACACCTATTTTTTTTATATTTTAATGTAAATTGATTTTAATGATTTATTTCTACATCATTACAATTATAAGTACGTTTAAAGATAATTAATAAAATATGATGATACTGGCTTATAGAAATAGAACTTAATCATCCAAACAAAACCAGTGTAACAATATAACTTTAAGTAATCACTGCTAACGTTCAAGTTAAATTACTTCGCTTATTGTATTATTTTAGGCGTATCCTAATACCATAACGACAGTGGTCCAGGAGATATGACACATAATTCTTAAATAAGTAACGATGATTTTATTTTTACTGTCAGTATAAAAAGTGACAGTTTAAAAACGTGGAAATATATTTATAACCTGTAAAACGGAATCTAAAAATAGGGTATTTGATAAAAAATTTGATGAAGTAGTAAGTTGTTGGATTGTTTTGGTCGAAGTGCAAAAAAAAAAAAAATCGATTGTGTGAAAACCAGAATGATACGAAGATGATATTAATAAGCGTACATTTCGTTGTTTTACCGATTTTTTTTTTCATTTTTAGTCACTCCCATTAATTTAGTTCAATGTCTTGCAGTTGTTTCATTTTAAGCTTATCCTTTTGAGATTTTCACACAAGAACTGACCTAAAATGATTAAAAATTCCATAATATTTTGTAATATCAAATAAATAATCGCTTTTGTGTGTAAATATCGGTATAAAATAGAATTGCCATGGAGATTTATCTCAGAAGTGTATATCCGTCAGTATTTAGGTTTCTAAAGAAGGAAACGTTTTTTTTTTTTAAAACGCTATTAAATTGACCTTACTGGATGTAAATATTGTACACCTATTTTCACTACCGTAGGAACGTGACTAGGTAAAAGTAATGTCCTCCTTTCTTGGAGTTACTATGCTTGTGTTGTTTTCATGAATAAAAATGTGAGTTGTTATGTGTCCGTGTATTGCTGCTGAATATAGTTTTAAATTTGTTATGATGTATACACACTTGTTAGACAAAGCCGTCCTGTTTTGTCTTGGATGTTGAAGGTTTGTGAGTTATAACTTGCAAGATATGAGAAAATATTATATATTATCAAAAAAGACTAGACGTGTATTTGTACACTGCTTTTATTTAAAATCTAAAAAAGTTTTAAAACAGTGATATTGTAATATTTAATGAAGTACCTATAACGCCACAAAGTACTACCCACCAGCAATCATTATCTCCTAGTAATTTCCCACATACTGCTTAAAACTTAACTCCTTCATCACAATCCGAACATGGACTCCATGAAAGATTCGATTTCCGCACTTTCTGATCTCTTCAAATCCAAGATGAATGAATTCCAGAGGGATTTGCAAAGGGGGAGTTCACCTGTGACAACGGCTTCTTTAGCTACAGAGTTCAATGCGTTCAAAACCTTCATTGTAATAGCATTGAACACACTACAGCGACAGGTCGAGTTTCTTGATCGAGAAGCTGAACGCCTAGAGATGAAGAGACGGCGCAAGATGTTGTTGTTCCATGGTGTGACCGAAGAGAAGTCTGAGGACACCTCTGCCAGAATTACATCTCTCGTTGCGGATCATCTCGACCTGCCTAATTTTGCCAGTAGTAGCATCAAAGCTTCATATCGACTCGGTCGCCCTACAAATAAAAAACCTAGGCCGATAGTAATTAAATTCACAGATGCTCCTGTGCGAGACAAGGTGTGGATTACTCAGTCCGAGTTCCTAACGAAAACCCGACATCAGGTGTTCTTGGAGGCTAGACGACGCTTTGGTGTCAAAAACTGTTGGACGCGAGACGGTTGCATCCACATATTGTCTTCGGATGGTCAGCATTTTAAGGCGGAGTGTCTCTCGGACCTTGACGATGTACCCTGTAGTGCCTCACAAAAGTTCCCGGAGAATAAGGAGACATCAAAGACTACTACTGAACGAGTAGCAGTATCGCGCGCAAAGAGAGTGTTAAAAAAAATATAAGGTCTCGTATGTGTATGTTTTATCATAATCATATTCTTTCTTCTTATTTTTATTCATTTATTTTCCACTCATTTAATTTTAATTTTAGTCTGTACCTATAACTTTCGTACGTAGTTAATGTTTTTACATAAATATATTTAGAGTAAATTTCACTTTTTACGATATCGTGCTTATATTTACAATGTATTTACAATGTATTTACAAATATTTATGACAGGCTTTGTAAATTGTAATAGATTCAAAATATGTAGGTACCTATAATATAATTATAGTCACAGAGATTACACAGTGACACTGACATGATAGATTTCTTTAGTCTATGTCACTCGTTCGGAATCGAATTGTAATAAAAATTATAGAAAATCTTTACCTTTGTTTTAACATTTTTTTTGTTTACTTTTTATGCTTGCTTTTTTATATACAATTTTATATACAATTCTTTGTATATCATGGAATCGTCATCTTTATATAGAATGTTTTGTAAATATGTTTTCTTAAAATATTTTCTTTTTAGTTAAGTTTTCTTTTAGTATCTTTGTGTTTTTTTCTATTTTTTTTTTGTTATTGTAATTGCCTGTCATTCTTATTCCTGTGATGAAATTTTTTATTATTTTTTTTTAATTATTTTTTTGGTGTTTGTATATTTCTGTTTTTATTTTTTTTATTTTTTTTAAATGTATTTTTCTTTTTTTGTGAAATGTCGTGAAAATGTAATTTGCTTCTGTTTTCTATAGCTGGCGGGTGTACGGACATCATTTTAAACACATAACTTGTATTTATTTATTTATTTATTTATTTTAATTTTTTACTCATTTTAATGGCTAGTGACAATGATGAAATATTTCAGTCATTATCTTCCTCCTCTGAGGTATGTAGTGATGACATGAGTTTTAGTAGCATTCCTTCCCTAAGCGAAACTCTCGAGTTTTATTTTCAGGATGTGTCTAAAAATTTAAATATAATTCATATAAATGCGCAGAGTATTCCTGCTCATTATCCTGATATGTTGTCTTCTTTTCAAAATAAAAACATTCATGCGATCTTGGTGAGTGAATCTTGGCTTAAACCTTGCTTGCCATCATCTTCCTATTCCCTTCCTGGTTTCCATTTAATCCGTAACGACCGCACCACGCGACCTGGGGGTGGCGTCGCCATCTACCTTCGGTCGCAAATACCCTTTAACATCCTCAGTAAATCCGTATCCCACGATGGGCATGACCCAGATCACCTTCTCCTTGAAATAATCTCATCCAATACCAAACTCCTTCTAGGTGTATATTATAGCCCATCACTTGCCGTTGACTATTTTGCGTCTTTTGAGAGACTCTTAGAAGAGTTTATTCCTCGATATAGTCACACGGTAGTGATGGGTGACTTCAACACCTGCCTGCTTAAACAAGACTACAGAGCTTCACACCTCTGTTCTCTTGTGAACTCTGCAAATATGCACATCCTTCCTTTGAATCCCACTCATTCCTTTCCAAACTGTGCTCCGTCTCTTCTAGACCTGATTCTTGTCTCTTCTTCGGATCATGTTGATAAGCATGGTCAGTGCCCAGCCGATGCATTCTCTTACCACGATCTCATATTTCTCTCCTACAAAATTAGACCCCCGAAAGCAAAGACAAGAATTCTTCTGCAGCGCAATTTTGGAGGCATGGATTTGGATCGCTTACGTGAAGATGCGGCAAAGATTGACTGGTCAGAGTTATTTAGCGCGTCTGCGGTGGATATTAAATTAGATATTTTCAATTCTCTATTGACCCAGTTATTCGACATACATGCTCCTGTTCGGCCAGTGAGAATTAAACATCTTCCTGCTCCCTGGCTCACAGACGAAATAAAAGCACTACAGGAGTTGAAAAACAAGGCCAAAGCTCGTTTTAAATCTAATCCAAGCTCGTCGAATCAAGAGATTTATAAAAAATTTCGAAATCGCTACAACAAGGCGTGTAGGGATGCACAACGACGCCATATTCACAAATCTGTTTTAGAAGAATCTGACTCAGCAAAGATATGGAAATTTCTCAAGTCTCTTGGAGTTGGCAAAACCAAACAGCACCTAACTTCAAATTCCTTAGATCTTAATGAACTAAATAAACATTTTACTTCTTTTGTCACTATAGAAAATACGACTAAATGTAATACACTTAGTCGTCTTTCTGCCATTAGAACTCCCTCACTCTCACAAACTTTTACTTTCTCTCAATTGTCTGAATGTGATGTTAAGAAGAACATATTAGCCGTTAATTCAAATGCGGTGGGCTTTGACTCTATTAGACGTAGTATGATCATCCCTGTCATAGAATCCATTCTGCCTGTTATAACGCACATTTTTAACGAATCATTACTTTCCAATACCTTTCCTACATCCTGGAAAGACGCTCAAATCATTCCTATACCCAAGAAACCTAATTCCACTGCTTTATCCGATTTCCGCCCAATAGCAATTCTTCCCTTCTTGTCAAAAGTTTTGGAGCGTCTCGTTCATCAACAGTTATCATTTTTCCTCTCCTCAAATAACCTTCTTAATCCTTATCAGTCCGGTTTCCGTAAAGGTCATAGTACGACTACGGCCCTCGTCAAAATCTCTGACGACATTAGACATGCCATGGATAATCAGAATCTCACGGTGTTGACCTTGCTAGACTTTAGCAATGCATTCAATACCGTGGATTTTGATATACTGCTAGCTATATTATGTTCTCTTAACATATCTCCATCAGTAATTGATTGGTTTCATAGTTACTTGTACGGGCGTCGGCAACGGTTACGTGTCCAGGATTCATTTTCAGACTGGTCAAACGTAAATGCTGGCGTTCCACAAGGTGGCGTGTTGTCCCCTCTCCTATTTTCGATTTTCATAAATTCAGTAAGTCTTCACATATCTTCCCTCTACCACTTGTATGCAGATGATCTCCAAATTTACTCTCACACAAAATTAATTGATCTACCGACATCAATTAATAAGATAAACAATGACCTGAAAAGCATTCATAGTTGGAGCAGCTCATATGGACTAAATATAAATTCTTCAAAATGTCAAGTAATTATTATTGGCAGTCCTAAATTAATATGTCGTATAGATTGGTCACTTGTTCCGCCAGTTATCTTTAATAACACTGTCATCAGTTACTGTGATAAAGTAAAAAATCTCGGAGTGATATTTGATAGCTATCTCTCCTGGACACCTCAACTGTGTGAGTTGAGTCGTAAATTATTTTCTGCTATCGGATCACTTCGTCGGCTCCAATATTTTCTTCCTTTGCCCACCAAAATTGCGTTAGCACAGTCACTCCTGCTACCAATTCTTGACTATGCTGATACTTGCTTTCTTGACCTTAAAGAGGAGCAATTAAATAAACTTGAGCGCCTTCAGAATCTTTGCATACGGTTCATATTTGGTCTTCGCAAATATGACCATGTCTCCAATTTTCGCAACCAACTCAAGTGGCTCCCGATTCGCTTTCGCAGGAATACTCACATCCTCTCGCTACTATATTGTGTACTTTTCCATCCAGATACACCTCCTTACCTCAAAGAACGCTTTGAGTTTCTTTGTAATACTCATGATCGCTCCCTTAGGTCCGAGTCCAATTTAATTCTTAAAACTCCGTCTCGTACTACTTCATTCTACTCTAATTCTTTCACTGCTAAAGCTGTTCAACTTTGGAACTCCCTTCCCCTTCCTATACGACAAGCTCAATCTCACTTCTGCTTTAAAAAATATCTTAAAGCGCACTATTTTTCGCTAAATACGTCAAAATTGCCATTATAAAAATTTTATATAACGTATAAATCTATCGTAGTTATGTATTGTATTTATTTATTTTTATGTATAATCTACCTATGTTATTAATGTATCTACGTTTATTCACTACGCTTATTCATGTATTTATGTGTATATGATATGTATATATATATATATATATATATATATGTATGTATGTGTATGTGTGTATATGTGTGTGTATATATGTATGTATGTGTATATATTTTAGTATGTATTATTACTATTTGTATTTATGCATTTTATGATACAAATTACTTCTTGTATCTTTATTATTATAACGCTTGTTCCTTATAGTAATTCTATGTACACTACCTAAACCGCTTTTACTATTGACAAGTCCTATACCCAAAGGTTGTCTGGAAGAGATCGCTCTACTAGCGATAAGACCGCCTTTGTACATCTTTCTTTGTTCATTACAAATATTGTATCTTTTTGTGGTGTGCAATAAAGAGTATTATTATTATTATTATTATTATTTTTCAATGTTTATCAAACATTCTTTGTCAAACATTTATATTCTACTTTATTGAGCTATTCCACCCATATTTTCATATTAATTTTAGTTCCCTTTATATCGATATTTCTATTTACGTACTCGAAATTCAACATTGCAGTTAATAATTTTTTTAAATATTATGTAAAAAAATATTTTAATATTTAATAAATTGAAAACGTATACTTCAGTTTCAGAACGAACGTCGAGTATGTAATTAGAGATATTTAGAGCTTTTGTGCAAATTATATGTAGTTTTTACTTATATTCGTTTTTATACCTCAATGATATTTATTTTATATATTTTCCGTTAAAGGCACGTACTGAAGTGACAATTGTTCATTCCCGTTGATTGGAATTTTAAACGAATTTTAAATTTTGGCAAATACTATGAATATATTCAGCGATTTCAATTTTGCTCATTTAAGCTTTTTCCTTTTTACGGTATGCTAAAGAGAGTTAGTCAGGACATATTTGCTGTATGATATTTTAGTTTAATGTTCTTGTATGATAGTGCAAACATTCGTAGTAATTTTAAGTAAGCTTTTGTGGTAGTACGGAATTGTTGGTGTGCAAAAAAACTCTAGACAGTTTCGATTTTATTTATTGAAAAGCTTAACCTCAATTACATTAATTTGATAAATTATGAATAAATACGCTTCATTTCAACTTTGATATAAGATTCATATTAGTATATTAAATATTTAATCGTCGTAATATTATATATTTACCTTTTATAATTTATTTATTTAAGTATATTGTAAAATAGTAAAATACAAGTTAAGATTGTATTGTATTCGAAATTTAAATAGAATCATGATAAAACAAAGAAAAAGAATTTTCATTTAGCTATTGTAACGTATTTTAATAGTAATTATAAGCAATTTTATAATGTTTATTTTACGTAAATATGTAAATATTTATATTTATTTTTTCTTTAAAGAAACGTTAACATGCAACTGCAAACCTGAGTACTTTTTGCTAAACGAAAATATATGAAGTAAGATACCGCAGCTGACACTATTACACTTAACTGTGAATTGACTTGAATACTCTTGTAATTTTTACGCGTAGGTATTTTTCACGATGTTCCTCTCTGAACAAAAGATAACCTACTCGTATCATCACAAAAGCACTTCAAAACTCCATCTAGGCTCGATATATCCTGAACAAAAGTTTCCTTGTGTGTGTTACTATGTCTTGTTGTACGATCATCTTCAGATATTTATAATGTTATGTCTAAAAATCAAAATCTAAAACCAAATATTTCTTCCTTCAAGTAGGCTTCAAAACCACAGTGTATAATATTCTTTAATTAATTTATTATTGCTAACGTGACTACCGATTTAAAATGTATATTCTACTGAGAAGAATCGACAAGTAACTCAACAGTGGTTCGTTTAAAATACTGATCTGAACTGAATTAGCCTGTCAACGTCGCTGCTGGGTAAAAAGGCCTCTTCTCACCATTACGCTTCCCCTTTGTGGATTGACGGATAATTTTCCTACCATGAGTTATTTTAATAATAATAATATAATATTCATGAAATATGATTGCAATGTAAGTGACACTGAGTCGTCCCAATAAGTTATCGGAGATATTTGTTGTGGGAATGACTCGAAACTTCCCAAGTTCTTCAAATAAGATTTCATACAAACAGTAACAATATGAAATTTTATCAAAAACGAAAATTTTGTTAGTAAGCAAATTGCGCTTTATAAATAATCAATATCAAGAATGTGTTTATGCGTGTGTATATGTGTGTGTGTGTGGTGTATGAGGTGTATGATGTATGAAGTGTATGTGCGTGTAGTTACAGTCACCATGGGGCGTTTGTGATAATAACCGAGACCGACGGCTTCACGTGCTCTCCGAAGCATGGCGGAGAGACACACAGGGATATACAGTCAGACTAGAACCAAATATTTGTATAAATATATGTGATACACATGATGCGATCCACCAGTCCAGCACTAGATGACTTTTAAGCAATTTTATTTTGAATGATTATCTTTTTGGTTAGGTTACCTGTTCTATCAAATAGATTGTCTGGGCTCAATGAAATATGCATACATCTATAATAATAATAATAATAATATTATGTGTATATTGTATCTATGAAATAAATCTGATTTTTAACGATTTTTTAGTGTTACACAGCTAATCTAACATGTGTGTGACACATTTGTGCGACACACAAATGTGTCGTGTAGGCGCATTTTCATGCGTTTTAACGTATAAGTGTGTAGAGAGAAATTTAAGAAATAATGAAAACAGAATCAATTACAAACTTGTAATCGATCATCAATAGATGTAAAAAATTAAATTTAAAAATCGAATAAATTTTCAAACTCGTTAAATGCGAAGCACGACTGCGTCTTTTAACGGAATCCAATAAAAAACGGTGAATTTTCGTCTGACTTTCTGAAATATGATAATTAGATTATAAGCTCTGCTAATGTTCCCTAGGGAATGTCTTTCATTCTAAAAAAATAAAAAATAAAATGTAATACTCTATTTAATATATATATCATTTCATGCTTGATAGAATTTAAAAGATTTTATATATATATATATATATATATATATATATTTAATTTTTGTCAATTTGTCTGTTTTATTATGGCAATGTCACGCTAAATCTGCTCTACGAAATTTGATGCGGCTTTTACAGTTGTGGACAGAGATTTCTAACTTTAAATCTGATATAGGTGGCTAGGTAGGGTTTATTGTGATACTCTGTCTAGATGCTATTTATACTATAAATAATTGTAAAGAAATATCAATAAAATCATTTTACACAAACCCACCGCAGGTGGAACCGCGGGGCACAGCTGTTATATAATATCCTATCCTATATAAAATGGAAAGTATGAATGATAATAATCAATCTCAGAAGTTTCGAATTTAAACGCAGATGAAACCGTAAATCAAATATATAATTAAAATATTAATAGTATATTATAGTACAGAACGTAATTACAGTACCATAAGCTGACATTAATTGTGATTGACATACTGAGAAATGCTTTTACATAGATTAACACAACACAATACATGTTATCACAATAAATAAAATATATAGTAGTATATTGGAGACTCCGAATTGTTTGGATTGTTGGATTTGGATTTTTCATTTTTTTCAACGTACTCATATATCAATGTATGACAATCGTACTGGTGCAGTGGTGTGAATAGTCACAACGTCGCCTCGCGGGGTCGATAACCTCTCGGGGCAAGATATTTGTACTAATTTGTAAAAAAAAAAATCTGGTCTGGGTGTACCTATGTCCTTGTTGGTCTACCCGTTGATCCCTACTCCCTATACTCCTTTTCAATGGTAGATGAGGAACTTTACACCCTGTTCCTCACTCCCCCAAACTGGTGACCCCGACGTCATCTGAACCCGCAACCTTCTGATGGGCTAGTGCCCCCCGGTTGTTGTCAGGCTCTTGTTTATATGTTCAATCGCTCGGGTAACTTTGATAGCGCGATGTAGCATACGTCAGTTTTTAGTTCGTATCTGGCGAGATAGATGTCGCTACACGTGTTTTGGAGATTACGTAAAAACATCCGTGCCGGTTGCTATCATAGGCAAGTGATAGCGACCGTTACTCATGATAGAGAAATTATACGTCATCCCGCAATAAAGCAGCGTGGTGGATTAAGCTTTTCGCCAGCTTTTTTTTGGGACGTTTGCAAACAAATTGAGTTCTGTTCAGTTCTGGTATATCGTTGTTTACAAATCCCCAACGCAGTAGTGTAGTTTAATTAAGCTCCAATACTTCTTTTTACAAAGACATCTTCTCCCGTCAGTTAATTTACAGCTGTTACAATACAATACCAATAAGGTTGGTCATTGAATTATGAATAATAAAGACAGAGCCATACACATACGTCTTCATACCTAGCAATGAAATAGTTTTTTTAATATTTTGAACTGTAAATTCAAAAATAAACCAAACCCTTATAATATTAGTTAAACGTTATTAACCCAATATTTGGGCTTCACTGAATTTCGATAAAATTACCAAACTTCTAAATAAATCTCGAGTTATATACTTTGGTGTTGTAATTTTATTTATTTATTTAACAGTTACAAAGTTTATACAAATATAAATTTAAGGTACAACATAAGCTTACAATAAAACTTTACCGTGTACTATTTATTGCCGATAAAATAAAAAATTATATCTAAATAATACACATAACTCAAGATAGCGATCGACACGAGTGCGAGTTCTATGTATTATTAATCTAAATAATTTTTTAATTAAAATATTATATAAAATAATGAAACTGTCAAACGTTCGATTCGATAACAACGTTGAAAAGTTAAGGTTAAGCAAGCTTAAGGTCGTGACGGACACTTTTTTGTGAATAACTCATAATATTATCTATATATCTATATCATTTACTTTTAACGAGTATGACATGTGTTTTATACAAGAAACGCCTTCATTTTTATAGCAGTTATCGTAATATACATAATAATATGTACTTTACTGGCCCGTTAGCGCAGATGGCAGTGACCCTGCTTTCTGCTACAGGGTTTTGTGGGTTCGATTCCTGCCCCGAGCCTGGATTTAATATACGTGTTTTTTTTAAATATACATTTCTTACAAAAGAATGTGTATTAGTCGACTATTACCTAAAACACAGTTAGTTAAGCTGCGTACTTTGGAAATAGTGTATGTGTTAAATGTATATATATAATATTCTTTATTGCACTTAAAAAGTATATTACAGGAATTAGTATAAAAAGTTGTTTACAAAGGTGGACTTATCTCTAGAAGAGATCTCTTCCAACCAACCTGTGGTAGTAAGAAATAATATAATTAATGAATTAAGTGGGCAAAAGAAGAAAAAAAAAAGTGCAGTGATATGAATAATACACAGATGCATAAAAATAAGTAGCTAATTAAGTATAATATATATAGGTTTACAATACATACTACAAACCATACACAATACTACTTACATAGATATATATTATATACATATATATACATACATATATATATATATATATATATATATATATATATATATATATATATATATATATATATATATATATATATATATATGTTTTATATAAATAACTTTCAGCTGAATCTTTTTCATAAGAAGGACAATAATTGAAAGTTAATCATCTATATATCACGCTATTTAACTCTAAATTGCCAAATTTACATGTCATATAATTTCTTTCAAGAAACACATACTGTTCAAGATGTTTTTCTTCACAGCCAAGCCTGCAGTGAATTTAGTCCTTACAAACTCATTGCTGTCAGTTCTAACGTAAGCCCACGGCTATCTACTGAAACACATTGTCTAGTAATACATATTCTTTGATAGTTTAAAGTATCTACCTATAACGATTTTAAAGATTTATCTAACAGACGGATGTAGATTGGACGGAGACTTATCGGTTGTCCAACGTGAGTGACAAATGCGACATTGCATTGGAACTCGACGTGATACAAACATCAAAATAATAGTCATTATAATATCGTAAGGCTTTCCCACGTTTTTGCAATACGTGGATACGTGACACGATGATATTTGCCTCACGATACGTGGTGGCAATTTAGGTATATGATTTCATCGTCGTTGATACCAGGACGTAATGTAGTCTGAACCTATGTTAACTAGAAAAAATAAGTGGCGAACTCAGGTAGCTCTGATTTTTTTTATAAATAATTTCGAAAAAGTAAAAAAAAAAAAAAACGGTAAAAAACTATATTATCGTTTCTGTCATCAATTATATCTTATTAAATACATTTTATATATTGTGAAATTAAGGCTGGCAGAAGTCAGGATGGTGGGGGTTTTTATAAAAATAATTATTAAACTGTAAAAAATAATTACTGCTATATCATTTCATCGTCTTTTCAAGAATTCTTTTTATGTTTTGTGAAGTATTTTTAAACATAAAAAAAGGTGGCAGCCATCTACAACTTAGATTTTAGGTATTATATAAAAAAAAACAAATATAACATATATTTTATATCTTTTCGTTTTATTTTTTTATGTATTATTAAAAATATATACTTATTGGTATTTAATATCATTATTATTTATACTTTTTATTAATATACACAAAAAATATTAGTGAGTATTTTTAGTCCTTTGCAGCTGTCCTCAGGTAGTAAAATAGTCTGCCTTCAAAAAGACACTATAGATTTTTCTGCCTATTTCATTTTTATGCTTCTCCTAACTAATAGAAATATTAGATTTAGGTAAAGGCTAACGGTGAAACGATGTTATATATTTTTTAAACATATTTTCAATAATTTAGTTTATTATATTTATGCAACATTATCATAGTGGCACAAGTATTTTTTATCTGTTATAATATAATTTCAATAATTATTCTAATCTGCCTGTCGATGAAGTAATTTATCTTTTTATATATCATAATAATTACTTACTTTGTTATTAAGACTATTTACAGAAGTTCCTATTAGATATTGTAGTAATTAATGAGTGGTAGAAATAGTTTAAAATTATTGTTTTCTTAGTACTCTAATATTATTAACCTCTGTCAGACGATGAAATCATATAAAAATTAAATTGTTATGTCACTATTTTTATGTCACATCACGTTGTATCGAATCGCCTAGCATCACGTCGTTTCGCATACTTAGAACAGCGCCTTAGTAATCAAATCTCGTTAACACACTTTGGATACGGAGTCTTAAGCTATAATATTGTTGTTTAAACCTAATCTTAGAATCTATCATATGAAAGTAGTTAAAAAAGGGCGAATCATCTAGTTTATCAAAAAACTTATAATAGATCCTAAACTAAATAAAATATAAATAACCCTTCCCTCACTATTTTAACTGCAAGGTGGAATCTTATTTATTAGCAAAATTATATTCATTTTCAACATAAAAGAAAATATCTGTAATTAGTAACTTTAAAATTGTAGCTTATGTTTAATTTTTGTTAAAAGTTTATTTTTATATATTTTTTTAATACAATGCAATTTTTTTAAATTAAACTTACAAGTATAATAAATGTCTTTACTTCATTAGTCTAAAGTACTGACAATTGTATTTCTAAAGGTACCCTTTGTTCATTAACTTTTCATTACTCTCCCTCTTAACTCCGCGAGTTTCTTTACGACTTGTCCTCAAAGATTAACGAGAAAACCGTCTATTAATAAAACAAATGTTCGTTCACCTATAAATATCTGCACTTAACATAATGAGAATGTGAGTTACTTTGGAAATATTTATGTTAATTATACTTTTTATAAGGATCTTTGTCGTCATAGACGTTCTTTGCAGGACATATCTTTTTTGTATTATTGTAAAGCTCACGGAGCCCGAGACCTTTCCAACGATTGCAAAACCGTAGAAATCGTTTCGTGCGTTCTGGAATTATAGCGTCAGGAAGGTAAACCCGACTTATTTTTATATTATAGATTATAAAATTTATAATTCTTAAATCATTTGATGAGCGTCAATGATGACCCTTCTTCTATATGGAGAAGAGACCTTTGCCAAGCAATGTGTTGTTTAGAAGTTGATTCAATGCACTTCAGTTCATTATGAGAGTATAAGATTATATTATTATGATTTTCCCTGTTTTCCTGCTTTTCTGTTGAAAATTTTCCTGAATTTAGTTTGCTATAAAGCTCACGGAGCCCGAGACCTTTCCAACGAATGCAAAACCGTGGAAATCGGTTCGTGCGTTCTGGAATTATAGCGTCAGGAAGGAAAACCCGACTTATTTTTATATTATAGATAATTACTTAGAAATTGATATTAAGCTCAT
Organism: Euphydryas editha; assembly: GCA_036937285.1. Taxonomy (NCBI): domain Eukaryota; kingdom Metazoa; phylum Arthropoda; class Insecta; order Lepidoptera; family Nymphalidae; genus Euphydryas; species Euphydryas editha. The sequence goes on along the minus strand of JAUPFZ010000006.1, from coordinate 18,570,894 downwards.
TTACTAGTACAGCTACATAGATATCAATAAATATCTGATATTTTGTAGGTTATCTATTCAGTACCACTTGATTGTTTACCCATCGAAGCTTGTAAAGGTCAATTAGTAATTGCTCTTAGAAAATTAGTGATCTGTTAAAATTGGATTTACACTGAAAATAATTAACTGATATTTTATATAATAGAAACTAGCAGCCCGCCCCGGCTGCGCCTAGGGTTTCTGTATGTACCTAAACCTTCCTCATGAATCACTCTATGTATTAGTGAAAACCACATGAAAATCCGCGCAGTTGTTTTTTGAGTTTATCGCGGACTTAGTTTTATAATATTTAGTGATATTCAAAATGTTTATATCGAAAAAAGAAATATTTGAAAGTTAGTAATATTTTAAAACTTTGTAAGCAAATACTTAAAACATTTTACTTTTTCGATACTTCAGTGATGTCGTTTGACACAAAAATATGTGATTTTATGAAGATTGTTTTTAAACCTGTGTAGGTTATCACTAACGATATGTTATTACAACGTACGCTCCATAGAATTTTACGATATAATTAAGGATAAGCGACATAGTTATAAGCTCATTGTGCGTGTGTGCAGTGACTTAGATATACCTCGCTAGTATATATTTCAAAAAAAAAAAATTATTTATCATTTATTATAATAAAAAATTGTACATAAATTTAAATTAACACAGTTCATACACTTTGATTTTCATTCAAGTTATTTTATGTATAAGGCGGTTCATGCTTGACTTATTTTAAGTTGATAGCTTCAGATTTCGCGTTCCTGAATTCAGTAACGAGTTATTAAATGGAACGCACAATGACGACATTTGAGTATCTTCAATAAATCAGAGTAAAATTCAATTTTACTGTCGTCAAATAATAGAACTAAAATTGTCTGTAAGAGAATGTTTAAAGCAATTTCTTTATATATTATATCTATATAAGCTTATGTTATAAAAAAAAATAACATTTTCTTTTTTCGATAAGACTGTCGCTGCATGCACTTTAATTTACTACTTTTTATCATTTGTCAATACAAATAAAAAAGGTAAGATTCGTCTCCCAAATTTTCCCATTACAAAGTTTCATTATGCAGAAATGAAAGGCGATAAAATATGATTCTATGACTCGTTGTAGCACCACACTATCCATAAATATTAAAGCTGGTAAAACCGTGTGAGTCGTCTAGTGTGTTAAGAATAAATGTCTTTTTTAAATATAATTTTTGTCCCGGATAATTATTAAAATACCCAAAAAAAATGAAATTAGTATATTATTTCTTAATTTAAGACATTGTGGTTTAGTGAATAGAACGTGAATCAACCCACAAGTTTTTTTTTTTTAATGTACTATATTAGGCTCTAGGTCTTTAAACCTCGTCTCGTATTCTCTGGTCGAGAAAAACATGTCGAAGAACACATGCAACTTTCCTTTCTAATAAGTTTCATAATAAAATATGGATGCAATGTTTTATAAGGTATTTTCCGTATCCACGAGTAAAATCCAAATCTCTATTTATGGAGCATAATATAAAATGTAATACAACCTACAGCAAGCATCACATTACAGTGAACTAATAAAACACTATTTGTTGAGTTTCAAGTGGGTGGATATTGCTTGTCTATTCTCAGTCTCTCTAATAAGACTTTTAAACGAATGGAACGTATTGTGAACTGAACACAATGAAAAGTATATGTATCCTTCTATCTGAATTCACAATATATACATGAAAAAATATTGATGATGATTTTTTACTTAATATAGATTAAAATCAAAAAGTTTTTAGGGTTATTGCATTAAATTAGTTATTTATATAATCTTTTGTGCTTTGGTAGGTACTGTTTTCGATAGTCATGTAGATAGTGTTCTGTATCAGTTAAATTATACTCGCTGACACGGCAGAACGTACCAGAATACCTACTAAAACCCATCGGTGCTCCCATTGTCGTAGTGGGGCGCCACGAGATCGCTTTCGCATGCAACCATGATGCCCCGACGGTTGGCCCGCCTCTGCGGGCCCCCTTCGCTTATAGAGCGCTTTCGGGCAGCGTGGGTGTTCTATTGCCTTGGTAGCGTGTGGGAAGATGTGGTGCCCTCTCCCACTCTATTGCAAAGGGTGGAAGAGCGCGTAACGGTGTCTCCTCCCCCCCGATCGTCTTCTGCGGAGCGAGTTAGCATGTGCGGCTGCTTCCCGCTCTCCGCTTCCGCGGCCTCCTTTTGTGATATCACCTCACCGCAGTATGAAGTCACGGCCAACCAGCACCTTTCGCGAGCGGAACACGCTCGACAGCGAGAGGTCTCGGCCTATCACTGCCATCAGGACTCTGTGCTGGGGTTCCCAAGCGGCGCATTTCTCCAGGGTGTGACGACTGGCGCACCACACTCGTGGCAAGCAGGGGTGGCTTCTCGCCTAGCAATTTGGTGCAGGTTCTTAGCGAAACAACCTTGCCCGGTAAACACCTGTTATAGGCGAAACGTAAGCAACCCGTGCCGCCTGTTCACCCAGCGACGAAGGTTTGGACGTATGGCGTCCACCGTCGCTGATGAGCTCTCCACTGGGGACTCCAGGTCCTTCCTCCACTCTCTGGAGATAGTGGGGCACTCTATGGTATTTTAGTGCCTCCACAATGGTCTCAACAGGTAGGCTGTTGAAGGCGTTTGCTATAACCAGCGAGGTGGCAAGGAGAAAGTATCTACTGGCCACTGCCTCCGCAGAGAGAGTCCTCAGGATGTTCAGGGCGTCCAAGGTAGAACGGCTCGCCATGAACTCGAACTGCGCATCCGAGAGGTCCGACCACGACTCTTCGAGGTGCTGGACGAGGCGGGCAGCGAGAATCTTCTTCAGCATCTTGGCCGTCTCGTCCAGCAGCACGATCGGCCTGTACGCAGAGGGAGAGTCAGATAGTCGACCCTCCTTGCGCAACAGGCACAACAGGTATACAGGCACTTGTCGAACAGGACTCGAAGCCGAGACTAGTATATCCTGTCTCATTTTACTTGGCTTGAAAACGAGTTTGACCAGCAAAAAAATATATAGTAAGACCTACTTCGGACAGACTGGTGTCTGTAACCGTAATAGTGTGTGGGTTAGCTTCTTGTTTTGATTACGCATAGATACTTTACATATACATTAAAAGTGTTTTGTTTGCAAATAAACTAGTATTGTAGTAGGTTAAGCACTAAATGTCATCTTAATAGATACGATGGATTACTCACAATGACTATGCTGTTCGTAGTTTGAAGGACTATAGACATGTCGTGAAGTCCTTATTGCCCGGGTCAGATGGTTATATCTATGTAAAGTCGTCAACCCATCCGATCCATACTAGAATAATAAGTAAGTCGTTGTAAAAACCTGGAAAGTTACTAGGCAGAAGAAGTTTTTTTTTTGCATTTTTTTTTTCATAAGTCAATACGAAAACATCTGTTTTTAATATTTTACCATTTATAATAGATGATAGCTATTTTTCGATTTACGTGTAAATGCTTTTTCATGTTAAACATTTTTAGATATTTCAAATACTATTAAATATTATTTATATATAATAAATTGAAAAGACTTCTTATTCTTATTTGTTCATTTATTTATTAACAAAAAAAAAGCTATTAACTTCTATCTGTTTAGCGGTCTATTTTTCTGTCTGTCTATTTGTCTGGCTGTCAGTCTTTTCAGTTCCTTAATTTTAATAATATCTGGACCATATTATACGAAGAATTTCATATTATCTGTTTCTTTATTAAAAAATAAAATCAAAATAAATAAAATGATTAAGGAACTTCAAAACATTTTTCGAAATTTTTTGTGAGATCTATTGTCTTCATAATTAACGATTATAAATTAATGTTATTATTTAATTTTATTATACATATATACGAATAAACAGCAATGTTAACTGCTTTAAAGTTTCGAATATAATTTCACTTACAATTCATATTATACTTGTTTACTACAATTTATGTCATCAGTTTCACAGTTAAAAAGTTCAGACTAGTATAAAAAGTTTTTAATTATGTATACAGTTACTGTCTGGTATATTAATTTTTGAAAATTTACTATTATTTTGCTATGTAAAAAAACTTTTCTTCAGGCTTATGAATATTATTTTTTTTTATGTTGCAGGTACGCAAAAAATAATGATCAACAGAGGAGCATTCAGATATGTGCAGGTTTGAACGTCTTTGTGTTTGTGACAAGGATATTATAACTGGAACGCTCACTTTAAAAAATATATATATTCAAATATGCACCTTGAAGTAAGTGTCATAAGGTTGACATTTGTTTCCAACATGTAAAGTGAAAAAACGTTCCGAGCATTTAATTGATAACTGGTATTTTGTTTCTTTCTTACGAGTTGCCTTGAATCCATGGTAGAAAGATATACAATCTTTCTCTCCAAAAACGCCTACGTTTTTCGAGTGCAGTGCGCATTCCAGTTTGTATATGAATTCCTTGGTTTGTAACTTTCTGTTCGGTTCGGTAATCGCCACGTCTTTTACGGTATGGACTATGTCACTGAATGCATGCCAATGACTTGGGTTAAAAGCGAACACTTTGTATGAAAGTGTTTTCGAGGTGAATTTTTGCTTGCATCGTATCAAAGTAAAAGACAAAATAAATTTTACACTTTCATGATTCTATTTTAACGTTTTGACATAAACTCGAAAAGCAGACACTAGTAGAATGACTTCAGTGGGTGTTCGTCTCTTTCTGACGTTTTTCTTCGAAAACTTTTGACCTATGATTGAAGGAAAAAAAAAAAACTTTTTTTTTATAATTTGCAACGTTTATTAATTAAATAAAGACATTACATTTATTAAAGTTTACTTAAAGAGTATTATTATTAATAAATTATCTTTATTAATATACTCGTATTTTCATTTCTAATATTGTACACGTACTGAAAGTAAATAACCTTTTAAAAAATATATTACAGCATTTATTTATGAAATTAGAGATTTAAGTTTAATAGAATTTTAGGGCAGTGGTGCTGCTTTAGTAATCAAAGTGAAATTATTAATATCTTATGAAGATAGAAAATATTACATCTCTGACGTATTTCTTTACAAAAATTATTTTTGTGGCTGATTGATACATACTAATGTTTTACAATTTTTTTATACGTTGCTTAATATATTTATAGTAAAAATATATCATTTGTATACAAATAATAATGTGTAATACTTTAATCACTGTTATAAATAGTGTGCTCTTTATAATCTAAAAATTGTTGTTTTTTTTTACGGTTTTTCCTTACTTTCTTTCAGAGGGTTTTTAAGTATTGTATATGTACTAGTGGTCGCCCAGTGGTCGAAATTCGACCTAATATATAATGGAAGTCATTATCAACATAATAAAAATATGATAGCAGTCATTGGACCTGATTTGTGATAATAAATTTCGATAAAAAATTCATTGCAAGACCTGTATTTAAGACCGTGTTGACAACAACCTTTGACAGTAAACAAAGTTTGTGTATATATGTCATTGTACATATGTGTGTGTGCCGTAATGTGTGAAGTGTTTTTTTTAAATAAATTTAATGTATTTTTTGAGCATTATTATAAAAAATATTAGCATTCTGCACTTCTTCTTCATATAAACATTAACTGTGCCAAATTTTATGCTTTTCTGTCCGCGTAATTTTCGTAAAAAGGGGTAAAAAATTTTTACTTCACGTATTAATATAGAGATAAAATATGCAAATAATATTTACGGAATGGCTAAGAAAGTTGGTATTTTTTATATATATTTTTATTTATTTATCAACTAGTAAACAACAAATAACAAACCAAAATAAAAGTCAAAGAAAGTAGTCGACTTATTAATAAAAAATGGTCACATTTTAAATATGCGAAAAAGATTTTTGTTAATGTAGAGAAAAAAAGAAGAACGTAAATGATAAAAAACGGTATACTGATTGTCGAATAAACAAACAGTTCAATTACATCTCATTTAAAATTTAAAAGGTTTAATTACTCAAAAGTGTCGTACACGGTATACTTTCCTAATTCATCGCTTAGTTCGCTGACTTTTCGCTAAACTCCGTAATTTACTTTAGGCGTGTTTCACGAGGAACAAATCCGTAGTCATTAGGAAAAGCGATAAAATTTGACAAGAGTTCTAAATTACTTGTCGTAATTAATCAAAGAAGGTGATATTTAGGGCCTGTTTCACAGGTTGCCGATAAAACTATCTGACATATAACGGTATCCAAAAAATCTTGAAATAATTTTTATTTTAAAATATTTAATAAAAGTCTTAGATTATTTGCGCAATGTTTTATTACATTTTAAAGTCTTTGGTTGCCGTAGAGGCGCAATTTACACAAGCTTGTCCAAAGTCGTTCCTTGCTTTACTTGTTTAGTGAAATAGGATTGAGTATGTTTGTTCTTAAAGTTACTTGATAATTACTATTTCAATTAAAACGGCCAAACCGTTTAATTGGTAACAACAGATATTGCTACAAAGATTGGAAAGGAATATTTATTTATAGCTTTATACAGAATATTCTTTATTGTTATTGGTAAATATTCTACGCCATAGAATCAACGCCCAGTGTTAAAACTTAATTTGTATGTAATAAATCAACCCTAAATGTTGTTTTGGCTTATTTTGAAATACACGAGTAAGAGTTTGACAATCACAAAATTGACGATGATGAATCTTAATGATATTTTAAATTGCACAATTATCACATTAGTAGACTATTAATCTTTTAAAAACATAATGAATAAAATTAGTTATTATTAAAATATCACAGGACTGATATTTTGATTCTGAAACGACTGACAGACTGCAATTTCACACTGCTTAAAAAAGTTACGTAATATCAAAATTACATAAATATTTCGAAACACTTGCGTAATATTCTGGTCCTTCGATTGCTTGCCAGAAATAGAACTGTTTTACGCTTCCATTATTTAAATCTGATTTTACAACATTTTTTATCAAATTTTCAATAGTATATATCGAAATTATATATAGGTACACTCGAAAATTATAACCATCCTTGAGCATTATGTTAAAGAATAGGTATAAAGATTATGATTAAATAAAATTTTATAATCATGTAAAATGTTTTATATACATGGTAAATTGATACGATGATAAATACACTGCTATGGCTCATAAATAAGTTCCTTTTATATTTACATAATAGTACCTATATAATTAAAAAAAAACTATTTCGAATATTTCAAACTGTATATTTGTTTAGGAAATAAGGACTGTTTTGTAATAAATGGTAAAATCGTTTGAAGTTGTAAAGTAACTTTTGTAACGGGTTTCATTATAAACTTTTGTTTTGTCGTCTGTTTAATTTATCTACGCATATTTTAATCACATGTTCATTATTGCCTTTACATTCTACTATAATTGACCCAATTACCCTTTCTGTCTGTCTACTACGCTTTGTCGAAGCCGTTAGTGAAACATAATATATGTATATGTATAATAATAAATATGATCATATATTATATTACTTTTAATTAATGTCACCAAAATGTGTAAATAAACGAGGAGACAAATTACTTGATATTAAGTAATAATTACCACCCATATACATCAATTACTATAATACAATCACCAGAGGAGCTACTTTGTTGCTATTACGAATGAAGAGGTGTCGAAGGGAGCCAAGCATGAGAAACCAACCCTCTCCCCGGTTGTGGATGATAGTGAGACTGTAACCACCTGTAACAGTCCCACTATTGGGCAACGCCTTTTCCCAAGGCCTCTTATCACATGAAAGAAGAGTTAAATAATATAATGTTACGCTGCTCCACAGTTGCCTTAGGGGTAGAATTTCCTAAAATAATTTCTTATACCTATTTCTAATTAAGTTACCTTGTCCATGATCCGCCCTGTGTTCTTTTACACGAATAAATTTCGAAATTATTAAATATTTTAGCCATTTTACTATTATTAATAAAATAATAATGTGTTAAATGTAAACATCATATTTAGGATTAGGAGAGCAAAATATTATATATATTATACATTGAACTATTTCTCAAAACAAGTGACCCGTGTTTCGGTACGGTAAGGATTATCTCAACAAGGTGCAGACATTTTCCAGGCGAGTTACTTTCATCGGCTCAAGGGAGACTTCTATAGCTTAGTGATACTGCATGAAGCGCAAAATGGAGATACAAGATTTACGGAAGCTATATTGAAATATTTCTTTCTTGAAAGGAAATAAGGTCCTTTGACCGGCATTAACTTGTGATGTACGTATTGTGAGAAAATATGCGCTTAATTTATTTTTAATAAAAAAATATATAAAAGTTGGCATTCATTTTCCATTTATCATATTTACAATATTTTTATTTATATACATCGATATTTAATTATTTAAATGGGTAAATTTGGTACTGTGCTTGAAATATGTAATAAAATTAGGGTGACAACACTGACTTAACGCAGTTTATTTAGATTATCACGTTCATATAACCAAACTGATTAACAAATTGTAAAAAAGAAGAATAAAAAACTGATAGGAAATGTTAAAGTTCTCAATTTGTAGCAAGAAAATCAATAATATATATTATATTATAATATATTATATTGAAAAACAACAAGAACCGGCTTAAGCTGGCTTGTGGTACTCGATGTTTTAGCCAATATTATAGACAAACTTACGCTTTCGAGTTGGGGAATAAAGAAATTTATTACGTGCTAGACTCTCGCCAGTTTGCTACAGATATTTCCTTGAAATATTTACGTTACCCTTAAATTTTTATGGCTCTCTTGGTGCAATAGTTGCAATGCAAAATTTACAACATATTTTTATTTCAATACGTGAAAGTATATTCAAACTATTGTAAATAAAATTCAATTAGAAGAATAGAGATAGAAGATCGCTAAAAGAACACCTATTAAAATCGTTAAACGTTTAATATTCTTTATGAAATAATATGGTACGGTACCTACGGTATAAATATCTGTTAATATGGTATGCGACGCGGCGGCTTGTCCAGATAAGCTCTTGTGAGTTTTCGCGGCAGGCTTATGAACTAATTTTATGTAGGTATGTGTTTCTTTATATTTAGAACAAATAAAAAAAAAAAAATTAATCGGGGACTTTTTAAAATCCTTGAAATTTATTGAAATAGAAAATTCCAGGAATTGGATATATTTAGTTACATATTTCCAATTCTTTTGTCTATTCTATGAAAACGTCCTTATTGTGATAATAGAAAACGTAAGGAAAAAATATCTTAAGTAAGAAGTTTAAATTATTACTACTACTTAATTATAAACTATGAAACATGTAATTTTCGCAAAAAAAAAAATCGTTTGGAAAACTTTTACTCAATGACGATTAACAAAACTCGTGACTATATTAACACCATACTATACTTTCTCTATTGAAAGGGTTTTAAGAGTATCATAAAATTACATATATTGATAATTCTTTCAAATAAATAGCATTAAACACAATTTACTATTTCGAGAGTGAACACTAAGACAATATTTACAAGAAAATTATAAGAATTGATCGGTAACGCTTTGATGGATTCTTTTTATTTTTATTATTTGAAATAGGTGAGCAAACATAATTTTGTTGTACTACAACTTGGCATACTTATGCAGAAATTTTCTCCCACAAACACATATTTTAACAAATATTAAATAATGAACATTAGTATATGATGAGTACGAATATTTGGCAAATTATTGAAATAAAATTTTTGAATCGATAGCGATTTTATCTAAATAATCAATTTTTTCCCCACAAATATGCTAATAGTCATTTTAGTTCTTTAAAGATACATACTTCTTACACTAGAACTTAACGATTCGTTTAAAAAAATATTGAAAATACGTTCGTGTCTATTTTCCCAGAAACGAGTATTTTCGTACATATTCGAATTTCGTATACACATAGTAATAGCACGCAATGGGTGGTCACAAGTTTTTATAATATACTGAAAGTTACAATATTTTTACTATCCCGCAAGTTTTTTATATTTGAAATGTATAAATATATGTATAATATGTTTTTATATTCACTTTTCATATAACCTCATTAACAAGACTTGCTTATATTCATTACATTGGTATCTATCTATCTATCTATCCAACTTCTACTTATTTAGAAAAAAATACGAGTTATGCGCATATTATCATACGTATAGTACTACTAGTCGGTCTCCTTGCCACAATATATAACTAAAAATGAAGCAAGGCCTTTAAATGATGTGACCTTAGATACCTTCTTCGCCTTATGACAGTGTTTCCTATACCAAATATTGAGATAATGATAATGAATGTGCAATATACAGTATTATCTAAAATAACGGGGAGTAAAATTTACTAATATAATTATATCAGTCGTAAATCCAAATAATTTATTATTAAAATATTCTTAGTCATAAATAGAATTCAAGGCTATATTGGTGTACTTTCGAATCCAATTATATATTATACTTATATAAAGTTATACTTATGACCTTTTTGGTATTGAGACGATAATGTTTGAATGGAGTATATTACGTACTGTTTATCTAATGAGGAATAAAAAAAGTTGCCTGTTTTAATGTATAGAAATTAGTAAAGATATTATGAAATTACAACTTTAGACGATTCGTTTTCATAATATTTATTCCAATCAGTACATGTGTAATGCTATAATGCATTCCAACTAAACAATATTTTTGTCTGTCTTTAAGGTTGAGGATGAGGTCTTCATTTACAAGCGACAGTGAGTTATTCTTTTGGATGTTGTTTATTGGAAGAGTTTCCCTGGGGGGTGGGGGTGGACGTACGAACGAGTTGAAAATAGGAAAAAAATAATTTGTTCGAGTGCGTCAGATATTGAGAAGGGATGTTAAGTGAACTCTCGTCAAATTTAATGTCAATCATGAAATATTTTAACTAGCGCATATACACACGTGAATATAGTCTTTTTATTAACAATATTCTATTAATCTCATACATTATATAAATTGTACAGAAACGTCGATATCTTGGAAACTTCTTGTGCAAGCATTTCACTAGTCGCTATTTCAGCGATGTATTTCAATTTTTAGTCCAATGCAGATAAAATACGACGATATTTTTAGGCCGATGTATTTCAGTGCGGATAGAGTATTCCAGATATTACAAAGAATACGAAAATCAAACATTGTACCTCAACGTCGTAAGAATAAAGATTATTTTCGATTAAAGTTCACTTATGTAAATTATTCAAACGATATTTCAGTGTAAATATGAGTATGCAGTTTATTTATTTGCTTTGTAATTTTATGAATTCACTTTGAACAGCATTTATACAACACATGCATGGATAGTTGGTTGACAAACTGAAATAGAGCGATAAATTATATTATATATTTAGTTAAAAATTTCTAAATTTGAACTTTACGGCGACTTGCAAATCCCGACTTCGCGAATTTTTTTTCTAATGGTATGTCTACTTTAAATTACAAAGTACTATGTATGTTTTTAAGAATAAACAGGGTATAAGTAGGGTTGACGCAAGAAATTTATATCATAACTGGAACGCTCACTTAATAAAATTGTATATTTAAATATGCACCTTGAAATATTTGACCTAAAGTTGACATTGGCTTATAACATGTATAGTGAAAAATCGTTCCGTGCATTTCGTTGACTACCGGTGTTTTGTCTTTTTCTTACGAGAGTTGCCTTGAATTTATGGTAGAAAGAGATGCAATCCTGGCCGTAGAAACGTTTTTTGAGTGCACGTGAGCATTCCAGTTTATATATAAATTCCTTGGGTTTGACGTTGACAAATGTGACATGAAAATTTTTGATTCTTATTTTAAAGTGAATTAATAATTCATATAAATAATTTATCTTCTTAGTAAAATAGTCTCGAACTTTTTATTTATTGTTTTTTTTTTTGCATTTTTTTATTTTTATAATTTTACTTTTCTTTAAAAACACCCAATCTCTCCAAAAGAAAAAAATTTGAGCAAATCGGGTATCAATTATACTGATGATATATGAAGATTCAAGTAACTGACCTTTCAATTTGCGAGGTTGTATAGGTAAACCGATCAGAAATTAGCTTTTGTTGCAGAAATAAAAATAAAATATTTGAAATTTGTAAAAAGCAAAAAATGTCATTCAATTTACAAATAAGGATACACAGGACTAAATACTGAATAATTAAATTCATAGATTTAAAAACAAAGCTATATGAAGAAATGAAGGACAAGTTAATTATATTTTAAACTGAAAACCGAACATTTAGCATATAATCCGGAGACATGAAAATAGGTAAACTCGAAACGTTACAGAAACAGACCAGTATTGAAATTACATTCATTAATTAAAACCTTCCTGCACAACAAAATGAAACGAAAAGTGACTTACAAAGCTTAGTTAAAAATATAGAAGTGGCTAAAAAAATATTATTGATGACAAGAATATTAGCGATGTATTTTAAATGAATAAACACAAAGCTGTAGTTACAGACTTCTCTTATTACCCGACTGCGACAGAAGGAGGGTTATGTTTTTCGAGTCTATATATGTATGTGTATGTGTGTATGTGTGTGTGTGTGCGTGCGTGCGTGCGTGCGTGCGTGCGTGCGTGCGTGCGTGCGTGCGTGCGTTGGGGAGTTGAATTTTTTTTTCTTACTGTAGCAATAATTATGGTTATCAAATGAAAGCTAGTAAATTGTTTTATTCTTTTTAGTTTATAATAAGAGTATTTTACGCAGTCGGGTTTTTTGATTTTTTTAATTAGTATTTTTATTTAATACTATCTTCCGTCATTTTAAGAGAAAATAAGTTTAGCCTCTGTTAAAACTCATAAAAAATAAATACAGTTGATAAATGAAATACAACTCACTTGCGGTTACAATAAACATTCTTCATTCTTATTTTTTATTAACTTTTCCAATTAACGATTTTCTTCTTTTCTTTATTCAAAAATATATTCTACTAATATTGCTGTTATATTCTATATTATTTTAAAAGAAAGATTTGATTGATATAAATTACCACATATATACATAGATAGTAAGTATTTAACTATAAACACTATGTAAACATCATTTTCATCATATAGTTATAAATTACCATATATTATAATAATATTTTTTCCAGTAAAATTCACATATTATTCATTAGTCATTTTCTCTTCATTTTTCTCTTAAGAATATGGTTATAATTAGATGTATTAAATTAAACATATTAATTTTTTTAATTTTATTGTTTCCAGTGTATTAACAAACTCTTAAAACATATTTTATTTGAACAATATATCTAATGGAATTGATAAAATTCAAGTATCTAATGCTGTGGTTTATTCTCAAGAAATCCTGACTCAATATATAAATATGTCTTGGACAGTCCTAACTATGTAGCATATAAATATACGTAATATATCATTTAATTACGATTATCATATCAATCTTCTCGAAAGAGTTAGTATTTTATGACGAATTGTTGTCCTCAATCACTCATTTAAAACATAACATAACTGACGACGCGTTAACGCAGTGGTTTCAGCAACTGGCTAATGTTAACGGGTTTGATCCCTGTATATGACAAATATTTGTATAGGCCATACAGATGTTTGTCGTGGTCTGAGAGTTTGTGCTTGTGTGTATTTCCATATCCTCAATACAGGATTCACAGCCTATTGGCAGCCGTTGATTGTGGGTTTATTTACTTATTTATAACAGAAAGATGGGCAGAAATCCATTTAAATTACTGAATTACTCAACCACCTGCTCAGTTTTATCCCCTTTTTACGTTTACTGCTCTACTCGTGCTTCTATAGGTCTTGATTAATATTTTATATTGTATAAACTTCTTCCATAAGAAGATTAGTGTAGTACGTACTAATGCACAGATATCTATAATATAAAACATCAGAAACTAATATCAACATAAGTGAAACCCTTAACAGTTACTACTTACTATAAGTCGAAATGAGATGTTTTAAAGGCTAAGTTTCTTTTGGATTATCAGCCTGTAAACCACCCACTGCTGAACAAAAGTCATCAACAACACAAAAATCAAATCATCACAACAAACATCATCACAACAAAAATCATCTCGGCGGCAGATAATTTCCCTACTATGAGTAACAATCGTTATCAGGTGTCTATGATAACAACCGGGATCGACGGCTTTACGTGCTCTCCAAGGCACGGTGGGGAGACCCACAAGGACATACACACAGACCGGAAACAAATATTTGTACAAATACAAATATCTGACCCGAGCGGGAATCGAACCGACGTTCGATATCTGAGTCATGGTGTACCGTTTAATAGCCTTACTGCTTAATTCAAACAAAAATGTATAATTAGCACAACAAACTCGGTTGTGCAAAATATTTATTAAATACATCTATGTATGTATTTAAAATTCACTCAATCTCTTTTTAATATTAGAATATATATATTTCATTTTTTTAAATGTTTAATCATATTTCAGTTGATTTTACAAAATTATTTACAGGTAAGTATTAATTTGAACGTCCTGTTGTTTAAGTGAGAAAATATTAAAATAGTAAGTGATTTAACCACGACAGGGCAACGTCCGTCGGAGTGCGTTCGTTCAACTGAAATAAAAATTATCTTTCAAGTTAACTAGACGCGCTGAGCGTGAATTTTTTATGCATTGAACTTTAGATTTATAAATAAAATATTAAATATTAATAGCGTAATTTTCCATCAATAAAAATTCTCTAAGCTTTTCGCAAGTTTAATTTAGTAAAATTTTATTAAACAGTTTTACTATAATCTATCCAAGTATAAATAAAAATTATTTATTTTAGTAGTTCGATTTTTATATTTTACATTTGAGAATTTTAAATTGAATAAAATTTAATTAAGCTCCATACTACAAAGTTACAATATTATATAGTTACAAACGGTTATTTTAAAAATATCGTAAAATATTTCATACAAATAAAATAAAGGAATAATCAAATTATCAATAATAAAAATTATTAATATTTGATAAAATCAAAGATAATTTTTACAGTATATCCCACGAGTTAAACATCAGGCAAAGTGAGGCCACATACTACGTATGTACCGAAACGTTTGCTAGTAGCAAAATTGAGGCAAGAAAATATATTTCGCGATTGACTAATTCGTTTGCCGACACGTAAAAATCTCAGAAAATGTCCTAAAATTATCACCTGAGGTAATCTATTGAATTTTAATGGCCTTTTCATATTTTTCAACAAAACGACAAGCGAATTCGTCTTATTTTGACTGACATCAAAAATTTCTTATCAACGAAGCGTCGCTTAATTATTCCGACGATGTTGAAACTTTTCAAGTAGATTTTATCCTTATAATTATTTTAGAATTTAACAATTTTATGGGTTTATGCTTACAAGAAAATAATTGAACTTATTGCTTTTTAACATTCAACTTAGAAATGTATAATAATTATATGATGAATATATAATTCTTCGATACATATTATTCTAACTTAGTGAAAATTAAATTATATTGGTAAACAACCCGTGATATAAGTTAATCGAAAAGGAACATATATTAAACCTTATATAATAATCAACATCCGTATATTTCGACCCTTCTCAAAATTTCGTATTAAATATTGATGGCTAAGCATATATAAATATAAATATCATATTTTTCATATTATATAATTTTGCTCAAATATTATATATTAAATATCTCTACGCTATGTATTTTCGAGCAATTATATATCTAAGTATAATTATATAATATGAAATACTTCTTTTTTATTTCAATTATGTATGTACATATTTAATAAATAAATTTTACGTATAATATTTTGTGGCTGAACATAACTTTATGAATTTAGGAAAATATACTTTATGCGCCGTTTCCACTTGTCCAAAGTTCATTTTATCCATCCATAAGGTTGCCTGTAAGAGATCAGTCTAAGTGATAAGGCCTTGCACCTTTTTTATTTTATGTATACTTTTATATGAGTGAAATAAAGTGTTTATAAATCTTTAGGAATTCAATAGATATACGAAATAACGAATTTGTTAACTAATATGTATATTATTTTACCATATGTAAAAACTAATAGCGCAAGCTCATAGGTACGTAAATAAAGTTGGGTAAATTATAAAATACCGTACGTAAATTACATATATATATATATAATACATACTACAAATACATACTTAGATTACTTCTAGTAATATAGAACGCTTTTGTTAATGAGTCCTAGAAATATGTTTCTTCAAAAATCTTACGATTTCACAATCAGGTGGAACGTCTGCCAGTTTGCCTATCCAACTAACATAAAAAAGTACCGTATCCGATCTGACCTATACTACTTATTTTATATATTTTATAGTAAGTAAACTAATAATTATGAAGAGACTGTCGATTAACAGTTCCGGCGCAACACCAGCATACTCTTCTCCGTAGTACGTAGTATCATGTAAAAATATTTCGAATTCCTTGTCGTTCTCTACATCATAAGGTTCACGATATTTTCCTGAGGTATTTGTTTTGCTCTCACGTTGCAGCGTGAGTAATGATGTCAGTAATATTGTGTTGACATTTAAACATATGTACTTAGGTGACAAATTATGGTATGAAGTTTTCATTAAAATATCAAATATGGGCATACAAATATTTTGCTAGAAAATTATTTTTTTGTTCCTTTTTATAGATATATTAGATATATATTAGAAAATTATTATTTTGTTTAAAGAAGATGGATACGATTCCATACATTCTTCGGTCAAAATGTAATGAAATGAAAATAGTATCAATTAATGCATTTAGGCTTATGGATCTCTCGCTGAAAATTCTCTATAATTTGGCTATCTGAGTTATTAAACGTTTTGTAAAAATGAGGTTATGTAACAATGTCTATTAAAAAAACCCGATCACTAAGTTTTTAAGCACTAATGTTTATTATTAATGAAGAATGTTTGAAAACTAATTGCAAATATCAATAACTTGAAACACAAATAAATTTATAAAAAAACCTTTGAATGTATTTCATACTTTTTTCTTCTTCTACCTATTATTATTAAAATGTCATCTAGGAAATGTAGGTAAAAAATAAACGGTTAGTATCAATGTCAGTCAGTTGTTAAAGCTGTCACTAAAAATATGATTTATTTTAAATCAATACGAAATCGATATTATTATCTAATATTAAATGTTAATTTAATAGCGAAAATATTCGCTATTAAATTAACTTTGTCGTTTACAACTTCAATTGTGCATCTAAATACTTTGAGTTAATTATCTAGTGGAAACCTTTCTTTTTTTAACTCTGTAATAATAATATATATTAATATATATATTAAGTTTATAGTAATAGTACACCACCTGCCTTTTCTATACATATTCCGTGTAGTCCGGGTTGTCTGGAAGAAATCGCTACTTAGCGATAAGACCGCCTTTGTACATTTATCTAATTACTAAGAATATTTAAGTTGTGTGTATAAAAATGGTGTACAATAAAGCATAAATAAATAAATAAATAAATAAATAAATAATAAATTTAAGTTGAATCGATACCCAATTAATTTGATGAAAACAATATTTCTTCATTCAGAATTAAGTAGATTTTTTATATTTCAAGATAAAAAAAAAATATGAGCAATTTTTTAAACTTATTACATTTTGATCCAAAAGTACCCATCGCCTTTCAGCGTTTCATTTATTTAATAATGATTTATTATTATTATTTTATTGATTTAAAATTATTTCAAATGTAAGTATAAAATTTATTACAA
This sequence comes from Euphydryas editha, assembly GCA_036937285.1. Classification (NCBI taxonomy): domain Eukaryota; kingdom Metazoa; phylum Arthropoda; class Insecta; order Lepidoptera; family Nymphalidae; genus Euphydryas; species Euphydryas editha. The sequence goes on along the minus strand of JAUPFZ010000006.1, from coordinate 18,553,183 downwards.
TAAATGGTAATCTGTGTCGAGGATCCGAAAACACATGCAACACAAGAAGCTTAGACCATGAAAACCATGAAATCAAAAAATCACCTATTGTTCTGTGCCATTATTTTCCATGTTCTATTATTTTGTAATATTCTGCTTTGGTGTGCAATAAAGTGTATTACTCGTATTATTAATATTACTATCTGTGTTGTCTATACAAATATGTGTCATCTGTGAGAAACGAAAGCGCGACTGGACATCAGCCAGCCTTAACTACGGCACCAATGCATTGTCATATAATCTTTATCATCGTCAACATCATATCACCTATTGGGTGTCCACTGCTGAACGTAGCCCAAAAAACCCTCACCCCATTAAAATCCATAAACAGAATTAGTTAATTAATATAACTATAAATCAGTATATGGGACACAGTCGGTATATAACAGATGTTTACTAGAAACGATAGATTTGTGCCAATAAAAAGGTTTTCTTCCTCGTCTACGAAAACAGTTTTTACCAACATAAAAGTGAGATTTCGAATTTCCAATGTAAGGCGACACATGACTTGATCTATTTCAAATAGCTGAGGATTTGTAAGTTTTCCGTTCGAATCGCTGTTGAGTTCAATTTTACTAAATGTATAAATATGAACAGACGCTTCGAGGCTATCTTTTAAAAGAAATCTATTTGAAAGAGTATCTTTTTGTCGGTTTATCTGAACGTAGAGTGCGAAACATAAAATTTGTAAAATATATTTTTAATAAATGTTTTTCGTTCTTGTAAATATCATAATATTATTTCTTTGTGAAAATAAATGTAAAGGGGAATTTATTAATTACGTAAGGGCCCCGAGGTGGGAAGGGATTAATAAAATTTGTACATGCTCTTATCTGAGCATGCATCAGCAACAGCATCTTAACCCATTTTTACGTAATATTTTACAAGTCGAAATTGATTACTAAAAATATATTTCTATTTTAAATGCGAATGGTTTTCGTCATTCTATAATAATATCCACTTCGATTTAGATTATTTTATAAAATTTAATAGCCTATTAAATTTTTAAATCTTACTTGTGTTCATTTTCATCTATTTAAAATCTTATAAATAATAATTATACTATAGTATATTCTTCCCGCGTATTAATTTAATTTTAACCATTTGGAAAATAAAAAATGATTATTTTATCTTATTTTCACGCAATAATAGCGTTGAGTGATTAGATTGTTTTATTCAATATTAATTCCGATCTCTACAGCATACTATTTTATTCAAACTAATCGACTATGTCTACTCTAAATAATCACTAATTCTACGTGGTACGATTCTCACATTGATAAAATGTGAATATTCACTTGGAATTAGTGAAAAATTACTAATGAACTAGTGAGTTTAGAGAGTAAAGTTTAGTTTAATATAAAAAATAAGATATTTAAATTATACATAAACCAATCAAGTTTCCACATTTTACTAGCACATTAGGCACAAGCTATTTAAAAATATAACGAAATTATAATCGTTAAAAAAAAGAATATACCTAATCACAAAAAAAAAACAATGCATTAAAAATTTAATTAATGAAAAAAAAAATTATATATATATATATATATATATATATATATATATATATTACGGTACAGTTAATTAATAGTCGCATAAATTAATATTATATTACGATACATTATATGAGCACTTTTTATATTTATTTATTTAACCTTTTCATCATCACGGTCATTTATAGATGCCTCATTTTCGTGCCCTTAGCGCCACGTCTTCTATAGAAGTACTCTAAAATGGAAGTACATTATTAAAGTAAATTTACTTTATTTGAAGGCTTTGTGTTTTGTTATTATTTTGCATAGCAAGTTCTGACACCCTCTTAATTAGTTTTCTATACAAAATAAGCCGTTGTTTATCTTAAAATTAATAAACACTAAATCACATAAAAATTGTAACATGCTCAGAGTGCCGATAACTGGATACCAAGCCATCAAGTGATGTAAGCCAAAGTATATATTATATGCACAGTACAATTAACTTCTGTTTATGAGACACTGCATGTATATATATTTTAATGTATAAATAAATAAATAAATAAATAAATAAATAAAGTTAAAAAAAAACACATCAATTTTAAAACAAATTATTATAATTTAAGTATATTAAAGTATTTTCTATTTTTATTGTTTAATATTAATATAACGATCAAATTGAAATCAGTACCTATTATGTGTCAGTCGACTTAAGAGAAAATTATTCAGTTTCAAACTCCGGATGCTAAAACAATTACATATTAGTTACTTCTCATTAAAAAAAAATAGATATATATATATGTATTCAAATATAGCTACATATTTTAATATTTATAATTTGTTTACCAACCGTTCTGTTTGTGAAGGTATGTATTTCTACATACGCCTCAATCAGTATTATATTAATTTACAGCATTTAATCTTATTTACGAGTATACCCTTGCCTACCGGTAATCTGACATCTGGATTTCACATATCAACAGTTGAAATATAACGCAATTTTTTTGTACTTTTAAAATAAATTAAAATAACATTATCCATGTATAATTATACTCTTAAATATTTAACACAGTTTACCTTACATCATTAAATAAAATAAATTTTTACATTATTATTTAATATGTAATAATAAGTGTACAAATAAATTAATAATACATACAAATAATAATTATCAAAGTCCGGAAAAATTTAATTATTTTAATGATTTTATTCCGATAAAAATAAAATTTCAAAGTGTTGGGCTCAAGTAAACATAAATAAAACTGAGTGCCTTTAATTTAAATATATTTTAAGTATAACTTCTTACGTGTATACATAAGTACACACACATTTTTTCTTTATAGTTCACATGATATCCCTGAATATTTAGCAATAGAGGCGTCATGAAAAATTCAACGTTTTTATTGAAATGTTTTGAATATTACAATTTTTTTTTATTGTAGTCTGTCTGTTATTTGTCTGTATTTAATTAGAATAACTTAAAAAAAAAAAAGAAAAACACTGTAAATGTGAAAGCAATTGGACTCCAGACGTAAATGTTTAGATTTTATTTTTCAATTTTAGTTCAGCTTGATACTGCTGAAATTATATATTAAGTTATATATATATATATATATATATATATATATATATATATAATATTATTTATTAATTTTATTTTGTTACAGACTATGGCTTACCTTCTCGAAATTCAATAATATATATACTAGCGGCCCGCTCCGGCTTGGCACGGGTATTTAACTAAAATTTCAAACATTATAAATTTATATTTTTTATCACCTACACCTGCGTTGATATTCGAAAATATTTTACAACAGACGGATTGAGTTGTCAAACACGTCAAAATAAAATGTAATTTAAATCAAAAGCACTAAGGAGTATTGATATCAACTTCGAAGCAAATAACTTTCAATCATCACAAGAATATTCCTACCAAATTTCAAGTCTCTAGGTCTTATAGTTTTAGAGATATCGTGATGAGTGACTATATCTATAGAAAGTCTCCTATATATATATATATATATATATATATATATATATATATATATATATATATATATATAATGTAGTATCTGTATATAGTGTAGTTATAGTAATTAATTATAGTCAGTAGGAAAAAAAAAAAAACATCGAAACATTTAAACTTGAGAAATAAACCTCAGTATTGCTGTATAAAAAAAAAAGAATACGGTGACTTGCAAGATTTTACCCGCATTAATCATTAGTCCCCTAAAAGTCGTTACATTATTTTAAATAAACCGTATGCCACAAAAATCTTTCTCGATCTCTTCTAACAAAGCAACAATTTTTAAAAACAAAATTGATAAAGGTTATTTGTTTATTAATATGAAAAAAAAAACAACTTATATGTCGTAATTAATATAGATAGTTCAAAATTTTACAATATTTATACATAAGTATTTACATTGCAAAACTTAAACTAATTATTTACAGACAGTTTTGGTATAAGATAAGTATACATAGTATATATTAAATTACTTAAATTAAAAATTAAAAGAAATAAATTTATATTATTATAAATTTTACTTTGAATGAAGTTATACGATTATATTGAAGCGGATACTGTAACGAGATTGATCCTATCAATACTCTGAAGCGCTCTTTAAGTAATGAACTTTTTATCGTCAAGTATTTTGTTGTTTTTTTTTGTATAATTTTATAATACAAATAATTAATTACATCTAAATTATTAATTCTGAATTTAAGTCATAAAGTTAGAAACGTTTTATTCTTATTAATCTTAGTCTAGAATAATTTTTAACCGAAAATAATTCGAGAATGATTTCTGCTCGATATGTATTTTATATGCCACGCAGAATTTGGACAAAGTAGTCTGATTTTAATAACTTCTTTTTAATTAGATAATACATAAAAGTGTGGGTGAGCAGAGTTAGTTTAGTAATGCGGGTTTTCATAGTGCACATACTCGTACATATGACTGAATTTATAATGGGTTGAATAATGCATTGATAGTTTTTAAGAGAGTATTTGTCGTATTTCTTGTTGATTTTTTTCAACCAAATGTATACTCTGAATCGGAATGACATTAGATAAAATTAATTAAAAAATAAATAATCAGTATCTTAAACGACGATTCGAAAATACTTTTGAGGTCTTCTTGAATTTAAACAGATTTTGATTTTGATTATCCTCGCTGTGTCTTATTAGCAGAATTTAAAGTCCGAAAAAGTTAAACCTTCTTAACGAAAAGGTCGAAATTCGACCTAATCTATAATTGACAGCATTGTCAACATCATAAAAATATGATTGCATATATTATGGTGAGCATATGCAGCAGTCATTAGACCTGATCTGTGATAGAAAATTTCGATAAAAAATTCGTTGTAAGACCTGTATTTAAGATCATGTTGACAACAGACTTTGACAATCATCTAAATTTGTGTATATATGTACATTGTACATCATATGTGTGTAGTGTTAGCTTTTTTTTTTTTTTTTTTTACGCAGGGGAATCCATTTACGGATGATATCCAGGATGCCCGGGTCGGCAGTCCTATGTCGGACTCGGCACTTTGGGAGTGCAATACCGTACTAAACCCCTGCGGGAGCCTTCAGCCGCTTTAATTGGAGGGTCCCGGATCTGCAGGCAACAGGATCCCTCCAGCGACAGGCTGGCCTTGGCGAAAAGGCCAGACTTCTCCTCCATGGGGACTGTCCGGCTAACCTCTGAACAGTCCCGACGACGCCGTGTCTAGCAGGACCGGGTTCCCATCCCGGCCCGACACGGGCACAAGGGCGTTACAGGAGGCGCATTAAGTAGCGCCTCCTACGCACCCCTATTCGTCGCCCGCGGATGGAGGCCACGTCGGCGGCCTCCTCTCTCATCCGCTCGTCGGCCTCCTTCGGGACATTACTGTCTCGCAGAAGGACACCATCGCCTTCCAGGACTCGTCGTCACCGAGCATCGCGGTGATGACGCTCGGGAGCGACAAGTCCCCTCCGATGACCGACGTCAGACCTTGACGCAGCACCGCCCATCTCGGGCACACCTCGAGGGTGTGCTGGGCAGAGTCCACCGCTGCGCCACAATCGTGACACTCAGTTGTCGGCTCCCTTTGGGCCGTCCGACACAGGTAGTCACCAAAGCAACCGTGCCCGGTGAGAATCTGTGTCAGACGGAAGGTGAGGGGCTTGCGTTTTCGACGCATCCACCGCTCAAGGACCGGGCGAATGGCAGCCGTTACGCGTGTGCCATATGGCTGCACCGCCAGGTCCTCTCCCCACCTCCGCATTAGCGCTTCCTGCCCTATCCGACGCACACGTAGGATCCCGTCCAACGTGGGGTTCTCACCAAGAGCCCTCCTACCCGAGACGTATGAGTAGGTCTCGGCAAGAACCTCCGCCACGAGCTCCCACGGGGGGTCGCCGGCTAGAGCAGTAGCTGCAGCCCACGATACCGTACGGTACCCCCGAATCACCCTCACCGCGATTGTTCGCTGCGCAGCGCGCAGCGCCGCCTTATTTTTCGCGGTGAGGCGATCCGCCCAAACCGGGGCACCGTACGTCGCCATACTCCGGCAGACTCCGGAGTACAGCTGCCTGCAGGCGGCGCTGGGTCCTCCGAGGTTCGGGAGGAGTCTGCCCAGCGCACTCGCCGCCTTCACGACCTTCGGTCCCACCATCGCGAAATGTGGGCCGAAGGTCCACCCTCCGTCCAGAATGAGCCCGAGATACTTCATTTGCGGGCTCATCCTGACTCTCCCCTCTCCGACTTGAAGGGTAGCCCCCGGTGGAGGTCCCTTGCGGCCGGTCCCGCGGAAGAGCAGGGCTTCGGTCTTGTCAATCCTGACACGAAGCCCTAAACTCTCTATGCGGCTGATCACGAGGTCGAGTCCGACCTCGGCCAGCCGCGCCGCCTCCTTGTAGTTTCGTCCCCGGGAATAAACGAGGGTGTCATCCGCGTAGCAGATGACACCCATCCCGGGGAGGAGGCGGCCTCGCAGGACCCAGTCGTACCCGATGTCCCACAGGATCGGACCCAGAACGGATCCCTGCGGGACACCGCAGCCGACTCGCCACCACTCCACGGACCCCGACCGGTTCTCGAGGCCTACCCTTCGATCGGAGAGGTACGCCTCCAACAGCCTCCTTAGATACGGGGGCACTCCGAAGTATTTTAGTGCCTCCCGTATCACCGCGTGCGGCAGACTGTTGAAGGCGTTCGCGATGTCCAACGACACCGCGACCACCACTTCCCTTCCGTGTTCCGCCTCACCCGTCACCGCCCGCAGGCGTTTGAGGGCGTCGACGGTCGACCGACGTGCTCGGAACCCGAACTGGGATTCTGAAAGTCCGGGTCCCGAGCCCTCCTCCAGGTGCTGAACGAGCCGGGAGGCCACTATCTTCTCCAAGGCTTTACCGGCTTCGTTCAGCAGCACCACCGGTCGCACCGCCGAAGCCGAGTCCGGGGTCCGCCCTGCCTTAGGTAGTAGGCAGAGCCGACCTTCCTTCCAGGCCTCCGGGAACTGGCCAGACCGCAGGCAGCGGTCAAACAGCTCACGGAGGCTGTCGCCGAGGTGCCCGAGAGCGATCGCAAGAACTCTCCCGTGCACCCCGTCTGGACCCGGCGCCCGTGTAGTGTTAGCTGTGTTGTTAATAGCTGACGTATTTTATAAACTAAGTTTTAATTTGAAAATCAATTATGACACATTCAACAGATCATTAATTTTGGCTGTAATTTTTATTTATATTGTTTATGTTTTGGATTGCAATTGAGAGAGAATTATCTCTCAATCATACTAATTCAGAGATAGTAATACATGTTATATTTACGTGTTTATTAATATCAAATTCAGTGTGATGATTTAAATGGATTAGAAACGGAAATTATTTAAACGTTCTACAAACAAAGTTTAAATTTTAAATGTTAATTTTCCATTCTTACTGAACGGATAATTAACATTTAAAATAATTTAATATTTAATTAAGAGTTGCCGGCGATTAATAAGACTCTATCTTCATTGAAGGATCTTAATTAATGTTTAAAGTTCTTGATATTTTTTGAAATTCAACGTCATTGGTTTGATAATAATTTCAAGCCTCATTATTGCTTAATTACCTTGCGACTTTTAACTTGAAAGCTTGTATCTCTTTGTCAAATACTTTTAAGTAGTATTTTTGTAAGACACTAAGAAAATTGTAAAGATCCGTCGCTATCATCTCATTGTTATCGGTCATTGTCAAGTAATGGCGAAAACAGTGATATTTGCGACGTCGTAATAATTAAATTTATGCTTATACGTAATAATGCCATCTATACTTGGTATTTCTCGGCGAGATCGAATCAGAAATGACGAGATATGTAAAATATTTACAGAAGATTATATTATATTAACAATGATAAAAACTTATGGAAACACGTTCTTTTGTTTTTATAATATTCTTCCCGTAATATCTGTGGTATAAGTTTATCCACGAAAGAAAAAAAAAGGTTAAGTGTTAGAAATTACTTTTAGGCTATAAAACATCAAGTAATGACCGACAGGAACCGAGCGACTACAACTCGATGTTGAAACCACGGTATTCTCCTAGATTCAAATAAAATGTTTACACATTTAATTTTCTTTTCGGCAAATAAAGTCTAACTTTTAAACAAGATTAATTTATTCATCGATTCATAAGTTCAAGACCTCCCTCTTCGGAAGTTTGAAAAGTTGTAAAGAAATACTATTTTAGGACAACGATGAATTTTTTGGATTATATTTATTCGAGCAAATATTGGCACAGATGTTCACGAATTCTCATATCGTATATTAAATATAAAAGAGCAAACTTAATAAGATTTTGCATATGTTGATTTCGTAGTCTGCTAAGGTTGCTGAACTATGAATAACATTATTGCAGCAAATTGATTGTCTTTCATATATTTAAGTGATTGCGAATGAGCGAATATTAAGCATCCATACAATACTTATTGAACGCAGTTTTGCATTATTTCACTTTTTTATTTAATCAGTCAATAATCTTTTTGCAGTAGACGTATATGTATATGTGATCAATGTAGTCCTGTTAGTTCTTGATCTTTTAAATCTAAAGAGAACTAAATAATTAGTAGATCAAAATTAGCCAACTTACAGTTAGGTACCTGTAAATTATTTACCTTGTGATCTCTATCCTTAATTCAAAATGATCAATCAGTGGTATTTTAATGAAGCTATAATATAATTATAGTGAATACACAAAAATATATTGTAATAAGCACATAAAGCGTTATTAAAAATAAATAAAAATAAGTTCAATGGTACGAGCGTCATTTGTAAAGCGAGCGTCATTATGATTCCAACTACCAATACCTTTACCAATAATAATCGATCGCTGAAAGAACATTACGATACAGTTGTAATAGAATGTGCATCTTCGTCGGGGCCCTACTACGACGATGAGGGCACCGCTGGGTTTTAGTGCCAGAATACACTTCTGGCACGTTCCGTCGTGCCAGCGAGTCCCACATACCCGTCGTCTTGTGCGGTGGGATGCGTTAACGAATTCCCTGCGTTAAAAAAAAAAGAATGTGCATCTTAATACGTGGCGTAACGTAATATTATATTAGAAAAAAAAAAATGTATAAAATACTAATCGTATGGAAATAGCTTAAGATGATTATTCGTTATATCTATAACGTGACAAAAAAAAAATTTAAATCAATATTTACTTTATTACTAGCATTAAAGGACATAAAACATGAGTGCAAAGCATACAGTCTATTATAATTCAACTCAGAGGATATTGCAGTAGAAAACCTCAAACAAATGACTGCATTTCGTTTTAAACATTTCTCACTTCTATTACCACAACTCGCATTGAGTTTTGATATTCGTCAGTATTGTTGATATTTATGACCACCTTACTCTTTTTCAATAACGATATTATATACTCTAGAAATATTTATTAATTTTTTTAAACCATAGCGTATCCAAAAAAAAAATGTAATATAATATCTCTAAGTACACGTATATTATAATTTAGTTTCACATACACGAAGCGTAAGAACATATTATATACAAATAGAGAAACATTTTATACTCTAAAAAAAGTTATTACAAGCTAAAAAATTACATATACAAAACTCAACAGTAATTCTAGTGACATTTTTATATCGTATAAAGTCAGCAGTAAATCGAGCTTGGAATGCTTATTTTTACAACCTCTCGTGTTTTTTTTTCCAAATACAGGAGCTTTACGAATTATTTATTCTGACGGGTACGATTATAATGAATATCATTTTAAGTGATTTAAAATTTGAATTTTATATGTTAATTCAACTTATTGTACTGTATCCTGTAAACAACCCACTGCTGGGCAAAGTTCTCTTCTCCATCTAAGAGAATGATTGGAGCGTAATTCACCACTCTGCTCCACTGCAGGTTGGCGGATAATATCTCTACCATGAGTAATCATCATTACCAGGTGTCCATGATAACAACCGGGACCGACGGCTTTACGTGCTCTCCGAGGCACGGTGGGGAAACCCACAAGGACATACACCCAGACCGGAAATAAATATTTGCACAAATACTAATATCGAGAGAGAGAGAAATATCGAGAGAAGAGCGCATATTTGCACAAATAAAAATATCTGCCCCGAGCGGGAATCGGACCAGCGACTGCTGGCGTCAAGGCGACTATTCGAACCACAACACCATAACGATCGTCTTACTTCATAAGTTAATTAATTTTAAGTACAATGTTAGCTTTTAAAGGATTTAGTCAAATAAGAAGTCTACTTTGAATTTCGGCAAAGATTCCAGTAGTAATATGCATTTATGTGTTGCCTTTGCTTGATATTGTTTGAATATTACAAAAAAAAAAAGTTTCATTAAATTTAAACAACTGGTTGGCGCAGTGGCAGAGGTGGTTGGTTGTTCCCTTTGTGGTCCCCGTGTCGATCCCCACTTGATAAATTGTGTTAAAATTACAGATATTTGCCGTACGCAGTGTGGAACAAAATAAAAACATAAATATTTGTATTTTGTGTTTCAAAATCGCCGACATGATTACATCCTATTGTAGGTATGGCGTTATTTTTATTAATTCCAAATTCTGAATAATGGCAGAAAGCATATTTTTCTTAATAAGATTAGGATTTATCAATGTGTTTATTGGTATTAAAGCAGTGTGATACATGTACAAAATGAATAAATTACAAAATCGATATTATTTTATACAAAAAGCCGTTTTATCTAATCCTGAATAAGCCCCGTTTTCAACATTCAATAAATGTCGGCTTAACGGCCGACGACCTAGATTATAAAGACGTTTTAGTACGTTACAATAAACTTGAGAGTTGGTGAACTGATTGCTGTCAAGATTTATGGTAGAACAATTGATTTTTTAAACACATACTAAGTTTATGATATTTTTCTCATATTCTTCTTTCATAAAACTTAAATTCGAATTTCGAGTTCAAGTGAATTGTTCGCAATTTTATTAATTTGTTAAAAAAATATTGATAGCCGCAACCATTATATATTGTATCTAAGAGATAAAATATATAATATTTTATTTTTATCCTCGTTCCTAAATCAAAATTTACCACCAAATGTTAACAATAAAACATGCGGCAAGTGGGTAAAATTCAATTTTCCGCTCAAACTCGGGTCAAATTGAGAGAAAGCTCTTCTGGAAGATAATAAGGTTCCGCAGTCACAAATTTATTTAAACACCGACGACCCAAACAATTTAATACATTGAGTAGTTGATACAGAACCAAAATAAAACGCTTGTACGCTTTATTTAACATATTTTGACACATCGCCTCATGGAATAGAACCCATTATGGAATTTCTTTATTATCTTATCTTTATATGTATTTATTTTATTTATTTATTTATTTTAATAGGCAATCCAACAGCGTTATGGTACAATAATAGTATGATACAATAAATATTATGAATATGGCCAAAATAGGATCACACTGATATGAAAAAATAAATTACAAAGAAATACATAACTAGTTAATTTTAAACATTTAGTTAGGCAAGTAATCGGCTATGCTCGATCCCATCCACTGCAGTTAGAAGTGTGTGAATATGTGTGTAAGTGTATATGCGTAAGGTGAATATGTGTTCGTGTAAGTGTGTGCATTCATTATATATCATTTATACTTATTATAAAACTATAACAGGTCTTATTCTGCATTTAAACGATTTTTGAAAAAAAATTTGGACGGCATTTTATTTATAACCGATATTGAAAACGAAACTGTATTATTTTAAATTTTTGTTTGTTGCCTGTTGTATAGCCACGCATCACACTAAATCTACTTAATGGATTTGAATGAATCTTAGTAATTGATTCTATCCAGAGAGCTAGGATACTTAAATTTTTTTATTCTGTTTAGCACGATTTCCTTGGTAAAAGAGATGAAAGTTAAAATTTATAATCGCGAGGATACAGCTAGTATCATGTTTTCCAACCTAATCTTTTTTTTATAAATTAAATCTTACCCAACACAAAAGCAATTTATTCAAAAACTTATTTTGTGAAATTGGATATGAAAATAATTTAGTAATAAACGATCATATCAACTCTTAGTTTTAATAAGAATACTATAAATATGTCTTTAGTTAAACGTCCATGGGTATATGTATAAGTATAAATGTACATTTTCTCCTAAGTACGACATAAATAAAGTATCGGTGAGGGCGGGCTCTCGGTCGCAGAATGTCTGCGACGTGACCAGATAAAATTAATGATCAAACTCGTTGGACGCTCTACTAAGCGTCACGTTTAAGAAAATGGCGATTTCGCACCGAAGCGGCGATTAAGAGGGTATTTATTAGGAACTATTTTTATTAAGACGTTATTTTTTTGAAAATTTTCTAAGACTTTTTGCAACTTTAGTAATATTACAAAAATAGTGGTGGGAGTAGTCGCCTCAACGCCGGCGGTCGCGGGTTCGATTCTCTCTCGGGGCAGATATTTGTACTTGTGCAAATATTTTTTCTGGTCTGGTCTATGTTCTTGTGGGTGTCCCCACCGTTCCTCAGAGAGCACGTAAAGCCGTCGGTCCCGGTTGTTATCATCAGCCTGTAAGCAACCCACTACTGACCGAAAGCCTCTTCTCCATATAGAAGAAGGGTTGGAGCTTAATCCATCACGCTGCTCCACTGCGGGCGGGTAATATCCCTACCATGAGTAACGATCATTACCAGGTGTCCATATTTTATATTATCAACTCTCTTACAAGGTTGTATTATTTAAAAACATTCAAAACTGTTTATTTTTTATTATAATACCTGAAATTTTAAAATATTTTCTTGGCCAATAACCAAGACTATCAACGTCAAGAATCTTATTACAAATTACAAGGATAAATTACTTGTTCATAATAGCACAATATAAACTGAACAAATATTATTCACTCGTTAACTTAGTATGAACATGCAGAACAACTAAAAGCTTGACAATTGAATGACGTTTAATCCCCTTTACGTGATGTCCAAAGCATACAATATGCATTCATGAAACAAAATAGGTTATACACCAAATGAACGAATAGATGAACGAAATGAATGAATGAGTAATCATGTACAATTTTAAGTTCCAAATTAAACGGCTTTGTGTAGATTTGTATTTGATTGGATCTGAAATTTGTGATCGGTTTAAATTTCAATCTCGTACTGTATTATTACTGCAGTAAGAAATTGATCAGTCCCTACAATTTTGTGAAATAAAAGGTAGACTTTACATTATTAGCCACTAGCTGCTGCCCGCGACGTCGTCTGCGTGAACGCTATACAGCACCAAAAATATCTACGATTATACCTTTTAAAATAACATTCATTTACCCGTTTCTTCTTTACATTTCATATCTACAGAAAGTGCAGTAACAGAGGGAGACTGTCTTTTGTAAAATTGACTTTCAATAAGTGCTTATTTTCAGCCTGCTTTGAATAAATGACTTTATGGCGATTCTGCTGAATTAAGTCATAAGTTGTGACTGAAGCAGATGGAGAAAATAATGAATAAGGAATACAGAATAGGGTAAAAATACATACTTATAGGACTTCTCGATAAACAATATTGGTGGTTTGGCTCTCCCCAGCCAAAATGTAAAAAGAGTCAGGACTGGTGACGCGGGAGCAAGCGACGTACAGCTGCCCGTGTGAGAAGCAGCTCGTCCTGAGGTTGACACCAGCTACCCTCAGTGTCTGCTCCTGCGACTTATTGATGGTCATCGTGAAGCAAATACTCACGGGGAACTGTAAGCGCTTGAACTGGAACGGGAAGTTATGAGGTATGAGGGAAATGCGTGGTATAAATACTGCATCGCCGACGCCACAACCCGTAAGAATTTTCGCCTCAATGGTGTGTCTGTGGAGCGAGATGACTTTAAGGCGGGTCCCGTTACACAACTTCGGAGGAAATAGGTTCCGAAGAAGCATAAGCATTTCTTATCTGTATGATATATATGGCATGCTTAATTTTCCTCTTTCTTCGTTATTTAGCTCAAATTGCTTACAGCAATAGCGTGCCGTTTTCGAGTTTAAATTTTGTTATACATCTATGCAGTTCTTTTTGAGTTCTGTTTGTTATTACATACAGACAAACTCGAAGAATTTTATAAGACATAGATGAAGCAGCTTAAAACTTATATAAACACATTTTTTAATTGTTTTGCTCATCTCTGAAATGAATTAACGATACATTTTTTAAGAAGAAAATGCACAACTCCATTTATGACTTTTAAAAACAACTATTAACCTCGCCAACATGATCAAATTTAAATTATTTATATTCAAAAAGGGTTTACACATGTAATTCGACTTGATATTTTTGAAATCTCATAGATGGCGCTACTTTAAAATTGTCTTGATACTACTTATATTCATTTCTTATATTACATTTATTCTTACATTCATTATGTTTATAAGCCTAAGTTACTTATATTTAGAGATTTTTACAGTGTGAAGATAGCTTATAGCATGGTTATTAACATAATAACAACATTCAAATATGCGTCGTTTGATTACACGTTGTTACAGAATGCGTTGCAGAAATAAGGGTTCACTGCTCGTTCCCCGTAGGTGATAGCGTGATAATATGTAGCCTATATATTGACACGACTTCTTAATAATATTCGTGCCAAATTTGAAGTAAATCCATGCAGTACTTTTTGAGTTTATCCCGGACATACATACAGACAAACAGACAAACAGACAAATATTCTAAAAACTATATTTTTGGCTTCGGTATCGATTGTAGATCACACCCCAAGTATTCTTTTAAAAAAAATATTTAATGTACAGTTTTGACTTTCTTACCATTTTATTATATGTATAGATTATACTTTATTATTATATGTAAGTATGTATGTTATATGTGTATTTAAATGATATGATGATGGCCAAAAAAAAATCTCAAGTTCAAATAAGAAGGGTCTAAATGATAAAATTTTATATTAAAAGCTAAATTTTCGGAGGCTAAAAATAAATATTGATGATTGCCACGATACAGGACTACCACTATCATCAAACCAAGTTTAAATTATCCAACTTTGTATTGTTTTTGAAACATTTAATACAAACCGAACTTGAGGTAAATATTACAGTATTGCTCAATATTGCTCAATATTGTAGCATTATGTTGATAAACCTAGCCATCAAAACTTAACTATCAATAGTAAGGAATGAATAAATGAACAGAATGAATGACAAGACTAACGATTTAAATAATAATAATATGTGCATAACCCCATGGCGTAGATTAAGCAACTTCGAGGAGTTTCAAGAGAATATGAAAGTGACGTAAATTTGACAACAGAGCGGCACTTTAGTTAAATCATAATTTAACTTTATAACAAAATAGCTTGCTGCTTATCTCAAATTTTACACTGATTTCAGTTAAAGTTTCATATACTTCCAGAGACTACTAACAAACATAAGTTATTTATTAAAACTGTTTAATTGTGTATTTTATTATTTCATCAATTTACATTTTATGCATTTAAATTGTTAAAAAAATTTTGTTTCCTTTTTTAGTAATGTATGTTTTTAATTCTTTCTCTAATACTACTTATGTACTAAGTGTACAGTGTTTAATATCAATTTTCAATTAAAGTAAAATAATGTTTACAATATGTGTAAATAAAAATGGCTTTTACCGCACCAATATTTTGCAAATAAAATTGGTATTATATGATAAATCATACGAAATCGTATGACTATTCTAATGTGTAAATTAAATAAAAACAATTAATTGATTTATGTACTTTTGTTAAAACTTACGTTGTACAAACGATGAGCTGAGAGTGGGG
Organism: Euphydryas editha; assembly: GCA_036937285.1. Lineage (NCBI taxonomy): Eukaryota > Metazoa > Arthropoda > Insecta > Lepidoptera > Nymphalidae > Euphydryas > Euphydryas editha. The sequence continues at coordinate 18,537,370 of JAUPFZ010000006.1, read as the reverse complement.
CAATTTGGATATGGAAAGCGGAACCCCAGGGGTCAGAGGCTGGTCAATTTTCTGGAGAAGGAGGGACTCTTTATGATGAATTCTTACTTCCAGAAGCCGCCTCATATGAAATGGACCTGGATGAACCCAATATATAATATAAGAAATAATATATTCTGTTTGCTTTTTATATGTTTTTTAAAAGACACTCAAATTTTTCCACGTCGTAAAAAAAGAATTGTTTTATTAATTATAAATTAAAACAGCACGTACGTTATATTTATTATTTATAACAAAACACTTCTCATAGTATATGGGATTTTATAAGCGGTATTTTGTTGAAATAACAAAAAATGATAACAATATGCATTAAGTATTTTCATTACATTTCTGTCAAAAAGTAAGATTTGTGTAATTAATTCTAAAGAAATTAAACGATATTAGCATTGCCTGATATTTTTTTTATTTCTTCTAAATATTATGATTAGGTACCAAACATTTACGGTTTAATCTAATTTTATAAATGAGAATATTGGAGTGTCTTGATCGTTTGCTTGAATCGTGAGTGTTGTGATCTTTGGTCTGGAGACTTCATTTCTAAATCCTGTGATCGAAACCGATGCGGTTGTTGGGATGTTAGAAAAAGTTAGACAACTGACCGATATTGATACTGGCTGATCGATCTTTGACTACTGTTTTAGTTATTCCAATTATAAAAATATTAAAAAAAAATATATTCTTGTAGGATAAAGCTTGAATCTTTTATTCATTAACTTTAGTTGACTTTTTGGCATACAAATGACATAAAACGATGCTCTCTTCATATCCATTACAATTTTTATCAAATTAATAGAAATAATAATGCTATTTTTTTTAAAGAATTTTTAATTGGGAAAAAGTCTATTTCTTTATTAAAAATAAAAAGATAATAGGAAAATGTAAGATAAGTTTCTGTACTTGTAATTTTGTAAACAACAAATTAATTGTTATTCGCTAGTATTTTGTAAGAATATAATGGAATTGATTAATATAGTAAAATGTGTATGTAGACAGCTAGTTATAAACCAACTATTTATAAAATAATCGAGCGAAAGTATATTTATTACCTTTATTAATTTCATAATGATTTCAATGCAAAATTTGAATTCAATGAAAAATTCATCTCATCTGGCTTTAGACTAATATAAATTATTTGTATTTTATGACTGATTTGTAGACACGCTCCAGGTTGAGTGAGTGTAACGAGTATATATTAGAAACTTCCGACACATATCGAATTACGTTTCCCCGCGTCGCAGCGTGATAATATAAATTTTGAACTTTTTTAGAATACGTACAAGCACATATGTATATGTGACGAACGGAGGTTCCCGACATAGCCCAACGGATTTGCAAGCTGAAGTAGCAGTGGGCAGGGGACATAGCTCATAGCACTGACGGCCGCAGCCGGCTGGAGCAGAAAGATTCTCGAGTGGAAACCACGTACCGACAAGCACAGCGTCGGATGGCCGTCTGCGAGATGGACAGACGATTTAAGGAGAGTGGCCGGAAGCCGTTGGATGGAAGCTGCTTCTAACCAGTCGTTCTGCATATCGATGGGGGAGGCCTACATTCAGCAGTGGACAGCCAATGGCTGATATGATGATAACGATGGTTCTTAAATACTATTCCCTCAGACAACAAAACTTTATGGCTTTTATTCTTATTATTTTTAAAGAATGTTTTATTTAATTGAAAGTCTATATCGGATTTTATCGCGTTTATTTGTTAAAAACTTTACAGTTTAACGATTTTATTAATTAATTAAATTATTTCCCGACGTTTCGGACCCTTTACAGCGTCCATGATCTCGGGGGACTGAGGTGGTGGGTGTCCGAATAATGAATCAATTGTTATATACCCCGCTTTTTATACAATTATAAATTATTACTTTTAACCGTTCCTATTCATGCAGAATGAGCTTATTGTGTCTGGAAGTCGTGCTGTGTTCTTATTTTCCTTGGGTTCAATTAATTTTAGTACTGGCTCCCAAGCAGGTGGTACGTTCCAACCATCCTCTCTATTGAAATTAGGATGTTTTTTGATTTCAATAGCCTCGCGAATCATCCTTGGTAGGAATCGGTGTTCTTTAGCGAGAATTTGTGGCTTATCAAATCTGATATAGTGGTTGGTACCTTGTTGAGTATGTTGATACACAGCAGACTTTGTCGACCGTTGGTGTTTCATGTCAGCTATGTGTTCTTTGACGCGTGTCTCTATACTCCGCTTAGTTTGCCCTATATAAGAGAGACCACATTCACAGTCTAATTTGTAGACCCCTGCATCTTGTAAAGGTATTTGACACTTGACAGATGGTAATAATTGACTTATCTTCGTTGGCGGCTTGTAGTAAGTTTTTATTGAAGCTCGCTTCAAGATGTAGCCAATCTTGTCAGTGACTCCTTTGACATATGGTAGTACGGCAGGCTGGCGCTCAACTGTGGCTGTCTTCTTTCTCCGGGATCTGTGACGCTGACGCGGTGCTCGGAGGTTGTTGTCTCGCAGTACCTGCTTGACGTGCTGTAGCTCTGCGTCCAGGTGTTTCTCATCACAGATCCCGCGAGCTCTCTGAAACAGAGACAAACCAACGGCAGAGAGTTGTCTAGGATGATGGTGAGAAGCACCGTTTAAATACCTGTTTGTGTGGGTGGATTTTCTATACACAGAATGGCTTAAACTATGATCAGGATTCCTGATTATAAGTACATCTAGGAAAGCTAGTGTGTTGTTTGCCTCTAACTCCATGGTAAATTGAATATTGTTATTTATGGAGTTAAGGTGTTCTAGGAATATGCAAGTACTGTCTGTTGGTAATATAGTGAAAGTGTCATCTACATACCTCTTGTAAAATCTAGGAGAGATAGGTGCTGTCCTTAGGGCTCGATCCTCGAAGTCCTCCATGTAGATGTCAGCCACTATGGGGGATACTGGAGAGCCCATAGCCACGCCATCCACCTGTATGTAGTATTTGTGGTTCCACAACAGGTAGCCAGTTGTAAGGCAGTGCTTGAGTATTATTGCATATTCTTCTGGCATGTCGTTCTCCACTAGTCTCCTTCGTACAATTTCAATGCAGTCTTGTACCGGTAAGCATGTGAATAAAGACTGTACATCGAAACTCACCATTGTTTCATTCTGAGTGAGTTGCAGGTCTTTAATCTCACTCACAAATTGGTAGGAATCCTTCACATATGCTGTTGTGTTGCCTCTGAGTGGTGACAGTACCTTCGCTACGTGCTGAGCCAGTTTGTAGGTTGGACTGTCGATCTGGCTTACAATTGGACGTAGAGGTACATTTATTTTGTGTATTTTTGGTAGGCCATATAAGCGTGGTGATTTTGCACATGTGGGTGGTTTGACATCAATTTTTAATTTGTCGGAGTATTTCTTTATTAAGTCACAAGTTTCTTTTAATATTTTATTCGTTGGATCTTTATTAACGATTTTATACGTACTTTTATCCGACAGAAGTTGTTCTATTTTTGTATTGTAATCTGATGTGTCCATGACTACCGTAGCGATCCCTTTATCTGCACGGAGTACTGTAATATCTGACCTCGCACGCAAGTTTTTGAGAGCAATTGATTCTTCCTTAGAGAGGTTTGGTTTCGGCAATTTACTTCGACGTAAGACGGAAGAAATGTCTTGACGTATAGCCTCCATATCCTCTTTGCGTAAGTTGTTTTTCGTCAAACAGTCCTCGACATTGCAGATTATTTCTTCGAAGGGAATTCTACGTGGTGTTATTGCAAAATTTAGGCCTTTTTCAAGTACTTTAACGGTTGCTGCATCCAGAGATGCGAAAAAGGCCTAAATTTTGCAATAACACCACGTAGAATTCCCTTCGAAGAAATAATCTGCAATGTCGAGGACTGTTTGACGAAAAACAACTTACGCAAAGAGGATATGGAGGCTATACGTCAAGACATTTCTTCCGTCTTACGTCGAAGTAAATTGCCGAAACCAAACCTCTCTAAGGAAGAATCAATTGCTCTCAAAAACTTGCGTGCGAGGTCAGATATTACAGTACTCCGTGCAGATAAAGGGAACGCTACGGTAGTCATGGACACATCAGATTACAATACAAAAATAGAACAACTTCTGTCGGATAAAAGTACGTATAAAATCGTTAATAAAGATCCAACGAATAAAATATTAAAAGAAACTTGTGACTTAATAAAGAAATACTCCGACAAATTAAAAATTGATGTCAAACCACCCACATGTGCAAAATCACCACGCTTATATGGCCTACCAAAAATACACAAAATAAATGTACCTCTACGTCCAATTGTAAGCCAGATCGACAGTCCAACCTACAAACTGGCTCAGCACGTAGCGAAGGTACTGTCACCACTCAGAGGCAACACAACAGCATATGTGAAGGATTCCTACCAATTTGTGAGTGAGATTAAAGACCTGCAACTCACTCAGAATGAAACAATGGTGAGTTTCGATGTACAGTCTTTATTCACATGCTTACCGGTACAAGACTGCATTGAAATTGTACGAAGGAGACTAGTGGAGAACGACATGCCAGAAGAATATGCAATAATACTCAAGCACTGCCTTACAACTGGCTACCTGTTGTGGAACCACAAATACTACATACAGGTGGATGGCGTGGCTATGGGCTCTCCAGTATCCCCCATAGTGGCTGACATCTACATGGAGGACTTCGAGGATCGAGCCCTAAGGACAGCACCTATCTCTCCTAGATTTTACAAGAGGTATGTAGATGACACTTTCACTATATTACCAACAGACAGTACTTGCATATTCCTAGAACACCTTAACTCCATAAATAACAATATTCAATTTACCATGGAGTTAGAGGCAAACAACACACTAGCTTTCCTAGATGTACTTATAATCAGGAATCCTGATCATAGTTTAAGCCATTCTGTGTATAGAAAATCCACCCACACAAACAGGTATTTAAACGGTGCTTCTCACCATCATCCTAGACAACTCTCTGCCGTTGGTTTGTCTCTGTTTCAGAGAGCTCGCGGGATCTGTGATGAGAAACACCTGGACGCAGAGCTACAGCACGTCAAGCAGGTACTGCGAGACAACAACCTCCGAGCACCGCGTCAGCGTCACAGATCCCGGAGAAAGAAGACAGCCACAGTTGAGCGCCAGCCTGCCGTACTACCATATGTCAAAGGAGTCACTGACAAGATTGGCTACATCTTGAAGCGAGCTTCAATAAAAACTTACTACAAGCCGCCAACGAAGATAAGTCAATTATTACCATCTGTCAAGTGTCAAATACCTTTACAAGATGCAGGGGTCTACAAATTAGACTGTGAATGTGGTCTCTCTTATATAGGGCAAACTAAGCGGAGTATAGAGACACGCGTCAAAGAACACATAGCTGACATGAAACACCAACGGTCGACAAAGTCTGCTGTGTATCAACATACTCAACAAGGTACCAACCACTATATCAGATTTGATAAGCCACAAATTCTCGCTAAAGAACACCGATTCCTACCAAGGATGATTCGCGAGGCTATTGAAATCAAAAAACATCCTAATTTCAATAGAGAGGATGGTTGGAACGTACCACCTGCTTGGGAGCCAGTACTAAAATTAATTGAACCCAAGGAAAATAAGAACACAGCACGACTTCCAGACACAATAAGCTCATTCTGCATGAATAGGAACGGTTAAAAGTAATAATTTATAATTGTATAAAAAGCGGGGTATATAACAATTGATTCATTATTCGGACACCCACCACCTCAGTCCCCCGAGATCATGGACGCTGTAAAGGGTCCGAAACGTCGGGAAATAATTTAATTAATTAATAAAATCGTTAAACTGTAAAGTTTTTAACAAATAAACGCGATAAAATCCGATATAGACTTTCAATTAAATGAGTAATATTCGCGTAAATATAAGAGAACAGTAAGAATGTTTTATTTAATTATTCCACATTTACTAAATAAGTAATACCTTATAGGTATTACTTATTTAGTAAATTTATTTTAAATTTATTTGAAATTTAAAGTTTCATTCTGTATTAATACTAGCAGTGAAACCAAGCGTTGCCCGGGACAAAACACATCACAAACTTAATGGTTATAAAATCAGTTTTCTATTATAATGTACCTACATAATACACTAAACAAATATTTTCAGAAAAAAAAAATATCATAAAAATAGGATCTTTCTAACACTGTAGCAAGAAAAAGAGTTGTTCTCCACATATCCAATAAATAATAAACACAAATGTAATAAATAAAATATCATTAATCTTACAAAAACAACTTGAAAGAGAAGAAACGCTACTAAAATTCGACGAAAAATACGACTCACACCTTCCGTCTTTGAAAACTTGAAATATTCGTTACAAAGAAAACTTTTCACGGTATGTTCAAAGATATTCACTGCCCTGAGGCGACCGTGTTATAAAAGGTCGCCCAATTAGTAGAGTTCTTCCTGCCCTAGTTAGGGACCGTTCAAATATACCGTCTCGGAGAACAGAGCAGCTTTAGATCGTCATTTAGTCTTTTAGGACCTTTCATTAAATTTTATCTTCCTAATATTATAAATGCGTAAGTTTGTAAGTTTGGATGGATGGATGTTTGTTACTCTTTCACGCAAAACTACTGAAAGGATTTAGATGAAACTGTACAGTAATATAGCTTATACATCAGAATAACACAAAGGCTACAATTTGTCAATACACCATGCAGGCGAAGCGACGGGCGGAAGTTAGTTTTTTATATTTCTAATCTTTTATTGCGAGATGCTTGAGCGCGAATATAATATGCTCAATGTGAAATATTAAAAGCAACAGAGCGATTATTTTGCACGTTCTTTTTCGCGCTCAAGCAGTCTGGCTTTCGTGTGTTTGAAAAGAAAATCTTTCTGGCGATTTTCGAGCTGGTCTATGTAAACAAACCCTTGATATAACCAGAGCGAGACGAATATCCTCTACTGGTAGATAGGTAGATATAGTTTTGCTAATATATTTATATATAGCTTTGCTTTTTAAGAAAAATTCTTTGCAGTTTTATACTTTTGAACGTGATATGTCTTTTGTGTTTGTAGGTGTGGCATACAAACATATTGTTTGAAGTTGAGTTCGCTGGGATGACACAGAATATTCGTACAAACTAAAAGAGTGATCTCTTTTTTATGTTGCTATACCTCTTAACAGACTATAATATTTTTTTATTTTATTGTATTTATTTTCATGATTATCATGCACTATTTTTTATGTTGTCTATTTTCCTTAGTTTTTAAGCAGTTTGTATATTAAATTGAATTTTTTGTGAACATTATGAAAATTTCAGTAAACAAATTTAATTTTGAATTTGTTTAAATATGTATGTAGGTCATGTTTTATGTTTGAGATGTAAAAAAAAATTATGTCAAAGCCGTGAGCCGTAATGGTCTAAATTAGATAACAGTATAAAAAGTACACATATATATATATATATATATATATATATATATATATATATATATATATATATATATATATATAACTCTAAATCAGCATCCATGATTTACAACTTGTTTCAGTTCTAGATCTTAATCGATTTTATCGGATTAATTTTATTAAGTGTTTAAATAATTATGCATTCGGTTGCTTAAAAAACTACATTACTTTATTTCACCAAAACAAAAAGATAAATTGCACACAAATTAATCTCAACTAGATTCAGAAGGCACGAAGCTTTTACATCCAAATTGCTTTAACAGCGAAGTTTCTTTGAGGTCAGCTCTCGTAATATAGAACCTGGAAATCTTAAGTTTAAATCCCTACAAATGCTACCATTTACCATCTTATCGTTTCAAGAAATCGATCCCTTCTCTTGCTGGTACATTTTCTCGACGTCTTCGTTTTCAACAGATTTAACAAGAACGATTAAATAATAGAACGAATGAACGAATAATAAATCAATGAACGAGCGGATGAGCGGTATAATGAACTTATGAATGAATGAATAGTTTATTTACTACGTCTATCCATTGAATAATATTAATCAAAGATGATTAACGAGCTTAATTAAAAGATAAATTGTATGAAATTATCTTTAGTAATATTATAGACAGAGTTCGTTCGTTTTTATGTTCGACCGTGCTAATAACAGGAAATATAGGTTCGATTTAAAAAAATCTTCTTGCGTTATTTAGTCTATTTAAAGAACAATTTCAATAAACCTTTTGGATATTAAGCATTACGTCATTACTAACAGGTGTTAAGCATTAACAACAAATGCTAATATATAATAAGTATTAAAACTAAAAGCAAACGAAGTCGCGGGAAATGTTATTGAAGGAAGTTATTGAACATTTTTTTTTTAATGAATAATATTATATTATTATATTTACGTAATATTTCTCCAAATTTTTTAACCAACTTAAAAAAAGCAGGTTCTAAACACGATTAACTGTGCTTATAAGCTTTTTATCATTGCTCACAATGTACCGATTGTATTTTAATTGGTTTTGTTATACTAAATTTTGGTTCTATTTAAATTTGAGAATGAAAATATTTTTCCTTCCGAGAATGGAACATGATGAGATAAATATGTTGGTTTACAAAAATTAATATAAATAAATTAGAGGAATTGAAATGAAACCAACTTTAAAAATTATGAAAAAAAAATTCCTCAACTAAGGGTAAAAAAGGGAATTGAAGTTGGTTTATATTTTAATATCTTTTTTTTTTTATTACATCAGTATTAGCCACGAATATAGATCTAACTTATTTGTTTGTGCTATTTTCAATAACCAAAAAATTAAAATAAATTTAAATTTTTTAAATAAAAAATTATCCTTTACTTTGTGATTGTTAAGCATAAAGATACACAAACAAAGTTTATAATTTTTTAAAGCGAAACTTTTAAGGTTTTTTAACAAGCGTGGTGTATTCTGTTCAGTATTAACCTTTACCTTAATGGGGTAAGAAGCCAATGCCCAGCCGTGGGAATTAAAAAAACCCTTCATTCAATTTTTTCAAAAAATATAGAAAATTTTTTATAAGTTACGCTACATTTTTTAACATTTTTATTTTTAACCGTAACGTGACGGTGTGCGTTTAAATATGCACATGGGACTGGTACGAGTTTAATATTGCAAGTTGACAAATGCTCTCGGTTACGTGTCAACGTGTGTAGCGGAACGTAAATACCGGCCCTCACGGATCAGTTGATAAACGTATTCCCTAGCCGCCTAACACATCGGTATCGCTAACATAAATAAAATATATACTAGGTATTCGTTAGTTTTTTTTTTTATAGAATTAATATTAGTAACTGAAGGGATGTTGTTTGTAATTTAGATGAAGGCGCTAAAAGAGTAAGTTTGATTTGCAAAATTATTTTTTGTTTTAACAAACTGAGGAAGTTACCTTTAAATTATCATCTTTATCACAAACTAAAAAAAAAGTTGTTTACAGGCCATACATTAAAATATAACTACATATGTAATTTAGGATCTGCAATAATTTATGCAATTTTTATTTTTCTTGTATTTTTTCCGTTTTATTTAGTATTTTTTGACATTCATTTTTCTTTGAGACTTTTATTTTTATTTATTTATTATTTTTTAGTTACATACACGATCAGCAGTTCTTAAGAAACTCAACTTAGATAAGTAAGCAAAATTTAGATAAGTTAAAAAATACATAAATACATCCAGACTCGGAACAGGAATCTACCAGTAATACCTGAATGTTGAACCACTGCCTACTGCATAAGCGGGCCAGTCAAATATTATCAATCATATTAATAGAATTGGAGTCATAAGAATTTTTTTTACATTTTTCTCATACAATTCACTTCTACTATCTCTTTCGATTTTATTACGGGTATCTTTCGGTCACCATCTTCATTTTAAGCTCACAAATTCATAAAACAACATCGACAATTATAAAGTTGGAATGACAAAAATTTATGAGGATACACAGAATTTTACAATTAAAATTTTATCGAGAAAAATGAATTATTTAAGCTCTAAAAGACCATTACAACTCTTTTTGTCGTGTATTAATTTTTAATAAATTCCTTACTGTACACCTATACCATTAGCATACCATTTCCTCTGCCCTAAGGTTGCTTGGAAGAGATCGCTCTTTAGCGCCTTTTTAACTTTTTTTTTATGTTATGTTGCTTATTTCTTTTGTACAATAAAGAGTTTTTATTTTAACTGAAATTAAATTAATAAAGCGTTCATTTAAAATATTAGCAATAAATGTTTTTTATAAAATTAATTTAAAGAAAATTATTTTTGGATTAGATCTCTTTTCATACTTCAATATTTCTTTTATTAAATAAAATAAGAATGGACAATCAAGAGTTAGTATCGCGCTATTTCAAGAGAGTTAAATGAAAACCCTTCGAAGCACCGCGAACTCGAAAATGGTTAAAAAGTTTCTCAGTCAGTTGGATTCGGATAATGAAATCCAATTCCAATTCGTCGCTTCATTGTCTTTCAAAACGAGATAGTCAGTTTCGGATTTGAAAGAATTTTATACTTCATACCGAAGTAGATTCTTTGTCCGTAAATTAAGTTCATGTGATTTTTAGATTTTACCATTAGTTTTTGATGATTTTTTAAATATCTGTCTACTATTATTAATTAAATTAAAGTAGGGGCTTCATTTATTCCGGTGTTGTTATGTATCGTGGTGTATCATCTTGTAGACTCAGAAGATAAGAAAAAAATTGTCGTAAATGTTAATAATAATTTATACAAAAAAGGTAGTCGTGCAGACCCTGTCAATTACCGCCCCATCTCGGTCACGTCCATACTCTGTAAGACTATGGAATGTGCACTGAACAACAAACTCCTGGCCCACTTGGAAGGTAACGATCTCCTCAGCGACCGGCAATACGGTTTCCGCCAGGACCGTTCGACTGGGGACCTTCTAGTGTATGCCACACATATATGGAGTGAGGCCATTGACAAACACGGTGAAGCACTTGCCGTGTCTCTCGATATCTCGAAGGCCTTTGACAGAGTTTGGCACGCAAGCCTCATAAGCAAGCTTCCTTCATATGGTATTCCACCTGGCCTTTGCGCTTGGATATCTAACTTCCTGAACGAACGTTCAATTCGAGTTGTCCTTGACGGGTACTCGTCGGACCAAAAGGCTATCGACGCCGGTGTTCCTCAGGGATCAGTCTTGTCCGCTACCCTCTTCCTGCTGCATATTAATGATCTGCTCGTCCCCGGTACCTTTGGGTATGCTGACGACAGCACAGTGACGGACAGATACTTTTCGAGTGCAAGGGCTAGTAAGGATGTTATCCAGTCTTGTCGAGAGGATATGGTCAGCCGCTTGAACGTCGCCCTCCAGGCAGTCTCCGAATGGGGCGATGCCAATTTGGTCACGTTCAACGCTACAAAAACACAGGCGTGTGTGTTCTCCTCTAAACGGAGCCCTTTACACCTGGCTCCGACTTTCCGAAATGTTTCTGTAGAAATTACCGACTCCCTTCAGCTCCTCGGTGTAGAGCTATCGTCCAATTTGAACTTTGGACAGCACATCGAGTCCAAAGCAAAAACTGCAGCAAAAAAACTAGGTATTCTCTCTAAGGTCAGGCGATACTTCACTCCAGAACAGCTGCTTCAACTATATCAAGCACAAGTTCGATCTTGTATGGAGTATTGCTGCCACCTTTGGGACGGATCCGCCAAATACCAACTGGCAACTTTGGACTCGGTGGAAAAACGAGCTAAGAGACTCATAGGTGACCCTACTCTGACAGACACCAAGTTGCAGAGTCTCGATCATCGGTGTAGGGTAGTTCATCTGTCGGTGTTCTACAGAATATATTTTGGTGAGTGTGCGAAGGAATTGCACGATCTAATTCCCCCAACAACCTTCTGCCATCGGGACACTAGGCGCGGTCGATCGTTCCATCCTTATGTCATTGATATACCACCTACGCGCACAAAACGCTTTGGCACTACTTTCTTGATGCGCACGGCTAAGGAATGGAACTCGTTGCCCGCGTCTGTGTTTCCCGAACGATACAACCTGGGTGCCTTCAAGGCCAGAGTGAATAGACTGTTATTAGACAGGCATGCTCCACCTTCGACCGCATCGTCACTTAACATCAGGTGAGATAGCGGTCAAATGCCTGTCTATTTGTCATTAAAAAAAAAAATAATACTCAGAGCTATTTAGACTGTGAGTTGGTTGTAACTTTGCTTCTAGAAAAGATAAAGCAACGATAGTTTTTTTTTTCCAAAATAAAATTGTAGATACAATATATAACTACGAACTATGATTTATACAATACAACAAAAAAAAGCTGCCAAGCGCGAGTCGGACTCGCCCATGAAGGGCTCCGTAGCAGCAAGTAACATCATATAAAAGTTCCTGTTTTTTCATTTACATTTGAGTTGATTGAATGAAAGGTAAATTGCGATTTACGATTAATGACGTATTAAAAAAAGAAACTACTTACTAGATCTCGTTCAAACCAATTTTCGGTGGAAGTTTGCATGTTAATGTACATCATATATATTTTTTTAGTTTTATCATTCTCTTGTTTTAGAAGTTACACTGCATACATTTTACCACTTTAGAAGTGTCTCTCGCGCAAACTATTCAGTTTAGAAAAAAATTATATCAGAAACTTCAATATAATTTTTGAAGACATATCCATAGATACCCGTATGAGTCCACACGTATGAGTTTTATGAAAAAAAATAAAAAAAATGTAGGTTCAGTTCTAAGTATGGGGACCCCCAAAGTTTATTGTTTTTTTTTTTCTATTTTTGTGTGAAAATCCTAATGCGGTTCACAGAATACATTTACTTAACAAGTTTCAACAGTTCATTTTCAGTTTCAACATTCAGTTCTTATAGTTTAGGCAAAAAGTGGCTATAACATACGGACGGACAGACAGACATGACGAATCCACAAGAGTTCCGTTTTTTGCCATTTGGCTACGGAATCCTAATAAAGAAAAAAAAAGAAAAAACTAAACTGAATCCGTCTATACACATCCCTCTGCTGGGCAAAACCAAAATAAGAGAAGGGCTTAACAATTTCTATGATTTTTAGAAATTTTCTTCTGTCTGTTTGTTTGAACACTACTAAAATACTATGTGTAAACTAAAAACATATTTAAATAAAGAATATTAAGAAATATAATATTTGACGTAGAAATACTTTCATATAAGAATAGAAGTTTACTTTTACGAGCGGTGAAAATAGATTTTATAAGTGTTATACACGAGTAATTATAAGTCTTGCACGATACATTTGAACAAAGAAAAGTATTAATTAATGAGTGAATCGATGAACCATAAATACTATTTTGTATACTGATATTTATTTAATCGATTTTCTTTGTTTCATTTTTATTGTAAAACCTCTGTCAATAACAACTCGTCAACAAATATTTTGCAGTTATTTTATATATATTTTATTCACAAATAAATAAGTAACTACCTCATTCTTACCTCGGCATCGTGACGTGATATGAAAAAGCACTATAGGTAATCATTTCTGAGTTTCTGTCGAAAAAGATTAATCGTTCAATGAAAAAGTTTTTATCGTGTTCTGGATGAAAAACAAATAATTAAAACAACCCTACATATCGATTGCTACACAAGTTTGTAATACTTTAGGCCAAATATTTGACAGCTGAAACTGAACTGTAATAGCAAACAAACAATATAATACAGTACAGTTGTAATAGCAATAAACAAACTGTAAATACAGTTGTAATAGTAATAAACAAACTGTAATGTAAACGTCCCATTGCTTCTCGGTTTGTGGGTAATAAATAGTTCTTGGTTAGATAATCGATGTATGTATAGCAAATTACGATATTTTATTGAATTAAATACCCAAGACGTCTTGGGCGGTCACTATCATGGCGACCAGCTGCGAGCGGCGAGCAGCTGAAAACTCCTTTCGACAGCGTTGACGCTGCTCGCCCTCTTGCTTCTATTTTATTAAAACTTATTTTATGACTTTAGGGATCGAGTTTAATAATAACCGATTGTTCAATGAATGGTATATCTTAGGTTACATATTATTTTATTATATACTAGCGGCCTGCCCCGGCTGCACCCGGGCTATGTATATATACCTAACTCTTCTTCACGAATCACTCTATGTATTGGTGAAAATTGCGTAAAATCCGCGCAGTAATTTTTGAGTTTATCTCGACCAGACAGACAGACAGATGCAGCGGATGACTTTGTTTTAATACGTAGTGATTATTGAACTGAATCAGCCAGTAAGCGTCCCACTGTTGGGCAAATGCCTCTTCTCCATATAAGAGAAGGGTTGGAGCTTAATCTACCACGCTGCTCCACTGCGGTTTGGCACATAATTTTTCGTATCATGAGTAATGTTTGCTATTAGGTGTTTATGATAATAACCGGGACCGCCAGCTTTACGTGCTCTCCGAGGCATGGCGGGGAAACCCACAAGGACATACACCCAGAACGGAAAAAAATATTTCTATAAATACAAATATCTGCCCCGAGTGGAAATCGAACTCTCTGCCGCTGGCGTTGAGACGACTATTCGCACTACTAAACCAGAACGGTTGTCTATATATTAATAAGTAAATATTTTTATTTATTAAGTATAAAAGCTTGTTTTTTTTATTTTTTATTTGAAATAGTCAACAATATAGAAAATTGATCGAATTACTCGATTATTATATAATATCATACTAACAATCTGCCTGACTTATTGTAAAATGTGTTGTTTTTTATACACTCATTTGCAAAAAAAAACGGGCGGTTTCGATTTTCTTCCTGGCTGAAAAAAATAAAATACCAAAAAGGTTTTAATCATTTGAACATGTTACTGGCCAGTTATAAAAGTGCCATAATGTTTATAAGAGTACATTCCAAATTCAAATTTTTGACTGAGCCTGGTTTTCAAAGAAAATAACTTTTAACTACATTTTGTGGCTCGAATTCCCTATAGTTAATATCGACTCTAATTAACTTTTTGTCAATTTTTATTAAATTATCTGGTGTCCTTGACATTTAAAAGTATTGTTATTGCTGTTTAGCAATCTCGAAAATGGTAGATAAAGTGATAAAAGCGAGCAAAATTATTGCGCTGCTTGAAGAAGGTTGCAGTCAATGCTTCGTGGCTCAGAGACTAAATATGAGTCGGTCGACAGTTCAAAGGACCTGGCAGCGCTATCAAGAGACCGGTTCCGTCAAGAGAAGGCCTGGTTCTGGCAGAAAGACAAGACGGGATGATCGTGTTCTAGTTAGTCAAGCGTTGAGAAATCGCAAATCTTATTATGTGGACCTCAAGAACACCCTCGAAGAAGTAAGAAATGTGTAAATTAGTCTATGGATGGTCAGGAGGAGGCTTCTCGCTGCTAATATACACAGTCATCGCCCGGCACGCGGCCCTAAATTACTCCGTGGACATCGAGTTGCCAGGCTTAGCTTCGCTCGAAATTGTGTGTCATGGACTCATGAAGACTGTGATAGGGTATTGTTCTCCGATGAAGCCAGGATATCTCTGCATGGTGAAGACCGACGTCGGTGAGTGCTACGTAGACGAGGAGAACGCTTTGCAGAGGCATGTTTTGAAGAAATCACACCATATGGAGGGGGCTCTGTTATGTTTTGGGCAGGAATAAATTCTATGGATCGTACGGAGTTAGTCTTCATCGAAAACGGTACACTGACTGGACACCGATACATAACGGAAGTTCTAATTCCTTATGCACAACCCGCTTTAACCGCTCTTGGCGAAAACTCAATTTTTATGGACGACAACGCTCGCGCCCACCGGTCTGGCGGTGTGGATGCGTATATGCTAGAAGTCGGAATTCGTCGTTTGGACTGGCCAGCTAGAAGTCCGGACCTCATTCCCATAGAGCATGTCTGGGACGTTCTGAAGCGACGAGTGAGATCAGTGCAGCCGGCTCCGCAGACCATCGGAGAGCTAAAGAATGTGATTACCGCGGAGTGGGAACGTATTCCCCAAGAAACCATAAAAGATATACTCACTAGCATGCCCAGACGAATGCAAGCTGTGATTTCAGCAAGAAGGGGTCACACTCAATACTAAACTTTTATCTGCTTTTAATGTATTCAAGAAAAACAAAGAAATTAACGCGTTTCATTTTTATTTAGCGAGCAGGTACAATCATAGTGTTTTGAGCTTAAACATTATTTCTTAATAATTTAATTAAAATGTTATGATAAAACTGATGAAAACTATTCCTTCCTAATTAATTTATAAAATTCTGAGGATAACAATACCTAAAATTGTCAAACAAACTAATAGTAACTATAAAATAGTTCTTTGCTTAAGTGCCCGTTTTTTTTGCAAAAGAGTTTATGTGTAGCGAATGATTTTTGTCACTGGTAGTATGACAATTATAGTTTTAAAAAGATTTAAATATATTTTTATCTGTGTGACGAATAAAAAATTGCGTGATGAATATATATTTAAGAATAAATAGTCAATAAAGTTTTTATAACAAATAATAGAATAATATAATATAATAATACAACAATAAATATAATAATACAATAGTTCACTATTGTAATATATCGATATTCTGAAAATAGATTGCCTTTTCTCTTAGATGTTCTTAAATTACTTAAGACAGTCAAGATCAATATAATAAATCTTTTAATAATTAATTGTCATGTGTTATGAATTAAATAATCAATTTATAATAAATAGTGATTAAATTGTGATTTTACATTATTGTAAAAAAATAAAAAGGAGTCAAAAGCAACAAAAGTTTGTTCCAAGTAAGTATGAATGTACTAATACTCAATAAAGTTTTATAAATCAAATCAAACTAAATTAAGTCCGATAAAATTAAGTTATAAATTAATCAGTGATAATTATTAAGTTAAAAATATTCAAATAAATAAATAGTTACCGTTTGATCGTCAGCATTATAAAACACAGTGAGACGTAAAAGATGGTTATCCAAATATTCACAAAATACGATTACAGATTTATTTGAAATTATTGGTAACAAAATTGCATTGATTTAAGTGATTGAGGGATAAAAAATCGGACAGTATATTATGAAGTGTGCTGATTTTGTTATATGGTGTTCAGTGTTAGTTAACGACGACATGCTGCCCAATTTGGAGGCCTCTACTACTAACGAACATCCAACAGAAGTATCGAATATTCTGTTGATATTGTTAATTGTATTATTATTATCTTATTAAAATTCGATGTCAATTTTAGCATGCATTTTTTTACTAGAATTTTCTAAGAGAATTAATTCTTCTAAAATTTTTCTTAAATACACCTTTTGTTCCAACCTTTTTTTTACTTTATTGGTGACCAGTAATATAAATATCTTTATCCTGTATAGGGTTTAGCAAAAGCCATGTCTAAAGTTGTTGGGGCTTTTCGTATCAAAAACGATAACCGTTCTAGTGAAGTAGTAACGAAAGTTCCGTTATTATCGACGATGGTGGGTACGATTCCCGCTTGGAGCGGTTATTGTTTCTGGTTTGGGTGCTTGGCTATTAGTGTCTTACCAACGTGCTTCGGATAGCTTGTAAAGCCATCAGGCCCGTATTTTATGTATATTTTATTATTTGAAATATCTGAACGATCCATCGTTTATATCAAATCAGATTTTTCAATCGTGAAATGGCTTAAAATTGAAATGGAATTAATTTGAATCGTCATTTTACAAAAGTATCCTATAGTTGATATGAACCTCGGTTATCCACCGGATTTGGAATATAGATTCTGCTTAGTAGCTTACTAAGTAGTGAGAAATTCAATAATTATTTTTTTTGTATCAATTCTAATACGTCATTTACTACGCCCTGCGCATTGAGAGGTTCACTGGCGCTCAAATACCGGAAAAACAACCCCGAACCTTATACCTGGTATTTACGCAAGAGGAGAAGAAGGTTTTGATAAGCCGGGGATATGGTACCGGAGAAGGATCGAGCGTCATGACCATACACGAGGCGCAGGGACAAACGAGCGAGGAGGTTATCATTATCCAAATGAAGACCAGGAGGCTGCGAATTCATGACAGCGTCTCGCATGCTGTGGTCGCGGTGACTAGGCACACCAACACCTGTACCTATTACACCGACGACGGGGATGATGCGATCGGTCGCTTCGTGAAGAGGGCGGCGGAGGCTACACACAAAGAAATCCTCGAGCGCAGCCTCAAGATGGCAATACATAATAGAGACGATGCTGTCATTGAGGATGTACTCGCGCTGCTGAGCGGGGGTCGTGGAAGAGATTAGAAAAAGCAAATAAAACCAAACTATTGATACGTGGATGTGGTGAGTAAATATAAAAAAAAAATATATATAAAAAAAAAATAAAAAAAAAATAAAAAAAAAAAAAAATCGTATGTAATGTATGTATATATGTATATAAATGTGTGTATGTGTATATGTATATATATAAAATTATATACTTTTGTATATACGTATACACTTACAATAATCTATTACTCTATAAATCAATAAATTTTTAAGGTCAGTGCGGACTTGCGTCCTTCTTAGAGATACTAAGATAATTTTAAGTACTTACTCGCTGTAATTGAGCAAAACACCTGCATGTAAAACCATAAAGTAATAATTATAAAAAAAAGGCATGGGCAATCGAGAGCCCGTGGATGTACGAAACACAATAAAAAAAAAAAATACGTCATTTAATAATGATAAATTAAATCATATGTCCTATATGAAAGCATAAATATTTATAAAATCTCTTACCGATTTTTATTTTATTATTAGTAGGGTTACAATTAGTCGTAGTGAAGCACCATGATATGTTAAACCCATTCATTATCCCATATAGAAGTAGATGCCTTTATCCATATGTGGGTTGTTTAAAGAATATTTCAGTGCAGTGTACCAATAACCATAAAACACACTAAATACACGATAGCGTGAAAGCAGCGTTAATTCTACGAATAAAAACAAAGGTCCTACAAATGAAACGAACATAACGTACTAAATTATTTAGCTATAAGGTGTGATCCCGCTGCGGATATTGCTTCGCGATTGGTGCGATAGCGCTCTGAAACTCAGAGTGAATGAGAATGAATGAGTGAATGTTAATCGATAGGATATATTGCTGGAGCTAATGGATATTAGTAGGGGTTACATTTTTTCTGTTATCCAGTGGGCTGAACACGTTGATTGATACGGATAGTCGGCTTTAATTTGAGCCAGTACTATTCGATTTTCGTATTATAAATTTTGTTTAACGTTAAGACTCTTAGAGAATCGCCTATGAGAGAGTTTTTCAAATGGGACAAAACTGTTTTATGGTCAATCCTGTTTCTCGATTATTTTGTAACTTCTAATATGCCGATCTTGCTTCACTTTTTCAAAAATGACATTAATTTTATCAATATGCGGCCGACCAGAGCGAGATCAAAATTCATTCATGCATCTTTGACATCAAAATTCCCATACCGACAATGCTTGAACCAACATTGTATTGTATTGTGCTACCTACTCTTACTAACACTGTATTAGGTTCATAAACGTCACAATTTTTTTTCGCGGCGTGAGACCAAAATTTTTTTTTTTTTGTTATAAATCTTCAGAATATATCGATATATTTCTTTGTTAGCTCATTTTGAGGGATAGAAAAATAATTAAAAAATGGTGCGAAAGTGTTTTTTATATTTTCTTTTTCTAAAACGAATTGATATTAAAACCAGCCAAATACAACAGTATAACCAAAGACATTTTTTTATCAATCTTATACATACAAAATACGAAAACACTTTTTCCCGCTCTTTTATATTTTATACGGTGTCCCAGCGTTGTTAGTCATTATTTATCAAATTATCATTTACAGTTATTATTGCGGTCTTATAATAAATTATAGCGTGATGTTGAAGACGTGTGTTTTCAATAACAATACCTAAATCAAAGTCACTGTCTCATTTCGACTAGGTAACTCACATAGATTGATGTTAAATCTTATTTTGTAATTAATTTTGGATTTTATTATTATGTAATTATTATCTTTGATTATTTGTAATATCATTCTAGTTTTATAATTTTATTTTTTATCTGTTTTGTTCAAATTATTTGATTAAATTTTGTTGTAGATTTTTTTGTGATTATTGCTCGCTTTTTGGCTGTCGGTATGCACGCGCATCGTAAATCGTTTACTGTCATGTAATGATGTCTGCAGACTTCATGATGTAGTGGTGAAGTCTGCAGTCTGATACCAGATAGTGGTCTAGTACAAAACACATTTACAGAGACATAACAGTCTCAATTAGAGTTTATAACAGAATTTTTTGATGATGTACAGCAAAGCTGAAATAATTTCCCTTTATAATGATTGATTCTCGATTGATGTATGTACGCAGATATTATATATGCAGGCTTCCTGGAATTTCTGAATAACTTGAAATAGAACGATTGAATTAGAATCTTCTACCCTTTTTATTTTATGTTTGTGTTCCTTGAATACATACATAGAATAATAATACATCTTAGAAGTCTTTATATTTCTCCATTATTTAAATAATGCTTTGAAGAAATCATAAATGTATAAGTAATGGGAATGTATTTTATACGAATATTCACTCCTTGAGATGTGCGGCGTCGGGAGATGAAATAATAGAACGAAAGTCGATTCTGAACTAAACATGTATTGAAAGAAAAACTAGGGTTTTTATAGAAGATTTTCAAGTAGGCAGATAACGTTGCAATTAAATTCGAACATTTTACTTTTTTGTAAATATATGTACATCAGATAACAGCCGTAATTATGGAAATATATATATGATATTAAACATTTATTTAACACAATATAAATCGTATTTGGTAATGGATCAAGTTACAGTCATCCGATATTCTAATATAATATTATAATATAATTTAAAATATAATTATTTTCAAATTTATTTATTATCTTTCTTTTTAATTGAAACGTCATTGGATTACGTCTTACAATGACGCGGCACATATCACTAAAAATTGTTGACAGTGATTTTATTAAATCGTTATAAAAAAAAATACTAGATATGCTGCGTGGTTTTGCCCGCATTTAGGGTTCCTGGTTAACATGTATGATTCGTAACATGTTTTAAATTTTCTTTCTTCTATTCTCAATATATAGACTTTTCAAACAAAATTTATATAATTATATAGGTCTAAGATAAATATCTTCAAACAAACAAATGTTACAGAATTATAGACCTCTGAAAAAATATATAAAAAAGGTTTATCTCAAAAAAGAACATGTCTTAAAAAAAAGATTAGAAAATGTCAAAAAAATTCCCGAAACGGGAATCGTAATCTCACGTCAGACGCTCAATGTGAAAAGATACGGCAATTTTCTTGAAAAACGGATTAACCATACGTAATAATATTATGACGGCTTAAATGATATTCATCTTATATAAATCTAGCTTCATCTCGCTTCTTAAATATTATTGCTGATATTGAATTTTGGTTCATTTTTAAAGAAATTAGAAAAAAATCCACTTTTTAATAGAAGTAATTTTTTTAGCTATACTTGTAGTGTTGCCTACATATAAGTTTTGTTTTAGTAGGTAGTTGTATTGTAACAGGCTGATTCAATTCAGTTCATTTGAGGTCGTTGTGTAAGTGATTGAAGGTGAATTAAATAACCGCAATTAAGAAAGCGCTATCAGCACTATCTATTATGATAGTGTCGTTACCGACTTTCCGAATATTAATAATCAATAATTAAATCCTATTGAACATTGTTTTACACAACTTTATTACCATTTTTGAATGATATTTAAATTTATTAACTTGCCTTTTCTCTAACGGCATCATTGAGAATACAAAATTCAAATTACAATAATCTTTGATAGAGTGAAGCGATTTCCATGAAATAAAGATTAAAAAAAAAACTACTTATATATTGTAATAATAATTCATTTATATCCTAAGTTAATTATATATGTATTTGTAGCTTTTATAAGACGTGTAACTTTTATGTATATCTTAATGCTAAGTATATCTGGAGGCACGGCAGTGCCTCCGCCAAGTCGAGCAAAAAAAAAAAAAGTGGCACGGCCGTACTATCCTTTTCTCGAAGCAATTCGGGCCATTTTCGACCCCCTATAACTTCGTTGTGGATAAAACTAGAAGTCTGAATTTTCAATATCCAAGCAGGCATTGTATAAACACGGTATATTTCAAATTTCATTCAATTTGAACCAGTAGTTTAAGAATTATAATTAGTCAAAGTTTCTAATTTTGTCACTCACTGACTGACCGATCATCAAAACTCTAAGGCACTTCTAGCAGACATAGAAGTTTCAAATTTAGAATACCATTAGTGTTTAGTATATAAACCAAGGAAAAATTCAAATATTGTGCAATTTCGGTCCAGTTTTCTAGATACACCAACTGCATAAATAACTTTGTAATCTCATATAAATATATAGGATTACAAAGTTACATATGCAGTGGATGAATCAATGTAAATAAAAGTAAATAACTTTTAAAATGGTCAACGGAATGAAAAAGCATGAATGGGACATGTCTTATGAAATTGTACCAAAATCTCGAAAAGAATTAAAGTAGACAAAATTGAAAAAAAAAAGAAATAATAAGTACTAATAATAAGTACTACTCGAAATAACTTTTGTATTTTGAAGTTATACTCCTTGATGAGAGTAAATTTTTACGATACGCGCACACACTGTGACAAAAATAATAAAACCGACAACATGAAGTTAACTAGTAGGCGCCGCGCAATTACACTAAATTACTTCATTGCGCTGACGTGTCAGCTCAACAAGATTTTATTTAGTTTCACCTGTCCCGATGTTTGTCATCAAATCTTGCATATTAAATTTAATCAAAAATAATAATAATAATAACTGTGTGATAATGCAATATTATAATGACATAGTGCTATTATGATGGAGGAGCAAGAAGGTGGCCATAAGAACTTCGCAATGCAACGACACAAACTCATCAAGTCGGCTCGTCTGAATCTTCTTGACGAGTAGTTTGTCTTTCAATGGTAACCAAGGTCTGATGATGGAGCTGGAAGGTGGTCATAGGAACTATGTAATAAAACAACGCAACCTCAACGAGTTTCGGCTCGTTTGATTCGTCTTGACGACTACTTTATTTTTAAATGGTTACCGGGGTCTGATCGGATGATGGAGCTGGAAGGTGGCCATAGGAACTTCGCAATGAAACAACACAACCTCATCGAGTTCGGGTTCGTTTGAATCGTCTTGACGAGTAGTTTGTCATTCAATGTAAACTAGGGTCTGGTGATGTAGCTGGAATATGGTCATAGGAACTCCGTACTGAAACGACGCAACCCCATCGACTTTCGGCACGTTTGATTTGTCTTGACGAGTGGTTTGTTTTTAGATGGTTACCAGGATCTGACCTGATAATGGAGCTGGGAGGTGGCTATAGAAACTTCGCAATGAAACGACACAACCAAATTGCGTTCTGGGTCGTTTAAATCGTCTTGACGAGAAGTTTGTATTTCAATATTAACTAGGGTAGGAACTTCGCAATGAAAAGACATAACCTCATCGAGTTCGGGCTCGTTTGAATCTTCTTGACGAGCAATTTGTCTTTTAATGGTAACCAGGGTCTGATGATGGAGCTGGAAGATAGCCATAGAAACAGTAATTAAACGACATAAAACCAATCAATATGGGCTCGTTAGATTCGTCTTGACGAGTTCTTTGTTTTAAATGTTTACCAGGGTCGGACCTGATAATGGAGCTGGAAGGTGGTCATAGGAACTCTGTAATTAAACGACGTAACCCAACGACTTTCAGCTCTTTTAACTCGTCTTGACAAGTAATTTATTTTTAGATGGTTACTAGGGTCTGATTTGATGATGGAGCTGGAAGGTGACCATTGCAACTTCTCAATAAAACGATACAACATCATCGAGTTCGGGTTCATGTCAATCGTCTTGACTAGTAGTTTGCCTCTCAAAAGTAACCAGAGTCTGGTGATGGATCTGAAATCTGGTCATAGGAACTCTGTAATTAAATGACGCAACCCCATCGAGTTTCCACTTGTTTTATCAGTCTTGACGAGTACTTTGTTTTTATATGGTTACCAGGGTCCGACCTGATAATGGAGCTGGAAGGTGGCCATAGATACTTCGCAATGAAACGACAAAACCTCACCGAGTTTGGGCTCGTTTGAATCGTCTTGAAGAGTAGTTTTCCTTTCAATGGAAACCAGGGTCTGATGATGGAGCTGGAAGATGGCCATAGGTACTCAGTAACTAAACGACATAATCACATCGAATATAGGCTCGTTTGATTCGTCTTGACGAGTACTTTGGTGCTATATAGTAACCAGGGTCTGATGATGGAGCTGGAAGATGGCCATAGAAACTCATTAAGTGACATAAACCCATCCAGTATGGGCTCGTTTGATTCGTCTTGACGAGTACTTCAGTGCAAGATGGTAACCAGGGTCTTATGATGGAGCTGGAAGGTGGCCATAGGAACTTCGCAATAAAACGACACAACCACATCGAGTTCAGGCTCTTTTGAATCGTCTTGATGAGGAGTTTATCTTTCAATGTTAACCAGGGTCTGGTGATGGAGCTGGAATGTGGTCATAGGAACTTTGTAATGAAACGACACAACCACATCGAGTTCGGGCTCGTTTGAATCGTCTTGACGAGAAATTTGTTTTTAGATGGTTACCAGGATTTGATCTGGTGATGGAGCTGCAAGGTGGCCATAAGAAATTCGCAATGAAATAAAACTTTCGTTTGAATCGCCTTGACGAGTAGTTTGTCTTTCTATGGTAACAAGGATCTGATGATAGAGCTGGAAGGTGATCATAGGAACTCTGTAATGAAACGACGTAACCCCATCGAGCTTCAGCTCGTTTGATTTGTCTTGACGAGTACTTTGTTTTTAGTGGGTTATCAGGGTCTTATTATACATGGCGCACACTAACCGTTAACTCGGAGCATCGATTTATTGTAAGTATAACTTCTTACGAGCGTATAAAACTACACATACACTTTTTTAAATATTTTTTTAAACTTTATTTTTGTGGAGAATTAGGTGTAAAACATCGACAGCAATCTGATAACACTATTTCTGGCTAAACATACTTCATTTATCTCTCTTGTCAGGTATCTTAAGTTGTCAACTTGACATCACAATACGTATGATATGACGATCAAATAAAAGATTTATTATTTTTAAATTTTATTAATCGTATTTAATCATCTGTTAATCGTATTCCTGCAAGTAACAAAAAACTCTTGCGTACCAGTACTATCTATACCAGTAATAGCTGAAACTCAAGAAGTAGTACCGGAAAAGAAAAAGAGGAAGATTATCTATAAAAATAAGAAAAGATCATAAGACAGAGCGTAGATTTTAAGAAAATGCATTGTTGGTATTCAAGAAGTAGAAGACACTGGAAAGGAAAACAAGTAGACTATCTACAAAAATAAATGAGATGCCATCAAAAACATAACTTGTAAAAAATCCAAGTCTCGCAACTCAGTTCTTCTACTCTACCGTAAAAAGTTGTGAGATCCATGTATTACCAAGTCGGCTAATTTATTCAATCCCTACTTAAGGGTTCTTCTGTCTTAAGCTATTACGTAATTAGCTAACCTAACAACATATTATAGTGACCATATCAATATTAAAAATCTTTAATGTTTTAAATAGATATATTGACTTGGCAATCGCATGAAAACACAATGTATCTCACAAGTAATGCATACGAATATTGTATTAAATTAAATTCTTTAGTGTGATTGCCAAGTCAATATATCTATTTAAAATATAAAAGATTTTTAATATTGATATGGTCACTATAATATGTTGTTAGGTTAGCTAATTACGTTATAGCTTAAGACAGAAGAACCCTTAAGTAGGGATTGAATAAATTAGCCGACTTGGTAATACATGGATCTCACAACTTTTTACGGTAGAGTAGAAGAACTGAGTTGCGAGACTTGGATTTTTTACAAGTTATGTTTTTGATGGCATTATTTAAACAGTAAAATACAATGTACCATTTATTAAAATAAATTTAATATTTTTTTATTAAGTATTGGTAGATAATAAGACTAAAACCTCTGAATGTATTTTATTATTTTAATTCTAATTTTTAGTCGACACTTATTAACTTAACTGTGACGCATGTTAAACATAGAGAAAGACATATTTCTAATAATAATAGAAATGTATAGTATAACAAGTATTTTTTCACGCCTACAAAAATATTTAAAAAATTCTGAAGAAAAAAAAAACAGACAGGTGATGTGTAGAATTTTATTATATAAAAAGATATAAAATTATAAATATTAACCTAGAAAAGGTTTGAATTTGAGTTAGCTGTTAATAATGATAACATTGACATAATAGTCCAAGATCCCAGTGCCGCCAGACCTACGTCATTTTAGCAAAGCTGAAATTTTGAGGATTTCTAGTCTACTATGTAGTTAAGATAGTATGCGTACTTACTAGTTCGAAAGCGGGGCCCTTTCACAGGTAGCGCGAACTAAAGGTATATAAAAACCTTACTCACCTACGTTAAAGTAGAAAGGCTCATATTTAAATATGTTTTTAAGAATATTATCAAAAACTGATATTTATTATTGCCAGACCATTTCCGTGGGCCATTACTTCCGCCAGACGTTATAAAGGTTATTTAAAAATTAACGTAGTTTACCTAATTTTAATTTATTAATTTTATCCTTAAACAAAGTAATATTTAATAATCCATTTTTGTAATTAAATAACGTCGATCATGATTTGAAAATGTACTCGTAGCTTGCAAAGCTAGCTCATTGCTAGCTCATTTCTTAGATAAAGAATTATCAAAATCAATTTAGTAGTTTCAAAGCTTACCAATTACAAATAAAGAAATCGTATTTTTTCTTCTTTATTATTTTGCCACTGCCACTGCCTTGCCCACTGCTGGGCAAAGGCTTCTTCTCTATATAGGAAAAGGGTTGATAATTTCCCTATCATGATTTCTGATTGCTTTCAGGAGTCCATGGTAACAACCGGGACCGACAGCTTTACGTGTTCTCTGAGGCACGGTGGGGAGACCCACAAAAACACACATTCAGACTGGAAAGAAATATTTTTACAAATATCTACCCCGAGCGAGAAACGAACCCGTAACCACCGAGTTCAAGATGACTATTCGCACCCCTATACCAGAACGGTTGTCAATGTAGTCGTTGTACAATGTTAATGTTACTCAGTATTACCTATTACGACTTTATAATATATGATTTATTATTGACTTAGTTACAGAATTCCGATAGGATTACTAATTCCGCTCTATTTTTAAAATACTTACCAATCGGAAAAGTGTAAATAGTTCTTTTTTTATACTTTGTAATATTTTCTTCTATCTCCTTACAAAATGTTGAACGTAAAGTAGGTACTGTGACACATTCCATATTTAAAAGACTGCAATGCGTCCAAATGAAATTAATGTTTTTGCCTTAACTTTTTAGAAATGTTGAGAAACTGTTCAAGAAATAACAATGCCTGCAATTCGCAGGTGAATGTTTAAAACTTGCAGTTAAAAAACGTTCTTTTGTTATTAAGATATTTAATATTATGTTTATAAATTATACTTTTATTTTATTGTTTTATATATGATTTTTTATGTCCTCACTTAATTTTATTTCTAATAACTGTATGAACTTTTTAACTAAGTATAGTATTACTCTTTATTATAGGTGTATGTTATTGTTGTTGTCATTTTGTATAGTTTCTGTAAAGGGGATGACATAATCACCAAGTGATTAAACCCCTAATAAATAAAAGGTAAAAAAAAACTGTATGAACTTATTTATTGTGTGTTTAATACTGATTATTCAAATATCTGAATGGCAGCAAGAATCGTGTAATTATTTCTGTCAAATTGCAATTTAAAATTGGCATCCGCAATAGTGCTGCCCCTGGTGAGCAATCGGTAAACCTATACTTGCTGACCACCTTCAATCGCTATGAAACTGTCAATCGACCACTAACGTATTAATTAAAGGAAATCAAAAATTTCCTTTTTTTCAATTCGAATCTAAAAGTTACTTACAACAACTGCCTATAACAACTGCTTAAAACAACTGCATAATAATGTATGATATTAATGTGAAGCTACTATGATTCCATTTGAAATGTAAACTTTGGTGAGAAGAACCGACAGGAAACCCAAGTTTTTTTTTTTAAATTATATATGTATATATATATATATATATATATATATATATATATATATATATATATATATATATATATATCACTTAATAATAATAAACTTCGTCATATATCCTGCTTGAAAATCTAAGTTAGTAAAATCACACACGTTTGTCATTTATATACGTAATAAGGCGATCGATAATCACGCAATTCTTGCAATTTGCTTAATATAGCACATAGGGCCCTCTGATAATCAAGAATTTTACCGAAACATAACACAAAATAAATATTTCTATTGAAGCAGCAATAGATATTTCTAAGAATAGCTATTTGTAAATTTCTTATATATTTTCAAATATATGTGAAATACTCATTTTTCTTCATAGCAATAACAGAGATAGGATGTCGAAAACATTTCGTCGAATTCTTAAAAAAGAATCTATGGTAAAAATAAAACCTCTCCCACGAGAGGTATTTCAGATTGCTCGTAAACCCCTGAAGGAAAGGGAAAAGTCTGAAAAAATGGAAAAAGTGTATTCGTTCAAACAAATACTATTCGTGACGTATGGAATTGAACTAGTTGGCTGTTGTTGACATCTATCTAATAGTGTCTCATTTTTTACCACGATACCGATATTTTGAAGAATTAAACCAATTACATATGTATATAAAATTATTGTTTTAATTTGAATTTAAATAATATAAAGCATTAATAAAAATACAGAAGTATTTTCTATAAAATAAAGCTAAAAAAACAAGAAATAAACGAACAAAAACTAGAAAGGAATGTAATTGTAAATTAAATTAGATTTCTCTTTTAATTTCACCAGCATAAAGTTTTTATTCATTATAAACATCCTCGTGGTTTTATCTGCTTAGTTTTCGATTAATATAGATTTTGTTTAACTTCATCTATGTAATAAATTTGTTTAGTTGTAAAAGAAAAAATTGAAAAAGTAATTCACCATTTGAAATCCATCATAATTTTAAATGGTCTATGCTATAAAACAATGCCCTATTTCAATCAATGTGAGGTGTACAACAACTCAAAGCCCTACTAATACTGTCAGTCGTTTCATCGTTATCGTTTAACAATAATATCCCCGTAAAATTATTGAGTATTAATAATACTTTTGTTTTATTATTATAACACTTCATAAACGTATAATTAACGTTTTAACATCTAATACTCTCACGTTATAGCACATAATTTGCTAACGACTCGGAGGGAATTTTGATCGCTAAGTAGTTTAGTTATGTGCGAGTAAATATAATAATTTTTATATATTTGTTTATATTATTATTGTTTCGTAACTTACAACATATCTATTTGAGGTCCCCAAAACTTCTCGAATTGATACTTATATGCATTGTGAAATTTTATCTTTTCAATCAATTTTTCATTCTGGGAACCAGTTTTGTATTAAGCTAAAATTATTTATTATATTTTTATCACCGATAATTTTTTTAACTAATGTTTTGTTAAACTTCTTTCTTTCTTAAATCACTTTTACTTTTTCCCACATTATTCTTCATAAAACTTCTTAGCTCAGTGGTTACAAATAAAAGGAAGATAATTCATGAGTCACTGCACAACACTCAGCCATATTGCTCTATATTTCAGCGTCAAATACGAAAGAAGGAGTAATGGACGTTTTATAAGACATGAACCTTTGAATGGACTTGGAATTGGCTTTTGAAAGTCGACATTTTGCTGATTTATGAAAAATAAATGTACTAGAAAATAAGCCTACCTTGTGTTACTTTTTCTTTATTTATCTGTAAATAATTATTATTATCTGTGAATAAGCACAGGTTATTAAAATAACCCAAATAGGATAATAAGTCAATCAACCTTTCAGGCAATTAGAATAATATTAATGATACATGTGATTCTACCAATTAAGATATTTTGTAACTTGCCTTGTAAGATTTTTTAATCAAAATAAAGATTTTATATTTTTTTTATTTTATTTAAATAAAAAGTGAATTTGAAGAAAAAAGTAATTTAATAAAGATATGAATCAAAATTTATTTTATATTCATTCGATTAGACAATTTACAATAATTTTTATTTAATAAGAATCACAAAACGGCAAGAACAGTTTTAAGCTTTGACAAACCACTTTAACAAACGTATGTAAAATTAAACGCTTGTAATCAAATTTAATACTCAAACTAAAATATACTAGATATGTTGCCTATAAAAATAAAAATAAAAATGTTATTATTTATCGCTTCTATTCCAATACACCTAGCAATGCTTTTAATATTATAATTCATAAAAAATTGCTGTCTTATGTTTTTGTATCTTTTATATCTCCATCCGTACTGGACCGATTTTAAACTAATACCAGAGGGCGTCAGCGAAGAATAGTATTCACAGAATAATTGATAATATATTTCCTTTTTGAAGTGAAATTTTGGGTAGCTATAGGTACGTCAGAGCGATTATCTCCTTAGTTTTTTTGCCGTTTTTATAATGTCTATATTTAAAAAAAATATCTTCTTTCTATGACTTACAACTGTCTCATGCCTTGCAATGGATCTTTTAAGTCAGTCTGCTCTAGGCAACCTTTTTCATGACTTTCCTTTGATCTGAATGTCAATCCTACTAGGATATAGTAGGAACCAGCCCTCATTGCTGTAAGCTCTTATTAGAAAAGTCTTAATCATATTATGTTATATGAAAGTAGGTAAGAATGTTGTTAATGCCTCTTTAGATTCAACTTTTTCAGGAACTAATAAGACTTTAGCAGTTTTTTCTTCCTACTAAATGTTAGTAAAATCACTCTTTTTCTCTATTTTTGATAATGTGACTAGCCAGGTAAGGTCCAATTTATATACTTGAACGGTTTCAAAATGTTCTCATTCAGTTTTTATTTGAGTAACGCAAATTCGACCACAGTTATGGATTTCGTTGTAAGTTCAAGTGGCTACTCATTCGCCCTCGACGGAGTGAGCACATTCTTTTCTTTTTTTACTGCGTGTTATTAAATCCCACCAGTCCTTGAGTATTTTAAGGATAAATTGGAATATATTGGAGATAAGGTTTGTCTAAAAATCTTACGTTTAGGATGTGAAATACTTTTAAGCTTCACTAGACGTGCGTGTATTTTCCATGGAATGTTGCCCTCAAATTTTTGTCAAGCTAAAATAACAAATCAATAATCCTAGTTTTTTTAAAAAAAGATTCATTTTTAAATAACACAATTATATTTATCAACAGTTACACATACATATATGATTAATTTCAAGGACGTTTATATACATATATAAGTCTATTCTATGTTATAAATTTATTAGTTACTTTACTTCTAAGAAGTCGTTAATGAGAGGCTTCCTAACTATATTGTATTTTTTTTAAATAAAAATGTGCAATTATATATTTTTTTTTTGGTATTCGGTTTGTTTACTAATTTTTCTTCACTTATTTTAGAAAAACGTAATTGATTGTGATCGAAATACATAAATATAAAAAGTGAATTTGTATGAGATAAGACATGAATGAAATATAAAAATTTATTTTTTACGATACATAAAACGATATTCCAAAGAAAACGCTATTTGTTCTATCCTAAATAAACTTATTTATATTCTCTTTATAGAGTTCAATGACCACAAGTCTAAAATTTACTCGAGACAATTTAAGTAAATACTATTATTTATATCTTTATTTCAAAGAAAATCATAATATTATGAAAATTTTAAAACAAAAGGATTTAATATAAACCTAATCTCCATTCTCTCTAAACAGTTCAATGACCGTAAATCTAAAATTTACTTCAGACAATTTCAGTAAATACAAATATGTACACATATATTTATTTCAAACAACATCATAATATAAAATGGATTTGATGAAAGGAAAGCGCAGCGATCATAGAAACTGAATTCTGTACTAGCAGCCGCGGGTTCGATCCTTACAGATTACAAATATTTGTAAGTAGGTACATATAGATTTGACGACCGTTCTGGTGTGGTGGTGCGAGTAGTCGCCTCAAACCGCGAGTCGGCGGTCGTGTTTTCAATTCCCGCTCGAGACAGATATTTATATTTGTACAAATATTTGTTTCCAGTCTGGGTGTATGTCCTTGTGGGTCTCCCACGTAAAGCCGTCAGTCCCGGTTGTTAGCATAGATAACGATCGTTACTTATGGTAGGGAAATTATTCGCCAAACCGCAGTGGAGCAGCGTGGTGGATTAAAGTCCAACCCTTCTTCTAAATGGAGAAGAGGCCTTCGCTCAGCAGTAGGTTGTTTACAGGCTGATACAGTACAGTACATACAGATTTTGTGATGGTTCATCGTATTGGGGGCAATAGGGGGTTCAAATTTCAAAATTCATATTTTAGATGGATGTAGAGTGTATATAATATAGAGATTTCGTTATTTTTTATTTTTGGAATATTCGGAATAAAAAGTAAATTGAAAAACATTTCTGTAAAACTGGAACATTTGGAAAAAATATATGTACTTTTTTCAAGGTCTTTGTATCAGGACAATATCAAATCAAATAGCTTACAACATTATTTGTAAAAAGTGGATATATTTCAAAAAACTGTTATATGATAGTAATTAAATAAAGAATATAACAAGCATTTTATTTTTATTACCTATTTGCAAAGAAATAATTAATCCCAATTTTAGTGCCATCTACCGGATTTAATTGTGAATTTAAACCATTCAAGTACTGGAATATGCAAAGAAAAAAAAAGCAGTCAATATCACATTGCAGCGTCCTCTACTGGGTCCGACTTTGATTTTAAGGCTGACGATATATAAAAACAGTTACATTAAAATCGATTAAGTCGTTAAGAAAGACTTGTGGATTATGATGAATACACGTACAGAATTATTATATAATTATTGTTTTAAAACTTTTCGAAACAACGCCATCTCTTGAAAAGTTATAGAATTATGTTGTTAGGTTTTAAAGAAAATTTGTTATAATGACTAAAAAAATAATATATAAAGAGCTTTTTTTATATCTCATTCACGTATATTTATGTGTATTTCATGGACCTTTATAGGATTTACTATTGTTTTAGTAAGGGATAAACTAATTTTCCCTTTGTCTTTGTATCTCGGCACTCTCTTATAAAAGCACTGCGCAATTTTAAAGCTTTCCGCTAGGTGGCACTTCAAAGGAATTAATATTTAATTTTCCAATTTGCTTAAACTTTAAATGT
This sequence comes from Euphydryas editha, assembly GCA_036937285.1. Lineage (NCBI taxonomy): Eukaryota > Metazoa > Arthropoda > Insecta > Lepidoptera > Nymphalidae > Euphydryas > Euphydryas editha. The sequence goes on along the minus strand of JAUPFZ010000006.1, from coordinate 18,504,034 downwards.
GTATTTTTTATTAAATATTAATTATACTTGGAGTTGTAATAATATTTGTTTAAATTAATGAAATTGTTTTTAAATTAAAACTCTTGGGAGTTTCATGTTCGGGAAAATGCCACCACCAGCATTGTTGCTACTATCTTTCGTAAACACGACGCATACCACAATTGTTTATAAACATCATTTTTCTTTTTATTCCGATTACCTAGTGTTGTTGAATTATTTTTTAAACTTTTAATTCTATTGTATGGTTCAAATATTTGTAATATATATTTTTAATTTTACTGTTAATTTGAATATTTTACATTTAATGACATTAGTTATTTTATAATCTTATTACATAAAAAGAAGACCTAAGCAACAAAAATGAGTAATTCCACATTTTCTTATGCTTATTGAAGTTAAACAGGTAGTAAGGAAGTATAAAATAATTTTATAAGTTGTATACTCAACGAAAAAAGTTGTTAATCACTTGAAAAATGGTTAGCAAGTGATGATTAGTTTGTGAACTTACTGCGCCTGCGTGAAAATTATCTCAACACGCCCCCTAAACATATTCTATCTTTTTCTAACATTCACCCCTCTAAATATCTTCCTCATATTCATGATCGCCTGGTAGCTAGTAGACATTTTCCGCTCTAATCGGGATTTTCAGATATCTATTATCCGTTAGGTGCGAATTAGATTTCCTTTTATCCGTTCCCCTTTACCCCAACAGTTTTTCCGAGGCAAGTTCCATAGTTAGCGGGATTTTATATCTTCCGATTTATGCTATCCTAGTACTTTATCCTGAAGCGCGAAAGCCTGTCTACTCTGCCGCTACGAAAGGCTACGAAACGCTACGCTGCTTGTGGTGCCATCTGTTATCGGTTATATATAAATCATATATTTGTACCACGTGTAAAACTATAACTAATTATTATTTTGTTATCTATTAATTTTATTTGAGGAACACAAACTTACAGAACTAAACTAAGTACTAAACTTTAAAATAAAGAAAACATAAGTTTATGATCTCAAAAATAGAAATTCAAATGCGATTATTATTCAGTACGATTCAAATACGACGGTAGGTGTGTTAGATATCTCACTTTGGTACATTATCACAGGCTGTTCATTTCGTAAGATCGAATACTAAAATAGTACATCCTGATGTGAATCTTGAAATTAGATTTACAAAAGTACTATTATTATAGTACTATTTATTATACATCAACAAATTATATTTTGTTTCGGTGTGGTTTTTAAAGTTATTTGAGTATGGTTAGGAGCGTTCAACGCAATATGGGGGGGGGAGGTGGATTGTAAGACGTAACGATGCGTAAGAAGGACGGGAAGTGTTCATACGACGCGTTATATAACATTCTTTTTTATTTATTAAAAAAAATGAAAAAAAAAAATCTAGGTAATTAAAGTCTTCCAACTTGGCAACCTTTTCCGTTTATGGTTTACGGTGAGTCCCTCGATTGTGTTTTATATCATTATTATTTTGTTCTCCATGTATTAAATACTTGTGTCTTCTAGGTAAAAATGGTAACTTCTGTGCTACGTAACGCTTACAGAAAAACGTTACGACGCGTTCCATACGGGGGGAGAGAGGGTCAAAAATCTTCGAAAATTGCGTAACGTAATATTTGAACGCTCTTTTATGTCATAATAACCTTTTACGATATCGTATTATGTTATTATTATTATTAGCGTCAAATCAATAAATTTTCTCGAATATAATATACATTCATTATAATTATTTTTGAGGTATATTTAATTAAGTTTCCAATGTAATGATATTATTTTGTTACCGAGTACCGATCGTATGAATACGAAAATTAATTCTTAGAATATTTATTTATTATAAATCAATAAGCATATGAACGTTACGTTGCTTGATTGAATTTTGGATATTACTTAAAATCCTTTTTTTATTATTATTTAATTTAGAAAAATTTTATTCAGACAACTGTGGATGCCTTAAAAATAACAACAACCTTAACCGAACTGAATTAAACTGAGTTATCTTGTAAACAAACCACTACTGGGCAAAGGCCTCTTCTCCTTATAGAAGAAGGGTTGGAGCTTAGTCCACCACGCTGCCTCACTGCGGGTTAGCGGATAATATCCAACCATGAATAGCGGTTGCTATCAGATGTATATGATAACAACCAGGACGGACGACTTTACGTGCTCTCCGAGGCATAGCGAGGAGCCCCACGAGGACATACACTTACATCAGAAACAAATACTCGTACAAACGTACTAATACAAATATCTGCCCAGAGTTGGAATCAAACCTGCGACCGCTGGCGTTAAGGCGTCATAACCTAATCTAGTACATGTCTTTTTGTTTGACAAATACTATTACATTAAATAAATTTAAATTCAGTTCATTATTTTATTTAGTTATCAAATAAACATTTCTCCCGTCACTTAATTCATTATTAAATAAATCTTCATAAGATTTAATAATTTAAATCTTGTTTTCTTAGTCAAGTTTTACAGTAAAAAACTAACGTGATAATAATGCCGACTCGGAATCATAGTTTCGGCGTTTATAAGGGCCAGATATTGTAAGATCTCCGCTTCTAGTTAGGCGCAGTAGAATTATAAGACAGTTCAGAGTACTTATTTAAAATCGTCTACAAATGGCAGACCGTCAGTACTTTAATAATATAATTTATATAATGTAATAATATACAAAGTAGACATAGAAAAGACAATTACAAAAGAGAAAGAAAGAAGAAAAGTTTTCAAAAAAGTTATATCTTGTGATAGGGTTAATTCTTTCCCAAAAATCATTTTGAACAAGTCGTAATCTAATATGATAAACCTTATGTAGCGACATCTATCTCGCCATATACGAACTAGAAGAAACTAACGTATCCTACATCGCGCTATCAAAGTTTTCAAAGCGATTGCGTATATATACAACAACCCGACAACAAACATTAAGTGGCGCGTAGCCCACCAGACGCAACATCGTCTGGTCGAAGGATCCTTCCTTTTCAAAGGCCAGGCCTCTACGCCAAACTGGTGACCCCGACGTCATTAACGTCATCACTACCCCAAACTGGTGACCCCGAGCTTGAACTTCAGCGCAGCCTTCGCAAATCTAAGTCATCGTAACGTCATCATCACTTCCTCAAGCTTTCGAGCAGCGAGTCATACAGCCAGCCAGCATCCACGGCTACTACGGGTATCCTGACCACCAGCATGCAGCGGACGCGCATTCCTGGTCATCGCCCAAGGCCTTCGCAGTGACCTTGGCACAGCACCTTGCACTTCGGCCGGTCAGCAAGCAGAGACGCACTTCTCTCCTGGTCGACGCAGCAGCCAGCCACTACGCATCACTGCACCACCCCGACTCACTGGGGCATCACCGCAGACAGTTCCGACTCACCGTGAACTATGCGGCATCTGGTTCCGACGCACTGGAACATTCCACTGGCCCGGCAAGCATCAACTTGCGACGACTCAACCTGCTATTCGACCTCCGGTCTCGGAGGGGGAGTGATGTAGCGACATCTATCTCGCCATATACGAACTAGAAGAAACTAACGTATCCTACATCGCGCTATCAAAGTTTTCAAAGCGATTGCGTATATATACAACAACCCGACAACAAACATTAAGTGGCGCGTAGCCCACCAGACGCAACACCGTCTGGTCGAAGGATCCTTCCTTTTCAAAGGCAGCCCCTCTACGCCAAACTTAAATTTTATATACTGTTAAGGTTAGCAGGGACTTAAATTTTATATTTATACCCACATTTTAAAGTTGAAAAGTTAAAAAAATCTTTTCAATATCGATATCATTAGATATTTTTTATCAGGAAAGGATATAAGGTATAAAATCTTACGATGTGCCTCATCAGAGGGGAATTTCATATCGTAATTGTTAATCAATTTAAAGGTATCAAACTCGGTTGAAAATATAAAGGTCATGAATAGTTCTAATAAATACATATATAATAAAAAACAAAAGTATCTGGCTTAGTAAAAATAAAAGAAACATAAAAACATTTTTTTTATAAAAAGAACACGATTAAGTGTCATAATGTGTTTCGCACGAGCAAATGATAGTGTTGTTCATTTCAAGCAAGACTCGATTATTCGTCGCGCTTCACTGTATAATATCCCACTTAGCACGGTAACCAAAATTTTCTTGTTTACATGCTACATTTGGTACAAATGGCCTCAATCAAGATGAAACTTAGTGTTCGCGATTTCTCTTATTACTTCTTATATGGTGTTTTGTGATAATGTAAATACTCTCTGAATCATTTTCATATTTATTATTTACGATATACATATCTGATTTTTGTACTTATACTTGACCAAGCTATTCTGTAATTTGCGTACAATTCAAATTTAATATTGTATGTATTAATTTAAAATTTCATGGACACTTTTTTTAAATATTGCATTGTAAAATAGATAAATTACATTATGAACTGAACTGAAATGGCTTGAAAATGTTTTACTTTTGGAATAAGGCCTTTTCTGCTATTAAGATAGAAGAATAGAGAAGCTATATTCAGTCGTCGGCTCCCTCTGGGCCGTTCGACAGAGATAGTCACCAAAGCAACCGTGCCCGGTGAGAACCTGCGTCAGACGGTAGGTGAGGGGCTTGCGTTTTCGACGCATCCACCGCTCAAGGACTGGGGGGATGGCAGCCGTTACGCGTGTGCCATAGGGCTGCCTCGCCAGGTCCTCCCCCCACCTCCACATTAGCGCTTCCTGCCCTATCCGACGCACCCGTAAGATCCCGTCCAAAGTGGGGTTCTCGCCAAGAGCCCTCCTACCCGAGAGATCTAATTGGCTTATAAAGTATGGTCCTATCTTAATTTAACAGTTTACACGTTTTACGGCGTTTTATTTTTCTAAGCTTGAGTATGTTTTTTGTTACTGTGGCATAAACTTGATGTTGGCTACACGCTCTAGCCCTATTAGATGATCCTTCTGAATTAGAAAAAATCAAAACGCATTGCTACCAGGATAAGAGTTGTAACTCTTGCATGCATTTTGTATGTAATTGATGGCTTACATTAAGACCTCGTCTGGGGATTAATTCAAGGGTCAGTGTATTTTTATTTCGAGCATATTTTTTTTTAAGTTTTAATAGAACTTAAAAGTAATTCAAATAGATTTTGTCGTCCACAACAATGAACAACGAAGCTAAGTCAAATATTTTCAAAGTTTTTTACATTTTACTCTTATCTCATTTTGTTTTGGTTTTGAATATTTTCTTAATGCTAGTCAATATTTTATAATAGCTGGTCTATATGATCACCTCTTTTTTTTAAATAAAAACAATTTTTTTTTCGTTTGCCAGTGTTGCTTCAATAAAATGATCTTATTAACATTTATCTGATTAATAATTAAATCCCTTACATTTTTAATTTCAGCGATAATAAATTACGTGACATAAAACAATGATAAATTCTAAATTCAAAAATAATTTAAATTACACAAATAAAAGCAAAAATATAAGTAATAAAATAGAGAACCGTTCTCAAGAAATGCGACATTAAAATGTAAATAGAAAAATTATACGACAAATGAAACAAACAAGCGGTATTGTTCTTACAAAATAGAATACCAACTAATAATTTGCGGAACCAAAGATAAATAAAACAACTATGAATGATATCTTGCGAGAACTGAAACGCCATTTTCTTTTCACGAGCCTAATGTTAGAAGGACAATTTTTATAATTATTTTAAATGTGTTGTTTTCATTTACATTACAATACATGTATTGCACTTTTCATCTAACTAACGTAATAGTCGAAAGCAAGTATTTGCTTCCATAACTATCTAATTAGTATGTCAAATATTAGTATTACGAGTATGTAGTTTGCCGTGTATAATTACGTGTATATAGTACATATTATTATCATGCTGAATTAATTTGTTGTTAACTCAAAATCTGCGTAATTTACAAGTAAAATTATTCGTTGTTTTTCCATGTATAGATTAGATAAAACTATTTACAGTCTCGTATGTCAACGAGTGAAAATAAACAAAAATTTTCACTCGGAAAATAAACAAAAATGGCATAAAGATTAAATTAAATAGTAATAAAAAAAAATCATAGTAAAAAAAAAAATCTTTTGTAGAACGGCTTCACGGAAGATCAGCGTTGTATCTAATCAGATGCAACACATGCTGAGTGGAGACCTTTTTAGGAAAAAGTATCTTGTATCTAAGCCACTAATTATTCTGTTATTTTTTTTTATTCTTATTTTTTGTAATACTTTTACCTAAATAAACGTTTTTCTTTCTTTCTTTCTTTCTAAATATTCAATTAAATTAATAATTAATTAAGATTAAAGATTCAATTAAATTTTTAGCATATGGTAATTATTCACATTTATATTTACTTTTAGGAAAATAAATTAGTCTGGATAAGCTTACGTTTAAATTACGTAGCAGACAGCGGATATATTTTGTTGATTGGATAATTTTTTTTTGAAAATGATGGTACGTGACCTATTGTATACTTAGGCTGGCTGCACTTTTATAAGTATGACTAAGTTTTTCATGAACTATGGCACCTCATGTGTGACTTAGTCGAACGTGTCAGTAGTTATAAAAAACTTGAGTATAAAAATTTAAGCTAATCGTCATAAGCTCAACAATTTTAATTATAAACAAATATTTTCGTATATTCTTTCGTAACCTTCTCGAAATTCTAAAATGTGAATGTATTTTTGTAACCGTGATTCAACTCAAAGTATATAATATTTATCATTTAGCTAAGATTGAATCAGTGAGCGATGTTGAGTTACCACAATTTTTTGAGTTTCATGACATGTGCAAAGTTGAGATGAGAATTAAATAAGATTTTTTCACATTTGTGACAGCTATTGTGCTCTAAAATACATTTGAGATGAAATGTTTTTACATTATACCTTATAATAAAAGTCTGCATATGTTATTAATTACGTGACCGACAAACATATTTATGTTTTTATAAAATGGAGTGAAGTAAATGTCTCATTATGAAATAAAAGTAGCAAATAAAACGTAATAATAAAGATGAATAAAAAATACAACAAACAAGAAATAGTACATAAGGCAATACAATGATTTAAAAGAAAAAAAATTCATTTGAAAAAAGTAGATCCCCACAAAGAACAAATAGTCGCGTCAATGAAGCCATAAAACAGGCAAACTTAAAAACTCCTCCTATGAAGGACAATCTACTCTTTAAAAAAAAAAAAACTTAATAAATTAAAAAAAATCTTTTGTAGAGTCTCATTTGGATGCTGAGAATGAAAATATTAAAAAAGTTATGGAGGTTGCAAATATAATCTACAAAGACATCTGTAACGAAATATTTATTAATGATCATTATCCTCCTGGTGATCCAATGTTTTCCAAAAATCAATCAATAGATGTAATTCCTCAATCATTAATATTATTATTGAGTGAAATTATACAGAAGATTTTAAAGAAACAAAATTTTTATAATGAACTTGATAAAAAAACAACGTCAATTGCACATGGAATTATGCCTGCTGTAAGACCACGATCACCACTTGACGACAATGAAGTTTTCAATACGCAAAATTAATTATGAAAATTATATTATATTTATTAAAATAAAAACAAAAATTAACTAAGTTATTTGTTTAGTGTAATAACACTAAACAAATAACTTAGTTAATTTGTGTTTTTAGTTGTATTTAGAGTTATTAAAAATAAGAAAGCTAAAAATTTATTTTCTCCTCTTCTCCACCCCGGCTCCCGAGGCAGACCTGCAAACAAAATAATTCTCAAGTCGACTTAGACCTAGAAACTATAGAGTAATCGATTTGCGTAATACACATAAGCACAGTATATATCGTTTCGTAGAGGAATTACTTTGATTTCTCTGAAATTCTGCTATATTATCTAATGTAGTCGATATGAGACTATCTGGTTCGGTCTGGAGTATGTATTTATTTACAAATAAATAAAGAAAATAATTTTTCATAATACTAATTAGCAATTTAGGAATGTATCGATATTATAATTCACAATTTAGGAATATATCGAAACATAAATAAAAAAGATAGATACAAATAATAGAACTACTACTTTTTTAAGTTGGTTAAAAAAAAGAAGAACAGCTCGGAAGCAAGAAACAAATAGAAACTAGAAACATAATCTTATAACACATTAACGTATCAGAGAACGAAGCGATATAGTATTGCACGCTGAACGCATCGAATGCGGACTCAAGCGAATACTGTTGCTCAACCGATCCGACGTATACTATATTTCATCTGAGTATGCTTTTGAATTAACATTTGGGTTTATCTTTATTTAAAAAATAATATTGATAATAATATAAATAATGAGTGTGTTTAAATGTGTATTATAAACCCGTAAATAAATGTTATATCTATACATATAATAAAATGGTAGGAAAGTCAAAACTGTACATTGAATATTTTTTTAAAAGAATACTTGGGGTGTGATCTACAATCGATACCGAAGCCAAAAATATAGTTTTTAGAATTTTTGTCTGTTTGTCTGTTTGTCTGTATGTATGTCCGGGATAAACTCAAAAAGTACTGCATGGATTTACTTCAAATTTGGCACGAATATTATTAAAAAGTCGGGTCATGATATAGGCTACATATTATTAGGCTATCACCTACGGGGAACGAGCAGTGAACCTTTATTTCTTCAAAGCATTCTGCAACAACGTGTAATCTAACGACGCATATTTGAATGTTGTTATTATGTTAATAACCATGCTATAAGCTATCTTCACACTATAAAAATCACTAAATATAACTAACTTAGGCTTATAAACATAATGAATGTAAGAATGAATGTAATATAAGAAATTAATATAAATAGTATCAAGACAATTTTAGAGCAGCGCCATCTATGAGATTTCAAAAACATCAAGTCGAATTACATGTGTAAACCCTTTTTGGATATAAATAATTTAAATTTGATCATGTTGGCGAGGTTAATAGTTGTTTTTAAAAGTCATAGATGGAGTTGTGCATTTTCTTCTTAAAAATTGTATCGTTAATTCGTTTCAGAGATGAGCAAGACAATTAAAAAAATGTGTTTATATAAGATGTAAGCTGCTTCATCTATGTCTTATAAAGTTCATCGAGTTTGTCTGTATGTAATAAAAAAACAGAACTCAAAAAGAACTGCAACTTGCTGTAAGCAATTTGAGCTAAATAACGAAGAAAGAGGAAAATAAAGCATGCCATATATATCATACAGATAAGAAATGCTTATGCTTCTTCGGAACCTATTTCCTCCGAAGTTGCGTAACGGGACCCGCCTTAAAGTCATCTCGCTCCACAGACAGACTATTGAGGCGAAAATTCTTACGGGTTGTGGCGTCGGCGAGGCAGTATTTATACCACGCATTTCCCTCATACCTCATAACTTCTCGTTCCAGTTCAAGCGCTTACGTTAGTTCCCCGTGAGTATTTGCTTCACGATGACCATCAATAAGTCGCAGGGGCAGACACTGAGGGTAGCTGGTGTCGACCTCAGGACGAGCTGCTTCTCACACGGGCAGCTATACGTCGCTTGCTCCCGCGTCACCAGTCCTGACTCTTTTTACATTTTGGCTGCGGAGAGCCAAACCACTAATGTTGTTTATCGAGAAGTCCTATAAGTATGTATTTTTACCCTATTCTGTATTCCTTATTCATTATTTTCTCCATCTGCTTTAGTCACAACTTATGACTTAATTCAGCAGAATCACCATAAAGTCATTTATTCAAAACAGGCTGAAAATAAGCATTTATTGAAGGTCAATTTTACAAAAGAAGTCTCCCTTTGTTACTGCACTTTTTGTAGATATGAAATATAAAGAAGAAACGGGTAAATGAATGTTATTTTAAAAGGTATAACCGTAGGTATTTTTGGTGCTGTTTAGCGTTCACGCAGATGACGTCGCGGGCAGCAGCTAGTATAATAATAAAATTAAAATAATAGAATAAATTTTGCCTGAGTTAATTCATCGAAAAATTACATAAGATCGTTTTGTAGAGCGTTCAACTCTCTACAAAAATATTCAATGGAAAATGCAGTGCGATTAATTGTTCATTCCAATCCTGTTATTCTCATTAGACCAGGGTCGATAATTTTTTATACCAAAAAAATAATAGTAAGATGAAACCCATTGGAAAAGGAAGAGAATATGACATAAATAAAAGGAAAAATTATTTACGGGCGATCTGAGGTCGGAAACTGGAGGTGGGGGGTTTAAGGGTAAAAAACTGTTTATCTCAATTTTCATATCATAATATCCTCTTTATAAAAACGGATTCACGGTAATCCAGTTACGGTAATTACAATAGCTCGTTAAAACAAGGGTTCTATTTTATATCAGAACAAGGCCAGAAATTAACTGAATTAGTTGATTATATTGGATGCTGTACAAATTCCATTCTGTCATATTATTTCAAATTATTCGTTAGGAGCAAAAAATTTTGGTTTAGTTAAAAAGTTTAGAATTTCGAATTTAAATGTATTTCTTTATTTTTTATTTTAAGCCAGCTATACTATGATATTTATAGATGAAACTTTTAGTTGATAAAATAGAACGAGGTATGAATATTTCAACAACATTAAAAAACTCGTCGTCTTGCGCTATTCTGAATCTTCTTTACCAGGATCTACTTATTATCTGAATATGAATATGAAAGACTTAAAATACCGCTTGCAATTAAAACTTCAGAATTTTTTAATTTAAAAGAATCGACATTCAGACTAGAATACAAAAACTAATAATTATCACTAATTATCAGCTTGTGATTAAAAACGGAATTATTTGAAAATTCCTCGAAGGATTTAAACACTAACGAAACATCTTTATAAAAGTAAAAATTGAATTTTATGATGAATATAACTTTTTAAAATGACATGGTATACTAATTATATATATATATATATATATATATATATATATATATATATATATATATATATATATATATATATATATATGGGACGTTCTTTGTCAACCGGAACACCTCTATACCCAAAATTCCTTTTGACCTAAAAATATTTAAAAATATGGAAAATTTAGGATTTTTTATGTACTTTCCATTAGAGCGTGGCCTTTTTTGAAATTTCGTTTACAGACAGAGCAGCACGTCCCCTAACTTTAAAAAAATACCACTTTACGAAATGATCAGGCTGTCAAAAATCACAGGAGCTCAGAAAAATTCCAGGCAACGACTATTTTCATGTATTTTTTGCTGCTGAACATGAATCCGGCGGTATATTTTACCGATACCTCAAGCGTTCGCCCCTAACCTCAAAAAACACCCCCAAAATTGCAGTTTCGCGCATTTGAGAGCTTTGTCCTGTGATGGACGCGAGTAAAATTATTGACAGACAGTATTTTTATGTATTTTTTGCTGCTAAACACGAATCCGGTGGTATTTTTTACCGATACCTCAAGCGTTCGCCCCTAACCTCAAAAAACACCCCCAAAACTGCAGTTTCGCGCATTTTAGAGCTTTGTCCTGTGATGGACGCGAGTAAAATTATTGACAGACAGTATTTTTATGTATTTTTTGCTGCTGAACACGAATCCGGTGGTATTTTTTACCGATACCTCAAGCGTTCGCCCCTAACCTCAAAAAACACCCCCAAAACTGCAGTTTCGCGCATTTTAGAGCTTTGTCCTGTGATGGACGCGAGTAAAATTATTGACAGACAGTATTTTTATGTACTTTTTGCTGTTGAACACGAATCCGGCGGTATTTTTACCGATACCTCAAGCGTTCGCCCCTAACCTCAAAAAACACCCCCAAAATTGCAGTTTCGCGCATTTGAGAGCTTTGTCCTGTGATGGACGCGAGGAAAATTATTGACAGAGACTATTTTTATGTATTTTGAGATGTTAAACACGAAGATTTACAATATTACAAGCGGACCAAATTTTCTAAAATCAAACCATTTTTTTAAAAAATATTTATTGACAATAGTTTATTCTCATAAAAACTGACTAAAAAATATGTTTTACATACGCGGGTATTTTGATTTAGATGGTATGGGAAAGTATTTATACCACGTTGTAATAATTAATAAATTTGTAGTTGAAATTCAAACTAAGAAAAAAAGTATATGAAATCGAGAGAATCTATAATTCATATATTATTACATAATAAAGAAAATTCTTAGTTACTCTCAAATATTTTAAATGATTTTTATATATATTAAATTTTCTTTGAAAATTTCAAAGGTATTTCAATAATTCTTTTTTTTTTTTCTCCGATAACTTTTTACAAATAATACCTACAATTTTATTAATATTACTGTAATACAAAATAATAAGGAGAGATAATAAAGTAATACGTATTTATGGAATATGGATTGTTTCTTTATGAATCAATTACTAATTCTCTTTTACCCTCGAATAAAAAAGAATGTAATTTGTAATATGTGTGTGACATGCGTATTTTGTAATAACTTGACGTTGTCTTTCTGCATTTAGATATTCTAATGCCTCCAAAATATTATCAATAACGGATTACTGCTAAATAATGGTAAAAAATGGTAATAAAAACAAAAAAAAAAAAGAAAAAAATTCTATTCTTTTAAATGATTATATATTATTGTTGGGCAGCAAAAAATACAGAAAAATACTGGCTGTCAATAATTTTACTCGCGTCCATCACAGGACAAAGCTCTCAAATGCGCGAAACTGCAGTTTTGGGGGTGTTTTTTGAGGTTAGGGGCGAACGCTTGAGGTATCGGTAAAAAATACCGCCGGATTCGTGTTCAGCAGCAAAAAATACATAAAAATACTGTCTGTCAATAATTTTACTCGCGTCCATCACAGGACAAAGCTCTCAAATGCGCGAAACTGCAATTTTGGGGGTGTTTTTTGAGGTTAGGGGCGAACGCTTGAGGTATCGGTAAAATATACCGCCGGATTCATGTTCAGCAGCAAAAAATACATGAAAATAGTCGTTGCCTGGAATTTTTCTGAGCTCCTGTGATTTTTGACAGCCTGATCATTTCGTAAAGTGGTATTTTTTTAAAGTTAGGGGACGTGCTGCTCTGTTTGTAAACGAAATTTCAATAAAGGCCACGCTCTAATGGAAAGTACATAAAAAATCCTAAATTTTCCATATTTTTAAATATTTTTAGGTCAAAAGGAATTTTGGGTATAGAGGTGTTCCGGTTGACAAAGAACGTCCCATATATATATTATACTATACTACATGATCACGGACAAATTCAAAGTGTACCCGTGACGTGACCATGGCGCTTGCAACACTGCTGAAAAAACGGAACTCATTTTTTTTTAATCAAAAATTTCAGTGCGTTTGACCTCTATCTTGTCTGATGGTAAACAACGATGAAGTCTAAGGTGGAGCACGCAAACTCAAATAATGCCTGTTCACTTTTGCCTTAAAAATCCCTAAATTATACGTATCGGGAAACAGTGACGCAGGAAGAGAATTCCATTCCTTTGCAGTTCTAATAATGAAGGAAGATGCGAACCGCAAGGTGCGAACCGGAGGAATATCAACTACGTATGGATGACATCCCCGTCCACGTCGTGTCGTTCGATGGTGGAATACAAGTCCGACGGTGGAACAGGTCCGAGTACAGGATGGTGGAATACTCATATGGTAAACATCCTGTTTATTAAATATATTAACCAACAATCACACCACGTATTAGTATAATAGGGTTTTAATATTTAATACGCGTGAGGAATCAATTCCACGAGCGATAAACGTCATTGGTAAAAGTCAATGGGTAAAGCCGTGGGTGATCTAGTCGCTACTATAAAAATATACAAAATAAAACTATTAACACACATACTAATTGCCAAAAAAAACACACAAATAAACGAATTAATGCAGAGTACAACAAGTGCACAAAGTAACGCAACACCGGAAAATTCCATTGTAACAGTACAAGTAAATTAAGCGACACAAAAGGAACAAAATTAGAATGCCGTGGAACTAATTAGTGCTGTAACAGGAGTCAACCTCATTTGGTAGTCGCTTTGCGTGCAAGGCTAAGTATGAAAAAGCGCCTATCCCCAAACAATTACTTTGTAAAGTAAAAAAAAAAATTGGATTTAACTAAACTTCCCTCGTGATTTCATTTAATTTGACATAAAATGCCTTCTGTTTCGCTATTAGATATCATAGTGTTGTATAAGTAGATCATATTACTTCTGGTTAATGTAACTATGAGACAATGGTAGAAGAATTATTAAAATTGGTTTAGTAGTTTCAAAGTTTGTCCACTTAAAGACAAACGAAGGTATATTTTTTATTTATAAAAATAATATACAGTATAGATAAATAATCAGAAAGAATACACAATTCATCAATATAACCAGATACGTTAAAAACTGCACATTTCGAAATAAATTCTGAGATTTGTACATCTTTAACTTATATACCTAACTCCCTATCATAGGAAAAAAAGACTAATGACGAGCAGTGGGATGTTTGTAAGTTGTTACAGTACAGGTTTTTCCAGTATAGTTCTAATATTTTTTTTTAAAATAAAATCTCCGTATATAAATTAAAGATAACCAAAAAACTGAAAAAAAAAATCACTTCAATTTTACTTAAGCGTGCGTATTTTTATTAAGCACATTTATACGTAGCTTACAGTATTTGCTACATAATATATTTATACGTATTTTGTAAATAAAATAAAAAAAGTTTTCGTCACTGAGGACACGATCGCCATGAAAATAATATTTTCAATATTTTTATTTCAACTATAGCTATTTCAACTATAGTAAAAAAATGAACGAAAAAATTAATATGAAAACTGTCATGTAAAATATATTTTTACATCTCCTTCTTTTAACTTGTCATGTTCAAAGTTTGTCAAATTACCGTATACTGCCCTAGTGTAGGATCGAAACGTGAAGAGAATACGAATAGGCATTTAAAATTCAAAGGATCTATGTCACGACACGGCCTTCGCTATTTGGTCGGTTTCACTTTCTGACCCTGCCAAATTAGAAAGAAGATTTACAATTTGGCTGAAATTTTCAGTACGTAATAGTTGTACAAGCTTCAAAATATATTGCGTTTATTTCAAGGGTAAATTGAGTTTCAACTTAATATAAATTAGTTTAACTGCATTGGCGTACTCAACATTTAATATTAAGCTATTGAAATTAATGAAAAAAAAAAACGTAAGAGATGAGTAATTTTAAAACATATTTATAGAGATGGCTTTTTTATTCCGAATTGATTGTACTGCAAAATTAATTGCAGAAAAGAAATTTTAATAATTATACGGTACTAAAAAAATGTAAAATAGAATTTGGGCATTGTTGGAAAATAAAACTTAAAAATTTTAAGTCAAAAAATTTATAGTCATTCAACGGAAGCAGCATAAAAAGGGAGTTAAATTTAATGGATGCGAGAATCCTCATTGACGGGTTGAATTCGACACTAAAGTGAACGGAACTGAGTGAATGATTGACGGTTTCATATACGATATTGTATAATATTGCGAAATTTAATGCGCTTAATCTACCTACGATGAATAAAGATGTTACCGAAGTGAATAAATGCGTGAATGATGGTTTTATGAACAGAAATATGTAATAAAATAATTATGACAAATATAATACACAGACAATTATATATAGATTTTTATTAATTATTAATATTTGATATTTCATATATAGTTATTGAAATTCATAAACAGATAATATTGCTAAGTTTGATGCTATTATTTCACAGAGCTTACTATCACATATTTCTACGTTGAAATAAGAAATGTCTGGTTTTCGCTTGAAACCATCAAAATCGGTAACATAAAATTCAACCCGAAATCGTTATCGGCGCAGTACTTTCCGGGACATTTAGCCCGGAGTGCGAATACCGACATTTTATTTGAAATTTTCGTCACATTTTTTTTGTGTTCGTGACACACAATTTAGGACCTGACATACTATTTACGACGAAGAAACATATTTTATAAAGTTTTAAGTAAAAAGTATGTATCTACAAGATTTATAATAATTATACATATTGTAAGAAAATGAAACCTATACATCTAATAGGTCCTTACATATGAAATTGGCGTTTTGTATGGTCGGAATATAAAGTCGATTTTTTATATATATAATATATTTAAGTAATCAAAGTATGTACCATTGCCATCTATGCATTAAGAACTTTACTAAAAAAACCATTCGGACGGGAATCGATAAAATGTTTGAAGGTGGTTTGGACTACCCCATCGGAGTTGAATTTTTCCCTTATAAGAATTTATCCAAATTTCAAAACAAATTAAAATCTGTTGGAGCAAGGTCCGGGGAGTACGGTGGATGTCTTAGACATTCCAATTGAAGATCCTCTAATTTGGTAGCCATTTTTTAGGCAGTGTGTGGTCGAGCGTTGTCCTGGAGCAGCAGTGGCCTAGAGCGATTAAATAGCCTCGGTTGTTTAACAGCTAGCTTTTCCATCCTGGTTTGCAGTTGTTGACAACAGACATCTGCCGTAATCGTCGTCGTGCCGTAACAAAGCTGTAGTGAACGACACCGGCACTAGTCTACCAAACGCTCACAAGTAACTTTTTTGAGTCAATTTTTGCTTGGGGCAGGATTTGGCTGGCTCATCAGGGTTCAGCCATTACGATGAGCACTTCCGATTATTGTACATGATCCACTTTTCATAATGATTCGATTTAAAATTCCTTCATTATTGTGTCGGTTGAGTAACGTAACGCAGCAGTCTAAGCGCGTTTATTGGTTTGTTTCACTCAATTCATGAGGTACACACCTTTCAACTTTTTTTACCTTTCCAATTTGCTTCAACTGGATGAAAACAGTTTTATCACTAACACCACAGTCTGCAGCTAACTCGGACATGGTTTGTAATGGATCCGCTTCCACAATAGGCTTCAATTCTTCATTATCAACTTTGATCTCCGGCCGTCCACGGAACTTGTTCTGTAGGTCGAAATTTCCAAAACGAAAAGGTTGGAACTAAAAACCCACTACGTTTTCTTTTCTGATACCGCAGCCATACACGTAATTAATCCTTCGAGCCGTTTCTGCAGCACTGGTGCCACGGTGGAACTCGTACTCGTAAGAATAACACGATATTTCAAGTTTTCCATTTTGTAAACTGAGTGACGCAGAGATGAAAAACAAAAAAGGAAAAAACAAATGAATTACAGTTTTCGAAACGCAAATACATGAGTAAATAGCTGTATAAATTTGAATTTGGACTTCCTAACCAAAGAGGGAATACTTGAGATCAAAGAGGCCAGTACGACAAAGCGCCAATTTCATATGTAAAGACCTAATATTTTTAGGGTTTTTTAATCAAATAATGCCATCGGATCTGTGTTTTTGGAATCTCAATAGATAATCCCGTAAATTTTTCGCAGTCTAAATAATAGAGATAGTAATTCTCTAACGAAAATTATAGGTACTGGTATCTTAACAATAACATACGAGTATTTTTTTTACATGTTATATATTTTATATATTATTTTTTATTTGTTATATTATATTATAAATTGAAACAAAGTTGTGCGTTGACACTGTTAATAGAAAAGAGAAAAGATTAGAAATGAAACGGAGTTCACATATCAAAAAGTAGTATTTTCTACATTTCTCAGCTCTATGATAACTAAAATGTGACATTTATTTTTATTTATTTATTTATTAATGCGTCTTAGTTATTTAAGGCGGTCTTATCGCTAAGTAACTATTTTTTTCAGATAATCCAGTAGGTGGTGTACTTTTGTTACCTACATAGCATTACATAAAATATGCTTAATACGTAAATTAAAAATATATACAAAATATAAAATACCTACATATATATAAATATATAATACACAATATATACTTTAGCCGTTACAGGTCATCAAAATTGATAAGTTGAAAAATCGTAAATAAATAATAGGAAGGAGAGAAAAAAATAAGGAAATAAATGAATAGAAAATAATGAAAAATAATAATAAATAGGAATAATTTATTATATTCAGGTAGTGTTCTTGGACTAGATTTTTAAAAGATGTAAGTGGCTATGCTTATTTGATTTTGAGCGGTAAGGCATTCCACAATTGAACTGCCTGTACAGCAAATGACATTTAATGGGCCGAAACACATAACCGCGTTTCGACGCCGCAACGCTAAAATCGGCGGTGGCGTCACCGCCGATTGTAGCGGCGCGGCACCGCAAATTCCGGCGTTATAACGTCATACTTGTTGACAATGATTTATTGATATTTTGGGTCTATTTTAAATTTTTATTTTTTTAAGTCTATTAGACATGGGTAACTCAATGAATTTGTATGAACCGCAGATAAGCTCATGAGCCATATGCTTGAACCAGAGCTGTGAACCGGCTCATAGTTCAGCTCAATTGTTGTTATATTGTTACTTTTAACCACTTTTAACTATTAGATTTACAGCTAATTTATGACTCGGTTCAAACAAATGACATGTATGATGTACCTAAATTATAAATATGTAATAAAGCAGCGTTTCGAAAAGTTATTATAGTGATATTTTTTCTATCTTACACAATTATAGGAGAATGCTAATTTCATGCATATGATAAACGCTAAAGTGAGTTTCTTTGTTTGTTACGCTTTCACGCCTCAACTATTCACCTGAATCCCGATCATCATGAAATACTGCATACCAGTTTTCTGGGGTACAGAAAAGGACATAGAGTACCTACTTTACGTACCGACTACCGTTGGTGCCTGTACCATGCGAGCGGAGCCGCGGACGAAGACTATTTATTTATATTTAATCTATAAAACTAATATAAATGTAAGATATTAATTTATGTATCACTTTGTTTAAATTTTGTTTAGGCTTTATGAGACAAAAGTTGTTTAAAATCCTACTAGCATAAAAAAATTGATTCACAAAATTATTTCCGGTACAAAGGATTACTTTTTATGCATTCTACTTAAATAACAACTTCAAATATTAACAAATTTCACGTGAATTATAATATTTAAAATAATTAAATTAATATCCACAATCAAAAATCACGAAGAACTGGTTACCCTACAAAAACGCTCTTTTTCGCGACGCCGCAACGCCGCAACGCAAACTGCCGATTTTAGCGTTGCGTCGACGCAACGCGGTTATGTGTTTCGGCTCTATAAGATTTGGTGTTGTGCACAGGTACAGCCTATGTGTGAGAACCTCTACTGATCTTAGAACTTTGCTATGTGTTCCAAGAAATTCAAATTTGTCCTTAACCCTAGAAGCCTAATCTTTTTCGGACGTACACAAAGCCTTTATATATGTACGTCTCAGAGGCGTACACATATGAATTACAATCTGTATGCAAAAATAGCCCTATTTTAGAAATATTATTTAGCGGAAATTGAAATTTGGAATATAAACTAAAAATAAAACAACACCGTTTTGAATTATAACTATAATCACAGCTATTTATTACAAAGAAAAAACAATATGCATAAACTGAAACAAAAAAATTTAACTTTTTTAAAATCAACTAAAACTTATAATTTTTCTAAGACAATCTTTTTTTTTTATCTAATTAGTTATTCTTAGAGCAAACATCTATACATATAATAAAATGGTACGAAAGTCAAAACTGTACATTGAATATTTTTTTAAAAGAACACGGGTGTGATTTGCAATCGATACCGAAGCCAAAAATATAGTTTTTAGAATTTTTGTCTGTTTGTCTGTTTGTCTGTATGTATGTCCGGGATAAAGTCAAAAAGTACTGCATGGATTTACTTCAAATTTGGCACGAATATTATTAAGAAGTCGGATCAACATATAGCCTACATATTATCACGCTATCACCTACGGGGAACGAGCAGTGAACCTTTATTTCTTCAACGCATTCTGTATCAACGTGTAATCTAATAGCGTTCATGCAGACGACGTCGCGGGCAGCAGCTAGTTAAAAATAATTAGACTTTAAAGGGACAAGCTAAACTTTAAGAGCAGTCTACACACTTGTCAACCTTGTGCAGATTTTTTACATGAACATGCAGATGCGATGTGTTACAAACACACTGATTTTGACATATTTTTTTTTATAGGCGCAAAAGTTGGTTTCTTCAGGGGTACTAGATTCTTGTAAAGACGAAACGTATTCAGTCACATAATTATTTTCATATTCGCTTTGAACGTCGTCGGTAATCTGGTCATCCTCAACTTCGGAATCTGAATCTTACAAAGAAGGATTATCGTCCTCGTTTAAGATTGCTAAAATCTCGTCTTCATCTAATCTTTTAGATCGTGACATATTTCTACTTAAAATAACGTCGAAAATAAACATAAAATGTACGAAAACAAACAAAATTAAAATCACACAAACCTAGTTAAAAGTTACACAAAGCCTAAACATACGTCTCGTAGGCGTACTATACTTCGATAAATAAAAAATGGAGGGACTTGCCTTAACAACACAGACACCATCCGCTAGCTCCCGTCGGCCACGGAGTTGGTAAAAGAACACGATGCGCTAGTTTCAACCGTTAGAAAGAGACAAACGATATTCGGTTACGTGTACGCCTCTCAGGCGTAGATTTGGCTTCTAGGGTTAAGGTATATTGGCATTTTTTCATTAGATAACACACAATAAAGCAGCGAGAGAACATGCAAGTTTCAAAACTTTCGAAAGAAATGGTAACATGGAGATAGGCCGGAAATTAGTAATATTGTAAAGTAAAGTAAAAATATATTTATTTGGGACATCACAAACATTGCAGACACTTAATTGCTAAAATATTTATACAAAAAACAAACAAAAAAAAAAAATAAAGAAAACACAAACATACAATTAAATTTATTGCTAGTCAGTGCACAAAATTCTAGAATATTGGAGACACACAGGTTTGTTGCACCCAACACAAACATGGATAGTCATCCTATGTTTGTTGTTCAACCTCAACTCTCTTGGCAATCGTATATTTATAACACGTCTTTGCACATGAGACACCACAAGCACACGTGCTAATTTTTTTGGAAACCTCTGCGCAGCTTTTGATTGGTGCAAGTTATATAAAATGTACGCATTCATGGCACTCAAGTCTAGGACACGATATAGCCACTTGTACACTCCTTGTTCGACGGCTACTGGAGTAATCGATCGTTTTTTGTCAGCTCATAGGTCCTGATATTGGTCCTGATCTTCATCATTGTCACTTTCATGGTTTTGTATCAGTTCGGACTCCAATAATAAAAATAAAAAAAAAACAAAAAACGAATATTCTCTTCATTGTCAGACCGATCCGGAGCTAACAACAACGTACTCCTTTTTCGAAAGATGGATCTCCTGCACAAAAAGTTTTTCTCACAGGGCGCTTAACAGAACTCGTAGATGGTCGTTTTGATTTAGAACTGGCTTTATTATTTTTTGACATTTTGTACTACACAATTTGAAACAAACATAATCGCTCTTATAAAATATATCATAGAGCAAAAATGGACGTGTAGCCTGCCAGGCTCCGGTCACTTTTTGATGGTCATTACTTACGTGATATTTATCGGAAGACGTAACTTCCTCCCTCGTTGGTAGTTTAACAAATAAAACAAAAGCTACTGAGCCGCTCAATTGCGGGGAGGGGGGGGGGGAATTAGGTGAAACTAAGAAAACGAAAACATTGAGTAGCCTGTGAGACTCCACGTCCATAGTTAAAAGTTAGTATAGGAAAGATTTAAAAAAAAAAAAAATTGGAGGTGTTGGCTTTTTTGAATTGGAGTAATTTATTCCTTCCAAGTAGCATGCAATGCAATAGTTTAGGATATGTGTTAATATAGGAATAACAATGTCAATTATAGATATAATCATATTTCGGCTGATTTTATCGATACTGACGTCATTAGGTGTCAACATCACATTCATTATACTAACTTAATGTAAACGGGGATAGGAGTTAGATCCGGAGTTGGGTATAAAGAAAGAACTTCAAGTGTTGACTTTTTATCAGCGCTATCTATTACATTGGCAGCAGAAAAATGTTTATAGAGATGTTCAGTATTTATCAGAAGAAGACTTACGAAATGAATTGCCAACTTCAAGTGTTTTTCGAAATTTCTGTTTTCGCTGTGTCGCCGTTTTCTACCGATTTGTGGATATGACGTCATTGTGCGTCTCTACACGACATATTGCATTGATTTCGAACTTTATAATACTTTTCACGATTATCTGATGGATTAGATTTATATCGCGATTTATAACAAGTTTTCTTTGCAATTAATGATTTTAGATTATCGGTTAACCATGGTGCAGGAAGTTTTTCTACTCGCACTTACTTTTTTATTTTAATAACAGACACCAACTACAAATATAATTAAAATACTTTATAGACAAGTAAAGAAATTTTTATAATTTTTATAAATACAATAACTAAAATACTTCATAGCTTACTAACTTAATATAAGACGTAACGATCCGAAAATCCCTGTGGATGAAAGTCGAGCATTAGTCGGATTTAGCTAATGCATAAAATTTAGCGTCGTGTGCTGGACATCAACTCAGTGAATCTTAATGCTGTGTACTGGCTTAGTTCACTAAACCGCCTAGGAATTGTGTATACGTTTTAACATTTCGTCAAAAAATTCTGTGTAACATTTTTTTATATTATTCTATTTTTTTTTTAATAGAGAAACGCCTCAAGCTCCTCATTATCTGGTAGAAAACACTCAAGCTACGACAAATATCTCTATGGCCTGTACAAACATTTTTCATAACTTGGGATCGAATCAGTGACCACCAGTGCAATAGCCAGTTGCTGTGACCATTACGCCGACCCGCTGTTAAATTGTACATGGTCTAGGAATTTTTATTTATTTTTAAATGCTTTATTAAGGAAACAAACATATAATATAACAAGTATATGTATATATCACACAATAATTATAATTACACTATTACCAAATAAAAAAATAATTACATAATAAAATTTAATAACAGGTGCTTTATAAAAAAAAAAAAAAAAATGTGTAAATAAATTTAAAAAAAAATGTTCTGAATTGAAACGATTAAATTTTTCTCTAGTTTTCTATGTTTAAAATATTAAGATAATGATATGCAGATACTGAGCTGTTTGTTCAAGACGAGTGACAACTGCTCTCATTTAGTGGTACAAAAATTCTAAGATCGCCTGCAATCGTGGATTCGATTACATTTATTCATTTCTACAAAGAGCATTCAAAGCTGTCGGTTCCGGTAGTTATCAAAAGTAGCTGATCGTTAATCTTAGTATAGAAATTATCCGCTCATCTCTTTTTTTTTTTTTTTTTTTTGTATATTGAGACGAAGACTTTGCTCAGCAATGAGACGGATACAAGATCTATTAGTTAAGTTATGACATAGCTACTTGGTAGATCAAAGGGTAATTAGATGATATCCGTAAACAACTAAACACTGAAAATTAACTACTAATTTGGTAATGGTTCAAAGTGAAATGTCGTGTTAACAACACTTTTGTAGAGCATCAATTTTTATATTATAGTTGTGCCGTCGTGTATAACATTTTATTAGTATCCCCAGTGAATGCGAAATAGGCATGTATACAACCACAAGTTCGATTTGAGTCGTTCTCATATGTTTTCCAGGACGATTGGCGGTCAGCGGACGTCGAGATAGGATATTGTGTGGTTTGAGAGTGAACAAAATTGAACGAAAATTCAACGCTCACATTTGATTCGTTTTGCCGTTTTTCCATCGCTATACACTTTTTAACTTTACCTCTTAAAAAGTTTTTATATTTTGATCTAATATAATAATTTTTAAAACTATTATATCCAAATCTTTCTAATATAATGAACCAGCTAAAATTTGCTTATTGGTTAATTACGGAGAAAACTATCAGGATTTACTAAATTGCCTTAATTTTTTTGCCAGCTGCACGCATGATATATATATATATATATATATATATATATATATATATATATATATATATATATATATAATAAAATCATTTCACGAAGATAAAATATATGCGCACGTTAGTTTCAGATTTTATTGAATCACAATTTAAGATCGTAAACAGTTTATTTCTTTTTCAGTAACGTCTGTTCTATACGAGGGCTATGAAATTTTATATCTCAATCTGATTCGAGAAACAAAAATGCCTTTACGAGTCAACTATGTTATTTTATGCTCATATTTAAAAACCGATCGTTTTTATGATTCAACGCAAGGCTTATTGATTGGGTTACATATTTTAATAATAAAATTATTTTAACATTTAACAACATTAAAAATATTTTTCATAAAACTTAGTGCATATTTTATACATATATCATCTATACATATAAAAATGCTTTATCCTGAATGACTAACTAATTGACGGGTAAACGCACAGCCTAAATTACTTATCGTAGAGACCTGAAACTTGGAGGGTGTGTTTTTTGTATGACGTAGGCATCCGATAAGAAAGGATTTTCCGAAATTCTATTCCTAAGGGGGTGAAAAGGGGGAGTAAAGTTTGAATGGGACAACGTGATTCCTTGCTCCAATCTACTTCAAATTTGGAATAAACATTCTTTGACAAATGGAAAAAAGGGGTAGAAAAATTATTTTGGGAGTGATTGGAGCATTAATTTAAAAAAAAACTATGAAAGTTAGAGAGCTCTATTCTCGCCACTAAGCGTAAAATCTTAGCGACAGTACGGTCCCCAGTAGGATGTGAAACCTGTGTCGGGGGTCCGGAAACACACACAACACACAAGCACCCAGACCAGGACAAATATTTGTATGGCCTACACAAATATTTGTCATGTGCGGGGATCAAACCCGCGACCGTTAGCGCATCAGCCAGTTGCTGTGACCACTACGCCGACGCGTCATCAAATATATATATAATGTAAATTAAATAGAAACCGTGAACGTTGACGCGACTTTATATTAACTTAGAACTTTATTTTGCTTATCCGAGTAGTAGCTTATGCGAATCTGATGAACGCTATTTTAGCTGACGTTAAAAACGCGTTGCTTGCCAGAAGATAAGACGTTTACGTCTCTAATTACTGGCTTAAATCACCCTTCGAGATAAAATACTGTACTTAAATGTCTATTTTATATATGTATAAAATATCAAGAATACTAAAGAAATATTAAAACTATTTTGCTTTAAAATATGTACAAAACTTAGATATGGTTAAGATATTGTTGTAATTCGATAGAAAAGATTATTCTTAACGATTTTTTTGTTGTACTGTATGTCTAATATCCCATAGCGAAGAAAGAACTTCTTTCCTAATTAAGGTGAAGAATGGGACCCTTATCTGCCTCGCTGATTCAATGCGAAGGATATACATGTAATTGAATTTCGGCCAAAACTATTATTTTACTACTAGAGCAAGAAATCAATTCGAAAAAAAAGTCTTTGGAACAAGTGTCTAAAAATAATAAATTAATATACTCAACATGTATAGCATACATGGTCGTTCCTAAAGTTCCTATTCCTAAAGAAGACAACTTAGTGTCTGTTTGAAGTATCTGACTGAACTAAACTCGATCAGTCTATAAAGATCCCACTGCTGAGCAAAGGCCTCTTCTCCATATAGGAGAAGGGTTGGAGTTTGGAGGGACAGGGTGAATGTGAAGGTGAACGGTGGGGTGAACGATGCTCCACTACGATTTGGCAGCTAATTTACCTACCTTGAGTAATGATCAGTATCAGGTGTCTCTAATAACAACCGGGACCGACGGCTTTACGTGCTCTTCGGACCACGGTGGGGAGGCTAACGAGGACATAACCTAGAACAGAAACAACTAATAGAGGAAGCTATTTGTACAAATACAAATAGCTGCCTCTATTATGTACACGACTAGAACTGATTTGTGTACTGCCAACAAACTGGCCAACAGTTTGCCAGAAATCTTAAATAAAATAAATGTATTTTCTCTTTATTAACAAATAAAATATAATGATAAAAACACAAAGACGTCAACTAAGGAAAAGGGGAGTAAATGTATTTTCTCTTTATTAACAAATAAAATATAATGATAAAAACACAAAGACGTCAACTAAGGAAAAGGGGAGTAAATGTATTTTCTCTTTATTAACAAATAAAAAATAATGATAAAAACACAAAGACGTCAACTAAAGAAAAAGGGAGTAACTTAATACGCCAGTTAATACAACACTGGGGCTAAGCGAGAGTACATATCTCCGAGTTTGTCTTAAATATTTCCTAACGATTTTTCCTCCACAACTACGCATAAGAGGAATTTTAGATGTATCAAATGCTGGAAAACTTATCTCTCAAGGACTTAAACGATGAGTGAAGTGGTCAGTTACGTCCGTTAGCTGTCTTGTCGTATCTTCGAAATCTATTCAACAGATCATCATGGCTCATTCATGTTTTTAATTTTATTTTAAGAGCTATGGTCTTGTTGATGGAGTTACTTTGCAAGCAATTCGATGTACTTGTAAGACGCGACATTCATCTTCTCCATATTTTTATTATATAATTAATAATCCTAAGAGCGAAATATTTAAATAAATATTAAATTTAAAGTGTCTGAAGTCGAAAGTCTTCGACCAATGTGTGTTACCAGTGATGACATACGGATCTGAGACGTGGTCTCTGACTATGGGCCTTTTAAATAAGCTCCAAGTCGCACAGCGTGCAATGGAGAGAGCTATACTTGGTATTTCTCTGCGAGATCGAATCAGGAATGATCAAATCCGCAGACGAACGAAGGTTGCCGATAATACCCGACGGATTTGCAAACTGAAGTGGCAGTGGGCAGGGCACATAGAACTGACGGCCGATGGAGCAGAAAGGTTCTCGAGTGGAGACCACGTACCGGCAAGCACAGCTTCGGACAGCCGTCCACGAGATGGACAGACGACTTGAGGAAAGTCGCCGGAAGCTGTTGGATGGAGGCTGCTTTGAACCGGTCGCTCTAGAGGTCGATGGGGGGGAGGGGGGTTACGTTCAACAGTGGACATCCAACGGCTGATATGATGATGATGAAATTTAAAAAAAAAAATAATAATAATATTCAAATTTCGATTCGATACTTAATCGCCAAAGTGAGTCCAATGCTTTGAAATAGGAGCATATTTTTATAAAACATTAACCATCGCTTAATCGCATTCGATTAAGCTTAATAGGCATATTATTAGCGGAAAATTGGGTTTATGTGACGGAAACGCTCAACGCCGTGGTATTCATATGGGATCCTATGACGCCCTTTATGAGAATTTTATGGTTTGGTAATAAAACGAATCATACCGTCACGTCGTGATATCGTATGAAAATTTCACGACTAATAACTTTAGTGAACGACTATCTTTACATAAATGCTTTATTATTAGCGGTTATAAATCAAAATAACGATTTAGTTAAACATATAATTATTTCTTTACCTATTTCATAATTAACATTTTGATACAACGAAGAAACGGTGAAAAGAAGAAAAGGCGAAAGAAAACGAATTTTCTCAGATATGAGACTTAGCAAGATCGATTCTTCGCTTTCGTAAACCCTATATTCCATATTTCAGCGAAATCGAGCCAATTTTGGAAACCTTATTACACATGTGTATATTTATATATAAAAAAATACTCGCTTAATAATATAGGATATAATATTGTATATAAAATGTGTTAATTGTGTGATAAAAAAGTACCTTGCACGATAAGTTTAAAAATGTGCAAAAAATATTTTTATTGTTTATTAAAGTACAAGATAGGTTTGTCACGAACAATTATTATTTGACTACATTTTAGATGTAACAAAAAATCTTTTTCTAATTTATTAGCGACTACATAACACGATATTAATATAAAACACTAAATGGAGAACATTTTCATTTTCAAATTGTATAAGACTTTTTTAATATGAAAAGCTATCTTAGAAAATATTCGCGAACTTTTTAATCTAAAGGAATGCCCAATCAGTGCTTGCCTTTGTTTCAATAAATGGATAATTCTATTAGAAAAAAGATCGAGTTTAAGATTACTCAGTGAAGTTCGCTTTTTGAGGAATTTTTAATGTTGAAAATTGAGATTCTATAGAATTCCTTTTTTTTAATTACCATTTTTCAAGCTCGTTTGAATCAATGTGACAAAAAAATTATATAAAAAAAAATATTATACATTATTCGTTATTAAATAATTAAGGATAAGAACTTAAAATGAATATCTAAATATTTAATAACAAGTTATAGTTTTAAATGAAAATGATTTGTTCTCAATTAACACTTTAGTTTAGTATGTCAAACTACGAGTATGTATGACATACCATGTATGTATGTAATGACATACCATGACAAAAGAAGAAACGATAAAACAATTCAATAATAAAGAACAATAAATATTAAAATTCATAACTATAGAGCACTGCCAAAAGTCTTTGGCATCCGTTCATCGCATCAAAGTTAGCTATAGAATAAATGGGGTATATATTCAAACTATTCTCTTACAGTGGTAGTTTTCAGCTTGAAAAGGCAAGTCAAAATGCAATTGCATAGTCGTAGTTCGCATAATTTTATGTACAAGCGCCTCATCGATTTCTATCTTTTTAATATTTGAAATACGTAATTACATATATAGTTTTATTACAAGTGTTTTTATAGCAACGCGGAAAAATAGTAGTATAATTTTTATTAAATTGTTTTCAAAATAATTTGTTAATTAGTATTGAATTTTTGTGAGCCGTTTTAAGTTCGTAAATTATCTCAAAGCTATCTTCGCCCTTATTTATTTTCATATACGACTTACTATATACGCTATTAAATGCACTCTAAGAAAATTAACTGTATTCATTTAGAAAATTTAAACACGGTGTAAGAAATCAACGTTATTTAAATATGAAATGACGTCACGAGGCTGATAATACTTTGCATACGCATGTTCACATAGAAGAAATTTTCTTTTAGCGTTTTTATTCGCTCTTGGCCAGCTTTATTATACTCACGTGCTTTCTTCATATATTAATTCAGCCCACGACTATTGGCTCAAACTCAGTGCTATAGGATTTGCTGCAGATTTCTAAAAGGCTGCAATATGTTAATCAGTTAATGAATTGTTTGTTTTTATATTGCTTGGCAGTCTGACGTTTACGAGCACTTTCAGTACGCTATTGTAAACATTCAAATCATTTTTAAACCTACAATACTATTTGTGTATTTTATGCTATAAATTAAAAAGTTAGGCTTTGAACAATTTACCATGGTGGAAGGGGAGAGGTTTATGTCGCACAGTGACGGAGATCACTTTTAGACTATGATTCACCAACTTTAAAATAACATCCAAGTGTTGATACACTGGCAAAGTTGCCATGTGACAATACTATAATTTACCGAAGTAAAGGATTCGTGTCGTGATTATACAACAAATAGCATCTGAACTATAATCCGATGTACATGGAATAAATCGAACAAAATCCACGTATTCTGCACTGATCCTAGTCTGTTTGGTTTAATAGCCGAATGTTATTTTTTCACTTGAAGTGAAGAATTTTGTGTAAATTGTAACATGATTTAATCAAATAGGGTGCATAGTTTACATATATCAATGGTACTTGTACCGCTTGTACAGTGTGAAAAAAAAATCACCTGCAGAAATGTATAACGTATTTTTTAGTCCATCACCAAGTAATCTTTACCTAGTACCTAGTTACCTTTTTTTTAAATTTAACTTAATAAATTAAAAATGTCTATTTTAAAGTTTCTAAATAAACATAAACTTACTGACATATTTTACCGAATTGTGGTGACCCTCATGTCAGATAATATCAATGGGACATTTACGGGAAAATATTAAACGTAATCGAATAAATTTAGAGCTTAGTTGTAATATATATTTGTATGTCTGTATAACTGTGATAAGTATTAATAAGGTGTCGAAGTAAATTTTGTTCCATCCCTTACCTTCCATCCACAGATCCGGTGGAACATCCCTCTCCATATCCTCTAAAGGTCGGCAACGCACCTGCTAATCTTCTAATGTAGCGGATGTTTATGGATGTCACTTTTATTATCCGTCAGGTGAACCGATAGTCCAAAAATTATAAAGATTTTTTTTTTATTTTCTGACGTTAATCCTATTTAGAGATAGTGAGTACGCTAACAAACGAGGACAGCTCCAGTTACGGTTCAGAGCTACTAATTACTATCCCAGACATGTAATTTAGCTCTTTTTCCAGAACGTTCGTTTCATCCTTGTTTGTATTTATTGCAATGGTCCCTGAACTCAGCCTCTTATAGATATCTTTTTAAACTCGGAAAATATTAAATTATAACGTCACATACGTACTCTAAAAAAAATAATTAACGCTGTTTAATTCTAATGTATCAAGGTTTTTCTCTATGTATTAAAAATTTACTTTTTGAATTTAACCAAAATTATTTAAGTCATCACTTTTGTCTCTCCGGACTCTCTTTAGGACTCCGCTCCCACGTTCTTGTTTTGAGATTTGAGTGTAACAGATTCCATTTTGTTCCCACGAGTATGGGGGAAAGACGGTCCGCCCAGGCAGTGCCCCCTGTACCTGGGTAAGCCTAGCGTAACTCGTCACGGGTGTCGGCCGGTACCCGGACGAGGATCGCAGTCGAGACTGATCCACCCGTCAGCCATGCATCCCCTCGCGCTGCGTCGCCGCTTAGGATTCGGGGTAATTTTTTATAGAGGTTTTCTTCCTCGCGGTCCGGCCGGTTAAGGCAAGACCCTCGGTCCCGCACGTAGCCGCGAGACATGACCACGACACCACGTAGCGGGATTACGAGAGGACGGTGAACGACTAAGACAAGCCTAGCCGTTCTGTCTGACGGCAGTGTGAGTGCACATCAGACCCGTCCATTCTCCGTTGCTTCACCGCGCGCGAGCGCAGTGGCACCGGAGCCCCCGAGGAGACGACTGTCCCCTACACGCCATGCGGCCGCTCAACGGGGCAACTCTGCGTAACAGAGGAGTACCCGGAGCGCTGAATCGCATACCCGGCGTTCCCCCGAGTCGGTCGTTAGCCGTAGGCAGCAGCAGTTCCGCAATCGCAACTGTGCAGCTGCTGCTGCCTACGTTTCCAGGGTGCACCACGCGGAGGTCACCGACTGTAGCACCCCAACGGGTAAAATACCTACTACTACTTTATAAGAAAAAAGAAAAATTGTGAAAATAGTCGAACTTCCATCTCTAGGCTTATGAGGAAAGAAGACTCAATCCCCTTGTGATTCCATTCCGACTTCGTTTATTTACCTTCGCTTCTGATATTTGTTGGATGTTATTCGATTTGTAAGAACAATATCGTTAACTTTTTGTTCGGGTTAAGTTAGTCTTATCGTGTGGGAAAAGTAAGTTTCTTTTATGATTTTATTATAATTTAGTTATGTTCCTTTCGAATATAATAATTTATTTAGGCAAATATTAGCCGGTAATGAAAGAAATAAGGGGAAGCAAAAGCTAAGTAACGAGTAAAAAATACAGTTACGGCATAGATATACTTGCAGTTTCTCATTAAAAATTACAAAAGCCACACATGGATTGACTAATAATATATAGAATGTTTTCTAAACAGATTTAAATGAAGAATTCAAATGTTGGATGCGCTCAATTTCATTAATTCCTTCAATTCTAATCTTACTTTACCTTACGAGAAAAGGTCGCAGATGTAAGTGTTGTACTTATGATTTGATTATAATTTTGAAATAGGACTCAATTGATAAACAAGTTAGTTAATTTTCTTCAATTGTTTATAAAAAAAAAAAATCGCGTAACAACTAAAATTTTTCATACTTCTTCTACTACAAACTTAAAAGCACAGAAGCATTTTAAGATAAGCATTTCAAATCAATAGTTGGTCGGCAAATTATATAACCATTAATTCATATTCAAGTACAACCGTGCGCTTAGAACGTACAAAATATTCCTAGAATTTCGGATTATAAAGAATCCGAGATTTTCTCGAAAGCGCTCAGCCGAGTACTGTTTAATGGATGCTACGCTTCGACGTGACGTATCTAAAATATAAGCTAGAGATCTAGTTTACAGTTATTATCCCCTGATATTATCGGAGGATGATTTTTCATGTATTTTTAAAATTAGTTGAATAAAATTATAATATTTAGTAGCCAGACAAATGTTCTGGTGTAAAAGTGCAAAAGTTTTATTAAAGCATAAGCAACGCGTATTACTTAAATTTTCAAATGGAAAAATTAATTAAAATCCCTCATATCACGCTTAACCTATATTTAATAAAACACTTGCCGAATTTTATTGAAAATGAAAAGTAATTTTCACTATACACTTTCACACATGTAGTTAAAAACGCATACTATGTTATTTACTTCTAACTTCAGTTTTAATTTTTAATTTAATAATAAATTTATTTATTACTATACTTGGCATAGTTAATAGTTCTATGAAAATATCAACAATCCTATAATGATTTTGAAGATACAGTCACGCGATAGACGAACGGTCGGACGAGGGAGGCTCGATAATAAAGTCACGTTAGCACTCTCGGGGTACGGAACCGTAAAAAGCATTATTTATTTCGAAAGTTAATTGTCCTTTGTACATTTGGTCAAGAGATACATCATTCATCCTCGCCGTAACCACAAATGTTCTCTCCAGTTGATTGTGCTTTAAAACATAAAAGTGGCTGATTCGTACGAATTAAGTTGTTAAACTCAATTTTCAATTTCTGTGCTCAAGTAGATTTATATATTGAATGTTTGTTTTGTACTACACTTTTTGCATAATTTGACCTGTGCTTTATTTTATGGTAATTGTTCATCTAAAACGAGTCTGAATGAATATATTTATGTAGAGTATTAGATTAAGATCAAACACAAAACAACGAATAAGGAATTTGTAGAAGTCTGAAAACTATTTCCTAAACTTCTTAACTGAATGAATGACCATTTACGTTTTACTCCTATTTCTCTCGTTCTGTTTCACGAACATCGAGTTTCCTTTTGCTCCTTTTTTAAAGTAGGTATATAGTGACTTTTTGTAGCTTGACACTATTCAATATATCACTACATTATTTATTATTTATATCAAAAATGACTTTACCATGTGAATTGATAGATCTCGGGATAAACACCGTGAAAACAAACTTTTTAACTTTCTTATATTAAATTACGTTTTAAATGTCTTCGTTTCTGTTCT
Organism: Euphydryas editha; assembly: GCA_036937285.1. Classification (NCBI taxonomy): domain Eukaryota; kingdom Metazoa; phylum Arthropoda; class Insecta; order Lepidoptera; family Nymphalidae; genus Euphydryas; species Euphydryas editha. The sequence goes on along the minus strand of JAUPFZ010000006.1, from coordinate 18,470,961 downwards.
TAATGAAAAATCCATTCTATTTCCAATGCTCACCTTTGGAATGTAAAAAATTAAGTTGTACTAAACTACATTCTTAACCCATTAACTCAGTATGCACGCTGATTTTCCATTTTATTTATTAAATAAATTATTTTTTTATCACTTATTAAATTAAGAAAAGTGTAACTTTAATTCATTAAATGGTGCATTAAACTAAAACATACGATTTAAATGAAAATACTAAGAATGTAAGGTGTTCTACTTGAATTATAAAGTTATACAAGTGGTAGAGTTTCGTCACTATAACGCCGTACGAGTGTCTTTCAAACAGGCAAGAGCATTTAAAAAATGTTTAGTGAGACGTTAATTTAAAATGAAAATCCTAACAAAGAATTCATTTTTCTTAACTCATTCTCACGTCTTCATTTTTTTAATGGAAAATATTGTTCTGTGTCTATGTTTACGCTCGGTTTTGAATACTTTCTTTTTTCCTATAGCCGAACTTAATTCGAAGATGAATGTATATAGATAATAATATACATGTAAATATAAACGAGTATGTAATGATAAAATTCAAATTAAATCAAAATATAGGTCGTCATTTAGTAAAATTTAAAGGAACTATTAAATTATTAGTTACACTTTATAATATTAACAGAATAAAATGTTTTGAAATTGATTAATATAATAATTATGCTCATTAAGTAATTAACATTCTACAACATTTTTTTTTTGTCGCAGGGGAATCCATTTACGAATGATATCCAGGATGCCCGGGTCGCCAGTCCTAGACCTATGTCAGAATCGGCACTTTGAGAGTGCAATACCGTACTAAACCCCTGCGGGAGCCTTCAGCCGCTTTAATTGGAGAGTCCCTGATCTGCACGTAACAGTATCCCTCCAGCGACAGGCTGGCTTCGGCGAAAAGGCCAGACTTCTCCTTCATGGGGACTGTCCAGCTCACCTCTGAATAGTCCCGACGACGCCGTGTCTAGCAGGACCGGGTTCCCGTCCCGGCCCGACACGGGCACAGGAGCGTTACTGGAGGCGCATTAAGTAGCGCCTCCTACGCACCCCCATTCGTCGCCCGCGGATGGAGGCCGCATTCTACAATATTTTTTTTAATTTTTTTTTTAATTTTTTTTTATTATTATTTTTTTTGTGATGCAGGGGAATCCATTTACGGATGATATCCAGGACGCCCGGGTCGGCAATCCTAGACATATGTCGGACTCGACACTTTGGGAGTGCAATACCGTACTAAACCCCTGCGGGAGCCTTCAGCCGCTTTAATTGGAGGGTCCCGGATCTGCAGGCAACAGGATCCCTCCAGCGACAGGCTGGCCTCGGCGAAAAGGCCAGACTTCTCCTACATGGGGACTGTCCGGCTTTCCTCTGAACAGTCCCGACGACGTCGTGTCTAGCAGGACCGGGTTCCCATCTCGGCCCGACACGGGCACAAGGGCGTTACTGGAGGCGCATTAAGTAGCGCCTCCTACGCACCCCCATTCGTCGCCCGCGGATGGAGGCCACGTCGGCGGCCTCCTCTCTCCTCCGCTCGTCGGCCTCCTTCTGGGACATTACTGTCTCGCAGAAGGAAACCATCGCCTTCCAGGACTCGTCGTCGCCGAGCATCGCGGTGATGATGCTCGGGAGCGACAAGTCCCCTCCGAGGACCGACGTCAGACCTTGACGCAGCGCCGCCCATCTCGGGCACACTTCGAGGGTGTGCTGGGCAGAGTCCACCGCCGCGCCACAATCGTGACATTCAGTCGTCGGATCCCTCTGGGCCGTCCGGCACAGGTAGTCACCAAAGCAACCGTGCCCGGTGAGAACCTGCGTCAGACGGAAGGTGAGGGGCTTGCGTTTTCGACGCATCCACCGCTCAAGGATCGGGCGAATGGCAGCCGTTACGCGTGTGCCGTACGGCTGCCCCGCCAGGTCCTCCACCCACCTCCGCATAAGCGCTAACTGCCCTATCCGACGCACCCGTAGGATTCCGTCCAATGTAGGGTTCTCACCAAGAGCCCTCCTACCCGAGACGTAAGAGTAGGTCTCGGCAAGAACCTCCGCCACGAGTTCCCACGGGGGGTCGCCGGCTAGAGCAGTAGCTGCAGCCCACGATACCGTACGGTACCCCCGGATCACCCTCACCGCGATGATCCTCTGCGCAGAGCGCAGCGCAGCCTTATTCCTCGCAGTGAGGCGATCCGCCCAAACCGGGGCGCCGTACGTCGCCATACTCCGGCAGACACCAGAGTACAGCTGCCTGCAGGCGGCGCTGGGTCCTCCGAGGTTCGGGAGGAGTCTGCCCAGTGCACTCGCCACCTTTACGACCTTCGGTCCCACCATAGAGAAGTGTGGGCCGAAGGTCCACCGTCCGTCCAGGATGAGCCCCAGATGTTTGATTTGGGAGCTTATCCTGACCCTCCCCTCTCCGATCTGCAGAGTAGCCCCCGGTGGGGGTCCCTTGCGTCCGGTCCCACGGAAGAGGAGGGCTTCGGTCTTATCAATTCTGACACGAAGCCCTAAACTCCTCATGCGGCTGATCACGAGATCGACTCCGACCTCGGCCAGCCGCGCCGCCTCCTTGAAGTCACGTCCCCGGGAGTAAACGAGGGTATCATCTGCATAACAGATGACACCCATCCCGGGGAGGAGACGGCCTCGCAGGACCCAGTCGTATCTGATGTCCCACAGTATCGGACCCAGAACTGATCCCTGCGGGACACCGCAGCCGACTCGCCGCCACTCCACGGACCCCGACCGGTTCTCGAGGCCTACCCTCCGATCGGAGAGGTACGCCTCCAACAGCCTCCTTAGATACGGAGGCACTCCGAAATATTTTTGTGCCTCCCGTATCACCGTGTGCGGCAGACTATTGAAGGCGTTCGCGATGTCTAACGACACCGCGACCACCACCTCCCTCCTGTGTTCCGCCTCACCCGTCACCGCCCGCAGGCGTTTGAGGGTGTCAACGGTCGACCGACGTGCTCGGAACCCGAACTGGAATTCTGAAAGTCCAGGTCCCGAGCCCTCTTCCAGGTACTGAACGAGCCGGGAGGCCACTATCTTCTCCAAAGCCTTCCCGGCTTCGTTCAGTAGCACCACCGGTCGCACCGCCGAAGCCGAATCCGGAGTCCGCCCTGCCTTAGGGAGTAGGCAGAGCCGACCCTCCTTCCAGGCCTCCGGGAACTGGCCAGATTGCAGGCAGCGGTCAAACAGCTCCCGGAGATTGTCGCCGAGGTGCCCGAGAGCGATCGCGAGAACTCTCCCGTGTACCCCATCTGGACCCGGCGCCCTTTTCTTACTCTGGAGGCGGGTAATCACCGCCTCCATTTCAGCATCTGTGACGGGTGGCGGAACACCCTCCTTCTCGTCTGGCGTCTGCCGAGCCATTCTGGGGGGCACGAAGCCCTCGGGTTCGCCAGGGAAGAGTTCCCCGACGATCCTCCTCAGTTGGTCCGGCTGGAGCGTTTCGCTGATGAGGGCCGACTGGGCACGGAGCTTGTTCCGCGCCCAATTATACGGTCGGCCCCAGGGGTCTCTCTCCAGACCCCCAACTAACTCCAGCCAGGCCTCCTCCTTGGCTCGGCATATGGCCTGACGCAGGATTTTCGTTTTCTCCACGTAGATTCTGCGCAGCCTGTCGTCCCTGTCCACGTCCTGGGGGCGTCGCCGCCTGCCGCATTCTACAACATAATATAATAATGTTTATTATACATCTTTGTTTGTTATTTATAATAAGTACTTTTATACGAACGAGTGAAATAAATAATATTTATACTACATGAAGAAAACAGTGACCCGAAATTAAAACAGAATACCTTGAATGTCAACTGTAAGAGAATAATGATTTAGTAGAATACCTAGTGCGTCATAAACAACAATTACGAAGTCACTGATCTGAAATATTTTAATGAGAAATTCTTCTAGTTTATAAAAATACTCGTATATCTATTGAATTTTATAAAAGTATGAATTACGAAACATTCTTGAATTTTTATTTATATAAGATATAAACTCTATATATTTGTTGGAAACTAGTTTAGAATTAAAAAAGAAAATTAGACTCAAAATCAAAATCAAAAACAACTTTATTCAAATAGGCCCTTCGAATACTCTTTTTAAAAATTAAAACTTTTAAAGTGATTATTATTTTTGTAACAGTAAAGCTACCACCTATTCGGAATGTAGATTCTGCAGAGAAGAATCGGCAAGAAACTTCGCAGTTACTCTTTTGAAAATAATATATAAACTGTGTTTTAATACAAAATTAGTATTATCTTGTATAAATTACAGCGCCACTAAGTCATTATCACATCACGTCACATCTTTATCGACTAAGTAATCCTGCACCGAATAATACGCATTATCAATTTTTTTTTTAAATAAAACCTTTAAATTTACTTCACAAACGTAAATATAATCTTTAGTTGAAATCTAAGCATAGCTTTAAAAGTTTTAATGTCTATATGTTGGTCGAAAAGTAGTTTACAACAAAAAAAAAAATAATAATAATAAAAAATCTTAGACCTAAACGTACTTAAGTGTATTTTTATCACTAACCATTTCTTTAATCGCACGAAAAATAAATAAACACTCGTCAGATGAACGTTAAAGTAAATACAGTTAATATTATCGACAAAATGTAAGTCTGTAACGCAAATATTTTCTGCTCGGAAGAAAAACATCTTTCGTTTTTCATCGTGACAGAAAACGTATATTACAGATCTTCGTTTCTTGGAGCTGCTATTGGTAGATATATGAGGGTTAGAAAATTAATCTTACCCTCGACTGTTGTTAATGGTCATAGCATCATGATTATTACTAATAAATGTATCTAACTAAAAATAAAAATGATGACTGTTTTTATGTAGTGGTGCGAGTACTCTTCTCAACACCAGCGGTCGCATGTTCGATTCCCGCTTGGAGCAAATCTTTGTATTTGTATAAATATTAGTTTCCGGTCTGGGTGTGTATCCTTGTGGGGGGTACCGTAACTTGGAGAGCACGTAAAGCCGGCGGTCTCGATTGTTGTCATAGAGATCTAATAAAAATCATTACTCATGTTAGGGAAATTATCTGCCAACCTGCAGTGAAGCAGCGTGGTTGATTAAGCTCCAACCCTTCTCCTATATGGAGGCGAGTCCTTGGCCCAGCAGTGAGACGTTTATAATCTGATTCAGAATATAAAGTTCATAATCATATTACGTCGACTTTTTATACTCGTATTGCAACGAAGCTATACCCACGACTTCGTTTGCGATTACAATTTTGACTTCCAACCCCTATCATAACTAAATCGGCATGAATTTTGTAATAAATAGTATCCAGTGTCCTAACAAGTAATATGGGATCAAACAATGCCAAGTTTAATTCAAAAGTAATCAGTAATTTCAGCGTGATGCACAGCAAAGATATAGACAGACAGATAAAAAAAAATTAAGGTTTGGCTTGAATATCGATTATGGAGAGCCCTTGAAAAACAATTTCATAATATCTTCAACGTATATATAATTGTTTAGAGTTTTCTTATTAGTTAAAATTTTTAATCATCGAAGGTTTATAGTGAATCCGTATTCACTTTTTATTCTGATTTTATCATGATTTTTTTTAAATATTTGGTAGACGTATACATCTAAAATTATAACAATGCTCACTTCTAATCTTGGTATGGGAACTCAATAATTGGGACAAAGTTTTCTTTATTTTCAGAAATTTAATTAGTTCAAAGAGAGCTTCACTTGAACTGAATAATTACACTTACTCGTTTTTTGATAACAATTCTTTTCAACGACATACCACATCAGCCGTTGTATGTCGACTGCTGAACGTAAGCGTCCCTTATCATCTCGAAGTGTGATTGCCAATACAATACGCTTAGCAGACGGGTCGGCGAGCGCAGTATTTTGTAGCAAGATGCCGGGAAGACTCACTCCTCTCGGACCCAATTCACCGCCGGCGCGTGGGGCGGTGCAGGCGCGCTCACATGCGCCTGATCCCGCCCTAGCCGAGGCTGTGGACGGTAGGGTCGGGGTTTGCCCACCGTCCGCTGAAATAGCCTGCCGCGAAGATGCGATGCCCAAGTGCGCGGGGCGTCGCACAGGAGAGAGTGCCCGGTAGGGCTGCCACCTGCGAATCACAGAGCAACGTACGCGGTATCCATGGTCCGTCGTGTAAGGTCGGGTGAGGGCGCACGGCGGGTTATTTTAGTGGTCGAAGGCCCCACACTACCCCGTTGTCTCCCCGGACAAGGGGGTGTGCGTTTAGGTACATTTTCTCCCGCCAAAAAAAAGGATATGATGATATAGTTGTTCGTACAACTATTGCTTTAGTCGCCTTTCACGACACCTCGGCAAGAAAGAGGTCGGGACTATTCTTCTCTGCCGGTCACCGCACGACCAATTATGACATAAATAGTAGCTAAATGGGTAATAATAAATAAAATATCATGTTATAATTTTTTGTTCTAAGATAAACTGTGTGCCGTGCTAGTGTTAACCCACAGGGGTTGCGTAAAGCCACTCTTTTAAGCCTCTATTCCATAGACGAGTTTAAAATAAACATTAGTTATGTAGAAGATAACAAAGTGAGTCAATAGAACTATCTAGGATATAATTGTTTATTTGTATCGATGCCAATTTATGCAATTGCTATTGTAATTTACTAACTAATCGTCCACATTTTTAGCTTAAGCCATTGTAATCACCATAGACATACATTAATGCTTCTCGCTGTAACGAAGGATTACTAAAAATGACAGCAAAAACATATTACTCAAAGGAAAGTTAGAAAAATATAATAATATGTTCCGTACCGGAATAATAATAATAATCTTTATTTCGGGACTAGCCCATATGGTGTTAGTAACAATTTTTCCTTATTACCTAGTGTTAGTACAATAACAAATAAAAAAAAAAAAATATGTAACATTTTTCAATTTACAATTTTGTTATATCGCATGAAGTTTATTCCAATGTCGCAGCATTGGACTCTCCCATCTATCTACAAATACGTTCAGAACACTATTGTGGCTGCCGCGGAGACGCTTAAGTAATGACGCGCACCTCTTACGCATGATAGCTTTAAAGTCATCAACGCGCCTTTCCGCGAACATCACTGAGGCACTACAGCACCTTGGCAGCCCCAATAATATCCTGAACGCATTATTGTATTGTACGCGGAGGTCACTGTAAGCACGCAAGCTATAGCTGGTCCACAGACTGTACGTATAAAATGATTGGCAGAAGGCTTTAAATAGAGTTATTTTGACATCTTCTGTACAACGTGCAAATCTGCGAGCCAGCATGTTGCAGCAAACTGACAGTGACCTTCGCTCCCTGTCTATATCCTTATTATCTCCTAAGTTCTCGGTCACCCAATGACCCAAGTACTTAAAGCTGGTCACTCTAAGTATCGGTGATCCGCAGAGCGATACCTCAGGTATGGTTGTATAGACTTTTGCACCCGCCCTAAAAACCATGATCTCACTCTTCTTGGCATTGTACTTGAGTCCGTGAGCCTCAGCATACACTTGACATACAGACAGTAACCGTCTTAATGCACTGATCGATGGGCTCAGCAACACCATGTCATCGGCATAGCTGATATTATTAATATTTACTCCGTCTACATGATACCTTATGTTACTATTACTAAGCTCATCGATCAGATGATTCATATATAGGTTGAAAAGCACTCCCCGCACTCCAACTGGCAAACATTGGAAAATGATTCCTCCCACCTTACCCTGTTGAGTTGGTTATTGTACCAATAACCATGATACTTATTATTTCACGTGGTAGTGTGGTTTCACGATGAAGCTTCTGCTACAAAACCCCGTAATCAACCAAGTCGAACGCCCTAGACAAGTCTAAAAAACAAGCAATCACAGGCGTACATCTGCCAGTATAATATTGGACAGTCTGCTTAAGACATAAAATTGCACTCTCTGTAGATAGACTCGGTCTAAAACCGAACTGATTATCATTAAGTTTCATGTTTTTAAGTAGTTGTTTGTCAAGCAAACTGTCCAGTACCTTGGCCATGATTGTTGCCAGAGATATTGGCCGATAGTTATTAATATCAGAGGCATCCCCAGTTTTATTTTTAGTAATTGGCACTACCACAGTATATATAAGGTCTTCAGGTAAATAACAGTGACATATACAAAGATTGAAAAACATAGCCAAAATTCGAGGCAGGTGTACACCTGCATGTTGCAAATGCTCAATGCTGAGACCGTCATGGCAGGGACTTACCTCTCTTCATACCTGATATAATCGTGGCAACCTCTTTTTCGGTAAATCTGACGGATATGTCACCCGAAGCGGACCCAACATCGGTCATTCGCACCGATTGCCTTAGGGGTGATTCTACTTTAAAATGTTGTTGAAACAAGTTGGCTATGTCCAACAGAGTCGTGTACACCCGCTACACTCACAGGGCGGCTCGACTCTGTATTAAGTTTCTTTGTTAGCTTCCAAAATGACTTAAAATCTTTACCCGTATAATAATATTACACGGAAAGAAGGATGGGCATTTTGGGCCACGAGCGAACAAAGATAACACCTATAGTAAAGTGTAGGTCTTATCAAGTTATGCATGCCTCTATAAGACATTTACCTAAAAAACCACTCTTTGACTTAGTTATGGTACAATTATATAGTACCATAAAATCTGCTTGAAAATGTGAAGTTTCTTGACGTTTTAGAGTACTCATAAGGATCAATAGGTGGCGCCAAAAATTTGATTTATGATTATTTATTATTTTTGAATTATAATCAAGGTGTCGCTCGTGTTCTTTCATTCTACTTTAAACAATAGCTCTGGCATATCCTTGTTTGTCACGAAAAATCCTAATCATGTACATAATTAGTTTCAGCAACCACCGGGTTGGTAGTTCATTCTGCAGAGTCAACACAATACATGGGGGGTCGTTAATCTTATTACAAAATAATATAAAATGTAAAGAACGGAAAGATATTGTGTCTCTCTCTGTAGAATGCACAATAAGATGTCTTGTGTAGAACTTGAGCAATTCATAATAGTGTGCGTATACAGGCCTGGTTCCTCTGATTATTTTAAATTTGAGGAAGTTCTTGATCAAGCCTTAAGCAAATTGTCAAATTCTAATAAACATTTGATTGTATGTGGCGATTTCAATGTCGATATTCTTATTAATTGTTCGCAGACTTACAACATCCTAAATTTATTTAAATCATATAACTTGTTTAACTTATTTTTGGAGCCAACTAGATATTGCAATACAATCTCAACATGTTTAGATAATATATACTGTAACATTAATGCTGATAGTAAAATAATATTCAATAAATTAGATTCAGACCATTGTGGTCAACTAGCAAGTTTTAGTGTAGAAAAAAAAAGGTCAAGAAACGAAAAATAGTATGTAGGCCAATGACAGCAAGTCGCCTGAATTGTATGAGAGTTAATTTGTGTAATAAGCTTCCTTTCTTGAGTAATGACATGGACCCCAATTTAATGTATAAAATATTTTTTGAGACATTTTTAAATGAATTTAACTCCATATATAAATCCAAGGAGATTACAGTTTGTGACGCCCCAATATTTAGTGAGTGGGCTACTGTAGGTATATATAAAAGTAGACAGAGATTGTATGAGTTGTACGCAGAAAGACAGTTTAACACAACGGATAAATTTCAAAATAATGTTAAATTATACTCAAAAACATTCAAAGTAGTCTGTCAAATTGCAAAGAAGAAATATATTAGTGATAAAATATTAAATAGTGTCGACAAATTGAAATCTACTTGGAAAATTATAAATGCGGAAACGGGTAAATTAAAAAGTAATGAGAGTGACTATAAAATTAATATTAATGGCAATATCATTACTGAAGACCTAGAAATTGCCAACGATTTGAAAAATTCTTCACTCGCATACCGGTAGAATTAACTAAAACCCTGAACTCATCTACTCCCATTGCAGAATCATTGTTGAAATCTAACGTACCTATGTGTAATGTAGAATTTAAATTTAGTCATGTGAATAAGTATTGTATTTTAAAGGCTTTTAAATTGTTAAATATAAAAAGAACACCAGATCTCTGGAGCATTTCTGTACATCTTATAAATTCCCTAATTGAAATAGTTGCTCCAGAACTGGCTTTAATTTTTAATAATTGTATTGATAGTGGTGTGTTTCCTGACTTGATGAAATTTAGCAAGTTAATGCCTTTATTTAAATCTGGAAGTACCGCAGATCCTTCTAACTTTCGTCCAATATCGGTACTTCCCACTTTCAGTAAAATCTTTGAAAAAATTATCCTACATCAACTTCAAAAACATTTTGAAAGTAATGAACTCTTACACAATAAACAATTTGGTTTTACTCGCGGCCGGTCTACTACTGATGCTGGAATTAAACTTTTAGAGACTATTTATGAGGCCTGGGATCAGTCACACGATGCCTTTGGTGTATTCTGTGACCTTTCTAAGGCATTTGATTGTGTCCAGCATCAGACATTAATCAGGAAACTACATCATTATGGAATCCGGGGTACCGCTCTTGATTTTGTCACTTCTTATTTGAGTGGCAGGACCCAAAGCGTGGTGATCAACGACAAGCGGTCCCCCGGCTCTCTTGTAACAATGGGAGTACCTCAAGGTTCGATTTTGGGTCCCTTTCTATTTCTGGTTTATATTAATGACCTCCCTCGTCTTGTTAGAGATGATCATGAGATAGTCTTGTTTGCAGATGATACATCTTTACTGTTTAAGGTTAAACGTGGACAAAATTCACTCGACGATGTAAACAGGGCTCTCTCTAAGGTTATCCACTGGTTTAATGTAAATAATCTACTATTAAATGAATCCAAAACAAAATGTGTGAGATTCACTTTACCGAATGTTAAGTTGGCTACAACCAGTATCAGGATTAGGGATAAGGAAATAGAATTGGTCGATCAGGCTGTCTTTCTGGGTATAACCTTAGATTCAAAATTACAGTGGGGTCCTCATATTGGGAAGTTATCTGGCAGACTCAGCTCCGCAGCTTACGCAGTAAAAAAAAAAACGGCAGTTGACGGATATCAAAACCGCGCGATTAGTATATTTCAGCTATTTCCACAGCATCATGACTTATGGTTTACTGCTGTGGGGAAACGCTGCTGATATTCAATGTATATTTATTTTGCAAAAGAGAGCTGTCAGAGCTATCTACGGTATGGGCACCCGTGAGTCTTTACGAAATAAATTTAAGGAAATAAAAATACTTACTGTTTATTCTCAATATATTTTTGAAAATTTATTATACACACATAAAAACAAAAATAAATTTGTCAAGAACTGTGATAGACATAATATAAATTTAAGAAATAAAAATAAATTGGCCATTCCTAATTTTAGGCTCCACAAAATAAGTAACTCTTTTGTAGGTAACTGTATACGCATGTACAATAATACACTGCCTGGTAATGTGCAAGACTTGTCCCTAAATAAATTTAAACACTTCATTAAATGCAAATTATGTAGTAAGGCATATTATAGCATTAAAGATTTTTTAAATGACAAGGCTGCTTGGCAGTGACATGATTTGCTCGTTCTTTGTGAATAATTTTTTTTATATTGTATGTACAAAATATGAAATGGTAAAAAGAGTACCGAGAGTTTTTTTTCCTCCGGCTTTTTTTCTCTCGGCCTACACTAGGAACATTATCATATTATTGTAATATTTAGTAAAGCCGATGATGAAATTGTAGATGTCTACCGAGACATATTTTTTTTTTGACGTTCGTTGAGTGTGTGTAATCAATCACCTAATAACGAATAAAATATTTTGATTTGATTTGATTTGATTTAACTTTCATTTGTGTTCGCTCATGGCCCAGATATCCATATAAAATGCGCATGGTCCTTTCACAATAATTTTAAACGCATTACTCCCCGGGTTTTCGGAGATTATTTTAAGTTTTGTTCAAGCCGCGGTTGTTGAGATTAGTAGCTTCAATCATTATGCTCCTGCTCATTTATTAATGTTTGTTTAACTAGTATTATATATTTTATTTACAAAAAAGGTCACGTCAAAAGAGGATTCACGTTACACGAAGGAAATTGATCGGTGCGGTCGAAATTAATTTTGAAGAGAGAAGAAATAGAAGCTACTTCTTTTAGTAATTTTAACCTAGAATAAAATCATTTAAAGTAAGATTTACTTAAAGATTTTAAGTGATCTACTCATAGGATACGTTTTTTGTCAAGATATATTCAAATACTATAAAAAAATATGTTTAAAAAATTTAGAATTTATTGTTGATTACAAGCGTTGAGTTAACAAATTCCAGTTAAAGAATAAAAATAAATTTATTTTATTTTTTGTCTGTTCCTTCTAGACCTTAGACATTTTGATACAATTTCGGATCTTCGGTTTCAACTTTTGAATATATGTAAAAACAATAACTTGTAAGACTGTGCCACAGAAACATTTTATAAAAATAATACTTGTATACTAGAAAAAACAAATCGGAACTTATAACATTTTAAGTCCGTACGACCTAAAGTTATAAGTCACTTTGTACTTTGGGATTAACCGCGTTCTACGACTTTTGACGCAAACTTTCTCAAGACTTTCCGTTCACTTCTAAAACCTGAGCTATTTAAGGGAATCTGAAAGTCAAATTAAGTATATTTTAAGTCAGTACTCTTAATCACTTTAGAAATAGGTAAATTTATCACAGAATAGTATTAAAAAACGTTTAAGGTCAATAATATATAACAAATACAGTATAGAACATTTACGTAGGGGTGATGAATATATCAAAAATATTATGAGCACTTATGTCTCTCTTTCTTATAAAGTGATAACTATTCACATAGCTATATTAGGGACGTCTTTGGAAATGTTGAAAATTTTGCTTATCATCCAGTATTGTGTTACTTGAAACTCTCGCCGATCTCGAATTCTGGTACGTTATTCCGTTATTCTAAGCGTGTTGTGTGTGATCAACCATCTGGTTAATCAGCGACGTTTGTTTTCTCCATTTTTCCCACAATTTTGTTTTCACTGATACGTTAGCGGAAAACCATTATGACAACATAATGATGCAATACTGCGACAAGTCAAGTAGTAATAAAATATATTTAAACTAACAATTATTATGAAGATATTGATTGATAAGAGATCTGTCTTTTTGACGCCATTGTAATAGGTAGCACTGTGACCTTGATGTTCTACAAAGTATTGATGTCGGATAAAAAATACAATTAAAAATATCACCAGCACTGATTAGTATACTGAATTAATACTAATTACTAATTAATAATATTGTATTACTGTGGGGTAATGCTACAGATATTGAGACTGTATTTATTTTACAAAAAAAGGGCTATTCGCGGCATTTACGATCTTGGAGCTCGAGTCTCCCTACGGGATGTTTTTCCAAAGGTAGACATATTAACGGTTGCGTCGCAGTATATTTATAACAATATTATATATATTCACCAGAATATTCGTTGTTTTGAAATAAATAGTAGATATTAATCGCGCTGTAAACACTAGAAGGAATAACAAAATTGTAACTCCAAGCTTCCGACTGCACAAAGTAAACGCCTCCTTTCTGGGTTATGGTATTCGCATGTATAATAAAATCCCACAAACAATTCTAGAATTGTCTCATAATAAATTTAAAGAATTTATTAAGAAAAAGTTAATAGATAAAGCTTATTATTCGGTCCAGGATTATTTAGCTGATAAAAACGTGTGGACTTAGTGGCGCTGTATTTCATGCAAGATATTACTAATTTTGTACAAAAACACAGTTTATATATTATTTTCAAAAGAGTAACTGCGGAGTTTCTTGCCGATTCTTCTCTGCAGAATCTACATTCCGAATTGGTGGTAGCTTTACTTTTACAAAAAATAATAATAATCACTACAATATTAATTTTGTAAAATGACGATTCGACGTGCTCGTAGGGCCTATTTGAATAAAGTTGTTTTTGATTTTGATTTTTTGATTATGTTATTAAACTATATCTATATTTTATATTTTATTCTTAATTTTACGAAGAGAAATGACTTATTTACTACGCTATATAATCAGGGCCGGATTTAGGGGAGGGTAACCGGGGCAACTGCTCTGGGTCTTCACAAAAGAGGGGCCCCCACAATAGAGATTTTGGGAAAAAATATTGAAATTCAGAGATGACCTTTTATTAGGAATACATAAAGCCCGATGAACTACATAACAGCGGTCCGGAGTTGCAACGACGTTTTTTTAGGAATGCATATAGCTCGACGGAGTATATTTTTTTTTTTGGAATATGTCTAGTCGGAGCAGGAATAAATATCTGTGTCAGATGGAGACGACTTTTTTTTTCGTCGTCCAACCGTTCGTCGAACCAAAATGTTAGATGAAGGGGCCTCAACTCCACTGTTGCCCCGGGCCTCAAAAACTCTAATTCCGGCCCTGTATATAATATGCTTGACGCTTTTGGTGAGGAATTTACGAGACGTGTATTAAAACATCAGCTAAGGTTCACCGATTTACAGATTGTAATAGGAAATAATGTGTTTTTTTCTCTCCTTCCTGTTAATATAACTTCGTATCCTTATTTATTATTTTATCTGTTTTATTCAACTTTATTAAAGAATAATTATCTAATTAAGTAATTATTATATAAAAAGTAAGTATTGTGCTTTCTTTGTCTACAGGTAGGAACGGCTATTAAGCATCAGAACTCCGGCTCATAAGGCGACCAATGTCATACGAGTAAGTCAACGGGGATAAGCACACGAGGAAGATCTTGTATTATAAAAGCATATTTCGAAACTTAGTAAGCGATTTGTTGTAATAATATTGTAATCAATTTCATTACTTATTTAAAATATACCGCTTTCATGAGGCTATTAAAACCAACTATTTTAG